>CM042182.1:13027610-13105110 GCA_023376005.1 Doryteuthis pealeii
AAAAACGATGGATTCGTGTCCAAATTCCTCCTACGTTTTCCCTTTGTAACTATGTAGCCAGGGCAGTTTTATATGGAGGATAAGCTGTTGCCCAGCAGCAAATCCCCCCTTCACACTGCCGCTGTGATCCAAATGAAAGGTTAAAAAATTTTTTTTAAAACAATACAGTTTGGCAGTTTGATATGTCGGATAAGCTGTTACCCATGCAGCAAATCCCCCCTCCACACTGCCGTATTGACACATAAAATTGTTTCCCCTGATCATAACATCCTGTGTTAGTTATATTTTTAAAATATTTTCTTCTCATATTGTCGGATTAATTTCCTCACCGTATTTCCATACACACACACACACACACACACACACACACACACATATATATATATATATATTATATATATATATATATATATATATATATATATATTTGTGTGTGTGTGTGTGATTAAAAGTTGAGGAAAACAATGAATAACAAAACA
The DNA here is from genome assembly GCA_023376005.1 of Doryteuthis pealeii. Taxonomy (NCBI): domain Eukaryota; kingdom Metazoa; phylum Mollusca; class Cephalopoda; order Myopsida; family Loliginidae; genus Doryteuthis; species Doryteuthis pealeii. Next base: position 13,028,090 of record CM042182.1, read on the forward strand.
CAGACAATTACATTCAATTAAGATTCAATTAATAATATAATATAGACACCTTACTAATTAGAACCCCAAAACAAATTAACCTACAAAACCCAACCGCAAACCCACCGACAAAAACGACTTCATGCACTTTTACTCCCAACACAACAACAAAATCTAAATGGACCTTTTCACGCACTGTGAATGTAATTGTCTGTGTTTTGTTATTCACTGGTTTCCTCAATTTTTCCTCACATTTTTTTGGAATTTCTGCCTAATTTCTTATTTTCCCATATATATATATATATATATATATATATAATATATATATATATATATATATATATATATATATATATATATATTTGTATATGTATAAGTATTAACTTACCGGTGGGTATAAGAACGATCGTTGGAAGCGCACAATATCCAGAGGTTGAGAAAAAACAAATACAAAGTGCTCAATACAATGTAGAGCATAAATTTATTTAAGAATGGAAATGAGTAACCTACTCGAGTTTCATCGATAGATTCTTCAGGGTTACTTTTAAATTAATCGAGTTTACGATTAATCTTTGGTGTTATAAACATGCCCGTTGGAATGGGACTTAAATTTAGTAGAGGAACGCTTGTTTAACAAGCGTTCCTCTACTAAACGGGCATGTTTATAACACCAAAGATTAATCGTAAACTCGATTAATTTAAAAGTAACCCTGAAGAATCTATCGATGAAACTCGAGTAGGTTACTCATTTCCATTCTTAAATATATATATATATATATATATATATATATATATATATATATATTAAATTTTTACTTGAAGGCACTTCCAACGCATGTATCGCATAAAATTCGATACTTTTTCTTATAGAAAATGAAATTGACAAGTGTAATCCCGGCAAAGGATCGCTCGGTGTGTAGAATATCGTACAGACTGTTTCGACTTTATTAAGTCTCATCAGCGATATATACTAACGATTTCCCTCCGACAGAAAGCGAAACCAGGACCTCAGCGAGCATAGTGAAACACTATATCGCCTCGACCACAGTACACAGCTAACAATCCTAGCGAAATTAAGCTTGTCAAATGATACTACACGCCTCTACCATAATAGGTAAGGGGGCCGTTTTTGAGAGAATAATAACAACAAACAGACCGTATGCCCTTCGGCGAAGTGAATAAGATTTTTGGATGTTTGTTTATTTTTAGAAACGTTGCTGAATAAAGTATATATTAAATTTTTACTTGAAGGCACTTACAACGCATGTATCGCATAAAATTCGATACTTTTTCTTATAGAAAATGAAATTGACAAGTGTAATCCCGGCAAAGGATGGCTCGGTGTGTAGAATACCGTACAGACTGTTTCGACTTTATTAAGTAATATATATATGTGTGTGTGTGTGTGTGTGTATTTATAAAGATAAAAGGTGGCCTACCAGTGAATATGGGCACGATCGTTGAGAGGTGCAAAATTCAGGAGTTAAGTCAGCGATAAAAACAAATACAAGTGCTCAATACGAAGTAGAGCAAATTTATTATAAAATGGATACATAATATATATATATATATATATATATATATATATATAAGTTATCACAGACATGTGTTTCGAGGTCTACCTCTCATCAGTGTGCGTACACTGAACCCAGCTACCCCCTGGCCCGGTTTGAGAACCTGAATGAATATTCGTCCTATGAGTGCCAAGTCTTTTACCCATGCGGCCAGTAGCAGCTTGGTCAAAATATAGGAGAATATTTAATTGATAAATTTCTAAGCGGAAATGAAAATCACTAGACTCCTCAAACTTTGTAAACAAAGGAGGGTTAGCTACACGCCAGAACGGTGAATTTCAATTAAATCCCTATTTAGAGAACTTCAACCAAATTGGGAATATATATATATATCATCATCATCATCATCATCATATAATGTCGCACAAAGTAGCATGGATATCCATGACATCTCTGGCCAACCTTCCCTATCATTCATTGTCCCAGGGAGGTCCTCTGCGTAGCGTCCAGCATCCTCGCAATAGTTGGTCCATATAGGTCCTGGCTGGGCGGCCCACATTAGCATGTCCATGTGTTGGCTTCCACAGGAGAACGTCGCTTATGAGCTCGTCCTTGCTTCTCCAACAGTATGCCTGGATGCCTAGTCCGTCTCACTGGGTGGCTTGTGAGATGGAGGGGCAGGTGGCCGTACAGCTGCTTCCTTGTGGGGTGCTGTTTCCACGACTTGTTCAAGACTGCACGCAGCATTCTTGTGCAGCTCCCATCTGGCTTATTCTCAAGGCGCTTCGTTAGGGTCAAAGTGGTGCAGCCATACAGCAGTACTGATATAACACAGACTGGAAGAATTGTCACTTTAACTTTTCAGTGAGACTGATATTTGTTTGTGGCAGCCATGCCTTTCCTATTAGTGTATTAATATTGCTTTCTGTAGATGAGATATTACTGCCTAGGTATGTGAATTGTTCTATATATATAACTAAACAAAAGCACCCGGTCCATAACCGGACTAAAAGGATTAGGAATGTCAACGAGTGAATGAGAAGAAGGGAATATGCGAAAAATTCCGAGCTGAAATGATTAGGGCATGATTTTGTCTATTATCAAATTATCAGCAGGTGGCACCGTGGACCATTTTGTATCACTGCTGAAATAGGCAGCAGCCAGCGATTTTTTAAAAATATTAGCAGCAGCCATGCCACGATTATCGCAAATCGTTTGATTTTTGTTTAATTAATTAATTATAATCCTTAATCAGTAGAAATCAATAACAAATTTGGTGTGTTTCTTAGTTTTATAGGGAGATTAAGGTATATGCAAGATTTTCGAATCTGAGTGACATCCCATTTCTTAGTTATACATCAACACGTACATACCAAACTTCCTTTTATAATATATAGATGAAACCAAATTATCGGAAGACTAGAAGCAATCCTTGATGCCAAAAAATGAATCCCAACAATCGATGGCTTTTTTGGGCCATTTACAAAGATCGACTCATAGACGAGTATAAACGGTGGCGGCAGCAGCAGCAGCAGCAATAGTAGTAGTAGTTAGTAGTAGTAGTAGTAGTAGATATTTACTCTAGATATTATAATCATTTCCCGCCTATTTTCTCCGTTTTGGCATGTGTTGATCGATAGACGAAATCGACTTATACACGGTATAAACGGCATTAGTATCAGTAGTGGTATTAGTAGTAGTGTAAGTAATAGTTTACCTTAAGGCATTAATTAAATTATTTCCTGTCCAATTAATAATCTGTTGATAGTAGTCATTCAACGTTTTAGTAAAAATGTCAAGCTGATAAGTAATGAATGTACTATTAAACATTAAATGGTGAAGTGTAGAAATGATCGGCTACTTACCTGGTTCGGGGAAAACGTGTCAGTTTTTTGAGAAATCCAACTCGTGGCTTATGTATCTTATAAACATATAGAATATATGCATAAATACATAGATTTATAGGCTGACTTGCTGATTTAGTCGGAAAATTAAAACGGAAAAGTTTTTTGGTGGTATCCAATTTGACAGTTTAACTAACAGTCTTTGATTAACATTTGGCGAATTGGGTTACGTTTTAAGGGATTAAGGTTGTTTTTAAATTACGTATGCTTAAAAAAATAAACTCAAATACTATACATTTAATGTTGAAAAATATTTTTAAACTAAGTTTTAAATTGAAATTATACATTGCTTATATTAATACAACAATGTCTCAATAATAGATTCAATAATTAATTTCAATGGTTAATTAATGTTATAGTAATTTGTTTTTTTTTGTTTTTTTTTTAAGCAGTACGTAATTAAAACAACCTAATCCCCTAAAACCGTAAATTCGCAAAATGTTAATTCATTGACTGTAATAAACTGTCATTTGGGTACCACCAAAAAAACTTGCGTATTAATTTTCCGACCGTCTTCAGAAGTCAGCCGATTTATATAATTAGCAGAACCTGTGGATATACCACATATGATAATTTACATCATTACAACGATATGTTTATTTGAGGATAATGCTAAATAGTTCAATATACAAAAAGTAAATAATACTTGATTTAAACATCCCCCCTCTCTCTCTCCTCTCTTCTCTCTTCTCACACACACACACACACATCACTTTTTTCTTTCTTCATTCTTTCATGTTTTCATAATGTTTTCGATTGAAAAGATTACGTTTATCGCTTCGCGCACTACCCCTCTTTCTTATATTTTCCCCTTCTTTTCTTTCTTCTTTCTTTCGTTGTCCTTCTTTTTTATAATAAAAACAGAATGGTCATTATTTCGATGAAAAGATGCTGCTCATACCTATTAAAATAGACAGATTCTGACTCGAAACCATCTCGGACTCGGGAACCTTCTTGTAATAATTAACACAGCTTAACGCCTCTACCAGCTATGGTTAGCGGATTGAGAACGGATATTCCGGTGGACTGAATAAAGGGTTTAGGTTCAAAGTTCCGTGATGCTCTCGATACAAGAAAATTCCCGAGTTCGAAAAGAAATTTCCAGAGTTCGAAAAGAAGAATTCCCGAGTTCGAAAAGAAAGTTCCCGAGTTTCGAAAAAGAAGATTCCCGAGTCCGAAAGAAAGTTCCCTAGTTCGAAAAGGAAAGTTCCTAGTTCTCAAAGAAGATTCCGAGTCGAAAAGAAAGTTCCCGAATTCGAAAGAAAGTGTCCCTAGTTTCGAAAAGAAATTCCCTAGTTCGAAAAAGAAAGTTTCCCTATTCGAAAAGAAAAGTTCCCGAGTCGAAAAGAATGGTTCCCGAGTTCCGAAAAGAAAGTTCCGAGTTCGAAAAGAAAGTTCCCCGATTGAAAGAAAGTCCCTTTGGAAAAAGAAATTCCTAGTTCGAAAAGAAAGTTCCTATTCGAAAAAGATTCCCGAGTCCGAAAAGAAGTTCCCGAATTAGAAAAGAAATTCCTAGTTCGAAAGAAAGTTCCCTAGTTTTCGAAAAAGAAATTCCCGAGTTCGAAAGAAGGTTCCCGAGTCCGAAAAGAAGTTTCGAGTTCGAAAAGAAAGTTTCCCAAGTTCGAAAAGAAATTCCGAGTCCAAAAAAGAAAGATTCCCGAGTCGACAAGAAATACCTGAAGAAGGCCGTAGCACATCGGACCGAAACTTGACGATAACTAATGAAGATGAGGACAATAGTCGAATAATGCAATAATACTAATCATCAATAGCCTCTTCCAAAAAAATTCAGAGAAAAAGGTTGACATGCCGTAAACCCATTGAAGCTGTAATGTGGTTGTTTGAACATTTGCGTGACCAATTGAAACGGAGTAAAAAGTGAAAGAATTCTTTTCGTTTGGCGGTTGAAAGAATTTCTGCGACCGATAGACGTATTAAAAGAGAATTAACGAACACCTGAGCGACAACTAAAAATCATTCAGAAATCGCTGGTTTTGGTGGACGTTAGAATGCACCGACTGCACCTCTCGAGAGGGGTAAGACTCACCCAATGGGGCCACCTGTTGGCCGTGGGTGGCAAACCGTGATGCTTAAGGATAGAGCCAGGTGGATGGAGCAGTTCATGACTTGCAATACTCCACTTTGGCCCTATCTTGGGTTACGGGGGTCGGAGAGGCCCCCCCTCCGATCAATCGGCTGGTCACGTCAAGCCTAGGCACATATGACCCACTATTGCCCTTATGGCAAGCCTCCACCAACCGCTTTTTATTCATATGGTGCTAGAAAGGCGGGGGCTGCGGGTCTAACATGTACTGGGATGACGTTAAACCTCTATTCGAATGGTGAGGTTCCAGTTCTGGGAGGTTTGGGAAATGATGTGAAGCACCCCTTCATCACCATTGCCCCTGGTCCACTCTGCCCGGAGTTGGTAAGTAACCTGTTAGGGTCCCAATCTTGGTTAATAGAAAAATGTATTTATAGCAAAAAATTGTATTATCCTTAGAATTGATTTATTTCAAAACTTTATGGCATAAATGACCCACTGAGGTTTGAATGCCGTAAACAAAACAAACCAACAACCAAATGAATACCTTTAAACAAAAAATATCATAATGGAGATTCACGTGTCTATCTGTCTGTAATTGAAACTACGTCATGCTCACCTCAACAATACGCCTCGGAATTGCATAGATTTATCAAGCCTTTAGCTTTAGCGTCTAATCTATTGTCAAAATCGGTTAACCTTATTATAAAATGGAGATCCGGTGTCGTTTGTCTGAAACCGAAACACATTACTGCTTACGTTCACAGATACCCTCAGGATTGCCGTAGTTTATTAATGGAGTCCAAAATCATTAATACATAGAAATTAGAATAAACTCTTATTTATCAATTGGGGGTACTTCAAATGTAAAATCCGAGTTAGATTTGCTCAAACAGCCCGTGTTATTAATGCATTTAAATCCTGCATAATGTGGTTATATATCCCAAAACTAAAAGAAAAATAAAATTTTTTAACAATAGTAAATGGTGGTGGTGTATTTTAATTTTGCATTCCCCCTTGGGTTTTAATTTTAACAAAACCGGGTTTTAAAAAATAATTACTTGGTGTTTATGATCTCTAATATTATTTTGTTTTATTCTCAACGTATTAACAATCAATCCTATGAATGATTTTATCAGAAAGAAATTAAAATGTAATTAAAATAAGTGTATTCTTTTTATAATATGTTCTTATTTATTTCGTTATGTCTTTCTAATTTAATTTATTTCATTTTCATTAAAACTTAAAAACTTACGCCTGGGTAGAGGGCGTCATATTCTCGCTAATAATATTGATATTAACTAGCGGGACTGTGGGATGTCCACTAGTTATGATAATTTGATTATTATAAACGTTTGATAAGTTCATCTTAAGAGCTATTGCGTAATAGTTCAATATGTAAAAGATAATATATCTTGATTTAATTATTGCTCACTCTTACCCCCCCGTTCTTTTCATTTTTCATAAATTTTCGATTTAACAGATTAGCGTTATCGCTTCTGGGTGCTCACGACCTCTCTGTATCTTCCCCTCTCTCTTTCTTTCTTCCGTATTTATATTTTTTGTGTATACGTCCTTTTTCTTCCCTTTCTCTTCTTATAATAAAAAGTAATGATGCTATTATCTAGGTGAGGTGACGACCCTCATAAAAATAAGAATCGGCGGATATGCGACATGAAATAATCAGGTTTGTATTTTCCGGCACTTTTATCCTGGGTGGAATTAGACGGGTCTCATTTTTAACCAAGGGTGATACAAGATGGTAAACAAGTCGAAAGATTAAGGAAACAAGAGTATTAATATTGAATTAAATATATTAACAAAAATTGAAGTACGCTCCTTTTCATCTTTTCATAATTTCGATTTAAACAGTTAGCGTTATCGCTTCCGCGCGTCACGTCCACTCTTCTGTATCTTTCCCTACTCTCTTTCTTTCTTTCTCTTATATTTTTTTTCTGTGTACATGCTCCTTTTTCTTGCCCTTTCTTTTTATAAATAAGAATGGTCTAATTATTTAGGTGAGTGTTCGATCCTCATGAGAAGAATAAGAAATCGGCGGATAAGCAACACTAGATAATGCAAGGATTTGTATTTTTGCATTTCATCTTGGACGATTTGGACGGGTCTCATTTTTTAATCCAGAGGGTGTTGCAACATGAAATAACAGTGGAAGATTAAGAAACAAAGTATTATATAATAATATAATTACTTAAATAATATTAACAACAACTGAAAATACACACCTTTATTAACTACACTGCGTCCTCTAGGTTAAACTTGCAAAATCGTCGTCAAAATTAAACGGAACTTTTTTTTGGTGGTCCCCATGATAATTTAACTAGCAGTGTATGAATTAACTTTTTTTGCGAATTGTTATAGTTTAGGGTTTGGGGATTAAAGGTTGTTTTTTAAAAATTACGTATTGCTTAAAAACAACACAACAAAACCCAAATTATAACATTTAATTAAGCCATTGATTAATGAAAATTATAATTATTGAATCCAACCAGTAGACACATTTAGTCTCAATTTTTGTGTTAGTATTTTGCAATGTAATAATTTAATTAAACTTTGTTTTCTAAAAAAATTAGGTAATAAAGGATATTTCTGCCGTAAATTCCTACCATAAAATAAACTGAACCTCATTTTAATGTCCGTGTTTTTTGGCAATAAAATGTTTTGTTTTTCTTGCACCCGTTATTTTACAATTACTAAATATATCCTTTATTTATTTTAAATATTCCTTCAATGTGTATATTCTAAAAGCTTTTATTTGTGTTGAGAATTTTGAGTTTTAAAGTGGGGTTCGTTTTTTACACTTCAACTTTTTTATTTCGTAAATTCCTACCATAAAATGCCCAAGCTATATTTTAAAATGGCAATGAATTTACGAGTAAAAAAGTTTGAAATATTACTTTTTTGTTGTGGTGTTATTTCTTTCTTTTTGCTTTGGTAACTCTATAAATAAAAACATCAGATTTTAATCATCGTCGACGAAAAAACAAAATTACACGGGCATAAAAGGAGTGATGCCATCATTAAATCCTATAATTGTAAAACGAGCCCCCACTTTAAGAACTAAGATTCTACAAAATAAAACTTTTTAGAATATACATATTGAAGTTGAATATTGAAATAATAAATAAAATATATTTATTGTATTGTATACATATAACGGCGTGTGAAAAATAAAAATTCATTTAATACAAAAACACGGGACATAAAGGGGTTCACTTTATTTTATGGTGGAATTACGAGCAAAGTAGTCTTTTATTACAAAATTAATTCTTCAACATTAATGTATAGTAAATTCGTTTTTTTTTTAAAGAGCAATACGTATTAAAAACAACCTTAAATCCCCAAACCCTAAACCGTAACCCAATTCGCAAAAAGTTATTCATACATGTAGTTAAACTGTCAGTGGGAGGACCACGCAAATAAGTTTCATTTTAATTTTGACGACGATTTGCAAGATTAACCCTTTTTTTTTAACTACTTAAACTACAGCCATTTTGGCGATCGTCACTTTTCCGCCTCCCCTTCTACCTCTTCTACACCAGTCTACCCTATCCTTCAGTCAGGACCAACCCTCACCAGTAATCTGTGGGAGCTTAGAACTGGTTTTCATTCAGTTCCAGTGTCTAAGGCCCGTTTACTGTATAGAACTGGATTCAGGGTGGTTTTTCATAAAAAGGGCCCGCCCACAACCCCAACACTAGCCGGCATTCACCTTTTAAATCCTGCGTCGTTGCCTCTAAACACAGTTAAAGCTGGTTTGGTGAAACTAGATTTTCACGCGCTGCTGCTGCTGCTGCTGTTTTTTGGTTTCTGACCCTTGAATATGTTTAATATTAAGCTAAATAAAAAAGGGTCACTTCGCGGTTCATAAAACGGTATCTTTGTGGGCAGCGTTGCCTATATAGATTAAACACCGGAAATACAACCTTTTCTCTATTTATTTATTTATTTATTTATTTTTTTACTTATATTTCGACGGACGGAGAAAATGCATGGGCGAAATCCAAATATATTTCATTAAAATAAGATGAATTAAATATATGGTATAATTATTATACATACTAGCCAAGTATATTGCACGCCTCCGGTGGCAGTATTTAAGTTTAATGTAATAAATATGCGTATTAATTAGAAAGTCTAATAGAAGCTAATAAGATTAAGATCTGAACAGAGTGGGGGTAATAATACGAAAAATAGAAAATGAAACTTACTCTCCTCACCCGTCTTCATTGCTATTTTTTACTTATTTAATTTTGTTATTAGGGAAGTAAGTAACTTGCAGTTATTTCTTCTTTATTATGGATTCATTAAGAATTCATTGAAGAGATTTTTGCTTATATTCATTTAAAAATAAAACCAACACAGTAGAATCAATAATACTAAGACATATTTATAAAATCACATTTTTAATATCATATGCAAATTAGCCTTCCCGTTCACACTGTAAACCGCTATTTTGTTTAGTATATATAAATACAATAGATGTGTAATTTTATGTAGATATGGTTACAGTAAATTAATAAAAGGTGAAGACAATTTATTAATAATTGGGGTTTAATATAAAAAATAAAACATTGAGAATGTGATGTAAATAACTAAGAGAATTGTGAACTTGGTATAAGTAAATATAGTTTCGGTTACAGACAGAAAAACGCACAATCTCCATTATAATAAGATATATAAATTCAGCTTATTTTAATTGAAATATACATATATATATTATCTTAATCTTAAATAAAATAGATATACATTGTAATCTATTTATTTCATATATTTATATTATTTAATATATATATATATATGAGGGTGAAGTAACAAACAATGTGTTTATTTTTATAATGGCTTTTAAAGCCGACAATTTTTGGAGATATGTGCTATATTGGAGTCATACCTAACTTTTGAAATTAATTTAGTCAATAATCAATGAATTTAGGCGGGCATATTATGTTCCAAATGTATGGCTAAACAAACGAGAAAATGTCGATCCTGATGTTACATATTCGACCTATTAGGTCTCATCAAGCAAGGTTATAGACATGGGAGACTGCTCGTGTTTAGCCTTACATTTGATCATATATGCCGCCTAAAATTCCATTAATTATTAACTAATTAATTTTTAAAATTAGGTATACTTCAATTAAGCACAATATCCTCAAAAATGTATATATATTATATTTTTATGTGTGTGTGTGTGTGTGGTGTGTGTGTGTAAGTGTCCCATATACATCATCATATGTATAATTACACACACACGCACACACACATAATAAATACATATATATACAGTATATATAATATTATATATAATAATATATATAAATATATAATGAAAATTTTTATTGTGTACAGTATGCTCAGGTGCACCACAATCCATCAAGTCTCATGTCTAAGTACATAGAGAATAATGTATTAGGTGTCAGGAACATGAACAGTTTCAGTATTGTAAATATGCATGTTGTGTGCGCTGCATTGTTATGTGGAGAGGGATCAGGTAAGTGTCTGGCGGATTACAAGGAAAGCATGGAGGCTTTTGAAAGATTCGTGGGTGACAGTCTACAAACAGACCCTTATATATATATAATATATATATATATAATATAATATAATATATATATATATATAGGTGTGTGTGTGTGTGTGTGTGTGTGTGTGTGTGCCTGAAGGTTTTTTTCTTTTTTTTTCCCTTATTTTATACTATGAAATATGTTTGATTTCAGCTATATATATTCATATTTTTTCCGGGTGGCCTGTCCCTGCACAAGCATTTTTTTACGTGGGGATTTTAATGGGCATCCTGGGGGAGACCAATCTCATGAATTCAGTAATATGGATCTACGAGACTAATTTTGATAAAAAAATTTCCCCCTCTACCCAGGGCGATGCGGGTAGCGTTTCTAGTAACTATATAAAATGCAAGGTGTGTGTGTATATGAATGTCCGGAGAAAACTTTCGAAAATAAAACAATACGACGAAAGTAATATATATATACACATTAAATATCACCAGGGCTTGGTTTTCTTTCCTAAAGGGAGTGTGTTGTTCGAGGAAATTTAAATAATAATGAAAGTTAATTAAACATTAGTAACTTGTTTTATCGTTTAATTTGTTTGTGTGAAGATAATTAAAAAATAACAATTAAATCGAATAAAGCATGAAATTATTTTTTTCATTTAATATTTTAGATAGTAGACAATTAACATTTCTTTTCGAGTAGCTGGATCAATGCAAGGTCTATTTTTGTACATAGGGATTTTTAAATGGGGCATCCCAGAGGGTTCAAATCAACGATTCAGAAATAAATGGATCTGCGGGACTAAACTTAAAAAATCTCCCCTTTACCCAGGCGGGTAGCCGCTGCTAGTACTATATAAAGGGCAGTTGTGTGTTATCTGTTATGTCGGAGCAGCAAAAATAATAAAGATTTGTTTAATTTGTTGAAAAGGATTAAAAAATAAAATTTAAATGAATAAACAGTAGGTACCACATTTTGACCCTATGCATTTACCCCCCCTACATTTAAACAATGAAACCTTGCAGAAAAATTAATTTTTCTTGAAAAATTTTTCCATTCGAAAGAAAAAACATTAAATAAACTCCTGATGATTTTTTTAAATTTTTATCAGCATACGAAAATTAAATGGAAAATTATGATTGAAAAACAATGTTTTCATTTTTTGCACTGTTAAATCAAACTGAAATTAACGGGTAGCTTAAAAAACAAGTTACGATAAAAGAGGATTTTTTAAAAATTCTATGAAAAATCAATTAATGGTCCGATTTTCACGAAAATGTTTCCATAATGTTTACCATCATTGGATGTAATATACAATCTGAAATAGTTTTTTTTCCTAAAATATATTAGGGAAAATATTTTTTTTTACGAGATGTCTATCAACCCCCCTATTATTATTTTTGAGATAAAAAAAAAATGTTATGTGGAAAAAATTGTACTTTTTTTTTCTATAAAGAATAAGAGTCTGAATAACTATATCAATGAAATTGGCATAACGTACCGAATTATAGTTTTTTCAGGAAAAAATAATGAAACGGAAATAAAAAGTGCAAAAAAATGTCATAATATTAAATATTTGAAAACTTTTTTTTTCTTATGTAATTGGGTATGTTAACTTATATTCTATTAAATTGGTCAAAAAAAAAAAAAATTTTTTAAGAAATTAATTTTTTACGTAGATTTTCAATCTTTGTGTGAATTAATATTTTCATTTTTCTGGCGTGAAATAAAATTAAACTTTTTTTTTTTCCTGTGGAAAAAAATAAAATTTTTCACGTATATTTAAAAAACATGAATTTTAGAATTCAGGTGAACTAAAAGTTGGTCCGAATCGCGTGCTCGATTAATATTTTTAAGAATTTGTAATTTTTATTGTTTGAATTATTGTGATTCTTAGAAATATACGGAAAGAGCAAAACTGACACGACGAGAACGCTTCTCGGTAACTAAAGTTTGTTTTTCTGAGCGTAAAGATAATAATTTTATTTAACTTTTACGCCAATTAGAATAAAAATATATATTGAATGATTGTTTTATGCAGTTTTTTCTCTTAGAAAAATATTCAAAATTTTCATTTTATTTTCGATTTTAAGAATTAATACTAAAACCGAAGACATTTTTTAACGTCAATTTACCTGCGAAATTTTAAGATTAAAGTTTTTCAAATTTTTATTATAGTAAATTGTAATATTAAAGGTTTTTAAAGATTTTTATTCATTTTAAATGTAATATTAAAGTTTTTAAAGATTTATTCATTTTAATAGAAAAATTTGGCTAAAAGTTTTTGGTCCGTTACAGCCATGAGTCCGTACTTAAGATGCATAACTGTAAGAGGGTAATAATAATGTATTCTTTCTCTTAAATCGCGGCCTGAAAAATTACCCTTTCGCACCTAAATATGGATAGGTTTGTTTTATTTTTAAGATAACGATGTAATTTTTTTCCCAATGCGGATAAATTTGGATCTTTTGAAATTAACTATTTTTCTTGTAACAACCCTGTAAGATCTTTTTTTTAACGAAAACTTTTTTGAATAAACAAGTTGCGGAATATCTATTTCCGTTTTTATTCAAGATGACCTAAGACGGTCTGGTGGTACCGTGATAACAGAATAGAATACGTTTTTTTGCATTGAATATTTTGAATAGTAGCGACATTAACGTTTATCTTTCTGGCTGGATCAATGCCAGGTCTTTTTTTTTTTTTACATAGGATTTAAATGGGATCCTGCGAGGATTCAACTCACGATTCCAGTAATAATGATCCGCGGCCAACTTAAAAAAAAAAAAAACCCTTCTAGCCAGGCGACGCCGGAATAGCCCGCTTGCTAGTATCAATAAATAAATCGGTCTTTTGTGGTTTTTATTTTTTTTGTTTCTTTTTCTTTTTTATATAAATTTTTCATTCATCATTTAATATTTTGTGTGTTGATTGTAACCTGGAAACATATATTGTAGGCCCTTTTTAAAGAGTCTTTTAAAAAACATTCTTACCGATTAACTTTTTTGTAGTTTTTCTTCTGTTCTTTTTTTTGTGCGACATGCACATGATCGACAACGATAATGGCTGGACTGTTTGTCCTTGTCTACAAACAAACATTGTGTGTAAATTAAAAAGGGTTTAATTCGCTTTAAACGGTACTCTACACTTTATTATTATTCAAAACTGTCACACTTTCAATTTTGATTATTTTAGCCGTAAAAGCGGCTTTAATGTGTCTCTTATGATCGTACGATTGTGGCCATGGGAAATACATGTACCATGTTTTAAATGCGTACGCGGTTGATAAAGCATAAAACGAGTCGTGGCTGGCATCTGGAAGATATTTTTTATGAACCTTCTTAATTTTTCTATCAATATTTTTAGCCGGACTTTTGCGACATCAAGAGTTTATTTAGTCGGTGAGCAATGTAATGAAAGTTTCCTTCAAAATGGCTTGTTAGCAAAAACAGAAAACTGGTGTTATTACTCATATATACATATAGTAATATATATATTATTATATATATACTATATATATATTATATATATAATATATATAATATAAGAACTGGAAAGGGAATTGAATCCGACAATATGAGGAAAATGAGTATAAAGAAAAGAAATGTAGATGGATAAAAAATGATTTATCGATCATCACTCTCTTAATCGATATCAGCTTACACACGTGCTGTTTCGGTCTCGGTTTGACAAATTATATGGATTTACGTTTCATATTATTAGATTAAAATAATCAGATGGAGTTTAAGATTGTGATAAATAGATATAATAAATAATAATAATAATAAATATAATAATAAATAATAATAGGAAAAGAAGTATAAAATATTCCGTACACAAGAGAAGATTTTTTAACGACTTCAATAGCAGAGTGAAAGTTTTTTTTTTTTTTTTTTTTTGAGGTAGAGATAAAATTGTTGGAGACAAGAACAGAATTTAAATGTTCGAAAAAAAGAATATTTTTTTAAATCATTATATAATATATAATATATATATATATATATATATATATATATGAAAGTACGCAAACAGTTTGTTTGATATGGCTAACGACAATATTTTTTTGGGAGAAATATGTGGCGTAATTAAAGTCATACCTAATTTGAAATTAATTAAGTTGATATATTCGCCTAATTCTTAATTATACAACTAATTAAATTTAAAAATTAGGTATGACTTCAATTAAGACATATTATCCGATATATAATATATATATATATATATAATATATATATTATATATATAATATATATATAAAGATAATCCAGAATGACTGTAAGTAAGGGAATGAATTTCTATTTGGGATCATCGAAAATCTCACTGTTTTACAAACGTAAACCGTATGGTCCTTGTAGGTGCATAACGCTATATATTCATACAAGGATTTTTATAATCCTAAAGAGAGCTCAATGTATAATAACCAATAAATCAATTATATACAGAATCAATATTCAACTTTCAAAGAAATGAAAAGAAAAAAAAAAAAAATATTGGTTAAGTTTTTCTTTCTTTGTAAAGTTATTTTATATATATATTATATAATTCAAAACAACTACCTCGTTAATACGCAAACAATTTCTCCCTCCCCAGACAAGTCGACTTAATGAGGACCAATGCTAGTTATACAGATTTAAATATCCTTAGGAAGATTTCAGTCTCCAGATATGAAATATACCTACATCGGTTTTACCTCAACCACATTGTCAACGTCATCTAAACTCTTCCATTTTAACCAAGATAATAGCTCCATTTCACAACATCCTAAAATTACATTCATGCCCCCACTCTAATTACCGAAAATATTCTACGGAAAATACACACATTCTGCAACAAGAAAAAATAAACAAAAACTCCAAATACTAGAAGCTCTAACCATAAAACAATATAAATCATCTTAAACAAAATTAATTTGCAATGCAGTACACATCATTTTCAATGCCTAATAGCACTTTCATTCTCATCAATTCTTCTCTTTCCAGCCTCGCACATCCATCTAATATATATATATATATAAATATATATATTAATACTATATATATATATATATATATATATATATATATATATATATTATAATATATATATAATATAATCAAAAGTGCCAGAGAAATAAATCTTCCCTAAGAGTTTTATTAAAAACTGTCGCAGTTTGAGAGGCTCAATGTGTGCCCCTTAATTTAAGAGTTCACAGTAGCAAATATATAAGTAAAGAAATACAAAGACTTAGAGATTTTAGCGTTAAATAGTCTATTTCAAGGGAGCTTNCGAACTGCACCTCTTGCAGAGGGGTAAGACTCACCCAATGGGGCCACATGTTGGCCGTGGGTGGCAAACCGTGATGCTTAAGGATAGAGCCCAGGTGGATGAGCAGTTCAATGGATTGCAATACTCACTTTGGCCCTATCTTGGCGTTGACGGGGGTCGAGAGGCCCCCCCTCCGTCACATCGGCTGTCACGTCAGCCTAGCCATAGAATTTCCCAACACTATTCCCTATATGGCAAGCCCCAACCCCTTTTTATCATAGTGGTTGCTAGAAGGCGTGGCTGAGGGGCTCTACATGTCCTGCGGATGACGTTAAACCTCTATGATGGTGAGGTTTCCAGTTTTGGAGGTTTGGGAATGTGAAGCACCCCTTCTATCACCATTGCTCCCTGGTCCACTCTGGCCCGGAGTTGGTAGTACCTGTTAGGGTCCCAATCTATGGGTTTAAATAGAAAAATGTATTTATACAAAAAATTGTTTATCCATTAAGAATTATTTATTTCAAAACTTTATCTGGCATAAATGACCCACTGAGGTTGATATGCCGTTAAAACAAAACAAACCAAACACGCAAATGTAATACTTAAACAAAAAAAAATTATCATAATGGAGATTCGAGTGTCTATCTGTCTGTAACTGAAATACGTCACTGCTCACCTCACAATACCGCTCAGGAATTTGCATAGATTTATCACCTACCGTTTTAGCGTCTAATCTATTTGTCAAAATCGTTTAACCTTATTATAATGGAAGATCCGGTGTCGTTTGTCTAGAAACCGAAACTACATTACTGCTTACGTTCACAATACCCCTCAAGGTATTGCGTAAGTTTATTAATGAGTCAAAATCATTAATACATAGAAATTAGAATAAATCTTATTTATCAATTTTACGGGTCTCAAATTTAAAAATCGAGTTAGATTTGCTCAAACAGCCCGTGTTATTAATGGCATTTAAAATCCTGCATATGTGGTTAATATATCACTAAGAAATAAAATTTTACATAGTATATTGGTGTGGTTATTTGGCATTCTGGTTTAAAACAAAACCGGGTTTAAAAATAATTACTTGGTTGTTTATTGATCTCTAATATTATTTTGTTTTATTCCAACGTATTAATCAATCCTATGAATGATTTATACCAGAAAGAAATTAAAATGTAATAAATAAGTGTAATTTTTTTATATATGTTCTTATTTAATTTCGTTAGTCTTTTCTAATTTAAATTTATTCATTTCATTCAAAAACTTAAAAACTACGTCCTGGGTAGAGGCGGCGATATTCTCAGCTAATAATATTGATATTAACTAGCGGGACCTGTGGATGTGCCACTAGTATGATAATTTGATTATTAATAACGTTTGATAAGTTCATCTTAGAGCTATTTGCCCGAAATGTTCAATATGTAAAAAGTATATATAATCTTGATTTAATTATTGCTCAACTCTTACCCCCCCCTTCTTTTCATCGTTTGCATTAATTTTTCGATTAAAAGATTAGCGTTATCGCTTCTGGGTGCTCACAGCCTCTCTGTATCCCCGCTACTCTTCTTTTTTCGCCTTACATATTTTTTTCGTGTAACATGTCCCTTTTCTTCCTTTTCTTTCTTTATAAAAAAAAAGTAATGATCTATTATCTAGGTGAGGTGACGACCCTCATAAAAAATAAGAAATCGGCGGATATGCCGACTGAGATAATCAGGATTTGTATTTTCGCATTTTATCCTGGGTGAATTTAGACGGTCTCATTTTTAACCAGAGGGTGATACAAGATGGTAAACAGTCGAAAGATTAAGGAAACAAGAGTATTAATATATGAATTAAATAATATTAACAAAAATTAAAAGTACGCTCCTTTTCATCTTTTCATAATTTTCGATTTAAATCAGTTTAGCGTTATCGCTTCCGCGCGTTCACCCAGTCTTCTGTATCTTCCTCCTACTCTCTTTCTTTCTTTCTTTCTTATATATTTTTTCTGTGTATCATGTCCTTTTTTCTTCCCTTTCTTTCTTTAATTAAAAAAAGTAATTAGTCTATTATTTAGGTGAGGTGACGACCCCGCATGAGGAATAAGAAATCGGCGGATAAGCAACACTAGATAATCAGGAATTTGTATTTTTTGCATTTCATCTTGGACGATTTGGACGGTCTCATTTTTAACCAGAGGGTGTTGCAACATGATAACGGTCTGAAAGATTAAGGAAACAAAAGTATTATTATGAATAATTAATATTAAAATAATATTAACAACAACTTGAAATACACACCTTTTATTAAAACTACACCGCGTCTCTAGGTTAAACTTTGCAAATCGTCCCGTCAAAATTAAAACGGAACTTTTTTGGTGGTCCCCATGATAATTTAACTACAGTGTATGAATTAAACTTTTTTGCGAATTTGGTTATCGTTTAGGGTTTTGGGGATTAAAGGTTTGTTTTTAATTTCGTATTGCTTAAAAAAAACAACAAAAAAAACCCAATTACTATACATTTAATTTAACATTGAATTGAATTATTAATAATTATTAATTATTGATAAGTAGAACATGTCTCAATTGTTTGTTTAGTACTTGCAATGTATAATTTCAATTAAACTGTTGTTTTTAAATTTTATTTGTTTTTTTATTTTTTTTTTTAATATATTCAGGTAATTAAAATTGATTGCTCGTAAATTCCTACCATAAAATAAACTGAACCCTCATTTTTATGTCCGTGTTTTTTGCAATAAATGTTTTTTTTTCTTGACACCCGTTATTTTTACAATACTAAATATATTTCCTTTATTTATTTTTTAATATTCACTTCAATGTGTATATTCTAAAGCTTTTATTTGTGAGAATATGGGTTAGTTTTAAAGTGGGGGTTCGTTTTTTACCTTCGACTTTTTTATTCGTAAATTCCTACCATAAAATGCCCAAGCCTTATTTTAGCAGGAAATTTACGAGTAAAAAGTTGAATATTACCTTTTGTTGTTGTTATTTCTTTTCTTTTTGGCTTTGGTACTCTAAAATAAAAACGTCAGATTTTAATCATCGTCGACGAAAAAAACAAATTACGGGCCATAAAAGGAGATACCAATTTATACCTAAATTGTAAAAACGAGCCCCCACTTTAAAACTACCATTCTCACAAAATAAATTTTTTAGAATATACACAATTGAAGTGAATATTAAATAAATAAATAAAATATATTTTGTATTGATACATAACGCGTGCAAGAAAAATAAAACATTTAATACAAAACACCGGACATAAAATGGGGTTCACTTTATTTTATGGTAGGAATTTACGAGCAAATAGTCCTTTATTACCAAAAATTATTCTTCAACATTAAATGTATAGTAATTCGTTTTTTTTTTAGAGCATACGTAATTTAAAAACAACCTTAATCCCCAAAACCCCTAACCCAATTCACCAAAAAAGTTAATTCATTTACACTGTAGTTAAACTGTCATGGAGGACCACCAAATAAGTTTCCATTTTTAATTTTGACGACGATTTGCAAGATTACCCTGTTTTTTAACTACTTAAACTACAGCCATTTTTGCGAATTCGTCACTTTTCCCGCCATCCGCCCTTCTACCTCTCTTCTACCGCAGTCTACCCTCATCCTTCAGTCAGCCAACCCTCCACCAGTAACTGTGAGCTATGACTGTTTCAGTCAGCTTTTCAGTTCTAAGGCCCGTTACTGTAAGAACTGGATTCAGGTGGTTTCATAAAAAGGGCCCGCCACAATGCCAACACTACGCATTCACCTTTTAAAACCTGCGTCGTTGACTCATAAACCAGTTAAAGCTGGTTGGTGAACTTAGATTTTCCACACGCTGCTGCTGCTGCTGTTTTTGTTTGTGACCCTCTGAATATGTTTATTAAGTAAAATAAAAAGGGTTCACTTCCGGTTCATAACGGTCTCTTTGTGGCAGCGTGATATAGATTAAAACAGGTAATAACAACCTTTTCTCTATTTATTTATTTTATTTATTTATTTATTTTACTTATATTTCGACGCACGACAGAAAATGCATGGCGAATCCAAATATATTTTCATTTAAAATAAGATGAATTAAATATATGTATAATATATTATACATACTAGCAAGTATATGGCCACCCTCGGGTGCAAGTATTTAAATTTTAATGAAATAAAATATCGTATTAAATTAGGAAAGGCTAATGAAACAAATAAGAATGCAGATAAAAAGATTCTGAACAGAGGGAGTATATCGAAGAAAAATAGAAACAACTGAAACTTACTCTTCCATCACTGCCGTCTTTCATTGTTATTTTTTCTAATTTTAAGTATTTAGTTAAGTAGGAAGTTAAAAGAATAAAACTGACAGTTATTTCTTCTTTGTTAATGGATTCTTTTAAGATTCATTGAAGAGATGTTTTGGCTTATATTCATTAAAAATAAAACCAAACAGTTAGAAATCAATAATACTAAGCACATATTATTAAAATTCACATTTTTAATATGCAATATGCAAATTAGCCTTCCCGTTTCACACTGTAAACCGCTATTTTTTTTGTATATATAAATAAATGATTTGTTGTTAATATCGTAGATATGGTTTAACAGTATTAAATTAAGTTAAAAGCAATTCTATTAAATTAATGGGGTTTAAATAAAAAAATAAAATCATGAGAATGTTGATGTCAAGTAACTAAGAGAATTGATACTTGAGTTAGTAAATGATAGTTTCGGTTACAGACAGAAAAACACAATCTCCATTATAATAAGATATTTATAATTCATCTTATTTTAATTGAAGATATACATATATATATTCATTCTTAATCTTAAATAAAATAAGATATACATTGTTATATCTATTTTATTTCATTATATTTAATTTATTTAATATATATATATATATTATGAGTGGTAAGTAAACAAACAAATGTGTTTATTTTTATATGGCTTTAGCCGACAATTTTTGTGAGGATATTGTGCTTAATTGGAGTCATACACTAATTTTGAAAATTAATTAGTCATAATCAAATGGAATTTAGGGGGCATATATGTCAATGTAGGCTAAACAAACGAGAAAATGTCAATCCCTGAATGTACATTTCGGACCTATTAGGTCTCATCATCAAGGCTATAGACATGAGACTGCTCGGTGTTAGCCTTACATTTGATCATATATGCCCGCCTAAATTCATTAATTATTAACTAATTATTTTTTAAAATTAGGTATGACTTCAATTAAGCACATATCCTCCTCAAAATGTATATATATATATAATATATATATATATATGTGTGTGTGTGTGTGTGTGTTGTGTGTGTGTAAGTGTCATATACATATCATATGTATATTACACACACGCACACACACATATACATACATAACACACATATATATAATAATAATAATAATAATATAATAAATTTTATTGTGTACAGTGCCTCAGGTGCACCACAACTCATCAAAGTCTCATGTCAGTACACAGAATAATGTATGTGTGTCAGGAACATGAACAGTTTACAGTAGTAAATACATGTTATGTGTGCGGCGTGTGTGCATATGTATGTGGAGAGGGTAAAAGTGTCGGCGGATTACAGGAAGCATGGAGGCTTTGAAAGATTCGACAGTCCTACAACAGGACCTTATATATATATATATATATAATATATTATATATATATATAATATTATTGTGTGTGTGTGTGTGTGTGGTGTGTGTGTGTCCTGAGGTTTTTTTCTTTTTTTTTTTCTTATTTTATACTTGAAATATGTTTTGATTTCGCTATATATATCATATTTTCCGGTGGCTGTACCTGCACAAGCACTTTTTTACGTGGGGATTTTAATGGGACATTCCTGGGGGGGGGGGACCAACTCATGATTCAGTAATAATGGATCTACGAGACTAAATTATAAAAAAATCCCCCTCTACCCAGGCGATGCCTGGGTAGCCGTTTCTAGTACATATATAAAAGGCTGTAGTGTTGTATATGCATGTCCGGATGGAAACTTCGAAAATAAAACAACGACAAAGTAAATATATATACACATAAAATATCACCAGGGCTTGGTTTTTGAGCAAAATAATAGAGTTTGATTTATATTCGTGAAGAATAATTAAAAAATAAAATTAAATGATAAACAGCATGGATTTTTTTTTCATTTAATATTTTAGTAGTAGACATTAACATTTCTTTTCTGAGTAGCTGGATCAATGCAAGGTCTATTTTTTTTACATAGGGATTTTAAATGGGGCATCCCATGAGGGTTCAAATCACGATTCAGAAATAATGGATCTGCGGGACTAACCTTAAAAAATCCCCCTTTACCCAGGCGGGTAGCCGCTGCTAGTACATATATAAAGGGCAGTTGTGTGTATCTGTATGTCCGGAGCAGCAAAAAAAAAAGATTGATTTATATTTGTGAAAAGGATTAAAAATATAAATTTAAATGATAACAGATAGAATACTTTTTGCATTGAATATTTTGAATAGTAGACATTAACGTTTATTTTCCTGGCTGGATCAATGCCAGGGCTTTTTTTTTTTTACATAGGATTTAAATGGGGCATCCTGCGAGGATTCAACTCACGATTCGCAGTAATAATGGATCCGCGGGGCCAACTTAAAAAAACAAAAACCCTTCTAGCCAGGCGACGCCGGATAGCCGCTGCTAGTATAATAAATATAAGTCGGTCTATTGTTTTTTTATTTTTTATTTTATTTTATTTTTTTTTATAAATTTTCATTCATCATTTAATATTTTGTGTTGATTGTAACCTGAAAACATATATTGTAGCGCTTTTTGAAAGAGTCTTGTTAAAACATTTGTACACGATTAAACTTTTTTGTAGTTTTTCTTTTGTTTTCGTTTTGCTGCGCATTCACATGAATGACAACGATAATGGCTGGACTGTTTGATCTAAAAAACAAATTGTGTGTTAAAGTTATAAAAAGGGGTTTAATCTGCTTTAAACGTACTCTACACTTTATTATTTCAAACTGTCAACTTATACATTTGATTATTTTAGCCGTAAAGCGGCTTTAATGTGTCTCTTATGACGGTTGTGGCCATGGGAAATACATTGTACCTGTTTAAGTGCGTACGCGGGTTGATAAAGATAAAAGAGTCGTGCTGCATCTTGAAGATATTTTTATAACCTTCTTAATTTTTTTATCAATATTTTTAGCCGAACTTGGATCAAGAGTTATTTTAGTCGGTGATGATGTATGAAAGTTATATTCTCCATCAAAAATGGCTTGTTAGCTAAAAAAACAGGAAAAAAAATGTGTAATATATATATATATATATATATATATATATATATATATATATATATATATATATATATATATATATATATAAGAATGGAAAGGGAATTGAATCCGACAATATGAGGAAAAAATGAGTAAAGAAAAGAAATGTAGATGGATAAAAATGAATTTTATCGATATCACTTTTAATCGATATCACTTACACACGTGTTTCGGTCTGTTTATCAAAATGTATATGGATTTACGTTATTATTATTTATATTAAAATAATCAGATGGAGTTGAAATGATGATGATAATAATAATAATAATAATAATAATAATAATAATAATAATAATAATAATAATAATAATAGGAAAAATGTATAAAATATTCCGTACACAGAGAAATTTTTTACGACCTTCATCAGAGTGAAGTTTTTTTTTTTTTTTTTTTTTGAGTAGAGATAAAAATTGTTGGAGACAAGAACAGAATTTTAAATGTTCGAAAAAAAGAATATTTTTTTGAATCATTCTATATATATATATATATATATATATATATATATTTGGGAGAACATGTGCTTAAATGAAGTCGAACCTATTTTTTGAAATTTAATTCATTAATAATTAATAGGCGGGATTAAACTATTTAAATGTAAGGCTAAACAAATCGAGAAAAATCAATCTCTGTATGTACATTTCGGCCTATTAGGCCTCATCAGCAGAGCTATAGATACGAAGACCGCCCCGTGTGTGATTCGAAACCTGTCTGTCAAATTAGCAGGCAAGTGTCTTACCTCCACACCAAACGGACTTAGCAGAATTTTCTTCGCTTTGTTAAGTAGTAGTATTTTATATTCCTCTTAAGTGAAAATATTGTCGGCTGAAAAATAGCCATATCACAAACATCGTCTGTTTGTTTACGTTTCGTAAGTTCGTGTAGAGGTCACTTAAGAGGAATATAAAATACTACTACTTAACAAGCGAAGAAAATTCTGCTAAGTCCGTTTGGTGTGGGAGTAAGACACTTGCCTGCTAATTTGACAGACAGGTTTCGAATCACACACGGGGCGGTCTTCGTATCTATAGCTCTGCTGATGAGGCCTAATAGGCCGAAATGTACATACAGAGATTGATTTTTCTCGATTTGTTTAGCCTTACATTTAAATAGTTTAATCCCGCCTATTAATTATTAATGAATTAAATTTCAAAAAATAGGTTCGACTTCATTTAAGCACATGTTCTCCCAAATATTGTCGGCTGAAAAATAGCCATATCACAAACATCGTCTGTTTGTTTACGTTTCGTAAGTTCGTGTAGAGGTCACTTAAGAGGAATATAAAATACTACTACTTAACAAAGCGAAGAAAATTCTGCTAAGTCCGTTTGGTGTGGAGGTAAGACACTTGCCTGCTAATTTGACAGACAGGTTTCGAATCACACACGGGGCGGTCTTCGTATCTATAGCTCTGCTGATGAGGCCTAATAGGCCGAAATGTACATACAGAGATTGATTTTTCTCGATTTGTTTAGCCTTACATTTAAATAGTTTAATCCCGCCTATTAATTATTAATGAATTAAATTTCAAAAAATAGGTTCGACTTCATTTAAGCACATGTTCTCCCAAATATTGTCGGCTGAAAAATAGCCATATCACAAACATCGTCTGTTTGTTTACGTTTCATATATATATATATATATATATATGAAAGTCCGCAAACAGTTTGTTTGATATGGCTATGCCGACAATTTTTGGGAGAATATGTGCGTAATTAAAGTCATACCTAATTTGAAATTAATTAGTTGATATATTCGCCTAATTCATTAATTATCAACTAATTAAATTAAAATTAGGTATGACTTCAATTAAGGACATATTCTCCCAATATATATATATATATATATATATATATATATATATATATATAAGAAGATAATCCAAATGACTGGTTGTAAGGGATGATTCTATTTGGGATCATCGAAATCTCACTGTACAACCGTACCGTATGGTCTTGTAGGTACAAACGTATATATTCATACAAGGATTTCTATAAATCCCTAAGAGAGCTCAATGTATAATAACCAATAAATTAATTATATACAGAGCAATATTCAACTTTCAAAGAAAGAAAAGAAAAGAAAAAGATTTGTTAAGTTTTCTTTCTTTGTAAGTTATATATATATATATATATATATAATTCAAAACAACTAACCTCGTTGTCTGCAACAATTTCTCTCCCCAGAAAAGTCGTCTTAATGAGACCAATGTAGTATACAGATTTAAATGTGCCTTAGGAGATTGAAGTCTCCCAGAAAATGAAAATACATGCATCGGTTTTACCTCAACGACATTGTCACGTCGTCTAACTCTCCATTTAACAGATAATAGCTCCATTTTACAACACCTAAAATTACATTCATGTCCACACTCTAATTACCGAAATATTCTAACGGAAAACACACACATTCTGCACAAAGAAAAAATAAACAAGAACTCCAAATACTAGGAGCTTTATACATAAAACAATACAAACCATCCTTAAACAAAATTAATTTCCAATGCAGTACACACATTTTAAAATGGCTATAACACTTTTCCTATCAATTCTCTTCCTTCCAGCCTCCACATCCATTAATATATATATATATATATATATGAGTAAGAAAAGGTGGAATGAAAACATCACACAATGCTGTTAAAGAAGAAAACAATTTATAATATAATCATAGCTGATATTGATCAATATTTCGATTTTACAAAAATCATCATCAGAGCTCATTCACTCCCGTAGTTGTTTGGTCGGAGAGGAAAGTCAAAATGAGTTTACAAAACAAAAAAACCTTAATACTGCAAAAAACGAAAGACGTTACAATATTCACCAACGTGGGCATTTCGCGCCATATATATGTCGGTGAATATTTCGCGCCATATATATGTTGGTGAATATTGTAACGTCTTTCGTTTTTTGCAGTATTAAGGTTTTTGTTTTGTAAACTCATTTTGACTTTCCTCTCCGACCCAAACAACTACGGGAGTGAATGAGCTCTGATGATGATTTTTGTAAAATCGAAAATATTGATCAATATCAGCTATGATTATATTATAAATTGTTTTCTTCTTTAACAGCATTGTGTGATGTTTTCATTCCACCTTTTCTTACTCATATTGTCGATTAATTTCCTTTCTTTTAATATATATATATATATATATATATATATATATATATATATATATATATATATATATATATAATCCAAAAGTCCTGAGAAGAAATCTTCCTTACGACACAAGAGTTTTATCTAAAAAACCTGTCGCAGTTTGAGAGCTCAATGTGTGCTCGTAATGTTAGAGTCACGGAGCAAATCTATTAGTAAAGAAATAACAAAAGACTTAGAGATTTAGCATTATAGTCTATTTCAGGGAGCTTGGACAAAGTGTCTAACTCTCCCGAAGTCTTTTGTTATTTCTTTACTTATATATATATATATATATATATATATATATATATATACATACAATATATATATACAACACTCTTCTCTACAAGGAATGGAGCACTCTGTGACGGCCTTTACACACAAAGCGATGTGTGTATTAAAAAACAGTTAAAATCCCATTCCCATTCTGTAAGTGAAGACAGCCTAATGGTTAAGGTGCCGGACTGACACCCAACCGACCGGAGTTAAATTCCGGCTGTAGGTAGCTTACAAAATGTCTAGCCACACTGAAGAGACTTGATAAGTCGAAACACGTGTCTGTGGATGACCCTATATATATATATATATATATATATATATATATATTTTTTTTTTTTTTTAAATGCGCTGTCTGTATTAAAAATAAAACGAATTTTATTTAAAAATAAAAATAAAATGAATATTATTTTTTAATAAGACTCAAAAGAGCCTGATGTAAAATTATTAAAGAAGTGTATAATTATATAAAAAGTGTATATTAAAATATCAAAATTGTTCGTAATACAATCCAACTGTTAAATAAGTAGCCCATAAGTGTAGGTAAATCCGTGGTGTTTATGGATAAATATCTTCAGAGGAGTAAACATTCATATGTATAGTTTTTTCATAGACAAGTAAGTGAAATAAAATGGAACTTAATCCGACAGTGTGAAATTGATATGTTGCAAAAACAAACGATGTTTACAAATGCATGGGATCATCAGGAGAGAATGTGCAACCGTTTCGGGGCCTTCCTCACAACGGTTTTAAAAAGCAACATCACCCCATTCAAAATAAATACACTAATTTTCAATAGTCCTCCAGTTCTGGTTCACAGCTGCACCAAGAGCAGGCCAAGAGTATATTACACAATGGACGCAACCAAAAATAAAACGAAAGTGAAACAATCGAGAAAGTACATGTGTGCCAAAAAATCCAAAGTAATTTCGCGTTAAAAGTACCTCAATCATTTCGACTACAAAAGACGGTAATCTTTAACTTGTTCCACGTAAATTCCTACCATAAAATAAACTGAACCCTCATTTTATGTCCGTGCTTTTGCAATAAATGTTTTATTTTTCTTGCACCCATTATTTTACAATACTGAATATATTTTCTTTATTTGAAAAAAACATTTATTGCAAACATATATATTTTCTTTATTTAAAAAACATTAATTGCAAACATATTTAAAACGTTTATTGCAAAAACACGGACATAAAATGAGGGTTCAGTTTATTTTATAGTAGGAATTTACGAGGAACAAGTTGAAGATTACCCAAAAGACATGCGGGTGAGTATCTGCCTTAGAAAATAGGAAAAAGTTTTTTTTTTTTTTTTTTTTTCTTCAGTAAATAGAAATTTGAGGTCTTAGACGAGACATCTAGAAAGCGCAGGGGGCCACATGCGGCTCGCGGGTCGCAGTTTACCGATAAAATCTTCACTGTAATTTGATCTAGAAGAATCAAATTATATTATCCTTTCTTTTCAGCGGTCAGTCTTGTATATATATATATTTTAGTTGGGAGTCCAAACAGTCTAAACTTTTTAGTTTTTCGTAGTCGTCGGGGTGGCCTAAAGTCGATATCAGCCAATCAGCGAGGGAGTCTATCCCCTTTTCAATAGCGCTAGACCAAGGAGATTGTTTTAGCATCTGAGGTGGAGCGCCACACCTACCATCAGCTCGTTTCTTTACCGCACAGATCCCTGTGCTACTCATACACTGAGTTGGCGAGGGCCGGTATCGAACTAAGAACCTTGTGGTTTCTAGCCGAACGCTCTACCGACTGAGCTAACCCGGCTCATTGGCGTACGCAATTTAGAGTTATTTAGAGTTGGGGGGGGGGGGCTCGGAACTGGTAAATATAAATAAATCAGCGTGAATCCCCGGGGACATCCCTATCGCCCCCAGACAGCCCCAGTCCCCATCGTGTAAAAGGGACAGGACTGAGTTTATTGCCCAGTGCCTGGGGTGCCGCAAAAGAGGAATGCCGAGTGGATTCACGCAATTTCAAAACACTCGCCACGTATGAGCTTCGGTTTGTGTGTGGTTCCCCACTATAATGACATTTGTGTTCGACTAACATGGTGGGATGTCAGTAAATACTAACCATTTAAAGTTAGGTTTAGAGTTGGGGTTAGGGTTAGATTTAGGGTTGGGTTAGGGTTAGGTTTACTTTTGGGGTTAGGGTTAGGGTTAGGTTTAGGGTTAGATTTAGAATTGGGGTTAGGGGATTTAGGGTTGGATTAGGGTTAGGTTTACTTTTGGGGTTGGTTAGGGTTAGGTTTAGGGTTAGATTTAGAATTGGATTGGGGTTAGGGTTAGATTTAGGGTTGGGTTAAGGTTAGGTTTACTTTTGGGGTTAGGGTTAGATTTAGCGTATTGTCAGTATTAGATTTAGGGTTGGGGTTAGGGTTAGGTTTAGGGTTAGATTTAGAGTTAGAGTTGGGGTTAGGATTAGATTTAGGTTTGCGGTTAGGGTTAGGTTTAAGGTTGGGTTTGGGGATAGGGTTTGGTTAGTGTTTGGTTTAGGGTAAGATTTAGAGTTGGGGGGTGGGACTTGGATTTGAGTTTGGATTAGCTTCGGGGTTACGGGGTTTTGCACATCGTGATGTCGATGAATGATGTTGAGTTCAAAAGTGTTTGAAAGAAATACAAAAGCTAAATCAAGGAAACAAAGATAAGATTAGGTTTAGGTTTGGGGTTGGGGTTAGGTGTAGGTGTTGGGTTAGATTTAGAGTTGGGGTTGGGGTTAGAGTTAGATTTAGGGTTGCGGTTAGGGTTAGGGTTAGGTTTAAGGTTGGGCTATCCCCAACCTTAAACCTAACCCTAACTTGTGTTAGGGTTAGGGTTAGAAAAATCACCAATTTTTATTTGACAATTACAAATGAAACACAACCTTGTTGACTGGGGTTTGAGAATACACCGACTGCACCTCTGCAGAGGGGTAAGACCCCCACCCAATGAGGCCACTTGTTGGCCGTGGGTGGCGACCCGTGATGCTTAAGGACGGAATCTTGGTGGATGAGCAGTCCATGACATGCAACACTCCACTTTAGTCTTTACTTAGGCTAGAGGGGCGGTCGGAGAGGCTCTCTCCGATCAATCGGTTGGTCACGTCAAGCCCTAGCACCTATATGATTGTCCCAACCCCATTGCCCTTATGGCAAGTCCCAACTACTTTTATTATATATGTACTAGAAGCTTGGTCACGTCAGGAGGATGGACAAAGGCCGCATCCCCAAAAGACCTACTGTATGGTGAGTTAGTAGAGGGTACCCGACCGGTAGGGAGACCACGCCTGCGCTTTAAAGATGTCTGCAAGAGAGACATGAAGACATGCCACATCGACACCAACACAGGGGAGGCTTATGCAGAAGACCGTGCGACCTGGCGACTCCTCGTCAAACAAGGAACGAAAAGGAGTGAAAAGGAGAGGAAAGAAGTCGCCGCAGAAAAGAGAGCCAGAAGGAAGGAGAGACAACAGCAACTCCAGCAAGCATCACTGTTTGCACCAGAGATTGCCATTCAAAAATTAGTCTGTTCAGCCACTCACGGAGTTGCAGATAATAAAAAAATTTTTTTAAGTGGACACTACGCCATCGTCTTTAGTAGACGGACGAATGCCATTAACAACAACTAGAAGGTGGTGACTGAGGGTATTCATGTCCTGGGAATAACGTTAAACTCTATCTGAGGGTGAGGTTACAGTTCTGGGGTCTAGGGAATGTGGAATATCCATTCAACGCCATTACTCCCAGTTCCACTCTGATCCGGAGTGGTAGTACCTGTTAGGGTCCCACCTATGGTTAAATTAGTGTTTTTTTTTAGGGCAGGAGGCATTTATGCGATAATACCAGATATCGAGAAAAAAACATTTTTTAACAATTTCTTTTTTTCTTTTAAGTAATTTGTTTAAATGTTTAAAAAATTAGATCATTTTTTTCTTTTCTCAATGATTAAATGGATTAAAATTCAATATGTAAGTAATTTACTACAAATAAATACGTAAATGAATGAATATTGAGAAATTGATATCATTCTGTTCTGAAATATATATATTTGGAGGCGGGGGATTTAGTGTGTATTCACGTTAAGTGAATTACTAAGTCTTGGCTTTAAAGTTTATAATAAAAATATATTTTAATATTGGATTAATTAATTGTTTGTTTTTCAATTAATCTATTTTTTACTCTATAATTGAATAAATTTGGAATTAAACCCTAAGAGGTCGATTACTACAATTAAAAAAAACAACAAACAAATGTGAAAACTATTACAATATTTTGTTTTGAAATAAAAAAATCCATTTCATTATTATTCTGCCTTTTTCTTTTTAGGTTAAGAGTACCACGTGGTCTCAGCCAGTTTAACTTGGTTTGCAAACATAAACTTGCTATTTCTTCTTTCTTTTTTTTTTTAGATAAAAATTAAGTAAAGTCGTCGGGGTGGCCTAAAGTCGACAGCAGTCAATCAGCGAGTGAGTCTATCCCCTTTTCACTAGCGCTAGACGAAGAGATTGGTTTTGCGTCTGACTTGGAGCCACACCTACCATCAGATTTTTGTGCTACTCATACGCTGAGTTTGCGATATATTAGTTTTAAGTTATCTACTTAACTAATAAGACATATAGATATATATATATATATATATATGTGTGTGTGTGTGTGTGTGTGTGTGTGTGTGTGTGTGTGTGTCTGTGTGTGTGTGTGTTACCATTTAAGGCTAAACTTGCAAATCGGTCGGAAAATTAGGGTGACTCAGAAAAACTAGAACTCACAAATTTTGTAATAAAACTGTTAATTTTAATTTTTAAAAAAGTTAAGGTCCAGCAAGGGTTAGGGTTAGGGTTTAGGGTTAGGGTTATGGTTAGGGTTGGGGTTTAGGGTTAGTTTAATGGGAAAATAAATAAATAATTTGGGTTCTGTTTTTTCTGGGTCACCCTGTAATATATTTTAATTTCCCGACCGATTTGCAAGTTTAGCCCCTTTTAAAATGTTGAAAAT
This sequence comes from Doryteuthis pealeii, assembly GCA_023376005.1. Taxonomy (NCBI): domain Eukaryota; kingdom Metazoa; phylum Mollusca; class Cephalopoda; order Myopsida; family Loliginidae; genus Doryteuthis; species Doryteuthis pealeii. The sequence goes on from CM042182.1 coordinate 13,060,013, forward strand.
ACATATTAGTAACATTCGAGTTTGTTTTTTTTAAAGATTTTTCAACAAATCGCGTTTTTTAAAAAAGAAATCAACATTGCTTAAATGTTTAAAAATTATGATTTTTTTTGCTTAAATATGAAATAGATTTAAATTCAACCTGTAAGCCAATCTATTACTACAAACAAATAAATAAATAAATGAATATTAAGAAATTTTTATTATTTTGTTTTGAATTAAAAATTAAAATACATTTCAATATTGGATTAATTAAAGATTTGTTTTGTTTTTTAATCATATTTTTTTGTTGGCTCTATAATTAAAAAATTTAAAGTTAAACTCTAAGAAGTCGATTACAACCAATGAATAAATAAATAAATAAATAATTTAATAAAATAAATAAATAAATTACAGGGACAAGTATTATATTTTGTTTTGAAATAAATATACATTTTAATATTGGATTAATTAAATGTTTGTTTTTGTTTTTTAATTAAAAATATTTTTACTCCATAATTGAATAAATTTGAAATTAAACTCTAATCGATTACTACAAATAAATAAATTACTGTGAAAAGTATTATTATATTTTGTTTTGAAATAAATATACATTTCCATATTGTTTTTCTTTTTCTTTTTAGGTTAAGAGTACCACGTGGTCTCAGCCAGTTTAACTTTGTTGCAAACATAAAACATGGTATTTCTTTTTTTATTTAAATAGTCCCCCCACAAAAAAGATATTTAAGTTTTAATATATATTTTAGCTTATATTTTAAAATATTTTTTTGATGTTACCTTTTTGAAAATGCATATTTAGTAACATTCGAGTTTTTTTTGTTTTTTTTAAAACATTTTTCAACAATTTCCTTTTTTTTTAAACAAAAGTCATTTGCTTAAATTTTTATGAATTAGATTTTTTTTTTTGCTTAATCATTAAATTAAATTATTTCTAAATTATCAAATTAGATTATTAAAATTTAGATTAACAAAATTTAAATTATTAACATTAAAATTCTATAAGTAAGCAGTAGTTACTGCAAATAAGTAAATATTAAATAAGTAAAAAAGGACGAAGTTTGAGAAATTGTTATTATTTTGTTTTGTTTTGAAATAAAAACATTTCAATATTGGACTAACTAATTGTTTTTTTTTGTTTCTTTTTATTTGTTTTTTAATTAATTCTCTGATTCAGTAATTGAATGAATTTAAAATCAAATTCTAAGAGGTTGATTACTACAAATAAATAATAAATAGATAACCGAAAAGTATTACTATATATTTTGTTTTGAAATAAATAAAAAAAAACCATTTCAATATTGTTTTGGTTTTTTCTTTTTAGGTTAAGAGTACCACGTGGTCCCAGCCAGCCTAACTTAATTTGCAAGCATAAAACTTGCTATTACTTTTATTTTTATTTTGAATAGACTCCCCCAACAAAAGATATTAATTTTTAACGTATCTATTTTAGCTGATATTTAAAAATATTTTACCTTTTAAAATTGTTTCAAATGCATATTAGTAACATTCGAGTTTTTTTTTTATTTTGTTGTTGTTTTTCTTCATCTATCATAACAACAAGCCGATAACTCTAACAGTACAAGCAAATTTCAAATTTGTCCTTGACATCTAAACGAGTAGGGGGAGGAGGAGAAAGGAAGAGGAAGGAGGAGGAAGCAGGAGGAGGAGGAGGCAGGAGGAGGAGGCAGGAAGGGAGGCTTAGTACAGGCTAATGTCTGCAGATCTTAACCTATATATATACATACATATATATATATACATATATATATGTATATATATATATGCGTGTGTGTGAGTGTGTGTGTGTGTGTGTGTGTGTGTGTTCTTTTTTTAATGTTTTGGACGTTGAAATTCATTGAGTATATAATATATCTTTTTTAGGAGAACATTATATTAATGACAAAACTATTGTTGTTTTCTGTGTTGAATTATTTATTATTATTATTATTATTATTATTATTATTATTATTATTATTATTATTATTATTATTATTATTATTATTATTATTTACTCCTTTTGAGTTTTTCACAACAGCATTAGCTGATGGTCTTTCATTGGAGTCTGAGTGACAGCAAGTCTCCTCAGGTCTCCAGGACTCTTCTGAGTATTCTGGCAGATTGCAGCAGTGCAGTGTTCTGAATGGTTTCAATCCTTCCTCTGATTTACAAACTATTATTATTATTATTATTATTATTATTATTATTATTATTATTATTATTCGTAGTATTAGTAGTAGTGATTGTTGTGGTCTTTCACTGGAGTCTGAGTGACAGCAAGTCTCCTCTATTATTATTATTATTATTGGTGGTGGTGGTCTTTCATTGTAGCCAGGGTGACACCAAGTCTCTTCGGGTCTCCAGGACTCTTCTCAGTATCCGAGCTGATTTCAATTATTATTGTTATCATAATTATATTATTATTATTATTATTATTATTATTATTGGTGGTCTTTCACTGGAGTTTAAGTGACAGCAAGCCTCCTTTATTATTATTATTATTATTATTATTGGTGGTGGTCTACTGGTCTTTCACTGGAGCCTGAGTGACACCAAGTCTCCTCGGGTCTCCAGGACTCTTCTCAGTATCCGAGCTGATTTCAACACTGCTGTGGTCTGGATGGTCTCGATTCCTTTTCGAATTTCCAGTTCACCCCAGTCTCTTTTCCAGGTCTTTGGGTGGGAGCGTTCCAAGGGCACCAATTACGATTATTATTATTATTATTATTATTATTATTATTATTAGTAGTAGTAGTAGTAGTACGGGGAGTTTTATATCGTTGTTTGTAAATATACGTTGTTTTTCTCATATGGTAACGAGCTTCACCAACCCGAAACCATAAACAGTGAGACGTCTGTTTCGTTACCCCCCGAGCCAAATGCTGCACAGTGCACGTCACCCACAACACACATATGGGTGTGGGTGTGTTTTATTGTTGTTTTTGTTTACTAAAATTCCTCGCTACACTCATATTATACATCTACTAAAGGCTTAGTGACTATGCATATGTAGTTACTAAGCTTAGCCCAAGTGTGACACAAGGTCAGAAGTGTAAGTCACTCGGTGAGAATCGAACTCACTAACAATGGCCTGGTAATTTAGCTTTGCTAAGCACATTACACCACGTGAGGTGGCCGTATTGATTTCTCCGTAGAGAAAAATAAACATTTTGTTGTTGTTGTTGTTATTGGTTTTGATTGTCATCGTGATGTCACTATCATCAGCATCATTACCATCATCGTCATCAACAACTGCTATAAACATTTTTAATTTTATTTTTAACATTAAATTTTGTCATTACAGACCCTAACCAGGATGAACTTGCAAATCGATCGGAAAATTAAAAACATATTACAGGGTGACCCAGAAAAAAACAGAACCAAATTATTTATTTATTTTCCCATTAAACTAACCCTAAACCCCAACCCTATTCCTAACCCCTATCCCTAAACCCTCCTAGTTAAAATTAACAGTTTTATTACAAAATTTGTGGGTTCTGTTTTTTCTGGGTCACTCTAATTTTCCGACCGATTTGCTAGTTTTGCCCCTAACCATATGGAGAGATAGTTAAAAAAAAAAAAAAAAGCAAAAAAACAAAAACAAAAACAAACAAAAACTTAAATACAACAAACCTGTTTTTTACTTAACTGATATTTTTTATGTGTCTAGTGAAGATTTTATAAACATTCACGTGTACTTACATATTTGTAAATAAATACCTATGCTACAGTAAGTAAACTGAAAATACCTCTACAACAAGCGCCTTGTATATTTAAAAAGAAAAAAAAACATGTCTATTTCTTTCACGAATTTAACTTAAAGACGTAAAAAAAATGTATAATTATTTTTCTTTAAAGATATTTTTTTAATAAATGAAGCTGTGGATTTTTTTTATGTGATTATTGAAGATTTTAAAAGCTTTCACGTGTATTACTGATATGTAAAGATTGTAAATAAATACCTCTGCTACTACAGTAACTAAATTCAAAAATACCTCTACTAAAAGCACCTTGTATATTTAAAAAGAATAAAGAAAAAAATATATCTATTTCTTTTACGTATTTAACTTAAAAACTTTAAAAAATGTATAATTATTTTTCTTTAAAGATATTCTTTTTTAATATGTGAAATTGTGGATTGTTTTTAATGTGATTATTGAAGATTTTAAAAGCTTTCACGTGTATTACTGATAAGTAAAATTTGTAAATAAAATACCACTACTACAGTAAATAAATTTAAAAATACCTCTACATTAAACGTGCTTTAATGTATATCTAAAAAGAAAATATATTTCTTTCTTTCACGAATTTAACTTAAAAATGTGAAAAATATATAAGTATTTTTTTTTTTTGAAGATGGATTTAAAAAAAAATATGTCCATTTGTGGATTTTATAAAAATGTGAAAAACGGAGCGAATGCTTTTATTGTCTGGTGTGCGTGTATGTTTTAAAACAAAATACTGCATAAACACATACCCGTGTCATGCGATGCTTTCAAAATTAGGCTATTATACCGTCGTTAGTGAGTTCGATTCTCACTGGGTGCTCCATAATTTTACCCGGGTGTCCATACTTCCAGGCTTTTTGTCAAAACTAAGTTAATATTAGTAAATGATGCAGAAAGGGTGGTTATCACACTATTATTAGTGAGTTTTATTCTCACTGGGTGCCCCATAATTTTGCCTGAGCCCCCATACTTCTGGCCTTGTGTCACAACTAGGCTGATATTAGCAAATGATTATTATGCAGTAAGAGGAGGTTAATGAGTTCGATTCTCACTGGGTGCCTCATAGTTTTGCCCGGGTGCCCCATAATTATTGGCCTTTTGTCAGAACTAAACTAATATTAGTCAGTGATGCTGATAGTTTTTTTTATTAATGCATCCTGGGACGCACATATTTGCTTTGAACGAGTCCACGGGGAAATTAATGGGTCCCAACTAAAGTTTCTTAATAGATTGTAGGGTTTTTATTTATGATCTGGGGAAACAACTAAAACCGTCTAACCCCTACCTTGTAACTTATCCTATGTAATTCGTTTCTAAGAAACTATTGAAATGTATTTACAACTATCTTGAAATGGTGAGGGAAGAAAAAAGAAAAACAATGGGACGCATGCATGGATACGATTTTACTGCGTCCTTTTAGATTTGTGTGCGTCAGGGACGCAGGACGCGTACCTATCAGCATCTCTGTTAGTAAAGGGTGCAAATGTCACACCATTATTAGTGATTTGAAATGGGAGCTCCATACTTCTAGCCTTGTGCCATTACCTGAATTAGTAAACTACACACGACTGGTCGCAGAGTGGAAAGGGGCATTTTTCGATATTGTTAAGTTTTGGAAATAAGTAATTTTCTCATGTGGTACCGAGCTTCACCAACCCGACGCGAATGATGAAACTTTGGGGCGACATCTGTGTTTATTTCTGAGTCACGTAGACAACTGAAACGGAGGTAGAGCTTGAAAACAAGAATGTTTTTAATGTTGTGTCTCTTAGATTTTAGAAGTATTCAAACGTAAAACATATGAATCATAAAGGCTTTTTCTTTTTTTCTTTTTTTTTTTTTTAGGTCAGGACTCTATTTTGTTGCTCGCACTTAAAACCCACTTAAACTTAAAAAAATAATAATAATAATATGCTTTTAATGTGCATGTATACACACAACACACACACACACACACACACATACATACATACACACAACACGCATACATACGTACGCACATATAGTAAGAGGGAAAGATATGTATTTAAAAATGTACAGTACACAATACAGATATGTAGAAAGATAAAATAGTTATAGTTGTAATAAACTCAAATGTATGTGCGTATGAACGTACACGGGCATAGGAGCATAAGTACTATAAGTATTTACAATAATGTATGTATATATATGTGTGTGGTGTACGTATCTCGTTAAATATAGATGTGGATACCATACATACGTACACAGTAGCCAACCTGACAGCTATGTTTGTATTGATACGTATGCAAATGAATGTGAACGTATGTATGTAGTACACACACACATATATACATACGTTCACATTCATGTGTACGTATGTATGTAGTTAGATATAGATGTGGATACGTTTAATTTTACATGCATACGTATATAGTAGCCTGCCTGACAGCTATGTTTGTGTTGATGCGTATGCAAATGAGTGTGAACGGGTGTTGTTCTTTTTGAGCCAATGAAAATACGCGGTACATTGAGAAAGCTTGTAGAAAGTGAGTAGTTTCGACCAATGGGAGAGGTCGTTGTATGCAGTTTGGGGCTGTTTGTGGAGCTATTGACCAATCAGAATCGAGCGTTTGGCTTCATATCATGCGTGGACGGCATTCAGTAAACAAGCGAGAATCAAAACAACAACATCAACTGGGAAAGACGTATCTGTGCGACGACTAAAGTGTAAAAGGCACATACATTTAATTGTTTGTGTTAAGACACTGCAGTTTTTCTAAGCAGTTTCTTTTTTTATATAATTCCTTGGACTCTTTTAAAAAAAAAATTTAGTTTTTTTTAAAAATATCTCGGTTAAAAAAGAAAAAACAAAAGTTAAGATTTTTTTTATAGTGAACTTGTAATTTTTTTACCTAAATTTTTTCCTTGTATATTTTTGGACTTGTATCACTTTGCAACCATTTTTCTTATTAATTAGAACTTAAGTTCTTACAAAAATTAAGGGTTAAGTAATTATATTTCTATTTCTAAACAAAAGAAAATCCTTTTTTTAATGCCTGTATTTTTAAAAGTTTAAATTTAAACTTTTAATAACACAAAAACCCAAACATATGCGGAGTATTCGTTTCTGTTAACGCATTGCGTTTAACTTAAAAAATATATATTTAAATATATTTATATATATTTAAAACCCCCAGAAAAGTTTTAAATCTTTTCTTTAAGGATCCCTCTAAGTATTTTTCTAAGTCTTTTTCTTTGTTTAAATAGATTTTACAAAGAAAAATAAGATAAAAATGGCTTTGGTTGTTCCTTTAAATACTTATGAAAACAATGGCGACGCGGAAGATTTCCTTAATGGAAATTTAGAAATTTGCAAAGAAGACGAAGAATCGGAAGATACAATGAAAATTGATAATCTTAAACCTTTAAGGATAATCCGAAAGGCGAAACGTCCAAGTAAATCCAGTCCTGAGGGTCAAACCACAAATGGTACAACCACGATTGTTAAAAATGGCAACAAATTAATTTTTTCTAAAAACAGTCGGAGATCAAGAAGCGGAAAAGGACGCGGTTTGCCGAAAAAAGGTCAGTTGAAAAGTCGGGGTTTTTTTTTTTTTTATTATTTTTTTTAAATTAAGCAAAAAAATTAAATATATTAATTTGGTTTTTTAAGATGATAAAATACTCTTAAAAAAAAAAAAAAAAAAAAAAACTCTTAAAAAAAATATAAGAAAAGTGAACCCTGTTTTTTCAGAATATTTTTCCCTTTTGTGTTTTAAAAATAAACAAAAATATTTAATGAATTAATTTGATTTCTAAAATAATAAAATATTTACAAAAAAAAAAAAAAACTCTTGAAAAAAATATAAGAAAAATGAGCCCCTTTTTTTTTTTTTTTTTTTTTCCTCTTCCAGTTTCTTTAATGTTTATTTTCATTATATTTTTGAAAAATATGCAACAAAAAAACAAACTCTGGACGAAAAAAAAAAACTTTAAAAATCTGCCCTTTTCCCAATTTTTTTTGTCTGTAGAAATGTTTATTAATTTTTCCTTTTTGTATTTTAAAAATAAGCAAACAAAAACAAATTTGTTATTTAAAATAATTAAAAACATTTAAGGAAAATGGCCCCTCTTCTCCCTGTTTAATTCAGTAGAAATGCATTTTTCCCTTTGTATTTTAAAAATAATTAAAAAAAAAAAAAAAAAAAAAAACTCTTTTCATCAGTTTCTTCAGTTTTTTTTTCTTTTTCAAAATAATTATAAAAAAGTTTAATTAAAAATATTAAGATATAACTAAAAAAATTAACTTGGTTTTTATAATATTAAAATTTAACTCTTTAAAAAAAAAAAAAAATGACCCCCCCCCACTTTCCTCAGTCTTGTTAGTAGAATTTTTTTTAAATAACTAAGAAAAATTTTAATTAGAATATTAAATTTTTTTTTCTTTGAAAGAAAACAAAGGAAATGCCAAAAGTCTGGTTTATTTTTTGTTTTGTTTTGATAAAACCTAAAATATAATCAAATATATTAAAAATTAATAAATTATCTTAAAGGAAAGTTTTAAATGTCATAGCAAAAAAAAACACTAACTAAAAAAAAAAACTAAATATTTGCAGATTTTTGTAGTTTTTATTTTTGAAAATAAATTTTAAATTAAGTTTAGTTCAATAATTATTTTAATGTTTATTTATCTCCATGAAATAAAGGACAAAAACTTCGTAATTTTATCAATCCTTAAACTTAATGTTTTTTAATTTTTTATCAAATTTTAAGTTTAAATATCCCGAAATATCTGATTAAATTTATTTTCTGCATTTAAAATTTTGTATTTTAACTTTTTTTGTAAAGTGCGTGAATATATTATTTCTTTGTTATTCATTTTTAATGTTATGAATTTTCTGTTTTTTCGTCTCCACCTTTTTTGGAAATAATTTTATTAAAAGATTTAAAATTTCTATTTACTCCAAAATTCTAAACCTACATGTTTAAAAAATAATAATAAAACCTGACTAATTATTAAAAACAAAAGATTAGTTGTTAATAATCCAATCTCGATCCATCGTTTTCTTGTCAAAAATCTGACTGTAAAAAAAATTTATTTACTTATCAAACCAAAATAAACAAACTTTTTATTTATCTTTATCCGTAAAAATTGTAAAATGATTTTTTGTTTTTATTTAAATTAAACTTCATTTTTTAAATTTTAATTCGTTTGTATTTGCTGCAACGATTGTTATAGACTTATGATAAACATTCTTAGCATTGTTTTGTTTACTCTTCTTCACAAAGACGACCCCCCCCCTCCTCCTCGAACCAATTCAGGGGAGAAAAAAGGGGACATAGCCCCGGGGGGCGGGGGACTAAGGTTTCTTTTCTCTTAATCTTTTCTTTTCTTCACCTAATCTAGAAAATTAAATATAAACCCTTGTTGAATGTAAAAAATTAAATACCAATCTTTTCTCTCTCTGTCCGTCTTTCTCTTTCTTTCTCTCCCCCCTCCTGCCCGTTTCTCTTTCTCTCTTGCCATAAATTCATTTATTTTCATTGTTTCAACAAGAAATCCAGATTTCCTTGATAAATCTTTTTCTTCAAGGCCGAATTTAAATAATAAAAATAACTAAAGTGGATTTGTTTTAAAAATCCACTTTTAATTAATGACCCCCCCCTCCCTTTTATTTTTATTTTTAAAACTTACATATTTACTTATTAGGTCTGCTCAATTTACGGACTTTTCATACGTGCGTAAATTGTTAAATGTTTTAAAACGAAAAATCTTTTTAATGTTTTCTTTTACGTTTTATATTAAACTTTGATATAAAGAACAATTCCAAGTTTGTGTTTAAAAAAACAACAAATTTCTGTTACATATATCAACATTATAAGTCTTTTTTTTTTTTCTCTTCAAGGTTAAATTTAAATAATAAAACTTATTAAAATGGATTTAAAAAAAAAAATCCACATTAATTAATTAATGACTCCCCCCCCCTTTTTTAAAAGCTTACATATTTTTTAAAGCTTACATATTTACTTATCAATATTAAAAATTTTCACTTTGTCTTCTGAAAAATATATTTTTCAATAATATCGTATGCCCCCCCCCCTTATTTTCTTTGACAATTCCCCGAAAATCTAAGTAAAAAGAAGAAACTAATGTTAGTGACAACACTAATTTATTTCATCGAGTCACGTGTACTGTTCGTCTTAAATGTAAACATTACTTTCTCTTTTTCCTCCCTTCCTCTCAAAATGTCAATATTTTGCTATTCCGAACTGAAATATAAACAGTTGGCTCTAAAACTGTTGCTAAATCTTTCCTTCACCCTCATTTATCTTTTTCTTTCTTTTTTCTTTTTCCTACCCTAATTTTCATAAAGCTTGCCCTTGCCACCCCAGAGTTTTTCTAGGGGGAGGGGACAAAAAAATGGTTGTCTATATTTTCTGTTTATTTAGTGAGTGAGAGAGAAAAGCAATTCCTCATTATAATATTTTAGTCATATTATTACATCATTGCTTTATATATTTTCTTAGGAAGAAGACATTTCGTATTTCTACTACAGCAACCATTTAACATTATTATAAATAATTATTACTTTTATTTGTTATTTAAAAGAAAAAAAAACCTTTTTAAGGGATTTTTCCATTTTTATAAAAAAAGGAATGGAAAATTTTTCTAAACTTCGTTTTATATCAACAATGGATTTTTGTTTATTTTTCTTTTCCTCGGGGGAAACAAAACAACGTTTATTTACTAACAAAGAAACCTATTTTTTAATTTATACGAAAAAAAAAATTAATGAAATAGATTTTCTTTCATTTGCATATTTTATATGAATAAATACATTGATAAAATTGAAAATGTAAATATAAAAAATATATTTATATATTTTGACCCTTTTTCTACCGTTTCTCTCATTTTAGCAACTAAAACAGATGCAATTTATAGTGAATTTTTTTTTCTTAAAATTTAAGAATATTTGGTTTTTCTACAAGACACAATTTAAAAATAAAACTGTTAATGAAAAATTTGGTTACATTGTTTAGATTAAAAATGTTAAATTATCTTTATTTTTTTTGAAGTTCTGTTTCAATCAAGTGGATTTTTAACTAAAAGAAATATTTTGCAAAATTTTTGGTCTTTTTTTCTATTTTGGAACCATATGAACTCTGACATTAATTAACTTATATTAGATACAGAATTATAATTTTCTCTTTAATATATAAATGTTTCTAGATTATTTTTTCTCTAATAGAAAATTTTATTTGTTAATAATTCCTACGAACGAAACCTGAAATCCTTGCAAAAATTATGTAAATATTTACCCCCTTCCAATGTCTTTTAGGTTTAAAACTAATAATATAAATTTATTCAGGCTAACCTCTTAAAAATGGATTTTAATGCTGAAGACATTAAAATACAGTTATTTTTCTTTAGAAAAATTAAATTAGTTTATATACTGTTTTTGATTTTTTTTCTTTACAATAACCGTTATTTTAATTTATTTCTTTAAAAAATGTTTTTTATTTAATTTTCTGTGAAAACTAATTTCTTTTTCCCTTATTTTTTTTTGTCTACTTATTGTGCAGCTGTTGTTTTTAAAAGGGTTTGAATCATTGTAATTTCTCACAATACAACAATCAGACCCCAATATTCTCCCTTTTTATTCCTTCTTTGCCTTTTAAAGACAAGGAAGGAGACCCCTAAAATTAATGAAAGGGAAAAAGGGATCTCCTCCTCCTCCTTTTGATTGTTCCTGCTGCTACAGCATTTTTAGACCTTTTTCTCTCTAGTAGCAGACTAGAAATGTTTATATATATATTTATTCTTATTGGTAATTTATTTAATATATATAAAAGCAAGTTTTGAAATAATCCTCTGTTAATTTTTATTGGAGAAAAACTAGTTTTTTCTTTCGTTGTTTCCAAGAAAATTTTTTAAGACTAGAAAAAGGGTTTCTGGATTTTTCTTAGTAATTTCCAAGGTTTCGTGTCTATTCCCTTTATTTTTTTCTTCTAGTTTATTCTTGCTGAATAAACTATTTTTATTTTATTTTTTTTAATTTTATTTTTTTTAAAGAATGTTAATAAAAGGAGCCTTTTTTATTTTATTAAACGTTTTCATTTTTTTATTTTTTTTTTTTTTTATTGATAAACCCTTTTTTTTTTCTAATAAGAATTTGATAAACTTTTTTCTTTTTCTTATTTTAAGTGATAAATTTTTTTAACCAGAATTTTATTGATAAAAGCCTTTTTTCTCCCCTTTTTTTTTCTCCTTTTTCTATGAATTTAATTAAAATGAGTGATTCACAACGAATAAATTTTCCAGAAAAAAAAATGGTTGCCAATTTATAAGAATTTAAAAAAAAATCTTCATCTATATATATATTATGAAGAGCGTGACATAGATAAATATATATTATATATTTATCTCTCCATTCTTCAATGTAAACAACTTTAAAAAAATTTAACCAAAATTCCACCAAAAGAATTTCTAGCACCTGCAATTTTTTTCACTTTTTTTTCATCAGTAAATATCTCAAATTTCTATCAAATAAATTTAGTCTTCTAAAAAAAAAAATGGTTGTTTTTAAAAATATCTTCCCTTTATTTTATTTTTTATTTTTCTTAGTCACCTTTTTAAATTCTCTGCTTTTTTTCTCTCTCCTATTTACCGTTTATTGCGTTGTTGCTAAAAAGAAAATTTTCTAACCGTCAGATACTTTTTTTTTCCCTTCTCTTTTTCTTGATAGTTTTTTTTTTTTTTCTGTTTGGGTCAAATTACACGATAGATACTTCTACAGAATTAGATTTTCTTGATTCTTGTTTAACTGGATCTCGTCTGCTGACAAACCTGGATATATATCACCTCCAAACTTTATCAACTTAAATTTATTCATCCTTGCTCCCCCCCTCTCTCTCCCCCCACCCCTTCTCTCTGCGAAAATAAATACTAAAATATTTGTTGGTGGTTACGCTTTGATGGCAACGACTATAATTAACTGCAAACTACTTTCCTGTTACATAATGTCTAAATTCCATATGGTACCCTTTTTTATGAACTAAAATTCGTTAAATGTTAATTTCTTTTGTTCATCTTGTTTAATTAAGCCTCACTAATTAGCATAACAAAAGTTGCTTAAAAGATGAAGGCCAAGGTAAATAGTTGAATTTTGGTAAATAAGAAATTATTTTACTCCATCTAGACGACTCGTCAACCTGTTGGGTTCTTTTGGTAACTGTTATTCCATTATATTGTTTTTATTCAGGAAGGATTGAAGGATTCTTAATTAGGTTAGTCAAGTTCATTATATCGAGATTTTGGACAAAGAATGCCCAGTGCGGTGCAAACCCCACAAAAGATTAACTTGCAAATTGGAAGTATCTTGCTCTAGCAAGTTTCGGTATGATGTGCCATTTTTGTCGAGCTAAAATTCCATTTTTGGATAAAACTGCATTTTTTAAATAAACTTGTTAAAAACAATAAGAACCTACCAATTTAAAAGTATTTGCAAATTGGATTGGAAATAGCTTTATTCTCTAAGAACGCTTAAAGTCTCGCTATAAGGTGCCTTTTTTTTCTGGTTTGAAAGAAAAAGCTAGCTGGGAGCTACACAAGGATGCTACATGCTGTCTTGAACAAATCTTAGAAGCAGCACCTCCCACAAGAAAGTAGTTGTAAGGCCACTTGCCCCCCATCACACAAATCATCCAAATTTGACGAATCATGACATACTGGACACTGTTGGAGAATCATTAGACGAGCGCATAAGTGACGTTCTCACATGGACACCTCAATGTAGACTGACCAACAAAAAAACTACATCAATCACTTCTGCGGATTCTGGATGCTGCATGGAGTACCCCATAGGGACAGTTGGGGGAGAGATTCGTGCAACAAACACTTATTGTTAAACTATTTCAGCACTAATTAGACTAAAAACAATTCTACCATATGCTCTGTCCGACTAGGAAATTAATTTAAAATTAAATCATCCGGTTGCACTGATAATATGGGTATCCAGGATTCTTTCACTCTCATCGCGTCTGGCAGGTCTTCCATACGGCATCCAGAATCCGCACAGAGCTGATGTAGGCTTTTGCTGATTGGCCTACATTGGTATGTCCATGTTTAGGTGTCCACAGGAGAATGTCATTGCTTCCCCCAGCATCGTCTTGTTCGTCTTACTGGATGTTTTGTGATAGGAGGCTAGTGGCCAGACAGCTGCTTTTTTATTATTTTATTTTTATACAGCTTTCATGAATTTGAAGACAACCAACGAAACTCTTAGAGAGAAAAGTTATTTGATAACCACACAAAATTAGATGTCATTTTTCTTGGGGGGGGGGGTGTGTGCTAATTAATTTATATTTAATACTAGTGTTCCTTAATTGTACAACCATTATCATCTTGGAACACTCTCTGGTTAAAATGAGATCGTCCAAAATGAAATGCTAAAATGTGAATCCTGATTATCTGGTGTTGCATATCCGCCGAATTCTTAATTTTTATGAGGGCCAGCTAAATAATGAACCATTCGGTTTTTATGATAAAGGGAAGAAAAAGGACATGCTACACAAATATAAGAGTACGGCTAAGATAGAGGTGAGCGTGCGGAAGCGATAACGGTAATCTTTCAATCGAACACAAGGAACAGAAGCAAGGAAAGAAAGCGAGTTAAATCAAAATTATTATACTTTTATGTATTGAAGTATTTCGCTATACATCTTAGGTAAACATATCAAACGTAATAATCAAAATTACCATACTGTGATATATCGACAGGTCCTGCTAGTCTTTCTTTTTTTTTCTTACTTTATTTATTTATTTATTTATTTATAAAGACCTACTTTCGTCTTGCGCAAAATAATTTAAAAAATTTTTCTTTTTTTTTACGTTTCTGCACTTTAGAAGCGTGCTTGCTTCTAAAATACTTAATCATTGCAATTAAATCAATTTGAACCCCTCCATTTAAGTTGTCCCCCGTCCGTTTTTTGTGTTTGGTAGTAAATTATCGAAAGATTATTTGAATTTAACAATGGGTTAAAAAAAAACCTGTTGCTTTTATTCATTTTCTTTAAATAAACACTGCTAATTAAATATTTCAGTTGTTATAAAATAGTGTTAAGTCTTTAAAATTCCCCCTAAAGTAATTATCTCTACAAGAATTTCTCCTGCATTAAAAACTTGGAAACGAGTGTTGCAAAACGTGAATATATAATAACGGAATAATTGGATTGAGAGGGTGGGTGGGGGGGATAGGGTTGCCTTTTAGGATGCAGGCCCTCCCCCTCCTCTCCCTCCCACCCTCTATTCTAACTGTTCATTCGTTTATTGCGTAAGTGTTTTACAGTCAAAGGAAACCATATTGTGATTTTTAGTCTACGACAGACCCTAACGAGAAATACTCTATAATAATAATAATCTATATATTAGTACTCTTGTTCCTTAATCTTCCGACCGTTATCATCTTGCAACACCCTCTGGTTAAAAATGAGATCCAAGATGAAATGAACAAAAACGTGAATCCAGATTATCTGGTGTTGCTTATCCGTCGAATTCTTACTTATGAGTGTCGTCACCTCGGCTAAATAATGGACCATTCCGTTTTTATTAAAGAATTATTTTATTGCTACACGAAAAAATATAAGAAAAAAGGGTTGGGGAAAGATAGCGTTAATCTGTTTCAATCGAACATAATGAAAAGGAAAGAAAGACAAAAGTTAAATCAAGATTATACTTTTTACATATTGAATTATCATAATAGCTCTTGAGTAAACATATCGAACCTTGTAATCCAAATTATCATACTGTGTTATATCCAAGTCCTGCTAGTCATTTTTTCTAATTCGCCAGATGTTATTTTTATCTTGCATAATTTAGCGAGAAAGATGACCCCTAAATTTTCGGCATTTAAAAAAAAAAATTTTTTAACTTTAAACATAAGTTCTAATGCGTGTCAGTGTCACTTTTTTTTTTTTCTAAATTTAAATTTTACTCCTAGAGGCCGTAGCTCAACATATATACTATTTTGGAATCTGGTTGACTTCGTGAACATAGGTGCTAGAAGGCGGTGGCTGAGGGTTTACACGTCCTGGGAATGACTTTAAATTCTATCTGATGGTGAGGTTCCAGTTCTGGAGGTTTGGGGAATGTGGAGCACCCCTTCATCACCATTGCTCCCAGGTTCACTCTGACCCGGAGTGGTAGTACCTGTTAGGGTTAAATAGAAAAATGTGTTAATAAAAAAAATTAAGTATCCATTAAGAATGACTTTATTTAAAAAATTTAGTTGGCATTAAATGACCCACTGAGGTTGCTATGCCGTAAAACAAACCAAACCAAACCAAACCGAAACCATTTTTGTTGTCCAGATTAAAAAATAAACGAACCTTTGCAATTTGTGGCTTTGACGAACTGCATCGCTACATGACCCCCCCCCCCCCGTTAATTAGGAGATGTGTAAATTTTTTAACTTTTTTATTGGTGGGGGGATGGGGGTCGTAGTGAGATCTTTTTTCGTAAAACCCTCCTCCCCCTCCCCTCCTCCTCCCAGTCAGCAATGTGGTTCTTTAACTGTGGTGATATTTATCTTTTTTAAGGAAAGGAAGTCCGGATGAATTAGCGAACACTGACACACTTGCCTGCCCTTTGCTCCCCTCCCCCCTCTGCCCTTTGCTCCCCTCGTTTCCTCTACTCTCCACCCCCTCCTCTACTCCACCCCCCCTCCTCTGTGCATATAATCTCTGGACTAAGACAGCAGGATACTCCAAAGAGATAAGGGGTTTATTTGATAAAAAAGAAATCAGTGTTGGGGGGGGGTTGTAAATAACATGAATGGTTCTATTTTTCTTTCTCCTTCGTCCTTGCCCAAATATGGAAACTGCAGTTTTTTTTTAAATATGGATTTACAGTGAGTTAGATTCGTTTACCATTTAGTGAAGCTGAATCTCACTGGGTGCCCTATGCTTCCGACTAAACTAAAGTACTTTAAAAAAAAAAAAAAAAAAAAAAATTTTTTCAATATATATTTCAGAAGTTAAACTGCTCTCCTCCTCCCCCTCCTCCCCCTCCCCCTCCAGACTTAAATGACTTTGAATACATTTAGATTAATTTTCAAGATATTCTCCAAATACTCCTGTTTCTATATGTATTTGCGCAACACCTTTGCCACGAGCAGGATGTAGCACAAGGTCAATGCTTAACTTTTTGCTCACAGCAGCTCTCCTACCACACAAGTGAAGTGCAAAAACTGATGGTCAGTTTATTATAATTGAACAGAAGGATTTGGATTACGATATTCCTTCTCCTGGACTGGTTGCTATATGTTAAGGCTAAATAGCCCGGTCTGTTCTGTTTACCCATAGCTGAGTGATCGGGAGGCAGCAGGTTGGGTTCATGCCTTTGTGCAAAGGGAAACACAAACAGAATTTGAACTCTGGTCACTAATTCCACATGCTATGATAACCATTGCACAAAGCTCCTCTTCTAAGAAAACAAAACTTTCTATTTCTGACCTTCCTTCTCACTGGTGATTACACCTTTCCTTGATGTACGTGGATTGTCTCTTCACCAAACAGCAACGTACCCTGGTAATCTTATTTTTCCAAATCACTTATGTTGAAGTTACAGTTGTAACAAAGTCCCCAAAGAGCTGCCCTGTTGGCTGGGGCGTTAGAATGCACTGACTGCAGAAGGATAAGACTCCTCCAATGGGGCCACCTGTTGGCTGTGAATGAGCAGTCCATGACCTGTAACACTCTACTTAGGCTAGACGGGCGGTTGGAGAGGCCCCCTCTGATCAATCGGCTGGTGATGTCAAGCACTATATGATTGCCCCATTTTTATCATATGGGTGCTAGAAGGCGGTGACTGATGGTCTACATGTCCTGGGAATGACGTTAAACTATCTGATGATGAGGTTCCAGTTTTGGAGGTTTGGGAATGTGGAGCACCCCTTCATCACCATTGTTCTGACCGGAGTGGTAGTACCTGTTAGGGTCCCATCTGTGTTTAATAGAAAAATGTATTTATAAACTTGAGTATCCATTAAAAATGAATCTTATTTAAAAAAAAAAAAAAAAAAAATCTATCGGTATTAAATGACCCACTGAAGTTGATATGCCATAAAGAAAACTCTCTTTTCTCTTGTGATAATAACCGTTTTGTCAAGCTCACCTCTGTGGATGGGGGGAGGGGTTAGTTTTAAATTCTGACTTCACCAAATATAGCCTCTTTGCTGTGGATTTCAAGATAATATTGAAGTGGTTGTCCCCCCCCCTCACCAAGGTCCAATATTAACATTATTATATCCCATGATACTCTAACATTAATAGATGGAAGGAAAGTTAAGATAGGTTCATTTACATGTATACAAACATTTTAATATATACAAGAATACACAAACGTGTCCCAACAGATAGTTTTATGAACAAGTAGTATATGAAAGGGGTACCAAAAATGGCAAGTTTGTCTTTGGTTCAGCCATGTGAGGTAACATTCAATGTTGAGACAGTCCATCACTGGGATTGGCAACTGTCTTTTATGTTCAATGCACTAGAGGGAGGAAAGTGTGTGTGTGTGTGGGGGGGGTGATGTCTGAATTTTTCAAGGAACATGGATGGAAAGGGCCAAGAAAGATTCTAGGACCGTTATGCGTCCAATGGACATGCCCTTCTTAACCAAGGGAGACAATAATTCTCTCTACAGGTCAATCACTCCTTTCTCAAGAAATCCCCCCCACCCTGCACCCGAAGGAATAGGGCCGGTATTTGATGCCTGTGGTACCTCTTTGAGGAGAATCAGGAAGAAACTTAATGACCATGGGGTTTTTTTTGTCACTGAAGCCGGGTGGGGTCTTGTGCAACATGTGGACCCTCTTAGTAAAAGGTTTGATAGAAGATGCCAAGTATTTTTTGTGGGGGGTGGTTGGTTGTTGCTTTCCTAAACGTTGAATGTATTTCAAATAAGCTTTTCTTTCTCTTTCAGGTGGTGGTGGTGGCAAGGGCACCTGGGGACTTCCCGGTGAGGAATTATATGAAGATGGAGTCTGCAGGGATGTGCACGATCCTAACTACGACCCTGAAAGTCAGGTATGCAACCTTTTTGGGTTTCTTTTTTTTTCTTTTTGATTTTCTTTTCTCATCTTGTAATTTTGAATCTTTTTTGCCTGTTTTTGTCATTCTTAATAATTTATTTATTTATTTTTTTTTTCTTCCCTTATTTCCAGGATGAATATATTGTAGAAGAAACAGAACTTGAAGTGGATGATGAAGAGTTCAGTAAATTAGTTGAGCCCCTCCTTCTCGAGTATTTTGAACACGGTGACACATCAGATGTTAGGGTAAGTTTTTTTTTTTTTTTTTTTTTTTTTTTTTTCCTTCCTTCACCACCCCACCCAACCCTCTCTCTCTCTAGATCTAGATCACTAGTTCTTTTGCTTTAGAACTGGACAAAAAACAATGAACCTTCTAAAATTGCACCCCCTCAAAAAAAAAAAATATAAAAATAAAAAAAAATTCCCTAAAATCAACTAATCAGATTTAAATGAAATTATTTAAATGGCACAATTTTTTTTTTTTTTTTTTTTTTTCATATATAGAAATTATTTTTAGAAGTTGAGACCCCCCCCCTTTTTTCTTCTGTCTAATCGGATTTTAATAAAAATTTTTTATTGCTGTGGCTCTGTTTCCTGTGACATGTTTGAGGGCCATATGTAACTCTCAAATCATGGGGAAAATAAGATAAAATTTCCAACTACATTTGAGTTGACACCTTTTTAATTTGCAGTGAAAGTGTTAAGCAATAAAAATTTTCTTTCTTGCTTTTTTGTTGAATATCTGAAAATTTAAACTTACAAAATTTATAACTTCTAGAGAAAAGCACCCCCCCCAAAAAAAAGAAAAAAAAAAAAAAAAAAAAAAACAAAGTGAAAAATTGTAATATTATTTTGTTTGTTTTCAGGATACTCTTCAAGACTTGAACCTTGGTCATCTGACGCCACAAGTAACAGAATTGGCCATTAATTTGGCCCTTGACCGGAAATCCTTACAGAGAGAAATGACGTCTGTACTGATTTCCGATTTATATGGCAATGTCTTCAATCATCAGAATATTTCTGATGGTTTTGATTTTGTCCTCCGAAGTCTCTCGGAATTAACGCTTGATGCTCCTGAAGCTCCAACGGTAAGCATTATATATATCTATGTATCTTTATTCTTTATTTTCTTATTGTAATGAGTTCCTGAATCATTGTCCTTTATCTTGGCGTATGTATGACGTTAAACTATCTGAAGTTCTGTTTCTGGAATGTGGAGTACCCCTTCATCACCATTACTCTCAGACCCGGAGTGATAGTACCTGTTTGGGTCCCATCTGTGGGTTAAATATTAAACAATGAGTTTAAAAAAAAAAAAAAAAAAAAAAATGGATACCCTTCAAGAATGAATAAACATGTCTTCAACATAAAATGACCCAACAAGGGTTGACATGCCATAAAATCCAACCAACTAACATTGAAGCACCAAAAACTAATGGTTACTTTATTATATTTGAAAAGGATGCAGATTATAATGATATGACTTTATTTGAATAAAATGAGTTTTGAGGTGAATAGATAGTGAATTTTGAAATATTCCATCATACAGGTAAAAAAATACCAAGAAAATTTGGTGCAGCCATGGGAAAAACGGACTTCACTTCTTAAATTATAAGAATTATTTATTACCACATGGCGGTGGTTTTAGAAATTAAGTCTGGCATGGGGGGGGGGGGGAATGTTGGGAACCCCTAATTTAAATAATTGAATTCAAGTGACCCACGCCATTAAGAGGGGCCCCAAATACTTTTAAATCGTTTCAAAATTAGTTCAAAGGGATTTCTGTTCTTATATTTAATTTTTCTTAATATTATTTTTAATTTTTTAAATTTTATTTTAATTTTAAATTTTAATCTAGTGGCCCAAGATAGCTCTTATGTAAATCTGGCACTGGTCATGTCTCCCCCCCCCCCCCCGAAAAAAAAACCAACAAACATTTAAAATATTTTGTTTCTTTTTTTTTCTTGTCTGTTTTTAGATTGTTGGTCAGTTCATAGCTCGTGCAGTGGCTGATGATTGCCTACCTCCTAAATTTGTCAGTAGTTATAAAGGCAAAGTTGATTGTCCTCATGCCAGGTAAGGTTACATCTCGTCTAAATAATTCTATTTACGAAAACCTTTCATTAACCTAATTTCTCAATTGTTACAAATCTTCCCTAATTAATTTGAAAACTTTTTTTTTTTAACGCCTTCCAATTGCAACATATTGTCTCTCTCTCTCTCTCTCGTTGTCTCTCTATTCTTTTTCTGTTCTGTATTTGGTATTTATCTTGCATGCAGGATAATAATTTAAACAGAGCATTGGACTGGAAACAAGAGGCTGACTTCTCATTTTTGTTCAACCTCCTCTTTTTAAAAAGAAATTCCTGCACTTTGGTGCATCAAATTTGTCAATAAATTTAATGGCTGTAATAAACTCTTGGCTATGAAATAAGTTTCTGAATATCTTTGTCAGCTGGACAGTGAGGGAGTCTCTCCCTTTTCACTACCGCTAGACCAGATAATGGTATAGTTCCAATTCTGGAGCTCTAAGGAATGTGCAGTGCCTTTTCATCACCATTACTCCCAGGTCCACTCTGACCCGGAGTGGTCGTATCTGTTAAGTTCCCATCTATGGGTTAAATAGAAAATGAGTTTAAAATAAAATATCTTTATATAAAAACAAGTTGGGGGGGGGGGTTCTAGAATTAATAAAATGTCTTTGGCATAAAATAACCCAAGTGTTGACATGCCATAAAATCCAACCATCATTAGGTAACTCGTATTTCTTTGGCCTTGTGCCAAACTAGGATCCTAGTAAATGATTCCCCTTATCCAGTTTATTTATTTATTTTTGATTGTTTTTTTTATTTTTTTTTTTTCCCCCCGTCTCTTGCAGGGCTGCCCTGGACAAAGCTGATATCTTACTAAATATGAAACATGGTATTGTTCGTTTGGACAATGTTTGGGGAACAGGAGGTGGATTACGGCCAGTCAAGTTTCTGGTTAAGCAAGTAAGTTTTCTACATTTTAATTCTTTCATAACTCTATGCCTACTTTAAGCCACTTACAGGGGCTCTCTCAACACTGTGATTCTACAGATAGGAATACTTGAAACCATACAACTGAGTACAGATAAATTATGTTAATAGTTACTTGAAGCTAAATTTTTTTTTTTGAAAAAGGATTATTTTGGCATTAAATAACCCAACAAATGTTGACATGCCATAAAACCAACCAACCCTTTACTTTTCAGTATCGAATAATCAATCTTCAAATTTTATTGCTTCATGGTTGGTTAACTATTTGCTTACTTTAAACCGCTCACAACGGCTCTTCCACTACTGGTTAGTTGATTGTAATACAAATTCTGATTAATTATAATGATAATAGGACTTTATTTGAATAGAATGAGTTCTGAGGTGAATAGATAGTGAACTTTGAAATATCCCATTATACTGGTAAAAAAAATACCAAGAAAATTTGGCACAGCCGTGGGGGAAATTTGTTAGGCAAAGAGTTAATTTGAAGACTCTTTGAAATTAACTAAATCTCAACTAAGTATTTAGAGTATTATTTGGACTATTGTCCTCATCTTTATTGTTATCTGTACAACGTTTCGGCCAATGTGCCCTCTGGCCTTCTTCAGGTATTTCTTGTCGGACTCGGGGAACCTTTTCGAATTCAGAGAAATAGTAAATATTTTGATTTTTGTCTTTTTAAACCAAAACTCGTAGATTTTATAATTGTTTTCTTTTTTCTTCCTTCTCCAGATTGTGTTGCTGTTGAAAGAATACTTGTCATCTGGTGATATGATTGAAGCAACTCGTTGCTTACAAGAATTGGAAGTTCCTCATTTCCATCATGAATTAGTTTATGAGGTAAGTTTTTTTTTCTCTTTTGGGTCATCTTGGAAACTTCCTAAATAATTTCAATTATTTAGTGTGTGTGTGGGGGGGGATATATTTTCTTAATTTGGAGTGCACCCCCTTTTTTTTTTTTTTTTTTGAGTTTCAACAAATCCATTCCCAGGGCCGCAAGATGTTCAGAATATAGCAGATGCCTGATGGAGGATATTCATTTGGTTGCACGTCTCTGTAAAGTTCCTTAGAGGTTAATGTTCTGAGCGAGATACGAGGTTCCAGAACAAACACCTTGCTCTAATGAAAATAAATTACCCTTTTCATCCTATTGGATGAAAAGGGTAATTTATTTTCATTTATTAATATTGGAAAAACAAAAACTGGGGTACTCTATAAGAGCACACTCTGCATGTGGGCTGCACCTGTGCTTCCTGAGGGCCGCATGTTTGACATACCTGGTTTTAAAGGATTTAGAATTTGTAGTTCCTTGTTCTTGTTGGTAGAAAGTCTTTATATTTATTTTATTTAATTTTTTTATTTTTCCAGGCGACTGTAATGGTGCTAGAAGATTCGACTGAAAGAGCTGCCGAAATGATGTGTAAATTGCTGAAAAGTTTGTGTGTTGCTGTGATAATTACTCCTCAACAAGTGGTGCAGGGATTCCGAAGGGTTTATGAAGCTATGCCCGATTTGTGTCTTGATGTCCCGGCTGCCTATGTGATTTTAGAGAAATTTGCTGCTGGCTGTTATAAAGTGGGTGTGTTGAGCACGGAGCTTTATCAGGAATTACCTCAAAGGTACGTACAATTTTTTTCTTTTTTTTACTTAACATACACATATCTCTTTGTTGAGCAAAAAAAGTCAAAATGGTTACATTAATTCTATCTTGTTAGTGGGGCATAGAATATGCTGCTTGTATCCCCCTAGAGATAAGACCCCCTCACCCACCCAAAAATGTGCTGGTAATGATATTAGACAGATTATTTATATTAAGTAGTCACTTAAAGCTATAATTGTTTACTAAGTATTATTATTATTATTATTATATTATTAGTTACTTGAAACCATATAACTGTGCAAATTATTTATATTAAGAATATTTACTTGAAACTATAACTGTTTACTAAGGATTATTATTATAAATTACTTGAAACCATATTACTGTGTGCAAATAAATGGCTATATAACTGTGCAAATTATTTGTATTAGATAGGAATACTTGAAACCATATAACTGTATGCAAATTATTTGTATTAGGGAAACCATATAACTGTGCAAATTATTTGTATTAAATAGAATACTTGGTGTGCAAATTTTGTATTAGATAGGAATACTTGAAACCATATAACTGTATGCAAATTATTTGTATTAGACAGGAATACTTGAAACCATATAACTGTGTGCAAATTATTTGTATTAGATAGGAATACTTGAAACTATATAACTATGCAAACAAATGACTTGTTGAATAGAAAAATACATTTTTGAGCCTAAAATCCTTGTCCTCTTTTGAATTTTATCCTTAGATATTTTTCCCTTTCACGCCTTGAAAGTTGTAAAAAAAAAATTTTTAAAGGATTTTTTTCTTTTTCTTCTCTCTTTCAGAGGTCGCAAGAGATTCGTGTCCGAGGGTGATGGAGGTCGTATTAAAGATCCGCTGTTCTAAAGCGGATGCAATTCCTGGATTCCGGTGCAGATTATGAGGGTCCACAGACATTCCTCTCTCCTGAACTCTTTAGCTGCTGTTGCTGCAGTTTATATCTCTCTCACTCTCGCTCCCCAACCCCCCATCTCCCTGGCCCCCCGCTCCTCCCCCCCTCCCGTTCAAAGATAACTGACTCCTGGCTGCATCAGTAGCATTTGTGGAAGATCACCCCCAACCCCCATCCCAACAGAATTCAAAACCTGATGGCAGCAATGCTGGTTAGTGGTAAAAAGAAGAAAACAAAAAATTACAACAGTCTCTTGAGTCGATAAGACATTGTGACAAGATTTTCTGCTGGACTTGAGAGTTTTTTTTTTTTTTTTTTTTTCTAGTCGGAAAACAGTCGGTTAAATTCAAATTTGGTTGTTTGGTTTTTCCTTTTTTTTTTTTTTTTTTTTTTTTTTTTTCACCCCCTTCTCTTAAAAATATTTTTCTTTTTCCTCCTCCTCCTTCAAGAACACTACCATTTTTCTTTCCCCTCCTTTTTCTATTCCACAAAAAACACTTGAGCATTTTTTCTCTCCTCTTCCCTCAACCATTTTAGCATCCTCCTCCCTTCTAATTTCTTATACTTCATCTACTTAACACTAAATAAAAAACCCTACAATCTTTCACATATTTGACTCCATTTTTTTATACGGTTAATAATTTTTCTTTCTCGTTCCATTTTGTAAACCAAAATTCTCATTTTTGGTCTTTTCTCATCACTACACAAACAAAAAACATATCACACAATAAATCATTAAACTGACAACATTTACATCTGCCAACCATTTTAAAACAAAACAAAAATCTTTTCAGATAAATCATTCAAAAATAATCATCACATCACATTGTACAGGTCTCTTCCCTTTACAATGAATGGATAAAAAATAAAACCCCTTTTTTGTTATTTTGTTTTCCTGTTGTTTTTTTTTTTTTTTTTTTTTTTTTGTCCAAAGTTTTTGAATTTAACCGACTGTTTCTAAACTGGTAAAAAAAAAAAAAAAAAGGGTTATGGTTTGATTTTTCAATGTTTGTGACATTCTACCCCCACTTTTCCCGATCTCAAAAAAAAAAAATCCTAAGGCAAAGACTAAACAAAACACATTAGACAAAACTTTTTCTATTCATCTTACATTTCAATTTCTCTTTCTCTGCAGAAAAAAAAACAAACAAAAAAAAACCCTTTGCTAGAACGTTGATAGATTTTTGGGTCAAAATAAACTCTTTCCTCTTCTTTTTCCGCAAATAGCTTAACATTAAGAAAGTCATTGTAAAAAAAAAAAAAAAATTCTACAATGTAAAAATTTCTTTATTTGTTTTTGAAATGTTTCTGCAACATTTTTGTATATTTTTTAGATTTTTTTTTGTTTTCCAAATAAATATAAGTTTATTTTGGACTTAAATTTATCCGCCTCTAGCCAGGGTAATTCTGCATAGAAAAACATTCATATGACATTTTTTGTAATTTTTTTATTTTTTGTTAACTTTTTATCGCCATAAAAACTGCTTTTTTGTTACGGTTCATATATATTTTCACTTTTGTACCGCATAAGAATCTCTAAAGGAAAAAAAAGACTTAAAATTCTCATAACTAAATGCTTTTCATAAAGTCAGACTGCCTTTGTGTATTTTTTTCTTTCTTTTGACTCCTATATTCCCTTTCCCTTTCTATTTTGGCTCTAAAATGGCTAAAAAAAACACTAAAAAAACCCTCATTATTTGAAATTCTCTTTTTCTTCCCTTTAAATAAATTTTAAGAAAAAAAAAAAGAAAGCAACAAAAATGAACTGACACATTAGGGGGTTTCTTGTCACCAAATCAAATTTCTTTATCACTGGTTGCCACTCTTGACTGTTAAATATGGCATTTCTCTCTCACGACTCTCCCCCCTCCCCCCTCTCCAAACGCCCTACCCCCAATCTCCCCCCAAACTATTTTTCTCAAAAGGGTTTTTTTTTTTTCCTTAATGTGATATGCATCAAAACTGTCAGTAAAAACCCAATCCACTTTTTTTTCTTATTTTTTCTTTTTTTTTTTTCTATGCTTGTACCATTTTTTTACAAGCTGTAGTAACAAAACAAAAAACCAAAAAACAAAATATTCATAAAGGCAAAAAAGTCTTTGTTTTTATTTATGTGTGTGTGACTGTGTGTGTGTGTGTGTTGATGAATTTCTGCAACCCCATCCCCCACGCCTCTTCAAAACGAAGGGTTCGTGAGGGGGTGGGGGTCTCCTCCTCAAACGGACAAGTAACCCGTTTTGTCGCGATAAGATGAATTTTGTTGAGTTTTTCTTTTTGTCTGAATTTGAGATGTTGTGTGATGATTTGTATTATTTAAATTTTTCAGGCTGTTGTCCTCATCTTTGTTATATTCACATTTCAGCTTGATGTGCCGTCTGGCCTTCTTCGGTTGTTTCTTGCTGTAATTAGGAACCTTCATGAAACTTTGAACCGAACCCTTTATGGTTATTTCCTATAATTATAACATAAACAAAGGGAACCACTCTTGACTGATAAATTATTTATAGAGCTACTAGCAAAAATTTAGGGTTTTAATGGGAAAATGAATAATTTATCAAGAGTGGTTCCCCTTTTGTTTGTTAGACTTATAGGAAATAACCCCCTTTATTTAATCCATTGGTTTTCATTCCATTAACCATGACCTGTTTGAAGTTCTGTGAAGGCTCCCAAGTTTGACAAGAAACACCTGAATAAGGTCAGAGGTCATATCAACCAAAATGAGACGAGGAAAGTCAGAAAAATCTAAAGAAAAGGCTTTTTTTTTTTTTTTTTTTTTTTTTTTAAATTTGACTGTTTGTTAAAAACCACTTTTTGACTAACCCTGTTTCTAAGACAATGGAATTTTTAATAATGGCGTTAAAAGAATTATTCTTTAATGTTGGATCCAATTAATGAATTTATTGAAACGGATCTTCAGCCTGTTATATTTACCCAACACCTCCACTCAAACAGGATGTGACACAAGGTTAATTTCTTTTTCTTTATATTTTTTTTTTTAAACAATTTTTCTAGTGGAGTTTAACTGGTTTGAATTCAGGTTTTTGTTATTTTCATATTTATAGAACTCCAACATTTAAAAAAAAGAAAAAAGGGGAGGTTCTGATTTTTATAAATTATTTATTGATCTATTGGGAAAAAAGAATTTAGGGTTAGTTTAATGGGAAAATAATGGGTAGATTAATTAACAGATAAAATTCATTCAGAGTGGTTCCCCTTTTTTTAGGTTGGAGTTATAGGAAATAACCCAGATTTCCTTTCTCAGGACTACTTACCATTTACCCACAGCTTGAGGGAGAAAAATTGGATTCTTATGTGAAATGCAAACGGGCAGTTCAGGATTTTGGTGTTAAAACTGAGTTTATGGTTACACCTTTTTTTTTTTTTTTTTTTTATCCCCCCCCCCACTCCCTTCAGTGACGCTGATGTATAAGGTTCATTGTTTTCTATCAATAGAATCCACATAGGCTCACCTTAACTGGACACTACTTACAGTGTTCCTGTGACCAGACAAAAAAAAAATCCTGTAACTGAATACAGGCCTTTTCTCCCTACCAAAACTGTTGAAGGGAGTTAGTATACTGTTGGTTTGAACAACTAACTGAGTATACATGACTTGGTGACCAAAGCAGCTGGTATTTATGGCACTTAGGAATATTCCATTCTTGTATTTGGGTGATTCCATTCCTTGAGTTCTGATTGGTTGCTTTGTTTCAGTGGTGTTATGGTGCCACAGATAATCTTGCATTCTGCAGTTGGCTTGTAACAAGGTAAGATCTGTATTGTGTTACGACTTCCTTGTTGCCTTGTTTTACCAATTTGACAATTGGAATTCTTATTGATTCAGTAATTGGAATATTTCTGGTAATTTTCACCTTTTAGTTGGCTAAATTCCTTGCATAAAATTGTGCATGCGCATTATCTGAAATTCTTAATTGTTATTAAGAACATATTTCATGATATTTTGTGTTAAAACATGCAGTTGTATTTTTCGAAAAAGTTTCTAAAATTTGTTTATTTCGCACGGAGACTTTCAAAATGGCTACTAGCTCATTTCAAAGTGAAAGTCAAGAGAGGTTACTTTAATTGCCTTATTTGCTAGGAATTTTAACTAAAGGTGAAAATTACAATTTTCACTCCCCCCCCCCCAAGTGGACAGGGTGATACTTAAGGTCTAGCCTCTTGTAGGGCAATAACTTGGACAGTCCTGTGAATTCTTGTTGGTCTTCGTCTCAATTGACAAGTGTAACCCTTGTATCATCACTGGAGGCAATCATGGGGTTTACGGTGGGTGAGTGGCTAATTTTTCTACAATTAGCCCACGTGTTGGGTATTTATGGATTAAAGTGTCTATACTGAAAACCATCCGCCAATCAGAATCCAGAGAATGAGCTTGGCCAAGGTACATAGTGGAACAGCCCAATCCTGTATATAAACCACTACATGATCTCACAGAAGCCCTCATTCCTTCATGCAAAGAGATGATCTGAGGCATCTTATTTGGGACTCCGAATTTTGACAACACTTTCCACAGAGCCGTCCGGGACACCGTGTCAAAGTCTTTTGTGAAATCCACAAAAACTATGAATAAGTCTTTGTTTTGCTCTCAAGCCTTCTCCTGAGCCTGTCGAAGACAAAAAATCATATCTACTGTTCCTCTACCTGAGCGAAAACCGCACAGTTTCTGGTAGTGCTGATCCTGAGACAGTCATAAAGCCTGTTAAGGATGATACGACCAAAGATTTGGCCAGCAACCGAGAGAAGAGATATTCCTCTGTGGTTGTCAGTCATATTTACTTCCTTTGTTCTTGTATAAATGGACAATTGATGCGTCCTTAAATTGTTCCACACAAGGTTGAAGAATTTACAGAGCCTGTGTCAAAAGATTGGTTTTAGCTCGGGATACAACTGACTATTGATCACCTCCATGAAATTTTACACTTCATTTTTTGATAGTGATCTTTATAAATGAAAATGTCAACCTTTTTTAAAAAAAAAAAAAATTGGTTCTTGTCTAGCTTTCCAAATATAAACATTAAGGAAAGTTAAAAGGCCATAGGTATGTGTGGCAGTAAAACCTTTAAGATTCAATTTTGATAATGTTAACCTATATCTTCTCTTGAGCAAGATCTTGGTTCAAAGTGGATACCTGAAATTAACTGATTAATGGAAATATTTTCTAAATTCTGCCTTTCATTAATATTTACCTGGAAAATTTGGACCACAAAATGTGCATTGTCCACCCCCTTCTGAGATCAATAGTTGATAAACACTAAAATGTCAACTAATATTTGTACGTCTACTGGCGAGGTTTAATTTCTTGGGAATGTGAAGTTGACATTACTCCCAGGTC
Source organism: Doryteuthis pealeii (assembly GCA_023376005.1). Classification (NCBI taxonomy): domain Eukaryota; kingdom Metazoa; phylum Mollusca; class Cephalopoda; order Myopsida; family Loliginidae; genus Doryteuthis; species Doryteuthis pealeii. The sequence continues at coordinate 13,089,692 of CM042182.1, forward strand.
GACTGAGCTTGAGTGGTAACTTAGGCTACTATCTATGGCTCAAAGATCTTATTATCTGCGTTATTCGGACTATTGTCCCCATCTTCATTGTTATCTGTACAACGTTTCGGCCCATATGCCCTCTGATTGTCCAATTGGACACATGGCCTGGTGGATAAGGTAGTTTGGTTAAGACAGTTCTAAGTGACAGTTATCTCTGGATTCAGAGTTCAATCCTGAGTAGAGGCAGTTAGAAAAATAATTAACACAACCCTACCCCAGCTATGGTTAGCGGAATGAGAACAGGATACGCCCGTGGACTAAATAAAGGGTTAGGTTCAAAGTTTCGTGATGGCTCCAGAGTTTGAAAAAGAAGGTTCCTGAGTTCGACAAGAAATACCTGAAGAATGCCGGAGGGCGCATCGGCCGAAACGTTGTACAGATAACAATGAAGATGAGGACAATAGTCCGACTAACGCAGATAATACTAATCATCAAGCCTCATCTCAAACATTCAGAGATGTTTGAAAATGTGATAGTTCATATTTTCTATCATCCTATCTGACGGCATATAAGATCCCCCCCCCCCCCAGCAGGTCAGTTTCAGGAAAAAAAAGTTTAGTGTATTTAAACATATATGGCCACCATACGCTCCTGTTAACCTTGATTATAACAATACCAGCAATAAAATAAGGATGCATGGAGTTTAGGGTAGGTAAAAGTACTGAGTGTACGCTGGGTTAGTGAGCATCATAGAGAAGATTAGCCTAGGCCTACAAGAGGTCTCAAACTTGACCTATGATGTATAAGACGCATCCCCCATTTCAGCAGATCAGATTCAGGAAGAAAAAAGATTTTAGTGTATTTAAGCATATATTGTTGAAAACAATCTAGCTGTGCATTACACAAGCAGAAACATAGCTGTATAAAAGCAATTTGGCAGTACAGGCAAGCAATAAGCATACACAACTAGGTAAAAGTACTGAGCGTAAGTTGGGTTAGTGAGCATCATAGAGAAGATTAGCCTAGGCCTACGGGAGGTCTTAAACTTCACCTACGATGTATAAGATGCAGGGCAATTTGGGGGGGAAAAAGTGCGTCTTATATGCTGTCAAATACGGTAATTTCAATTTTGTATTTAGATTTTTCGGACTGTTGTCCTCATCTTTTATTTTTCAGGCTAAATGTGCCTACTTATTACAGCTCTATCAGTTGAGCATCTACTTTTGAACTGCAAGGTTCTAGGTTCAATACCAACCCTTGCCAATTTGACACATGAGCAGCACAGCTTGGATCTCTGCAGTAAAGTAGGGAGCTGATGGTAGGCCTAGTGCTCCACCTCAGACCCAAGGAACCACTTTGGTCTAGCATTAGTAAAAAGGGGGATAGATTCCCTTGCTGGGTAATTTATGAGGTAGTGCATCCCGGTTTCCTGCCTCAGAAATTGCTACCCGGTGACTATTAAAATAACATCCCCGCTATGTCGTCTCGGCAGTGTTACTTGAAAGAAAACAACCAACTTAGGGCATTAAATGTATTTTGGTGTGTGTGGGGGCTTCTCTTTTTTTGTCGTAATTCTTATTTATTTATCGTAATTTGTTTAGAAATTTGTCGTAATTCTTGTTTAGATATGAGATAGATAGATAGATATCCATCTATCTACCTCAATTTGTTCATTTTTTACTTTGTTTATATATCCATCCACCCATCTCCATTTGTTCATATCAAAAAAAAAAGAAGCCCTCACCCTCCTCTAAAATTTAACGCTCTAAATTGGTTGTTTTCTTTCAAGTAACACTGCCAAGGTGACATAGCTGGGGACGTTATTTTAATAGTCACCGGGTAGCAATTTCTGAGGCAGGAGACCGGGACGCACTTCCTCATAAATTACCCCTTGCTGACCAACTGATACTGACAATTGGCCAGTCTGCAACAAATTATAAGGGAAGTAGGCTATTATATTCTATTGAGAATACCTGCAACAAATAATTATTATAGATGCACCAAAACAAAAAACAGTTACAGCAATGGAATGTTGAAAATATAAATGGTTAACAATTAATACATTTGTTCCTTAATCTTGCAACCGTTATCATCTTGCAACAACATCTGGTTAAAAATGAGACCGTCCAAGATGAAGTGCAAAAATGTAAATCCTGATTATCTGGTGTTCTTATAAGTGTCATCATCTCAGCTAAATAATGAGCCATTCCGTTTTTATTATAAATATAAATTTTACTTTTTACATATTAAAGTATTAGTAATAGCTCTTAAGTAAACATCAAACATAATTAAATTATACTGTGGTATATATACAGGTCCTGCTAGTTATAATAAATGCTAATAATAATAATGAAATTTATTGTGTACAGTGCTCAGGTGCACCATAACTCATCAAAGTCTCATGTCTAGTACACAGAATAATGTATTAGTGTCAGGAACATGAATAGCCTACAGTAATAATATGCATGTGTGTGCATATATGTGTGGAGGTGGGTATCAGGTATAGCTGTCAAATACGGTATTTTAAATGAAGTGTCGTCTGGAAAACACTTGGGGGTCTAATGTTGTATTTTTAAAACCCTTGGATCTTTCACTTTTGAGGGAGGCAAGACTTATATTTGCAATTTGATTGAATTTCTACACTGACGACTACAAAATCAGTATCTTGAAAATTGAAGATCGGTGAATGTTAAAACTTGCCTATAAAGTTGGTGTTATATATATCTTAGTACTTGGCTAACACATGGGAGGCTTATGCAGAAGACCGTACGACCTGGCACCTCGTCAAACAAGGAACGAAAAGCAGTGAAAAAAGAGGAAAGAAGCCACCGCAGAAAAGAGAGCCAGAAAGAAGGAGAGACAACAGCAACAGCAAGCATCACCGTTTGTTTGTAATCACTGCACCAGAGATTGCCATTCAAAAATTGGTCTGTTCAGCCACTCGCGCAGTTGCAAAAAGTGGACACTACGCCATTGCCTTTAGTAGACAGACGTATGCCAACACACACAGTAATATGATAGCACGAATTCTCTTGACTAGTAGTATGTATGAATTAACTAATTAATACTGTGTGTTAGCTAACCTATTAAACCTATACAAGGAACGAGAAGGAGTGAAAAAGATAGCCAGAAGGAAGGAGTGAAAAACAGCAACTCCAGTAAGCATCACTGTTTGTTTGCAGGTATCTGTGCAGTAAAGTGAGGAACTGACGGTAGGTGTGGCACTCTACCTCAGATGCCAAAAAACAATCTCCTTGGTCTAGGGCTTGACGTGACCAGCCGATTGATCGGAGGGGTCTCTACGACCACCCGTCTAGCCCAAGTAAGGGTCTAAGTGGAGTATTGCATGTCATGTGCTGCTCATCCACCTGGGTTCCGTCCTTAAGCATCACGGGTCGCCATCCACAGCCAACAGGTGGCCCCATTTGGGGAGTCTTACCCCTCTGCAGAAGTGCAGTCAGTGCATTCTAACGTCCCAGCCGACAGGGCGGGAGACTTACTTTAGAGATGATGTTGGGGATCTTCATTTCCCAGGTTAAGTGTTGATTCTTCTTCTTCTTAATTCTTCTAACTAAGGGCTTGTCTTCTTTTGGGCTAATTTTGATCATTGTAATTAAATGAACTAACAAGACTTTTTTTCTTGATCAAGTTTATTATTTAGCCCATGATTTTCCGCACAGACGAAATCGACCTCAGAGCACGTTTGCTTTCTCTGGTGGTTAGGTTGAATCTAATCTAAAACTCGTATTCACTCTGAATGCTGGAAAGTATCTTAGGGTTAATACTTTGTACTAATAATACTATAATTTTGTTGTTACATCTCATAGACTAGTAGACGATGTATGTCGTTACCGAGTTCAATTGTTACTGAGTGCTCCATATGTTTGGCCTTGTACCAACCTAAGTTAATATTAGTAAATAACAGTGATGACAATAACAGTCATTCCCCTACTATCTATCTTTCTCTCTTTCCTTCGTCCTTTCGTAGAAATGCACTGTCCCATTAAATAATGGGGGGAGGGGGCTTCTAAAGTGAGCACTAAACTATATAATTTACCTCCTCTAATAGTATATAAGAGCCTGGATTTTCAAAGGTCAGGAACTCTTATTCACGCTAAATACTGGAAAGTATCTTAGGGTTAATTCTTTGTACTAATACTACTATTACTTTGTTGTTACATCTCATAGACTAGTTTACCAAAGAGAGAGAGAGAGGGGGGAAGAAAGAAAAAGAGAGTGTGTGTTAGAGAGAGAGAAAGAAAGAGAGAGAGGAAAAAAGAAAGTTCGTGTGTGTGTGAGAGAGAGAGAGAGAGAGAGAGAGAGAGAGAGAGAAACTTACTTTAGAGATGATGTTGGGGATCTTCATTTCCCTGGTTATGTGTTGATTCTTCTAACTGATTCTTCTTCTTCTTAATTCTTCTAACTAAGGGCTTGTCTTCTTTTGGTCATTGTAATTAAAACAAGACATGTTTTTTTTTCTTGATCAAGTTTATTATTTAGCCCATGATTTTCTGCACAGACGAGATCGACCTCAGAACACGTTTGCTCTCTCTGGTGGTTAGGTCGAATCTAATTCTCTAAACTAAATCATGTGTTTCTCATGGCGCATGAGATTTCAGATTTGGCATAGAATCTTTTTAATTTGCTCACAGAGTCAGCCTGATTCTAAAATAGTATGATATATTAAGCTATGGCCTCTAGGAGTGAAGTTGAAAAAAATCTAACAAACTAGCATTTGCATTTATCATATAATTTATTATTTTCTTTGTCTTTATAACATAAACTACAACAGAAAATTCAAATGCTTAAAAACTGTTCTGCTCTTTAAAACCCAAATCCTCAGTTGATTATTTGGACCAGCTGCTTTATCAATTAAGCTACAGGAGCAATTGATATCACAGAAACCTAAAAAACACCTATAACATAAACAAAGGGGAACCACTCTTGACCGATGAATTATTTATTTATTGATCTACTAAGAAAAAAGAAGGGGCTGGGGTTAGAAATCATGTCACATCCTTCTCGAGTGGAGGGGTTGGGCAAATATGTAAATGTTAAGAATTAATAATTGGACAATAGAAAATAAACATTTTCTGATTAATTCCTATAAATCCAAGATCCTCAGTCGATTATTTGGAACAGGTGCTTTGATCAACTAAACTAGAAGAACAATTGATATAAAAGAAACCTAAATAACACCTATAACTCACCCTCTACTTCATCTCTGAAAATGAATAAAAAATATGCTATTAACACTATTAGTGTGTAAAAATAAAAATAACAAAGATGGCACAGAGTCTGACTTTGAATTGACAGCCGATTTATTTTTCATATACCATTCCACATATACATGGGATGTTATAAGCGATATATTTGGAGTATCTTATAGTCATATAGTACCTAAATAACACCTATAACTAATCCTCTACTTCATCTCTGAAAATGAATAAAATATACTATTAACTCTATTAGTGTGTATAAACCAAAACAACAAAGAAATCTAAATAACACCTTTAACTCATCCTCTTCAGCTTGTCTTCTTTTGGTCATTGTAATTAAAACAAGACTTTTATTGATCAAGTTTATTATTTAGCCCATGATTTTCCGCACAAACGAGATCGACCCAGAGTACGTCTGCTCTCTCTGGTGGTTAGGTCGAATCTAATTCTCTAAACTAAATCACGTGTTTCTCATGGCGTATGAGATTTGCGCCTCTAGGGGTCAAGGGTTATTAACATTCAGTGGTAAATTTCCACTGGCTCCCTTGACTCTAACATAACAGAACCGAGTTTAATTCTACTTACAGGTATGATCACAATTTATGAATCCCCATAGATTGTAACATAGAGGGGCTGCCACTGCACGAAATTGCTTGGTAAGCTGTAGGCAACCCTTCAAAATGCAGGACTGAGGACCCTAAGATCTGGCAAATGACTGAGGGCGCTAAGGACCTTCACAAACGAAAGGACAGATTGGCTTCAAATGAAGAACGACTGAATGCTGTTGTAAATAGTAAGTAAAGTAGACAGAGTGGCCTATTGTCGGTATCAGCCAGACAGTGAGGGAGCCTATCCCCTTTTCACTACAATAGACCAAGGAGATTATTTCATGCATCTGAGGTGGAGCACCACACTTACCATTAGCTCCCCACTTTACCACACAGAAACTGCTACTCATATGCTGAGTGGACAAGGGCTGGTATCAAACCTTGTGGTTCCGAGGTGAACGCTCACCGACGAAGCTAAAAACCGTCCCTAAGATGTTCTAAACTACTAGAGTGTCAGTATACAGTATTATCAGTGGTTCTCAACCAGGGGCCATATGGCTCCTTGAGGGGGGGGGGTACTATATAACATTTTTTTTGTCCAAGCAAACAAAAAATATTTAATCATAAAAATACAATTTACTTCTGTGGATTTTTGAGATGAGGCTTGATAATTAGTATTATTTGGGTTATTTCCTATAAGTCTAACATAAACAAAGGGGAACCACTCTTGACTGATAAATTATTTATTTATCTATTGATCTACTAAGAAAAAAGTTAGGGTTAGAAATCGTGTCACATCCTTCTCGTGTGGAGGGGTTGTGCAAATATGTAAATGTTAAGAACTGATAATTGAACAATAGAAAATAAACATTTTCTGGTTATTTCCTATAACTCCAACATAAATAAAGGGGAACCACTCTTGACTGCTAAATCATTTATTTATTTATTGATCTACTAGGAAAAAAGAAGACGGGGTTAGGGTTTAGGAATATTTGTCTCATACCCCACTTGTATGGACTAGGCACAAGGCCTCGTTTTAACGTGGGCCCACCCACAAGCCGAAGCTCATGGGTGGGAAAAGGGTTAGTGTAATGGGAAAATAAATAAATAATTTATCAGTCAAGAGTGATTCCCCTATGTTGGAGTTATAGGAAATAACCATGATTTTTCTTTGTTTTTGGTCGACCATTTAATGATTTACAGTTTTTAAGGTTAGGGTTTAGGGTTAGTTTAATGGGAAAAAGTATGAAGCACCCAATGAGAATCGAACTCACTAACAATGGTCTGCGAATCTAGCTTGCTAACCATTACACCTCATATATAATCAATATAAGTAATCTTTTATACACGTTCTTATTTAATTTCATTAGTCTTTCTAATTTATTATATTTCATTATATTAAAACTTAAATACTTACGGCCATATTTTTGGCTAGTTGATTTAGAACGTGAAGCCTTTTGTAATTTGGAACATTGGCGCATTAAATCTTCGTAACGCTTTCTGTCACATTTGATTTTTGTCTTGCAACTTGCATAAATAGAAATTTAATTACAAAAATTTTTAATGCAAGGGAGACAACTCTATTATTAAACTTGTACGAGTTATCTACCTTGGAATTGTCAACTATTCGCGTGGAAATAATTGAATAGCCAGAAATCATGGCGATCTGTTCGGTTTATCGCAGTTTATGTTACAAGAAAAAGATTGGGTTTATTCCTATAAGTCTAACATGATCAAAGGGGAACCACTCTTGACTGATAAATTATTTATTGATCTCCTAGGAAAAAAGATGGGGTTAGGGTTTAGGGTTAGTTTAATGGGAAAATAAATAATTTAGGCTGACTTCTGATTTAGGTTGAAAAATTAAACGGAAAGTTTTTTGGTGGTACCCAATGACATTTTGCGAATTGGGTTACGGTTTTAGGGGATTAAGGTTGTTTTTAATTACGTATTGCTTAAAAAAAATAAACAACAAAAACCAAATTACTATACATTTAATGTTGAAAAATATTTTATTAAACGAAGTTTAATTAAAATTATACATTGCAATACTAACACAAACAACTGTCTCAATAATAGATTCAATAATTAATTTCAATGGTTAATTAAATGTATAGTAATTTGGGTTTTTTGTTTATTTTTTAAAGCAATATGTAATTAAAAACAACCTTAATCCCCTAAAACTGTAACCCAATTTGCAAAATGTTAATTCATAGACTGTAGTTAAACTGTCATTGGGTACAACCAAAAAAGTTTCCGTTTTAATTTTCATACAATTAAGGAACACGAGAAATCTGCAACTGCAGAGTGGCTGAACAGACCAATTTTTGAATGGCAATCTCTGGTGCAGTGACTGCAAACAAACAGTGATTCTTGCTGGAGTTGCTGTTGTCTCTCCTTACTTCTGGCTCTCTTTTCTGTGGCAGCTACTTTCCTCTCTTCTTCACTCCTTCTGCTCATACAATTAAGGAACACGAGTATTATTAATATGAAATAATACTAGTTTTTATTTTCAAGAATATAGAATGTTTTTTTTTTTTTTGCAAGAAATGGATTGTGTCAATTTTAAAATTCAACTTGGAATGCCTTCGTTAGGTCCATCAATGCGGTGCAGATTGGCATCCGCTTTCCCATCACCCTCCTGCAGCTGGCATAGTGAGATCATGTTCACGGTTGCTCGGAAGCCACACTGTGTTCCTGGATAAGTGCAAGATGCAAAGTCTGCAGATGCGCCAGTGTAACACGCACAAGACTTCTCAAACTATGCTGAAGTCACGCCGATCTCCTTAGTTCTTGTATAAGGGGATGATGGTAGCATCCCGCTTGTCCTGAGGGATGTGTCCATGTTCTATCTAATACATATACATTTTATAATTATTAAAACTGCTTTAAAAAAAAAAATCAACTTTTTGTCACATACTGCCTGTGGTGGAAAGGTTTGGTAAATGCATTGTTTACCAGAGGTATCCCCCGAAAAACCCTGTAGTCACAGCTTCAAGATACCGATGATTAACTCTTAACATCCTGTTGAGAATTTTCTAATTTCAGAGCATTCCTATAAGGATATATAAAAAAAATGGCTAAAAATGACCTTTGCATCTAAAATTACCTGTTATTTCGCTTAAATGAAAAACTTCTAAATATGTTTAATATTACATTTAAACAAAGTCCAGATCCCCATTCCTATAAGGATATATAAAAAAAATGGCTAAAAATGACCTTTGCATCTAAAGTTACCTGTTATTTCGCTTAAATCAAAGACTTCTAAATATGTTTAATATTACATTTAAAAGGCTATCGTTTGGGGTGGATTAGGAAAACAAAGAAGACTTCCAGCCAGGTGGAATGAGATGGTATAGGACTTTAAGAGTCAAATAATAAAATGGATACATATTCAAACCAGCTGTACTCTATTTAAAAGTCAACCTTTGTGTCACACCCTACCATTGGTTGGTTGGATTTTACGGCATGTCAACCCATGTTGAGTTATTTTATGCCAAAGATGTTTTGTTTTATTCCTTCTTGACAGGTAGTCAAAATCTTTTACATTCCTCTTTTAAAACTAATTTTCTTTCTATTTAATCCATAAATGGCAACCTAACAGGTACTACCACTCCGGGTCACAGTCGACCTGGGAGTAATGATGAAGGGGTACTCCACATTCCCCTGATCTCCAGAATCCTACCAGTGAGGGAGAGGTTAGCTAAATACATGGGTGGTTACCAGAGTTAACCCCTGAAAACCCTGCAGTCATGGCTTCAAGGTACCAATGAATAAATTATGAAATTTACTTTTTTTCCTAGTAGATCAATAAATAAATAAATAATTTATCAGTCAAGAGTGGTTCCCTTTGTTTATGTTAGATTTATAGGAAATAACCATAAGATATATATATATATTTCATATTTTATATTAAAAAAAAAAAAAAAAAAAAAAAAAAAAAATTATTCGACTTGACAAAAAAAAATCTTTATCAACTCAAAAATATTCAGCAGCTGAAAAATCCGTTGTAAAATCTTCAGCAATTCAAAATCGCAACTCAACTCCTGTCGTCACCCTACTACTAGTTATACTAATTTCTCAACATCCGGGTGTCTGCGCCCACACACACAAGATTCTCTAGCCAAAACCGACCACCGGAATCATCATAGCTATCATCCGGGACTGTAGCTTCTCGACTTCGGTGACAATGTTTGCATTCTGAAGAAAGCGGGTTCGATTCTACAGTCCTACATGTCAGGCAAAGCCTAGTCCGCTTCCTTTGAGAATACGGCAGGCCTTGATGTTCGCTACTCACATCATATTCTCTGTCAAACCACCAGTGATGGAGTTAACCCCCTTATTGTATACTCTCTTTCCTTGCTTTCTTCTGTTCATCTTTGATATCTTAAGTTCTTCTAGTGTCTGGACTTCGCCTTGGGGACATCGTGTCTGGTCTTCCATTGGGGATGTCTCTTTATCAAAAGCCATGTGTCATTGGTAGTTTTTAGATAATAACACAAGACTTCGATTTAACTTAGATCATATTTTATTCTGAAATCCCCACCAGACTACCTGCGTAGATTGAGTCAGCAGCGTGCATAACACAACTGACCACCGTCGTGGTCTTTGGCCGATCTGACTAAAAATCTCTTTCTAATCTAAACCAGAAGAGAGTCTTCTCTACCGATTCTCATGGTATCCACCGGAAGGAGGATCAGGACTGAGGTCAAGCCTTGTCATTCAATACTTCAAGGCCGCCGGCTGAACTTATAACAGCCATTTTGGTTTCTACACTACTGTGAATAAATGTTAGGGTACTAACAATTATGTAACACTAGAACCATCTACTGTACATAAGTATTAGGAATCTAATAATTATGTAACCCCCTGAAAAACACTGCAGTCACAGCCCCTCAAGGTATTGATGAACAAAAACAAAAACAAAATCAACCACAAAACACGGAGAAAAGAAAAAGCAAACAGCAAGTTTAGATCTGTATTATGACATATGCATTTTTTTTTCCAGATTTTTTTTATTCATTCATTTTTTTTTTTTTTTTTTCAGTTGAAAGGAGTTGGAGGGGGCAGGGGGAGAAGCCTACTCATGATTTTTTTTTTTTTTAATAATCTTGTCTAGGCGTTAAAAAGTCAAATTCATTGTATTAAGTTAACAGAGACTGGAGATTCATGAAAACCTTTTTTTACAGGTTGTTGGTTTTTTTTTTTTTTTTTTTTTCTTTTCTAGTTGTTGCTTCATTTTTTTTCTTCTTTTTTTTTTATTTTATTTTTTATTTTTTAGATATGCCAGGATTCTTGGGATATTTTTTTTTTTTTTTTGCTCAAAAAGTGGATGGGGGTGGGTTTGTTGGGACTGAGAAGGGGGGGAAAAAAAAAAAAAAAAAAAAATTTTTTTTAAAAGGGGGTCTTTTTGTTTTGTCTTGTGTTTATCAGAAAAAGCCAGTGCCAATTTTCTAGATAGATATATATGTATACATAGGAAAAAAAAAGAATCTATCTACAGGAGTTTTTTTTTTTAAAAGTCTTCTTATCAGAATCGATCGACAAATTACCACTGTACCGAGCGGTAAGTACTAAGAGATACAAATATACACACACACACAAAGTCACAAGTTCTAGCATAAAAAAAAAAAAAAAAAAAAAAAAAAAAATATATATATATAGGTAAGAAGGAACATTTGTAATATACAAACTAAGTCTCCCTCTTGAAAAATGGATGACCCCCAAATAAAATGAGACATGCAGTTTTAGTTGGCATTGAAGACCCAAATTGTGCCCCACCCCCTAAAAAAAAAAAAAAAAAAAAAGAAAAAAAAAAAAAAAAGAAAAAAAAAGGGGTCTTCAGTAGATGTTATTAAAAGGTTGTACTAATACAAATTTTGTTTCCTTAAAAAAAATTTTTTTTTTTTTTAAAAAATCACGACCTTTTTGATTTCTTCATAAAGGATCGATAAAACAGGATCCGAGAGAAGGGAATGGGGGGGGGGGGGGGAGCTATTATAAAAAAAAGATGACCGTCATATTTCTTGCCAGAAATCATGTAAGATTATTTGTTTTTGTTTTTAATTTCATTTTTTTTTTTAAGAGAAAAAAAAAAAAAAAAAAAAAAAAAGAATTAATGGTATGTCAACCTATATAGGTTATTTAATGCCAAAGCCATCCTTGAAGAAGAATAGTAATGATACTTTTTAGCCCATAGCTGAGGAGAAAAGAAGGGAAGAAAGAAAATAAAAGATAATATATGAACTAATAAGAAACAAAAGAAAATTAAATCTAATTTATGCATTTTTGTTTGTTTGTTTTTGTTTTGTTATTTTCAAAATTCAATGTGAACAAGGGAGATAATTCTTATGTATTAAAAAAGACTAAAAAAATTCTGCAGTTAAAATAATAAAAATTGGGTTGTTCAGAAAATTGTTGATTTTTATTTCATTTAAATAACAAAAAAAATCAATTATTTTCCAAATAATTCAGGGGAGATAAGAAAATTGAATAAAATAAGCATTTTAAAAATTGAGACATATCTCAATTCTTACAATAAAAAAAATAAAAAAGTAAAGTCGTCGGGGTGGCCTAAAGTTGGTATCAGCCAATCAGCGAGGGAGTCTATTGCCTTTTCACTAGCACTAGATCAAGGAGATTGTTTTTGCATCTGAATTGGAGTGCCACACCTACCGTCAGCTCCTTATTTTACCACACAGATCCCTGTGTTACTCATACATTGAGTTGGCCGGGACCATTATTGAACTAGGAACCTTGCAGTTTCTAGCTGCTCTACTGACTGAGCGAAAAAAAAAAACTAAAAACAAAAAACAAAATAAAAAACAAACTTAAAAACCTAATTATGCAGAAAAAACCCAAAAAAAACCCTAATTATTTCGTGGAAGGAGAAAAAAAAAAGTTAAAAAAAAAAAAAAAAAAATCTAAATTTATATTTATATATTTCTTTTATTCATTTATGCAATGATGATGAGAAAAATTATTTATGTACCAAAAATTTTCAAGCACTAAACTNTGACACTTAAACTTTGTGCTTTGACCAAAAATGCGAAGAGGAAAAGTTTAACTTATTTAAAAAATTTGTTGGTACATACCCCCCACCCACCCACCGAAAAAAAAAAAAAAAACAAAACAATTTCCCCTCTAATAAGCTAATATTTTCTTTAAAGTATATGAAATAGATATACACACAGAATGTAATAAAGATTAGACTGAAAAATGTAGACAAAGGAACAAAACTCAGACAAGTATGTGTAGGAGTTATATTTCACAGTGCATTGAAAAATAAATGACTGATGAAGCCAAGCTCAATGCACGGCAAAATATATCTCCTACATATACTTGTCTGAGTTTTGTTCCTTTGTCTACATTTCTCCCTTCAATCTTTACTATATATACACACACACACACACACACAAAGGGAGATAACTAACTGAAGCCAGAAAAAAAAATCCTTAAGTGTCCAATGTTGTTTTGTTCACAGACCTTAATGTAACATTTCAAGTTGCAAGAGTTTAACACCAAAATAGTCATCACAGTTTACGTAAATTGCTTTCAGTCTGCTGATAGACTGACCAAAATATTTTGGGGTTCCTATGACAGCCTATAAAGTTAAAAGAACATTCAGGCTGGAAATGTGTAACCATGAATTCGCCCTATCCTAGGTAAATTCATTGCATGGTAAATTTACAGTGTGGTAAATTATATCACAGGTAAATCAATTGCTTCTAGTGGGTTGGTTGGATTTTACGGCATGTCAACCCTTGTTGGGATATTTGATGCCGAAGACATTTAATCTTATTCATTCTTAATGTGTACTATTTTTTTCATTTTTTAAATTTAATCCTAACAGGTAATAACACTTGGGATAAGAGTGAACCTGGGAGTAATGGCGATGAATGTGTACTCCACACTCCTCCAGAATTGGAACTTCACCATCAGATAGAGTTTAACACCATACCTAGGTCATTAAGACCCTCAGCCACTGCCTTCTTACACATATATGATAAGAGCAATAGGTCAGGACAATCATATAGGTGCTAGACTTTGATAGTTTCATTACTCTTCTATATATATATAATATATATATATAATATATAATATATATATATCCCAACCCCTTCGCACAAGCAGGATGTGACACAAGGTTAATTTCTTAAGCGGAGTTTAACAGGTTTTGAATTCAGAGTTTTCCTTCTCCTAGACGGTTGTCTAACGTAGGTAAAGAGCCCAGTCTGCCCTACTATTTACCCATAGCTGGAGGGAGAGTAGGATTCATACCTTTCCCAAGTGTATTAGCGCTAAGTGAAATGCAATTACCACGTCCAGGATTTGAACTCTGGACGACGAGTCCATTTCCCATGATTTTAACCATTACACCATGGACTTCTACTATAGGTTTTTCCCCCTAACACTAAACCTTTAGCCGTTTTTATCAAATTCTTAAAAGCATGATTAAATCCGGAATTTAGCCACAAATTATTACCAGCGATAAAGTCACCATACAACGAATTCTTATCCAGAGTTGTGTTTTACTAAGCACTGACAGAGCCACAAGAGTAGGGCACCCAGTGAGGATCTATCTCACTGCATGAGACGTTTATCTCGCTGCTTAGGCACCAACACATTTTTTGACATATTTAAGCTTACTAATAGCGCAAGACCATACGAGACAAAATAAGGAGAAAGAAAAAAGAGGAGGAGGAAGAGGTGGAGGAGGAGGTTTAAGTTACACCATGGAGCGGGAGGGCTCGTATACGCCAATTGTGAGTGTATATGTAGGTAGATTCTTTGCAGACTATATATTTGAGAATTGTATTTGAGTGTTTTACTACACAAATACCGTATTTGACGGCATATAGGACGCACCTTCCCCCCAAAATTTTGGGCTCAAAAAATTGCCCTGCGTCTATACATCGTAGGTGAAGTTTGAGACCGGTTGACCTAGGCTAATCTTCTCTAACCCAACTTACACTAGTACTTTTTAACTACCATCTCTTCCACGCCTGATATATTTTATATATATATATATATTATATTATAATGGAGATGTTGTGTTTTTCTGTCTGTAACCGAAACTATATTACTATTCAAGTCACAATTCCCTTAGTTATTTACGTCACATTCTACAGGATTTTATTTTTATTTAAACCTCAATTATTAATAAAATTGGTTTACATTATTAATACTGTTGACAATATCTACATAAGAATAGCATGCAATTGTATTTATATACACAACAAAATAGCAGTTTACAGTGTGAATGGGAAGGTTAATTTGCATATTGATATAAAAAATCTGATTTTAATAAATATGTGCTTCGTATTACTGATTTCTAATTGTTTGATTTTATCTTAATGAATATAAGCAAAAATCTCGTGGATAAATCTTAAAAGAAAACCGTTAGCAAGAAGAAATAACTGTAATTTTATTCTTTACTTTCTATTTTAACTAAATAGTTAAATTAGGATTATTTAGCAATGAAAGACGGGAGTGGGGGAAGAGTAAGTTTCAGTTCTATTTTTTGATTATACACCCTCAATTTCAAATCTTTTTATCTGCATTCTTATTTAGTTTCATTAGCCTTTCTAAATTAATCTAATATTTTATTACATGAAAACTTAAATACTTGCACCCGGAGGGTGCATATATTTGCTAGTATATATAATAT
>CM042182.1:13110110-13117610 GCA_023376005.1 Doryteuthis pealeii
GAAATTTGCAGAAGAATGCGTGATGTGTATGAAAGAAGCATGTGTTAGTATGAGAGGGAGAGGAAAAAAAAAAAGAAAAAAGAAAAAAAAAAAGGGTTATAAATGGGTTAAACATGACCCGAGTCGAACAGTCTGAGAGTTTAAATACACTGACTCTCTGGTAAAGAAAAAGTTATGGGCACAGCAGTCAGTAAAGAAGTTGATGCTAAACCGTCAAGAACATGAAAGGACTTATCGCTATTGATTTCCTTGGTGATAGGGAAAAAAATAAAAGTGCAAATGTAAACAGTGCTTCTGTCAACTCCGGAGGCAAAAATCACCTTATTTATTGAATGTTAACTAACTTTTTCACTTTATATATAAAAACTAATTACAGTAAATATCTAATCATTTATGAATTACAGAACTTAAAAATAAAATTTAAATAATAAAAACATTTAATCGTAAAAAATTCCTTTACTAAAAGTCTTTTGAATTCCAACCGTCACATTTCTTAACACCCATCCCCTTCCGTTTAAATTGTTTTCGCCTTGTTGCCAACATCTCAAAAATTCGCTACATTTGTTGACAAAAGATATACATGGAACATGACCGACATATATATGGCGCGAAATGCTCACGTTGGTGAATATTGTAACGTCTTTCGTTTTTTGCAGTATTAAGGTTTTTTTGTTTTGTAAACTCATTTTGACTTTCCTCTCCGACCCAAACAACTACGGGAGTGAATGAGCTCTGATGATGATTTTTGTAAAATCGAAATATTGATCAGTATCAGCTATGATTATATTATAAATTGTTTTCTTCTTTAACAGCATTGTGTGATGTTTTCATTCCACCTTTTCTTACTCATATATATATATATATATATATATATATATATATATATATATATATATATATTTATTGTGTGGATAATTTTTATACTTTACCTTTAGGTCTCATTTTTAAGATTTTAATTTTTAATCTTTAACGTTACTTTATTCTTTTATATTATTTATTAAGTATTATACCACTATTTCTTACCGTATTCAATTTTATTCTATTTTGCTTTATATCATTCAAATAGTTCTGAACTTACATTCTTATCTTTATTTTTTATTTTTACTCTTTGATTCTTTACTTTTACAATTTTTTTTATTTATTATTATTCTTTATTCTTTACTATTTTTGATTTTTTATCTTTATTTTCTTTTTATTCTTTTGTTTTTTGTTATTTTTCTTTTCTTTTATTGTGTTTCTCCTTATTTCTAGTCTTTTAATTCTGCTCATTTTGTATGTACACTTTTACAACTATTTCCCCAAGGAATCGGTCCCCCATCTAAGCCTCATCTTATCCAAAGCATAGACCCCCCTGCCTCATTCAAAGAAACTAATCCTGCCCATCTCAAACTAAGACACCAACCCTCCCTCCCCCAAATTGATAGATTTAAAAGCGATGTTACTTTGGGAAATTCTCAGTAAGAGTCATGTTCTTGTGATTACCTGAAGATGCCGTATTAATACGGTTGAAATAAATTATTGTAATGAAGCAAGTTTAGAGTTTTTTCTTCATTTACTTATAATATATATATATATATATATATATATATATATATATTAGTACAATACATTTAAGATGCAATTGTTACTATTGGTTTCCAGGCAACATGCTTGCTACCCTTCATCACAACACCTGTTAAGAAATATGTTAAGATTCCACGTATTTCTTAACAGGCGCTGTGTCATGATGAAGGGTAGCAAGCATGCTGCCTGGAAACCAATCATAACAATTATACCTTAAATGTATTTTACACTATAAAAAATAAATACAGCTCTTACAAAAGTAATCGAGCACTTTATTCTCAATTCTCCAATACTAACAAAGGACTAATACCCACATATATATATATTCATTTCCTGCCGACAGACTGGATAAACACAAGGTCTTTTTAATGTGGGGACTTTTTGTTTTATGGAGCACCCAGTGAGGATTGAACTTGCTATTCAAGAGTAATAGACTTGCAAAAATAGCTTTGCTAATTTTGATGCAATTGTTACTATTGGTTTCCAGGCAACATGCTTGCTACCCTTCATCACAACACCTGTTAAGAAATATGTTAAGATTCCACGTATTTCTTAACAGGCGCTGTGTCATGATGAAGGGTAGCAAGCATGCTGCCTGGAAACCAATCATAACAATTATACCTTAAATGTATTTTACACTATAAAAAATAAATACAGCTCTTACAAAAGTAATCGAGCACTTTATTCTCAATTCTCCAATACTAACAAAGGACTAATACCCACATATATATATATTCATTTCCTGCCGACAGACTGGATAAACACAAGGTCTTTTAATGTGGGGACTTTTTGTTTTATGGAGCACCCAGTGAGGATTGAACTTGCTATTCAAGAGTAATAGACTTGCAAAAATAGCTTTGCTAATTTTGATGCAATTGTTACTATTGGTTTCCAGGCAACATGCTTGCTACCCTTCATCACAACACCTGTTAAGAAATATGTTAAGATTCCACGTATTTCTTAACAGGCGCTGTGTCATGATGAAGGGTAGCAAGCATGCTGCCTGGAAACCAATCATAACAATTATACCTTAAATGTATTTTACACTATAAAAAATAAATACAGCTCTTACAAAAGTAATCGAGCACTTTATTCTCAATTCTCCAATACTAACAAAGGACTAATACCCACATATATATATATTCATTTCCTGCCGACAGACTGGATAAACACAAGGTCTTTTTAATGTGGGGACTTTTTGTTTTATGGAGCACCCAGTGAGGATTGAACTTGCTATTCAAGAGTAATAGACTTGCAAAAATAGCTTTGCTAATTTTGATGCAATTGTTACTATTGGTTTCCAGGCAACATGCTTGCTACCCTTCATCACAACACCTGTTAAGAAATATGTTAAGATTCCACGTATTTCTTAACAGGCGCTGTGTCATGATGAAGGGTAGCAAGCATGCTGCCTGGAAACCAATCATAACAATTATACCTTAAATGTATTTTACACTATAAAAAATAAATACAGCTCTTACAAAAGTAATCGAGCACTTTATTCTCAATTCTCCAATACTAACAAAGGACTAATACCCACATATATATATATTCATTTCCTGCCGACAGACTGGATAAACACAAGGTCTTTTTAATGTGGGGACTTTTTGTTTTATGGAGCACCCAGTGAGGATTGAACTTGCTATTCAAGAGTAATAGACTTGCAAAAATAGCTTTGCTAACCATTACACCATGATGGGACACATACAGATACACACACAGACATACACGGGAAACCACAGAAAAACCCGAGTACACAAAAATATACACACAACAAAAAGATTGAGTACAAAATAAATAAATACACATACACAACGAAAAGACCAAATATATATATATATATATATCTTACACACACAACAAAAAGACTGATTACAAATATATATACACACAAAAAGATTGAGTGTGTCTGTGTATATATATATATATATATATATATATTATATATATACACACACACACACAAAGGCCAAGTACAAAGATAAAAGAAAAAGATAAGAGAACTAATATATATATATATATATATATATATATATATATATATATATAATAAAAAGAGAGAGAGATAGATAGCGAGTATATAAAGAAAAGAGTTTGATAATCACATAGGCGAAAAACTGACAATTACCAAGCACCTTCGACTTTATGTCTAACATATATATATACATACACACACACACACATACACACACACATACACAAACACAGATAATACTTATAATAAAAAGGTAAACTTATTAAAATTACACAATATAAAATATAATATAAAGAAATAAATAAATAAAAAAATAAATAAATAAAATAAATAAATAAAAAGGGACGTGGAAAAAAAAAAAAAAAAAAAAAAAAAAAAGGAAAAGATATTAAAACTCACCATACACAAGTTTTGTAGAGAAACACTTGGAGTTTATTATTAAGGCTTTCGGCTACACCGGGTGTTTCCAATGTCAGTCAGGGTGCCAACCAAAAAAATACTATAGTTGTCGAGAAGCCATTATGTGTCACACAAAGGCATTTCCGAAAACCAATTCAGGAAATCTCTGCCGATCAGACAATCCATCTATGATCGGAATAAGCCATTTAAAAAAAAAAAAAAAAAAGTTTAAAAAAATCCCAGGAGACCAATAATATCCGGAAAAAAAAAAAAAAATTGGAGCATGTTCGTGCTCGTTAACCATAACGTGGGCAGCTCCGAGGGCAAGAAATTCCGCATAAACACTGTTGGGAAAGTTTTTCCTTAAGATCCGCATATTAAAATCATTATTATTATGATAAAGCAAGCGAGATGAGACCACACATGATCTCAGAATGGAAATGCTGGAATGTTGGTGAAGATGGGTTTTTATATAGCGTCTAATGGCAGTGGCAGTCAGAAACTTCCAAGTGTTCCTCTACAAAAACTTTGTACGATGAGTGTCAGTTATCTTAAAGAGATTTTATTTTTAAATAAATCTTTGAAACGGTCGACTTTTTTTTGTGTGGACACACTGTGTGTGTTTATGTGTGCTAGTATATATTTCTATATGTGTGTATGTATATTGTGTGTATATACGTGAATGTGTGTGTATATATATTACACACACACATTAACTTGATACCATCCACTTATAAATATATTAATTTGTGCGTACCTATGTATATCATAATTGTAGTATGTGTATGTATATATGTATTAACCTCTATACATATATTACCCAACCCCTCCGCCACAAGCAGGATGTGACCCAAAGCCAATTTTTAAGTGTAGTAAAACTGGTTTGAATTCAGAGTTTTCCTTCTCCTAGACTGGTTGCCTAACCAAGGCTAAAGAAACCAGTCTGCCCTACTATTTACACAATGTAAATAGTATTGTAGAACAAATGGAGTCATGCCTTTCCCAAGGGCATTAGCATAAAGGGAAATGCAAACAGCCTTATTCTATGGGTGTGTGTCTACCTGTATGTATGTATGTATGGGTGGGTGTGTATGTGTCTACATGTGTGTGTGTGTGTATGTATGGGTGTATGTATGTATGTGTATGTGTATGTGTCTACCTGTATGTATGTATGTATGGGTGTATGTATGGGTGTATGTATGTATGTGTCTACCTGTATGTATGTATGGGTGGGTGTGTATGTGTCTACATGTGTGGGTGTACGTGTCTACCTGTATGTATGTATGTATGTATGGGTGTGTATGTGTCTACCTGTATGTATGTATGGGTGTGTGTGTGTGTCTACCTTTATGTATGTATGTATGTATGGGTGTTGTGTGTGTGTGTGTGTGTGTGTGTGTCTACCTGTATATGTTGTGTGTGTGTCTACCTGTATATGTTGTGTTATGTTATGTTGTGTTTTATGTGTGTGTGGATATGTTGTGTATTGTGTGTGTGTGTCTACCTGTATACATCTGTGTATCATATAATTGCGTATGCACCTGTATATATTATATATCATATACAAGCTGTTAAACTCCGCTTGAGAAATTGACCTTGTGTCACATCTCACTCATGTGGAGGGTTCGGTGTGTGTGTTTGTATGTTATGCATAGGTATATGTTGCGATTGTATGTAAGTAAATGTTCCAATATTGGTGGATGGGTGGGGAGGGGGTTATGTGTATATCATGTGAAATGCTGCAGCACCTGTGAACTAAAGCTGGCTGGACTGATTCCTCCTCCAATTGAAGTTCTGTTAGCATTGGCATTTGAGACGGGATTTACAACACTAGGGATGCTGCCAGGGTTGATGGGAGCAATGGTGGCTGAAAGGAGACAGATATAGACAAATAGCAGACAATAAGCCAATCAGAATTGAGAGAATAGCAATTTAAAAAAAAAAAACATTTAAAATTCCCATAATCCTTTGCATACAAACACACACTCATACATACATACATACAACCAGCGTTAAGGGAGTGTGTGGGGGCCCAATTATTAGAAAATTGATTTCGGTTTGGTGGATTTTACAGCCAATCAGAATTGAGAGAATAGCAATTTAAAAAAAAAAAAAAAAAAAAAAAAGTTTAAAATTCCCATAATCCTTTGCATACAAACACACATACATATGACCAGTGTTAAGGGAGTGTATAGGGGCCAAATTCTTAGAAAATTGATTTGAGTTTGGTGGATTTTACAGCCAATCAGAATTGAGAGAATAGCAATTTTTTTTTTAAAATTCTCATAATCCTTTGCACACACACACAGGTTCAGCATTGGGAAGTATACGGGAGCCCAATTAGAAAATTAATTTGGATTGGTGGATTTTACAGCCAATCAGAATTGAGAGAATAGCAATTTAAAAAAAAATCATTTTTTAAAAATTCCCATAATCCTTTGCATTCAGACACACACACACACACACACACACACACATAAGTGTTAAAAATTTTTTAAATTCCCATAATCCTTTGCGTTCATACACACATACGACCAGCGTTAAGTGAGTGTGTGGAGGCCCAATTCTTAGAAAATTGATTTCGGTTTGGTTTTTTACAGCCAATCAGAATTGAGAGAATAGCAATTAAAAAAAAAAAAAAAAATTAAAATTCCCATAATCCTTTGCATACACACACACACAGGTTCAGCATTGGGAAGTATACAGGAGCCCAACTAGAAAATTAATTTGGATTGGTGGATTTTACAGCCAATCAGAATTGAGAGAATAGCAATTTAAAAAAATCATTTAAAAAAAAAATTCCCATAATCCTTTGCATTCAGACACACACACACAACCAGTGTTAAGAAGTGCACGGGGGCCAAAGTAGAAAATTGATATGGATTGGTGGATTTTACAGCCAATCAGAATAGAGAGAATAGCAATTAAAAAAAAAAAAAAAAAAAAAAAAAAAAAAAAAATTAAATTTCCATAATCCTTTGCGTTGAGAAACACACACACAGGTTCAAGCACTAGGAAGTGTACAAGGACCCAATTAGAAAATTGATTTGGTGTGTTAAATTTTACAGCCAATCAAAATTGAGAGAATAGCAATTTAAAAAAACGTTTAAAATTCCCATAATACTTTGCGTTCACACACAGAGGTTCAAGCACTAGGAAGTGTACGGGGGCCCAACTAGAAGATTGGTTTGATTTGGTGGATTTTACAGCCAATCAAAATTGAGAGAGAGAGAGAAAAAAAAAAAAAATTAAAAAAATAAAATTCCCATAATCCTTTGCGTTCATACACACACATACACGACCAGCGTTAAGGGAGTGTGTGGGGGCCCAATTCTTAGAAAATTAATTTTGGTTTAGTAGATTTTACAGCCGATCAGAATTGAGAGAACAGCAATTTAAAAAAAAAACAAAAACAAAAAAAAAAAAAAAAAATCCCATAATCTTATAATTTGCATTCATACACGCATACATATATACACACAAGTTCAGTGCTAGGAAGTTTATGGGGCCCAATCAGAAAATTGATTTGGTCTGGTTTGATGGATTGCCAATCAAAATTGAGA
>CM042182.1:13122610-13139698 GCA_023376005.1 Doryteuthis pealeii
GAGCAATGGAGATGAAGGGGTGCTCCACATTCCCCAAACCTCCAGAACTGGAACCTCACCATCAGATAGAGTTTAACGTCATTCCCAGGACATGTAGACCCGCAGCCACCGCCTTCTAGCATCCATATGATAAAAAGGGTTGGGGCTTGCCATAAGGGCAATAGGGTTGGGGCAATCATAAGTGCTTGACATGACCAGCCAATTGATCGGAGGGGGCCTCTCCAACCGCCCGTCTAGCCTAAGTAAGGGTATAAGTGGAGTGTTGCAGGTCATGGACGGCTCATCCACCAAGACTCAGTCCTTAAGCATCACGGGTCACCACCCACGGCCAACAGGTGGCCCCATTTGGGGGAGTCTTACCCCCCTGCAGAGGTGCAGTCGTATTCTAACATCCCAGCCAATAGGGCAGAAGAAAAAGAAAGAAATGGAAAGAGGAGGTGGGAGAGGTACCATCTTTAGGGTAGACATTTTAGTCGATTGTTACCCATCTTGGCATTTTAGGAAATATTTTTTAAAGCTCTTATAACACTGTCAAGCTATATATATAGCTATATGGGAAGCGTGTAGTGTAATGGAGAAAATTAAGGGAAATGGACTCGTCGCCCCGAGTTCAAATCCTGGATGTGGTAATTGCATTTCCCTTAGCGCTAATACCCTTGAGAAAGATATGAATCCTACTCTCCCTCCAGCTATGGATAAATAGCAGGGCAGACTGGGCTCTTTAGTCTTGGTTAGGCAACTGGTCTAGGAGAAAGAAAACTGAATTCAAACCTGTTGAACTCCGATTAAGAAATTGACCTGTGTCACACCCTGCTCATGCGGAGGGGTTGGTGTGTGTGTGTGTGTGTATATATATATATATATATATATATATATAAAATAAAGTAAGCCTAATGAGTCAGAGAATATCTACCCAGGTTTCTCCTAACGGATTATCAGGATAATTCTGATTGCCAGGGTTGGGTGCAAAATTCATTTTATACACAAAATTCGTCACAAAGGCATACAAAATTAGCATAAAAAATGAAGAAACCAATAAAAAAATAACTACAATCAACAATACTTCTATTTAAACAGAACTTATATTTAATTATTTTATATATTTTTTATTATTTACTTTTAATTCTTTACATTTTTTTTAATAGATTAAGAAAATATTATATACATACACACAAACACCTGTTAGCCAATTAAGGCAGTAAAATTGATTGATGTAAATTTTCCTGAAGTTAATGAATTTTTATTGGAAGATGGTTTGTATGTTGAAAATTATATACTATGGTGGACTACTGAGTGGTTTTGTAATATTTTAATTAAAAAGAAATTGGATAATATATATATATGTCTGAGCAGCAAGCAGAAAGAAGCAGGTTTGACTATGACAAACAATGAGAGAGAGAGAGAGAGTGAGAGAGAGAGAGAACTTCATGGCAGAGGTTGAGGCAAGGCAATCTCAAAAGTTTTTTTTTTTTTTTTTAAACTACAAGACATTGGAAAAGCAGAAATAAATGTGGAAACCATTAGTAAGCATTTACACATTAATTAACTAAGCATTTCTATAAGAAAAATTCAATTCATTTCTATAGTTGAAAAAAACATTTATAATAAATTGGACAAAAAAAAAAAAAAAAAAAAATCATTTCAAAAAATAAAAAGTTCTATAGTATATGAAAAAAATAAATTACCAATCGAAAAAAATAAATTTTACCAATCGTTTCTATAGTATATGAAAAAAATAAAATTACCAATCGTTTCTTCTATAGTATACAATCGTTTCTATAGTATATGAAAAAAATAAATTACCAATCGTTTCTATAGTATATGAAAAATAAATTAAATTACCAATCGTTTCTATAGTATATGAAAAAAATAAATTACCAATCGTTTCTATAGTATATGAAAAAAATAAATTACCAATCGTTTCTATAGTATATGAAAAAAATAAATTACCAATCGTTTCTATAGTATATGAAAAAAATAAATTACCAATCGTTTCTATAGTATATGAAAAAAATAAATTACCAATCGTTTCTCTATAGTAAAAAAAAACAAATTACCAATTGTTTCTATAGTAAAAAAAAACAAATTACCAATTGTTTCTATAGTAAAAAAAACAAATTACCAATTGTTTCTATAGTAAAAAAAACAAATTACCAATTGTTTCTATAGTAAAAAAACAAATTACCAATTGTTTCTATAGTAAAAAAAACAAATTACCAATTGTTTCTATAGTAAAAAAAACAAATTACCAATTGTTTCTATAGTAAAAAAAATTACCAATTGTTTTTATAGTAAAAAAAAAAAAAAAAAAGAAGAAATTACCAATCATTTCTATAGTAAAAAAAAGAAATTACCAATCATTTCTATAGTAAAAAAAAAAATTACCAATCATTTCTATAGTAAAAAAAAGAAATTACCAATCATTTCTATAGTAAAAGAAAAGAAATTACCAATCATTTCTATAGTAAAAAAAAAGAAATTACCAATCATTTCTATAGTAAAAAAAAATTACCAATCATTTCTATAGTAAAAAAAAAAAATTACCAATCATTTCTATAGTAAAAAAAAAAATTACCAATCATTTCTATAGTAAAAAAATAAATTACCAATCATTTCTAAAAAAAACAAAAAAAACAATCATTTCTATAATAAAAAAAAATAAATTTAAAAATTCTATAGTGAAAAAAGAAAAACTACCATTTATTTCTATAGTAAAGAATTAAATTTTAAGTGACAATGATACAGTGAGCGGATCTTTTAAATTAGCTCCCCCCCCTCACAAATACATTTTTTTTTAAACACGCGCACACACAAATACATATGCAATCTTTTTTTTTTAACACGCGCACACAAACCAATGTAGTTTTTTTTAGTACAAAATCTATGAATCAAAATAAAATAATTTAACAAATTCTAATTTAATCATTAAAATATTATAAATTAGTTCATTTCCTATAATAAATAACCATTACACCACAAGCAGCTCATAATATCAATGTTTTAAGAGCTAAAATATTAGCTAGTCTATATCAATAATTCTAAACATTATCTCAACATGCCTATTTGTCTAGAGAGAGAACCCTAATAGGTACTACCAACCCAGTCACGGAAGTAATGCCAACTAGGGGTGACTCCAATGGGGTATACTGTATTCCTATTAAATAATGATTTCCTAATTTTCAAACAGATCTATTCGACCTATAGATGGGACACCCCCAGGGAGTATTACGGTATTCCTATCTAATAATAATGATTTCATTTTCATCCAGATCTATTCGATCTATAGATGGGACACCCCCGGGAGTATTACAGTATTCCTATCTAATAATAATGATTTCATTTTCAAACAGATCTATTCGACCTATAGAAGACCCCCATCCCCCCCAACAAGTATTATCAAGCTGGACATGGAAGTAATTGGCAATAAAGGGAGGCGACTACATACTATCCAGATCTCCAGGATACAATTCAGTGTTATAAAGCATTTTATAACAAGACCTTTTTGCTTTAATAGTTGGGATGTGGTCGAGTTTGGAAAAGGGTTATCTTCCCTTGCCGCCAGGGTTTGCCTCTAGAGGGCATACACACCTGGCTATTTAAATGCAGCCTGGGAAAACTCTTTCATCTGGCATCCACAAAGATGCACTAGACAAGTTTTATGTGTCCATTAAGGCTTAGGGAGCCTTGCCCCCTCCCAAATATAGGCTTGTACTTGTTGTGACACTATAATTAAGGGTGGATATGGTCAGAAAAAAAATAAATGAATGTAAGTACCATGTGCCTCTCTGACCATTTTGAATGTTCACCTGATTTTGTCTTTGTCGTGTCTTTGTTCTCTCTTTGTTGTTGATTGTAAACCACACTCCGGGTCAGAGTGGACCCGAGAGTAAGGGTGATGAAGGGGTACTCCACATTCCCCAGACCTCCAGAATTGGAACTTCAGAGTTTAACATCTTACTCAGGACACTAAAACCCTCAGCCACTGCCTTCTAGCACATATAATAAAAAGGGTTGACGTTTGCCATAAGGGCAATAGGGTTGCAACAATCATATAGGTGCTAGGGCTTGACATGACCAGCCAATTGATCGGAGGGGGCCTCTCCGACCATCTAGGGTCAAAGTGAAGTGTTGCATGTCATGGACTGCTCAGTCACCCTACCAATCTGGATCA
Source organism: Doryteuthis pealeii (assembly GCA_023376005.1). NCBI lineage: Eukaryota > Metazoa > Mollusca > Cephalopoda > Myopsida > Loliginidae > Doryteuthis > Doryteuthis pealeii. The sequence continues at coordinate 13,126,782 of CM042182.1, forward strand.
GAGAGAGAAATAGCTGGGGGTGTGGGGGTGTGGGTGGGGTGACTCCGCACTATCCCGGATGCAACAATCCAGTGATAAACAGAGAACAGTCTGGATCAGAGATGACCTGAGAGTAAAGTAAAACTTTATTTCTCATTTAATATTATGATTTAATTTTCAAACAGAACTATTTGACCTATAAATGAGACCCCTACCAACCTGGATCAGAGATAACCTGGGAGTAATGGCAATGAAGTGGGGAGGGGGAGGGATTTCGACTCCACACTATCCAGTGATATACAGAGGACACGGTTAAGAATTAGTGAAAATGTTAGTTGACAAATCACAAAATAAACACCTAAACACTTCAGACGAAAAGAAAGAAAACTAACGAGTACTATTTTTGTTAATAACAAATGATACTATCATTATTATTATTATTATTATTATTATTCTTTGCTCTTAAGAAAAAAAAGGAAAGAAAAAAAAAAGGAAAGAACAAAAAACAAAAAAAAAACAAAGGGCACTATTTGACTTGTGCTTTATTGTGAGATACCTTTAAAAACATGACAGCATTAAGTCTCTTTGGGTTTTTTTTACTAATCTGTACTAACCATTTTTAGTACTAATCTGTACTAACCATTTTTTACTAATCTGTACTAACCATTATGAAAGTGTTGATGAAAGTGGTGTCGGGTTCAAATCCTGGGCGAGGCTGCAGTTGACTTTGCAATAATCAAGTCTCCCTCCCGATCAGTGTAGTTTATTTGCTAAGCTTTGGTGAGGACAGACAATATAAATAAGTTTTTTTTCAAAAAGTTTATACACATTTACATTGCCAGATTTTATATCCATTTCTCCATTATGGACTCTCGGCGATTTCAACACATGAGGGTCCATACAATGAACAACCCACATAGTGATTTGTTTATAGTGGTGAAGGCTTGTGTTGGACCATTCCGCACTTTTTTGGCACAGTTGATAGGAAAAAAATTTTTTGTTATTTATTTTTCAATAGTTTTTTACTAGTTTCAATTTTAAGTCATCGTCAGGAGAAAATGAGGGGGGGGGAAATGACAAGTTGCTCTCTCTCTCTCTCTCTATATATATATATATATATATATATATATTTTTTTTTCTTTTGGCCAAGTATTATAGTATCAACCGATTATTTTCAGTTTGTACAACTATTTTGGTCTTTTCTTTAAATTTTTTTTTCGCAGGTGATGTTTGGTAGTATACTTTTACAATCAAACTATTTGCCAGGTTTTTTCTTACCACAAGGGTTTACCAACAAGTTTATAATTATATATATATATATATGATTCCTAGTGGTTCATCCACAATTATACAAACATATTTCTGAAACATGCTATCATAAGTTACTAAATTAGAAATAAACTGTGGCAGTTGCAAACTTACGAACGTTTTTGACATTCGTGCACAACTTGCCATACACTTTGTATCAATTGGGAGCTCCATCAGAATCAACTGCCAAGCCAAGACTTAGCATAACAGAGAGGCAGGCGCATGCACGAGAAACGAGGTATACTCAAATTAGGTGTACGAGTGTACACACCTACCTCCTCTAAAAGCAGATATTACATACTGATCAAATGCAAAATTATTTACTAAAAGCAAAACTAATAACTCGTCTTTTTGAAGATTTACATCCATGAAGTTTAGTGGGATCTAAAGAAATTGTTATAATGGATTGAAGAATTCTTAAATTGTACAGTCATTGGTAATTGAATATATATATAACTGATCTTCCATCTGATGAGACTGGATTTTGGGGAGCTATATTAAATCAACTTAGATTTATAAGGCCCCAATTTTGGTCGAAATAAATTTATTATGGAATAACGGTGTTGAGTTTTTCCTTCCTTTTAAAGATAAATATTGCTCTGTATATAATCTAAAAAGTTTATTATACATTGAGCTCTCTTTTGTGATTTAAAGATTCACTGTATTTATACATACTGGATCATACAATAATAATACTGTGTGTCTTAGAAATCACATATAGAATCATCCCTTACTACCAAGTTTTGGATACCTCATATATATATATATATATATATATACATACTAGCAAAAGCACCCGGTCCATGGCCGGACTATATATAAAGATTGAACCATAAATAGGAGAGAGATTCTGAGCTGAACGGCTTAGACAGCGATTTTGTTCACTAAAATTAAACTAAACTGCTGGTATAGCTATAATAGAAAGCAGGCAGCGAATAATGTTTTATCATTAGCAGAAGCTGGTATACGGACAGTTCCGCAAATTGGTTGAAAATCAATAACCAAATATGGCGTGTTTCTTAGAAGAATATTAAGGTGTATGCAAGATTTCAAATCTTAGTGACTGCCCGTTTCGGAGTTATACGTTGACATGTACATACGTTATATATATAAGGAAGTTTGGTGTCATAGTGCACAGTACAATTAAATGGTGATTGTTACCATTGGTTTCAATGCAGTTTATTCACATATCATCAGGACAATGCACCCATGAGATTATATATATATATATATATATATATATATATATATATATATATGTGTGTGTGTGTGTGTGTGTGAATGGTGTAATATTAGTCTTAGACATTCTTTTGTGGTATCTTGCATGGTCAGTGTTTCCCCCTGCCCTGGGGTTAGGTTATTTTAGGGTGGGGTGTGTGTGTCATTTTTACCTAGGACGTTTTAAACAATTAGAGATACAGTGTGGTTGCCTTCCCTATAAGGTCTGCCTCGGACCATCGAAAACTGGAGAAAGGATAAGGTGCATGTAGATTTTGATGTGGGATAAATTCCAATAAAATCTTCATTAGAGAATGACCATGGCATAACCCAAAGTACTCCAGCAGTATTATTTACCAACCCCTCCGCACGAGCAGGATGCAACACAAGGTCAATTTCTTAAGCGGAGTTCAACAGGTTTGAATTCAGAGTTTTCATTCTCTTAGATGGGTTGCCTAACCAAGGTTCAAGAGCCCAGTCTACCCTACTATTTACCCATAGCTGGAAGGAGAATAGTTGGCATCATTACCATAACCCAAAGTACTCCAGCAGTATTATTTACCAACCGCCTCCGCACGAACAGGATGCGACACATGGGCAAAAGCGGGGTTAAACAGGTTTGAATTCAAAGTTTTCCTTCTCCTAGACTGGTTGCCTAAACAAGGTTAAAGAGCCCAGTCTGCTCTACTATTCACCTACAGCTATTTAGAACTATTTTAAATTAGTGAAATAGATCACTAATTAGGACTGAGCCTATTCTAGTAGTGACCATCCCAAGTGGATTTAACAGGTTTGAATTCAGAGTTTTCCTTCTCCTAGACTGGTTGCCTAACCAGAGTTAAAGAGCCCAGTCCTAATTAGGACTGAGCCTATTCTAGTAGTGACCACACCAAGCGGATTTAACAGGTTTGAATTCAGAGTTGTCCTTCTCCTAGACTGGTTGTCTAACCAAGGTTCAAGAACCCAGTCTGCCCTACTATTTATCCATAGCTGGGAGGAGAAATGCAAACAGCCTTGTCCAGGATATGAACTTGACTTGTGTCTATTTTCTACGACAGTAACTATTACAACACATGGAAGGGTATATAAGTTTCCTGGCACACAGGTGGGGTAAATAAACAAAATTTATTAAAAAAAAGTAAAACCTTTATTCCAAAAAAATGGTTGAATCAAACTTAATGGACCTAAATTCCACTATCGTATGTCACTCTGCCGAAGAATGAAGAATAAAAAAAAAAAAAAAAAAAAAAAAAAAAAATCAGGGAATTAACCGAATTTAATGAAATTTTTCAGTGTTGATATATTAATGAATAAAAGATAATAGGCATTATTTTTTTAAAATTCTATTTAAAAACTTTTACATTTCTTCAGGTCAGTTAACTTTGAACCACGTATCTTTGAGGCATAACAGATTCTCAGGAATTAACCGAATTTAAAGAAATTTTCAGTGTTGATACATTAATGAATAAAAGATATAATGCACCAGTTATTTTAACCTTTTACATTTTTTCAGGTCAGTTAACTTTGAACCACATATCTTTGAGGCATAACACAGATCCTCAAAGATACGTGGTTCAAAGTTAATTGACCTGAAAAAAAAAAAAAAAAAAAAAAAAAAAAAAAGGTAAAAAGGTTAAAATAACTGGTGCATTATATCTTTTATTCATTAATGTATCAACACTGAAAATTTTATTAAATTCGGTTAATTCCCTGATTTTTGGTATTTTTTTCTTTTGGTGGGGGGTGACATATGATGGTGGAATTTAGGTACATTAAATTTCATTTAACCCCCCCAAAATGGAATAGGTTGACGAGTGATAGAAGAATTTTAATAATTAGTTACCAGGGAGAAAATACAAATAACCAACTAAACCAAAAATTCCAAACTCACAAGAATCACCTGAAATTTTGTGGAAATAATAGGGATGAGTCAAAAGTTTTGCAATATTTTAGTAACACGAGACAATTTAACAGCACCGTATGCATCTTGCCAAGGTTGTGAAGTTAAACTAAACTGTGAGTTGCCGAGCTCTCCTGATACTCTCCAAGTGCTACTTGTCAGATTTACCTCTATGTATTGGAGCATGGCCTTTGCTTATTATCAAGATTCCTAAATCTGAGCAAAATTTCTTTTTTTTTTTTTTTTAATTCGGGTTATTTAATGTACCTGCTGTTGCTTAAGTGGTCACCGAATTAAGCCTTTGTTATATACCGTCACTGGATCCAACAAACAGCAAGGAACACATCTATTAATAATGGAAATTCGTTTCTGGTTTTTGTCAGTAACAAAAACTACGTCACTGCTTATGTCACATTACCCAAAATCGTTGTAACAGAATAAATACACTCAAAATTTGAGCATGCAACATTAGACAGTCTTCATTGTTTTTTTTAAAACAAGTTTTAAATACATGACTGGTATTATCTATCTATATATAGTTTGGTTTATTTTAATACATATTTAAAGTTAATAGAACTTAGTTTCGATTTCAAGTTGTTTTATTTTTTTTTACTCCTTTATTAAATTTGATGATTTATGGTTCAAACTCTCCAACATTTAATTTTTAACTTCTACCTTATCAAGCAATATCTTTCAAAAATTTATCTTTTTTACATCGCCCGGTGGCGTTTTTTTTTATTTTGCTAGTATACATAAAAATATATTTTTATTCTTTGATGTGTGTAGACCAGTGGTTCCCAACCATTTTCGTACCATGCCTCATTTTTTTTTAAATCACAAATTTCTTCATGTCCCCTCACCCGTTAATTGTTTAGTATGATATAACAATATCAGTTTTGAAGAAGTATAACATAAAAAATTGTATCTTTCAAGGCGTATAATTGTGTGTGTGTGTGGGGGGGGGGAAGAGATGAAGAACTGCAAAGTTAAACAAGTCAGAAGTCACTCATATAGCTGGTGCCAGATCCATGATAACATTAGTGGGTGAACACTAGATTGTACAAGCTGTTGTGCTCAGCTAGGTTGTAATAACAATTTCACCCTATAAATTCATAATTTTTTACTCATATAGGGTAAAATTTAAAAAATGTTGATATTACTATATTTTTCATATGCCCCCCCCCCATTAATATTGAATTGGCTCCACATTGGAATCACTGGTCTAGACTGAGAGTCGTCGGCAGAGTTTGCACATACATGGAAGCTTTTGGACAGCGAGTAATCTGCTCAACCCAAAGTTTTAAAGAGTTTATAAAAACTCTCCGAAGTCCAATATGGCCACACCTCTTTGAGCGCGACACCCACAATGTTTTCGTGAAACACCTCCTTGCCCACGCAGCCTGTATTTATTGGTTATGGGTTACACCCACACATTTCCCGTGCCTACGTGTCGTCATTCTATCTGTCAACCTGTTGATCAAAGGTTCAATCAGGTCATGGCAATATTCTTGTTTTTACTGCAGGTCCATGTTGACACCCATGCATTTCCTGTGCCTATGCACCAGTCATTTGCATCTGGTGTTCTGGCTGTATATTACACATTGACCAGGCTCATCATTGCTTAACTTTGATCTAATGGGAACCATTGCTTTCTGCATGACTTGATCGTAAGCTTTACCAAGCTGAAAAGTTTATATGATATCATATTTGCTGCTTAAGACTTTAAAAAAAAGAAAGAAACGAGATCCAAGCACTGCAACACCGTTATAAGAAGTGTGTGTAACAACTAGAACTATATTTGAAAAATAAACATACCGAAAATTAGTACAGGTAATTTATGAGGAAGTGCGTCCCGGTCTCCCACCTCAAAAACCGCTACCCGGTGACTATCAAAATAACAACAATTCTTGTTTATTTATCATAATTTGTCATAATTCTTGTTTAGATATGAAGATGGATATATAGTTCTGAATAGACTGAGATAGATAAACAAACAAAATAATATAGATCGACACGAACAAATAGGAAATAGATATTTTTGAAAAGTTGTCGTAATTCTTGTTTATCTATTAAACTAAAAACAAGAAATTAAACAAACATGAATAAAAAAAATCTTAGTATTTAAAGTAATATAGATAAATATGAACAAATTGAGAGATAGATGGATAGTTTTGAATAGACTGAGCTGGGTCGTTATTTTAATAGTCACCGGGCTGCAACTCTTGAGGCAGGAGACCGGGACGCACTTCCTCATAAATTACCCTAGTACATACCAAAATATTGCAAAACTTTTTACTCAGCCTAATTTTTTTTTTTTTTTTTAAACTTTGAAGGAACAACTGATTTTTGGGGGTCCTTAATCACCACATACTAGATTAGGATCAAAGTGTAGTATCTGTTTTTTTATATCAAAACAAAAACATACCCAAACAAAATTTAATGCTGTCACAATTAGAGATAGAAAAAAAAAAAAAAAAAAAAAAAAAGCCAAGTCCAGCAATAAAGTATTAAACTATGTTTTTTTAATAAATAAAAAAAAAATTTTTTTTTTAAATTAAAAATAAATAAAAAAAAAACAGGCAAACAAAAACTGAGAAAAAGCCAGCAAAAAAAAAAGAAAAAAAGAAAAAAAAAAAAAAAAGAAAGAAAGAAAGAAAGAGAAAACACCTGGCAAAAATTTGATATGGACCTACCCCCCCTAATGTAGAAAGTTGAGTAGAGTCACTGACACCACCAGAGGCCAGCCTCAGCACCACGGGGTGTGGGGTACCGGGCTTCCATATCATCACAATTGGCATCTTGTCAAGACAGGAAACACAGAATTTTATTTTTCTTTCAGCAAAAGAAAACGTGGAGAGACACACACACAACTAATAAACTAACGATTAGGAGAAAAGAACTTCAAGAATTCGGATATTATCGAGTTTTATTATGGCAGTGGCATAATAATAGGAAAAAAATTATTACATGCAGAGAGAGAGAATTAGGGCAGAATCTATTGATAATAATAATAATAATGATAAGCATTGGTGAGAAAGAATGGATATGGAAAAGAGAGAGAAGATATGTGGAGAAATGGTTCTGAATCAAATTGGAAGATATTTTTAAAAAAGTTGAGCAAGGCAAAAGGAGATGGGAAGAAGGGGGGGGGGGACTAAGAGAGAGGGGGGGGGGCAAATGACTTTAAAAAATGTGAGGGGGTGAAAATGGTAGGGAACAAGAATGAAGATGGGGATTCAAGAAAAAAGGGAACAAAAAATGAAGGACAGGGAGGACAAAGAACGAAAATTGAAGGACGGAGGGGGGGAGGACAAAGAACGAAAATTGAAGGACGGGGGGGAGGACAAAGAACGAAAATTGAAGGACGGAGGGGGGGGAGGACAAAGAACGAAAATTGAAGACGGGGGAGGACAAAGAACGAAAATTGAAGACGGAGGGGGGGGGGGAGGACAAAGAACGAAAATTGAGACGGAGGGGGGGGGACAAAGAACAAAAATTGAAGCACGGAGGGAGGGGGAGACAAAGAATGAAAATTGAAGGTAAAAATGAGTTTTAAAAATGAATGGGGAGGTGGGAACATAATGAAGATTGAGAGGGGTGTAGGGAAATGAGTGATTGGGGGGAGACAAGAAGATAAAAGGAAACAAGAGCAAAAATTGAGAAGATAAGGGAGTAAATAGGTGGGTGGGGGACAAGAAGGGAGTAAGAAAATGAGAACAAGCAAGATCAGAGTAAGATGGTGGGGAGACAAAACGGGAGTTAGAAAAATGGCGGGGTGAGTGTTGAGAAAGATGAGTAAGATGATGCAGGGTTGGGTGGACAGATAAGACAAGAATAAGAAAATGGGGGGATGCAAGAAAATGGTGGGGGGGTAAGCAAATGTGGAGGTGGACAAGATGGAGAGCAAGAGGAAAGGAAGAAATAGAGGGGGCCCAAGAGAGGTAGAAGAAAGAAAATGGGGAAGGGAATAAGAAAGAAGAAAAAATTAGGGGTGAGGCAAAAGGGAAGCAAAGAAAATAGGGGGGCAAGAGGGGGGGGGAGAAAATGCACAAAAAGCACAAAGCAATAAGCATAAATATTGAAATTGACTCATGAAACATTTGACTCATAAAACATTTCTGATAATTCAGCAAAAAACAACAAAATTCAAAATTTCCAGAATATTTACTTCGATGCCAAATCCATATTCTAAAGATCTTTAAAAAAAACCTAGAACTGACAACTAGACACAATTTGTCACCTGGGGATGGCCAGAGAATGAACTGGCCAAACACAATTTTTAGTAAATTCATCATATCCTAAAGTCATTGCATGGTAAATTCATTGTATCTGATTAATAGTTATATTTAGTGTTAGGTCTTGCTCCCCTTTGATCAGTAAGGGACTGTCGGGAACCGGGAATTACGCCATGTTAACTTTGGACTGGGGTTTTGGACTGTACAGACGTGCGTCAGCACACTTGAACTAGTGACCTCGTGCGTTAGCACAGTTGGGCTATTAAGTCATTTTAGGATAGAAGCATTTTCTACCCTGTGTTAAATAAAGACTGACAAGCAGAGAGTCAGCAGACAAGGCCACTGGCCCCATATGTGAACACACACATGACAACACAAAGGACGGCCCATGTGATGAACACACTAACACAAAGATTTGGTTTGTTTTACGGCCTATCAACCTCGGTGGGTCATTTAATGCCGACAAAGTTGTGAAATAAATTCATTCTTCATGCATAATACAATTTTGTTTATAAACTCGTGTTTTTCTATTCAACCCATAGATGGGACCCTAACAGGTACTACCACTCCGGATCAGAGTGGACCAGGGAGTAATGGTGATAAACGGGTGCTCTACATTCCCCAACCTCCAAAACTGGAACCTCACCATCAGATAGAGTTTAACGTCATTCCCAGGACACGTACAGTCTCAGCCACTGCCTTCTAGTACCCATATGATAAAAACGGTTGGGGCTTGCCATAAGGGCAATAGGGTTGGGGCAATTATATAGGAGCTAGGGCTTGATCGGAGAGGGCTTCTCCGACCGCCCTTCTAGCCCAAGAAAAAGGCCAAAGTGGAGTTTTGCAAGTCATGGATTGCTCATCCACCTGGGTTCTATCCTTAAGCATCATGGGTCGCCACCCACGGCCAACAGGTGGCCCCATTGGGAGAGTTTTACCCCTCTGCAGAGGTGCAGTCTAACACCCCAGCCGACAGGGTGGGATAGGTCAAAGGACTGGGCCATGTGACGATCACGCACATAATACACAAGAAGTTGATTTCTATCCAAAACAATCCGACTGTATTCCCTGTCAGTGAGAATAAATGAAACATTTACCAACCCCTTTGTACAAGTAGGATGTGACACAGTTAATTTCTTAAGCATCCTGTTGAGAATTTTCTAAGTCCAGAGCATTCCTATATGGATATATCAAAAAATTTCTAAAAATGACCTTTGCATCTAAAATTACCCGAGATATTTCCCTTAAATCAAAAACTTCTAAATAGTTTAATATTACATTTAAGCAAAGGCTATCATTTGGGGCGGGTTAGGAAAACAAATGAAACTTCTGGCCGGGTGGAATGAGGTGGTATAGGACTTTAAGAGTTAACAGATTTGTGAAAGGTATGATATCCTCTCCTCTCTACTCACTTTACGAAAGACTGGGTTCTTTAACCTTGGTAAGGTAACTTATCTGGGAGAAGAAAACTGAATTCAAACCAACTATATTCACGAAAACCTTTTGTACAAGCAGGATGTGACACACGGTCAATTTCTTAAATGGGGTTTAACAGATTGAATTCAGAGTTTTCCTTCTCTAGACTGGTTACCTAGCCAAGGTTAAAGAGCCCACTCTGCCCTACTATTTACCCATAGCTGGAGGGAGATTACTTGGATGCATACCTTTCCCAAGGGTATTAGTGCTATGTGAAATGCAAACATCCTCATGCAGGATTTGAACCTGTCTCACCAGGTTCATATTCTACAGTAATAACCATTACGCCATATGCATCAACTAGCACCTGCATGGTGGCAATTTTGAATCCTGGAGATTATTCTGCCATATACATATAAAGGAAGCGCGTGGTGTAATGGTTAAAGTAATGGGAAATGGACTCGTCGCCCCGAGTTCAAATCCTGGACGTGGTAATTGCATTTCACTTAGCGCTAATACACTTGGGAAAGGTATGAATCCTACTCTCCTCCAGCTATGGGTAAATAGCAGGGCAGACTGGACTCTTTAACCTTGGTTAGGCAACCGGTCTAAGAGAAGGAAACACTGAATTCAAACCTGTTAAACTTTCGCTTAAGAAATTGACCGTGTGTCACATCCTGCTCGTGTGGAAGGGTTGGTTGGTGTGTGTGTATATATATATACACACGTGTCTATAGTTTACTCTATTATATGCTGCCAATTTCGGTTGAGCACTTTAATTAGAAGGGATTTAATTGCAAATTCACCGTATTCGGTGTTCAGCTAAATCTCACTTTGTTTACAAAGTTTGAGACCTCTAGGTGAAGTTCATTTCCGCTTAGAAATGTAGCGATTAAATAGCCTGCTATACTTGGCAGCTGACTGTGGCTGTATGGGTAAGAGGTTTGGCGAGTGTAAGTTCGTTCGGGTCTTGAACCCAGCCAGAGGTAGCTGCTAAAAATGGTATAACTATACTGATGAGAGGTGATACCTCGAAACACGTGTCTATAGTTTACTATATATATAATATATATATATATATATGGTATTATTAGCACTATGTGAAATGCAAACAGCCTTGTCCAGGATTTGAACTCTGGTCTGTATTTCCTATGATAACCATTATGCCATACCTGTGATAAATTTACCATACAATGAATTTATTATAATGAATTTAACGGACACACCAAAACACTATCAAGGGGAGGGAGGACACAAAAAAATAAATAAAAAAATAATTAAATAGATAGATAGATAAATTAAAAAAAAAAAAACGAGAAAGAAGAAAGAAAAAAAGTGCAATAAAAATAAGCATACAAGTGTAACTGAATATTACCCTACCATAAGGGTTGGATAAAAAAAAAAAAAAAAAAAAAAAAAAAAAAAAAATCAAATATTCAAAAAAATTTTTCCAAGAGACAACAAATATACCATATATACTCGCGGATAGATTGCACCAGTGGATAAGTGGTACTCTTAATTTGGGATTGTCAAATTGGGTATTTGCGATTGACCTACAGAAAGGTTGGTTAGTTACACAATCTATTCTAACATAAAACTTATCAAATATTCACCTTTGTTTCAAGACTTTGGTCACAAAATATTAAATCTAGAAAACTTAGCCATAGGCTATCCACCCTGTTGGTTTGGGCATTAGAATGCACTGACTGCATCTCTGCAGAGGGTAAGACTCCACCAATGGGGCCACCTGTTGGCCGTGAGTTGCGACCTGTGATGCTTAAGGATAGAACCCAGGTGGATGAGCAGTCAGTTCATGACATGCAATATTCCACTTTGGCCTGTTCTTGAGCTAGACGGTCGGTCGGAGAGGCCCCTTCCCATCAATTGGTTGGTCACGCCAAGACCTAGATTGCCCCAATCCTATTGCCTTTACGGAAAGCCCCAACCCTTTATCATATGAATGCTAGAAGGTGGTGGCTGAGGGTCTACATATCCTGGGAATGACCTTAAACTATCTGATGGTGAGGTTCTAGTTTTGGAAGTTTGGGGAATGTGGAGCACCCCTTCATCACCATTGCTCTCTGGCCCACTCTGACAGCCGAGCAACTTAATAAATAAAAATTAAAGTAGTACTGTTTTATATTTACTAGTACAAAATAAAAAACGACCTCCGGGCGATGTAAAAATACATTTTTGAAACATATTGCCTGAGGGGTGGGAGTAAAAAATTCAATGTCAGCAAGTTTGTACCCTAAGTAAGTAAAATCATCAAATTCATTAAAGGATTAAAAAATAAAAAATTTGAAATGTAAACTTTAAATATGCATTAAAATAAAACAAACTATATATAGATATATAATACCAGTCATGTATTTATTAAAACTTGTTTTAAAAACAATGAGGACTGTCTAATGTTGCATGTTCAAATTTTGAGTGTATTCTATGTTATGATGAATAATGTGACATAGCAGTGATTTTTGTTACAGACAAAAAATGGAAGCGAATCTCCATTATTAATAGATAGATGTTGAATGGATAGGTCACATGATTTTGTGAAATTTGATTGAAAAAAAAAAAGAAAAAAAAAATTCAACCTCCTCCATATAGTATATATATATATATATATATATATATATATATATATATATATATAAAGGTTTGGTTGATTTCCGCACAGAATATTTACTGAGTTTTTAATTGGCTTCATAAAGAATATCTATCAATAAAAATTGATTATCCTGGTCTTCTGACTGTGGTATGACGGTTGACATATATCGGCCAATTTTTCAAGCTATATGCATGGAGAAATTTCCAACAAGGGACGTTCATCCCGAGGTGGGGGGTCTAAAATACCAGATTTA
>CM042182.1:13139798-13188740 GCA_023376005.1 Doryteuthis pealeii
CCTTAGCGCATTAGGCTGATCCACCCTGTTGGTTTGGGCATTAGAATGCACTGACTGCATCTTCTGCAGAGTGGTAAGACTCCCTCAATGGGGCCACCTGTTGGCCGTGAGTTGCGACCTGTGATGCTTAAGGATAGAACCCAGGTGGATGAGCAGTCAGTTCATGACATGCAATATTCCACTTTGGCCTGTTCTTGAGCTAGACGGTCGGTCGGAGAGGCCCCTTCCCATCAATTGGTTGGTCACGCCAAGCCCTAGATTGCCCCAATCCATTGCCTTTACGGAAAGCCCCAACCCTTTATCATATGAATGCTAGAAGGGGTGGCTGAGGGTCTACATATCCTGGGAATGACCTTAAACTATCTGATGGTGAGTTCTAGTTTTGGAAGTTTGGGGAATGTGGAGCACCCCTTCATCACCATTGCTCTCTGGCCCACTCTGACAGCCGAGCAACTTAATAAATAAAAATTAAAGTAGTACTTTTTATATTTACTAGTACAAAATAAAAAAACGACCTCCGGCGATGTAAAAATACATTTTTTGAAACATATTGCCTGAGGGTGGGAGTAAAAAATTCAATGTCAGCAAGTTTGTACCCTAAGTAAGTAAAATCATCAAATTCATTAAAGGATTAAAAAATAAAAAAATTTGAAATGTAAACTTTAAATATGCATTAAAATAAAACAAACTATATATAGATATATAATACCAGTCATGTATTTATTAAAACTTGTTTTAAAAAACAATGAGGACTGTCTAATGTTGCATGTTCAAATTTTGAGTGTATTTATTCTATGTTATGACGATTTTGGATAATGTGACGTAAGCAGTGACGTAATTTTTGTTACAGACAAAAAACGGAAGCGAATCTCCATTATTAATAGATAGATGTTGAATGGATAGGTCACATCACTGATTTAAGTGAAATTTGATTGAAAAAAAAAAAAAAAAAAAAAAAAAAAAAAAAGTTCAACCTATCCGCGAGTATATATTATATATATATATATAAAGCTTGCCTTTAGTTAAGCAACACAAAGCAATAGAGAAACACTTAGGATTGAACTCGATACCTACAGCTTCTAAACATAAACAAAAAATTTTCTATAAAAAGCTCTTTTAATACCAGAGCTGTGGAGTCAGAACACAAAACCTTTGACTCCGACTCCTCTATTTTTGGCACATCCAATTCAGACTCCTCTTTATGTTATTAAGTGATTAATAATAATAATAAAGAATATATATATAAAAAAAAAAAAAAGATTTAAAAAAAATTATTTTATAAGAAGTGTCCATTGTAAAAATTTACAGACTAAACTAGGGTCATATATATATATATATGTAAACAACTTTTAGCTATTTTCAGCCGACAGTATATTTGGGAGAATATGTGCTTTTTTAATTTTAGTCAGACCTAATTTTTGAAAGTTAATTCATTTATGTTTAATTAGACTAAAATTAAAAAAAGCACATATTCTCCCAAATATATATATATATATATATTATATATATATATATATATATATATATATATATATATAATATAATTATTATTTTAATGGTATACACAGGAATAACCTACTCGAGTTTCACCATAAAGATCTTCACCCACTCAATTACTCAAGATATTGATTAATTCCAGTTGATTGTACGCGTGTATTTAGTGGTTATAACCACTAAATATCAATATCCTGATTAATTCAGTGGATTTAACCATGAACATCCTTATTTAAAATATTAATTTTTATAGATTTTCAAGGATACATCCAGATAAACCTAAAGTCATCTTCCATGCTCGGTGCAAACAAAGTAGTTAACCATAGTAAATAAAAATTAACTTTTAAATACAAATAATTATCCTAAACTTGAATAAAAAAGCGACTCTACTGCCTTTATTTTAGTTAGGGGAGATAACTCTTCCCTAGAGAATGATATCACTCTTTAGTAAAAGAAAAGTAAAAAAAGCATCACCAACAATGAGCATGATCAAGAAGAAAAACAAGATGGCTGCATGAACATTCACATGTGGATAGTTAATGTCTCAACCGTATCAATCCTCCTGTACCATGGTCAGTGAAAATAAAAAGCAATTATTGTTAGAGTTAAATGTATGTAATGTAGGGAAGGACTGCTTATGAATAATTATTGTAAATTTTAATAAAAGTGAGTCCACATGCTTAATTATTAATAGATACCATTTTAAAACATGCATGTAATATGGGTAAGTACTGCTTATGAATAATTATACTATTATTTTTAATAATGACCATTTTACAACCTGTATGTAATATAGGTAAGTACTACAAGTCATTTCTAATTTAGTAACTTATGATAGCATGTTTCAGAAATATGTGTTTGTATAATTGTGGGTGAACAACTAGGAATCATATATATATATATATATATATATATATATATATATATATATAATCAAACTTGTTGGTAAACCCTTGTGGTAGAAAAAACCTGGCAAATAGTTTGATTGTAAAAAATATACTACCAAACATCACCTGCGGAAAAAAATTTTAAAAAAAAGAAGAAAAGACAAGATAGTCGTACCAACTGAAAAATAATCGGTTGATATTATAATACTTGGCCGAAAGAAAAAAAAAAAAAATTAATATATATATATATATAATATATATATAAAAAACAAACGCCAGGATTATCTAAAGCTAAAAAGTAAAGAGTGCTCAATACCTAAGTAGAGTAAATAATTGCCCTGAAGAGCTAAGCAAAACTGTTAATAGGTATATCTGACTCATTAGGTTTAACTTTATTTTATATACTAGCAACAGAAAACACTCTCTGGGCGTCGTAAAAATTAATTTTTTAAAGATATTGCTTGAGGGGGCGAGAGTTAAAAATTCAATGTCAGAGGGTTTGTATCATAAGTAAGCAAAATCCTCATATTTATTAAAGGAGTAAAAAAATAAAATAAAACAATTTGAAATGAAAACTGAGCCCTGTCCCTCTCAAATAAAATGTTGCGTGCATGTAATAATCAAACAATTATTTTGAATATTTTCCACAAAATCGTAGGTATTTATTTATTTGTAAACTTTTTAGTTAACTTCTTGTTACTGTAAAAAAAAAAAAAAAGTAAAAAACAATTTTTAAAATTGCTTACTCAAATATTTTGGGTGTATATAGCATAAGAATATTGTGACATAAGCTATGATGTAGTTTTTGTTACAAACAAAAACCGGATGCGAATCTCCATTATAATAAGATATGTGTGTGAGTTAAGGTAGCAGGGACATGGAGTCACGCTACCTTAACTCAAATATAAGCTCTATCGATTATATTGATCACTGCCTACTTAAAAATATAGCTCCTATATTATCTACAATATATACATATGTGTGTGTCCACGCCAACATCTTTCTTTTACTTTATGCTGTGCTCAGTATTTTACTCTTGTAAATGGTGTGTTCAAGGGAAGTAACTTATTCCCAATTGCCTTCTTTGGAGTATTGGACAAAAATAAAGATACAAATAGATGGGGGACTGGTTTTGGTTTGTTTGTTTGATTTGTTTTACGGCATATCAACCTAGGTAGGTTATTTAATGCCGACAAAGTTTGGAAATAAATTCATTCTCTCTGAATGTTTGAGATGAGGCTTGAAGATTAGTATTATTAGCGTTATTCGGACTATTGTCCCCATCTTCATTGTTATTTGTACAACGTTTCGGCCGATATACCCTCCGGCCTTCTTCAGGTATTTCTTGTCGGACTCTGGAACCTTCTCGGACTTGAGAATGTTGTACAAATAACAATGAAGATGGGGGACAATAGTCCGAATAACGCTAATAATACTAAATTCATTCTTAATGCATAATACAATTTTGTTTATAAACTCAGGTTTTTCTATTTAACCCATAGATGGGGGACTGGTTTTGTTATTATAGTAAAAGTAAGTAAAGTCGTCGGGGCAGCCTAATGTCGGTATCAGCCATACAGCGAGGGAGTCTATCTCCTTTTCATTAGCACTAGACCAAGGAGATTATTTTAGCGTCTGAGGTAGAGCGCCACACCTACCATCAGCTCCTCACTTTACCGCACAGGTCCCTGTGCTACTCTACCGACTGAGCTAAACCGGCCATATATATATATATATATATATATATATATATATATATATATATATATATATATATATATATATATATATATATATAAAGTAAAGTCGTCGGGGCGGCCTAAAGTCGGTATCAGCCAGGGAGTCTATACCCTTTTCAATAGCGCTAGACCAAGGAGATTGTTTTAGCATCTGAGGTGGAGCGCCACACCTACCGTCAGCTCCTTACTTTACCGCACAGATCCCTGTGCTACTCATACGCTGAGTTGGCGAGGGCTGGTATCAAACTAGGAACCTTGTGGTTTCTAGCCGAACGCTCTACCAACTGAGCTAACCCAGCCCCTTAAACAACCCTTTTTAGTAATTTTAAAACATTTTATTATAGTAGATAGATAATATTTTTAAAATTTGTACTGCTTTTCACAAATAAGACAAATTACCTACCTAGGAGAGAAAAAAAGAAGCAGATCCTACTTTCTCTTCATGTTGTTACTACTTTAGATGCATTGTGGGTAAAGTATATATTCAGAAATAAGTATGTGTGTGTGCTGTAGAGAAGAGAGGATACACCCCTCTGGAAATAGAATGGACTGTTCCAGGTGAATATAATCATTAACTGTGTTAGGTCTCGGTCACCTGTCTTTCCTGGCAAGACAAGATAATATTATACTAGTGTTCACCTATTCTTGTGCCTATTAGTAAAATAGGCCCTTTTTCATTTTAAAGTTAGGATTCAAGTTATTTAAATAACCAACACTAATAACATTACAATTTATATATTTAAGTATAGATAAAAGGATATGAAAACACACAATATGCTGTTAAAATGAAAATATTTTATATCATATTCATAGCTAATATTGAACAATATTTCGATTTCATAAAAATCATCTTCAGAGCTTGGTTGTACTCCGGACTCATCAAGAGAGGAGCTGGAATTATTTGAATTCAAAACGAAAGCATTGATGTTCCAAAAAACGTACAAGTCATGCGATCGTTATTGTTCAATATTAGCTATGATTATGATATAAAATATTTCGGGGGTTTTCATATCCGTTTATCTATACTTATATCGTCGGATTCATTTCTAACTTATATATATGTAAAAATGAATCTGGAAGTGAATCCAACGGTATGTTGAAAAAATGAATAAAGGAAAGAAAGTAGAGAATGGATAAAATAGGATATTTTAATCAATTTTACTTACACGTGTTTCGGTCAGGAGTTTATCCATGTCTACATTATTCAAACTATTATTATTTTTAAATAACCAAATGAAATGAAATAATAATAGAAAAAATGTAGAAATGTTCCGCACACAAAGAAAATTCGACCTTCATCAGAGTAAATCCTTCTTTGAAATGAAATTCGTGGAAAAAGTGGAGAATTTATTAAATGTTCGAAAAAAGAACTTTTAAAAAAATTCACCCTCAAATGCAATTTCATTTGGTTATTTAAAAATAATAGTCTGAATAATGTACACAAGGATAAACTCCTGATCGAAACACGTGTAAGTAAAATTGATTAAAATATCCTATTTTATCCATTCTATACTTTCTTTCCTTTATATATATATATATATTATATATATATATATTATATATATATATATAAATAAATACAGACAGAAAATAAAAGAGGGGGGAAAAAATAAAAATAAAAAATAAAAACAAGCAAAATAAACAAAAACAAAAGAGAAAAAGAAAAGAAAAGAGGAATAACAAAAAAAAAAAGGAAAAGAAAAAAAAGAAAAAAGATTATAAAAGAGTAAGCACAAAAATCTGTGTGAGGTGAACATATAACAGATGATCATGGGGGTGAAGTGGGGGGGGGTATTAAGATGAAGGAGAAGCAAGGGGGGGGACAGTAAATAAAGGGTGAAAACCATGTTGAGGAGGAGGAGGAGGAGGATCAGTGTTGAAAGGGAGGAGGTAAAGGGAAAATAAATGCAGCAATTCAGATGCATATATATATATATATATATATATATATATATATATATATATATATATAGGAATGAAAACAATATCATAATGGAGATTCGATGTCTCTGTAACTATGTCACTGCCTATGACACAATACCCTCAGGAATTGTAAGTTTATCAATGAGTATTTAATTTATACTCAAATTCATTAATACAAAAAATAAATATTTATTAAAGATGTCTATGAAATTCTGAGTTGTATATGCCTCAAAACAGCCCATGTTATTAATGCATTTAAAATCCTGCAAGGTGTCTTATATATCACTAAGAAAGAAAGGTTTACATATTATATGGTGTGGTTAATTTGGATACGGGTTTAACAAAAACATGCATTGACCAATGATTTTTTTTTACTATGAAAAAAAAAAAAAAAAAAAAAAAAAAAAAAGCATTGTAAATGATATTTTTACCATGAAAAAAAAAAAAAAAAAAGAAAAAAAAAAAAAAAAGCATTGTAAATGATATTTTTACCATGAAAAAAAAAAAAAGTGGACAATGTCCAATGCATTTTCATGGTAAAAATATTGTCCAATGCATTTTTTTTTTTTTTCATGGTAAAATCATTGTCCAATGCATTTTCATGGTAAAAATATCATTGATATTTTTACCATGAAAATGCATTAGACAATGAGATTTTTTACCATGAAAATGCATTGGAATGGTTACAACGATGCCACAGCTTAGCACATTACCCATAATCCAACAGCCCCCCCCCCACATTTATTCAGGAAAAAGAAGTTTTAAAATTTGTATTAGATAGAAATACTTGAAACCATAACACGCAAAATATTTGTATTAAGAATATGGCATATCAACCTCAGTGGGTCATTTAATGCCAATAAAGTTTTGAAATAAATTCATTTTTAATGGATACACAATCTTTTTTATTTTATATAAATACATTTTTCTATTTAACCTATAGATGGGACCCTAACAGGTACTACCACTTCTCTTTACAAAAGATAGTTACTTGAAACACAAATGCTTGCAAATTATTTGTATGGACCACGACTCCAATAAGCACCCCATCCCAAATCCGTTTTGAAAGGAACTGAATTTTGCTTAGTAAACAAAACAGCCGGCCGATAAAAACCAGTAACATTTTTATACTAATATAGTTTTTTTTTTAATTAAAAAAAAAAAAAAAAAAAAAAAAAAAAAAAAGAAAAGTTATTTCATGTTAGCATATGTGAAAAAATTAATTTTGCACTAAAGATAAACTAATATTGTTATTTATTTTTAAATAAAACTTAAAACGAAAGACGTTTATTTATTTTTCATGTGCCTCTACGGATAGTTTAATATTAAAAACTATCTATTCAAAAAAGATTTTGCTGAGGTTAGGGTTAGCTATTATTATAACCTTATAATATACTTTTTATAGCTTTAACTATTCCCGTGTTAAACATATCTAACGTTTAAAGTTCTATAATTAAAAAAAAGAATTGCAATTGAATTAACAAGATGAAATAAGTAAAAAAAAAAAAAAAAAAAAAAAAGTGTCTTTAATATAAAAACGTGCCTTTTTGTTTATAGTTTTATAATAAAAATAAAAAAAAATAAAAAAAGGTGTCTAAAAATTGTCTGTTAACAAACAACCGGATTTTAACGGTGAAAAGCAAAACATGTCCTTTTGAATCTAGCTCTCACCTGGGGTGCTTATTGGTGTCAAGGTCCGAAATAGTTGATCCCATATTATTAACATATTTCCCCCAAAATAACACCTAGAATGATTGTAATATCAGCCCCCACCCCCCAAAAAATAAGCCCCAGTTGAGAGCGGCTGACAGACTAGAGAAACAAGCATTCTTCACTTGCAACACAAACACTCAACATCCCCCAAAATTAAGCCCTGTGTCATATTTTGGAGTGAAAATTAATGTAAGCCTTCAGGGAAACAATATTAGTTACTTGAAACCATATAATTGTTTGCAAGTTGTACGAGATAGAAATACTTTGGGGGGAGGGGACTGAATTTGTTTCTATTATCACACAATTTCCTAATGTGTCCTACAGCAGACTGTTCGATATTTTTTGAGTCTTGTTTTAAACTGACAAACCTTTGAGAGTCTTCTGCCAATTGTTGCAGAGTCAAGGTGGGCTCGTTTTCCAGCTTATTTAATACTCGTCTAATTTCAGCGTCTTTCGCTGATACTAAACCCTGGCAATAAATTAGACATTTAAAATTGTCAGAGTTTAATTCAGACAGCTTAAAATCGTCACAGTATTTATTCACTGTGGTTGCAAAGGTTGTATAATCCTCGTTTTCCTTTCGAATTAAGTTCATGCACTTCCAACGTTTATGGAATAATGAAGTCTTAGGGCAAAACAATTCTGGTAAGAGTTTGATTATTACACTGTTTACTCCAAAATAAGACCTACCTGCAAAGGTTTTATTGAAAAAGTTCTTCGCCTCAAAGGAAAAGAACTGAAATCAGCATGGCATCAAAGAACTAGCGGATAAGTGGCTTCACTGGTTACACATGTTGGCCGCTTTTACAGTAACTTAATAAATAAAGCAAATAAGTTACCAAAATATTGCAAAACTTTTGAATTACCCAAGTATATTTGTGCCATAGTCTGTATAGGTGGGTGAGGAAAAATGCTTATGTATTTCGAGGAAATTGTGTTGTATGAGATAGAAATACTTGATACCATATTATTACCATGTTTACCCCAAAATAAGACCCACCTGCAAAATAAAACCTAGCGTGATTTTTAAGGATGATTTTAATATGAGCAACCTTTCCCCATAAAGGCCCTTTTTGAGAGCAACAGTTTGGTTTGGTTTTACGGCATATAAACCTCAGTGGGTCATTTACTGCCGATAAAGTTGTGAAATAAATTCATTCTTAATGGATAATACAATTTTTTTTTTTTATAATATTTTTCTATTTAACCCATAGATGGGACCCTAACAGGTACTACCACTCCGAGTCAGAGTGGACCAGGGAGCAATGATGATGAAGCGGGGTAGCAAATTTAATATGATTGGGAACGCAATAGAGATACATTGGAAACTTTGGTTTGGTCTGACTTAATAGATTGTTTGAATAGAGGTCAATATGTATACAATCTGATGAAAAAAAAAAAAAAAGAATTAGATCAAGTCAGGGCCAAAATTAAGCCTGAGGACCCACTAACCCTCCAATGGTTATTTCCTACCTGCAAAGGTTTTATTGAAAAAGTTCTTCGCCTCGAAGGAAAAGAACTGAAATCAGCATGGCATCAAAGAACTAGCGGATAGGTGGCTTCACAGGGTACACACGTTGGCCGCTTTTACAGTAACTTAATAAATAAAGCAAATAAGTTACCAAAATATTGCAAAACTTCTGAATTACCCAAGTATATTTGTGCCATAGTGTGTATAGGTGAGTGAGGAAAAATGCTTATGTATTTTGAGGAAATCGTGTTGTATGAGATAGAAATACTTGATACCATATTATTATTATTACTATGTTTACCCCAAAATAAGACCCACCTGCAAAATAAAACCTAGCGTGATTTTTTAGGATGATTTTAATATGAGCAACCTTTCCCCCACAAAAGCCCTTTTTGAGAGCAACAGTTTGGTTTTACGGCATATCAACCTCAGTGGGTCATTTAATGCCGATAAAGTTTTGAAATAAATTCATTCTTAATGGACACAATTTTTTTTTATAAATACATTTTTCTATTTAACCCATAGATGGGACCCTAACAGGTACTACCACTCCAGGTCAGAGTGGACCAGGGAGCAATGGTGATGAAGGGGTGCTCCACATTGCCCAAACCTCCAAAACTGGAACCTCACAATCAGATAGAGTTTAACGTCATTCCCAGAACATGAAGACTATGGATCTGCGAGACTAACTTTTTAAAATCCCCCCTACCCAGGCAATGCCAGGTAGATGGTCCTAGTGTTACATAATTGTTAGTACCCTAACACTTATTTACAGTAGTGTAGAAACCAAAATGGCTGTTATAAGTTGCAGCCGGCAGCTTTGAAGGATTGAGTGACAAGGCTTGACCTCAGTCTGATCCTTCTTCTGGGGGATACCGTGAGAATCGGTGGAGAAGACCCTCTTCCGGTTTAGATTAGAAAGATTTTAGTTCAGTGTCTGCCAAACCACGAAGGTGGTAAGTCGTGTTAAGTGCACTGCCATACTCAATCTGCACGGGTAGTCTGGTGGAGATTTCGGAATAAAATATGATCTAAAGCAAATCGAAGTCTTGGGTTATTATCTAAAAACTACCAATGACACAGGGCTTCTGATAAAGAGAAATCCCCAATGGAAGACCAGACACGAAGTTCCCAAGACGAAGTCCAGACGCTAGAAGAACGTAAGATACCAAAGATGAGCAGAAGAATAATAGAAGTAAAAGAGAGTATACAACACTAGTACGATAAACAACTTTTCTGACCACTGACAATACCTTTTTTACCTTATTTGGAAAGCAAATGACATGAAGGGGCCTCTCCAACTGCCCGTCTAGCCCAAGATAGGGCCAAAGTGGAGTATTGCAAGTCATGGACTGCTCAACCCCCTGGGTTCTATCCTTAAGCATCACGGGTCGCCATCCACAGCCAACTGGTGGCCCAATTGAGGGAGTCTTACCCCTCTGCAGAGGTGCAATTGGTGCATTCTAACGCCCCAGCTGACAGGGTGGTCCCATAGACAGAACCCTAACAAGTATTACCATTCTGGGTCAGAGTGGACCTGGGAGTAATGGCAACGAAGAGGTATTCCACACTCCCCGGAGACCAAGACCCTTAGCCACTGCTTCCTAGCACGTATATGATAAGGGTTTGGGGGTTTGTCATAAGGGCAATCGAGGTCGGAACAAGACCAGTACTTACTATGTAGGTTGTTCAGGACCATCCTTATGTTTTGTGCCCCCCCCCCACTTTTAATGGCATATCAACCCTTTTCAGGTTATCTAATGCCAAATCAAGTCATTTTGATAAACAAAGGACTCGGGTTGCTTACAGTACCTGTGGTTGCTTAAGTGGTTCTCCAATTAACTCATTAATTTAATATGACCAAAATGGGTGTATATATAATATATATATATATATATATATACACACACACACACCAAACTGATTCCTGACTTTAAATCCAGAAACAAATGGCTAAAAACAGTTGAGGTATCTGGTTTGGGTTAGTTTATTTGTTGAATGGTTGAAGAAATGGGGATCAGTTTACAACTTGGTTAAAGTACAAAAATGATCCCTCACTTTACATTCAGAAACAAATTGTTAAAAAACAGTTGAGGTATTCTGGTTTGGGTTGGTTTATTTGTTGAAAAGGTTGGTTGTTTTACAGCAAATCAACCCTATTTGGTTGAAGAAATGGGGGATCAGTTTACAACTTGGTCATAATGCCAAAATGATCCCTCACTTTACATCCAGAAACAAAAATGGCTAAAAACAGTTGAGGTATCTGGTTTGGCTGGGTTTATTTGTTGAACAGGTTGGTTGTTTTGTTTAATGGCCTATCAACCCTTTCCAGGTCATTTAATGCCGAATCAAGTAATTTTGATAAACAAAAGACTCACATTGCTTACAGTACCTGCTGTTAGTCAAGTGGTTACCGGATTGAGTATTGAACAGACCCATCACTGCTTAACCTCAGTGATCCTGTGAGAACCTGTGTTTTCAGTGTGGCTTGACCAAAATTTGTTGAGCATTGTTGTAAAGGGATCCGTTTACAACTTGTTATAATATCAAAATGAACCCTCACTTTACAATCACTATGCCCCTTCCTCATTGCTAATTAAAATAACAATAAACCTACTGCATTACTTGAATAACAATGATCTTGCTCTTTCCCAGTAGGAGAGTAATCTCTGGATCCCCTCACACCTTACAAAGTACCCACCAGGTAGTTTGTTTTGTTTTACGGCATATCAACCTCGGTGGATCATTTAATGCCGACAAAGTTGTGAAATAAATTCATTCTTAATGCATAGTACAATTTTGTTTATCAACTCATGTTTTTCTATTTAACCCATAGATGGGACCCTAACAGGTACTACCACTCCGGGTCAGAGTGGACCAGGGAGCAATGGTGATGAAGGGGTGCTCCACATTCCCCAAACCTCCAAAACTGGAACCTTACCATCAGATAGAGTTTAATGTCATTCCCAGGACATGTAGACCCTCAGCCACCGCCTTCTAGCACCCATATGATAAAAAGGGTTTGGGGCTTGCCATAAGGGCAATAGGGTTGGGGCAATAATATAGATGCTAGGGCTTGACGTGACCAGCTGATTGATCGGAGGGGGCGTCTCCGATTGCCCGTCTAGCCCAAGATAGGGCCAAAGTGGCGTATTGCAAGTCATGGACTGTTCAAGCCACTGGTTGGTTTTGTTTTACGGCAAATCAACCCTATTCGGTTGAAGAAATCGGGGATCAGTTTACAACTTGTTATTATACCAAAATGAACCCTCACTTTACAATCATTATGCCCCTTCCTCATTGTTAATTAAAATAACATAATAAACTTACTACATTACTTAAATAACAATGATTTTGCTCTATTCCAGTAGGAGAGTCTAATCTCTGGATCCCCTCACACCCGACGAAGTACCCGCCGGGTATGTATGGTGTTAGAAGAAACATTAAAGAGTAAATAGTTTTACCTGTGTTGTCATATTTGAGGTTATTTTTACCCAGGCTTTCCTGGGTATCCTTGTTAGTATATACACATATATATACAGTATCTTCAAGGTTTTGATCGGCACCTAAAATCATCAAGAACAATTGGGAGAGTACGATGATATATCACATAATCTTAACGGATTAGCTTAATCTAATAATTGAGCTGTTATAATCTTACTCTTAACGCATCATGATTTTAGAGATCTGGAGAGAAAAGAAAAGAAAAACGGACCATATAACCTTTAGGCACCCCTTTTACGATCTAGTTTCATAAGGACATTTTTTTTCCCCATTTACACTGTCAAAATCTGGTTAATTGTTTACAGACGATTTCTAGAGTTTTTTTGTTATTTTTTTGTTTTAAATTATAAAACTAACCCCTAACAGATTTTTACAGTGTAAATGAGAAAAGCGTCTCCATGAGTCGAGATCGTGGAAGGAGTGCCTTAAGGTCATATGGTCCCTGGAGAGAATTTTTTTTTTTTTTTTTTTTTAAAATCGTACCATGACCTTTAGCACCCCTTTTGCGATCTCGTTTCGTAAGGACATTTTTTTCATTTACACCGTCAACATCCGGTTGTTTGTTAAATGATTTTTAGAGTTTTTTTTTTAAATTATAAAACTAACCCCTAACAAACAACCGGATTTTGACGGTGTAAATGAATAAAATTTCCGTATAAAACGAGATCACAAAAGGGGTGCCTAAAGGTCATATGGTATAAAAAAAAAAAAAAAATAAAATCTTTAATATAAATATACTAGCAGTACTTACGTAGGTTGAATAATTGTATTATCTAGATTATGACATGAAGGCCCCAGTGTTTGACAAGAAACACCTGAAGAAGTCCAGAAGAGGGCACATCGGCCAAAACGTGTATATGACGAAGACAACAGTCTTTCTTTTGTTTTCTTCTATTTTCCTGTGTAAGTAAAAAAAGTAAAGTCTACGGGGCGTCCTAAAGTCAGTATCAGCCAGTCAGCGAGGGAGTCTATCCCCTTTTCAATAGCGCTAGAACAAGATTGTTTTTTTAGCATCTGAAGTGGAGCGCCACACCTTCCATCAGCTCCTTACTTTACAGCACAGATCTCTGTGCTACTCATATGCTGAGTTTTCCTGTGTAGCAGGTCCTTTTTTTTCTTTTCTTTTTAATAATGGAATGGTTTATCATTTAGCAGAGGTGACAACACTCATTAGAAATAAGAATTCAGTGGATAAATAATTATGACACAAACGCTCTAGAGTGACAAAAAACACCTGAAGAAGGTAGGAGAAGGGCACATTGGCTGAAACGTGTATATAACGATAAAGATGAGGACAACAATTCTATATTTTTTGTGTAGCATGTCCTTTTTTCTTCCTTTATAATTAAAACGGAATGGTCCATATATTTAGCCGAGGTGACAACACTCATAAGAAAAAAGAATTCGACGGATAAGCAACACCAGATAAGGATTTACATTTTTGCATTTCATTTTGGACAATTCGGAGTGTCTCATTTTTAACCAGAGGGTATTGCAAGATGATAACAGTCGGAATATTAAGGAACATGAGTATTAATATATAGGTTTGGTTTGTTTTACGGCATATCAACCTCAGTGGGTCATTTAATGTGGACAGAGTTTTGAAATAAATTAATTCAGGTAGCAATAGTGATGGATGCGTGCTCCACATTCCCCAGAACTGGAACCTCACCATCAGATAGTTTAACGTGATTCCCAGGACATGTAGATCCTCAGCCACCACCTTTTAGCACTCATATGATGAAAAGGGCTGATGTTTGCCATAAGGACAATAGGGTTGGGGCAATCATATAGGTGCTAGGGCTTGTGTAATTATTATGGTCTACGGAAAATTTTGGGATTGACAGGGAAAGAGAGGAAGAAATAAGAAAGGTCAAAATTTGGAAGAGTAAACATTAAGCGGGGTGCCAGGAATTTGACAGAAGAATGACCCCAGAAATAGATTTAAAAATAAAAACGGAAGTTCCGGGCTTTGATCGGAAACGAATGTGAAACGGAAAGAGAAACGGGAGAGAAGAAAATCTGCCTTTTTTTTTTTTCTTTCTGGCTGGGCTCTGGTGAGAGCAGACGTGTCGGTTGGTTCGCTGTACGGGTCTGGGACAGCAGTAAGGAACATGATACTATGTTAGAAGATAGAATAATTTGACCATACCCCCCCTCTCTTTCCTTCTCTCTGAAAAAGAGCCCACGTGCGTCCAAGTAATAAACAACTCCTTGTGACTATACAACCTAAAGTCAAGACAACTAAAAGTCCAAATTGAGCACTTTTTTCTCCATCAGTAAATTCAGGGCATTAGAATCCATGAGAAAAAACAATAAAATCAATAACGTACATTTTCATCAAAAATGTAGACTCATAATGGCTGAAAAATGCCATTTTGGGGGCAATTTTGAAGCCCCATATCTCCCCCAATTCTCAACAGAATTCAACCATCTTTTACTATGTGATACTCCTCATCGAAATCTATCAGAAAATCATATTAGATTGGCACGAAATTGGCCATTTTTACCCACTCTCAAGGGAGGGGGGAGGGGGGGGGGGGGTATCAGGTCTCAAATTTCACCTAAAATTCCAAATTGAGCACTTTTTTCTCCATCAGTAAATTTAACGCATCAGAATCCATGAGAAATAACAATAAAATCGATAACGTACATTTTCATCAAAATATGTAGACTTATAATGGCTGAAAAAATGTCCTTTTGGGGGCAATTTTGGAGCCCCACATCTCCCCCAATTCTCAACAGGATTCAACCATGGCCTTTTGGGGCAATTTTGAAGCCCCACATCTCCCCCAATTCTCAACAGAATTCAACCATCTTTTACTATGTGATACTCCTCATCGAACTATCAGAAAATCATATTAGATTGGCACTTTATTTTTTGCATGAAATTGGCCATTTTTACCCACTCTCAGGGGTGGGGGTATCAGGCCTCAAATTTCACCTGAAACTCCAATTTGAGCACTTTTTTCTCCATCAGTAAATTCAACCCATCAGAATCGATAAGAAAAAAAAAACAATAAAATCGATAACGTACATTTTTATCAAATACGTAGACTTATAATGGCTGAAAAATGGCATTTTGATGAAAATGTACGTTATTGTTTCTGAACTAACAACAATTACTACAACTTGAGTTGGCCCATGCGAAATATATCGTTCCGTTACATATGGGATGTTCAAAATGTATCAATAGTCAGACATGAACATTGAATTTAACATTAATTTTTTTTCAAAACAAACCACTTAGCATTGACCCCTCCCCTCCACAACACTTGACGTGACGATTATAAAAAAAAAAAAAAAAAAAAAAAAAAAAAAAAAATCTGCATGATATCCATGATGTCCCTTTACACATTAAACCGATGTGGGATAGGCTTTGCCACAGTGTTCATTTTAATATCCCTCACCCAAGTCCTCGAATATTACCCCTGATGATGAATTTTCAGTTTGATGAGTATGGAGGGTGCTGTGTGAATGAAGTAGTACATAACAGGTTGCAAGCCCAACCGAAAACCTTGAACAATAAATAAAACATTAATTTTCTTAAAAAAACAAACACTTAGCATTAGTCAATTGCCCTTGCCCCCTGAAATTCTTTTGATGTGGTACGAGTTTCCTTTTAACACCTGCCCCCCCCATGTCCATTTACGCATTAAAAATGAACCCTTGGTGCTATCTGCCTTAGAAATAGGGAAAGTTTCTCCGCCCCCAGTAAAATCCCCGTTTGGTGGATTCATATACCAATTCCACCTGGATATTAAAAAGATGGCCAGACAATTAGAAAGGATCAAACAAAAATCATCCATTGAGTTCAAAACACACACATATACATATATATATATAATGTGTGTATGTTTGTTGAATTTTTTAAATATAATTGTTTTCCATAGGCAACTACCCAGGTTTCAGGCTATTTTGCCATCATCAGGTTGCTAATAGATCTTCTGGTGTTTATGCGAAGACATTTCTTGCTATAGATAACAGCAAGAAATGTCTTCGCATAAACACCAGAAGATCTATTAGCAACCTGATGATGGCAAAATAGCCTGAAACCTGGGTAGTTGCCTATGGAAAACAATTATATTTAAAAAATTCAACAAACATACACATTATATACATACATATATATATATATATATATATATATATATATATGTGTGTGTGTGCAGAAATACCTTTCATATTTTAAGTTCTTACCTGTATGATGCAAGTAAATTTAGGCAAGATACAATCATGAGTGGGACTGGTGCACGTTGTGCATTTGCTGCTGAAAGTCTTTTTTTAATTTTTTTTTTTTATTTAAGACTGCTGAATCTATAATTGCTACACAGAGCTTTTTATGCTCATTTCATGTTACGTTGGAATGATGCTGTTCTGGACAGAATTTTCAACCCATAACCATATGATAATTTGCAATACATTTCATTTTTATAATAAGAGTGATAGCATAACATTAAAAAAAATAAATAAAATAAATAAATTAAAATAAATTTTTTAAAAAATCATTAAAACCCATTTCTATACAAAATACTGAAAAATAATTACCTTTTCTAACATTAACCTTGAAGATTTATAAAATGGTGGTAGTGGGAGGGGTGTGATTACTTAAAAAAAAAAAATTTTTTTTGTAACATCCTGTTGAAAATTTAAGTCCAGATCCCCATTCCTATAAGGATTTATCAAAAAATGGCTAAAAACGGTCTTTTCATTTAAAGTTACTGAGATATCTCCCTTAAATTAAATACTTCTAAATATGTTTAATATTACATTTAAACAAAGGCTATCATTTGGGGTAGATTAGGAAAATGAATGTGACTTCCAGCTGGGTGGAATGAGGTGGTATAGAACGTTAAGAGAGAGAGAGAGAGAACTCAGAAAGGTTTAGTTTTGATTGTCTTAATGGCATATAAACATTTGTGGACTATTTCATGCCTAAACGATCCTTGTAGAAGAACAGTAGTGGTACAATTTAACAGATAGCTATGGAACAGGCATTTTGGACCTTGACACTAATAGGTACCCCATCCCAAATCCGTTTTGAAAGGAACTGAATTTTGCTTTTCACCGGTTGTTAGTAAACAAAACAGACAGATGATAAAAACCAGTAACATTTTTAGACTAAAATAGTTTTTGATATTTTGTATTTAAAAAAAAAAAAATAGATAGAATATATATGTACATGGATTAAACTCTTGTCTGAAACATGTGTCAGTAAAACAAAATAAAAATAAAATCTATTTTATCCATTCAGCATACCGTCGGATTTGCTTCCATTATGATAGATAGATATAGAGAGAGATGTAGAGATATAGAGAGAGATGTAGAGATATAGATGTAGAGATGTAGAGATATAGATGTAGAGATGTAGAGATATAGATGTAGAGATGTAGAGATATAGATGTAGAGATGTAGAGATATAGATGAGAGATGTAGAGATATAGAGATGTAGAGATGTAGAGATATAGAGATGTAGAGATGTAGAGATTATAGATAGAGATGTAGAGATATAGATAGAGATGTAGAGATATAGAGATATAGATAGAGATGTAGAGATAGATAGAGATGTAGAGATAGATAGAGATGTAGAGATAGATAGAGATGTAGAGATAGATAGAGATGTAGAGATAGATAGAGATAGTAGAGATAGATAGAGATAGAGATAGATAGAGATGTAGAGATAGATAGAGATAGAGAGAGATAGAGATAGTAGAGATGTAGAGATAGATAGAGATGTAGAGATAGATAGAGAGAGATGATAGAGATAGATAGAGATGTAGAGATAGATAGAGATGTAGAGATAGATAGAGATGTAGAGATAGATAGAGATGTAGAGATAGATAGAGATGTAGAGATAGATAGAGATGTAGAGATAGATAGAGATGTAGAGATAGATAGAGAGATGTAGAGATAGATAGAGATGTAGAGATAAGATAGAGATGTAGAGATAGATAGAGATGTAGAGATAGATAGAGATGTAGAGATAGATAGAGATGTAGAGATAGATAGAGATGTAGAGATAGATAGAGATGTAGAGATAGATAGAGATAGAGATGATAGAGATAGAGATGTAGAGATAGATAGAGATGTAGAGATAGATAGAGATGTAGAGATAGATAGAGATAGAGATGTAGAGATTGTAGAGATAGATAGAGATGTAGAGATAGATAGAGATGTAGAGATGATAGAGATGTAGAGATAGATAGAGATGTAGAGATAGATAGAGATGTAGAGATAGATAGAGATAGAGATAGATAGAGATGTAGAGATAGATAGAGATGTAGAGATAGATAGAGATAGAGATAGAGATAGAGATAGAGATAGATAGAGATGTAGAGATAGATAGAGATGTAGAGATAGATAGAGATGTAGAGATAGATAGAGAGATAGATAGAGATAGAGATAGATAGAGATAGATAGATATGTAGAGATAGATAGAGATGTAGAGATAGATAGAGATGTAGAGATAGATAGAGATGTAGAGATAGATAGAGATGTAGAGATAGATAGAGATGTAGAGATAGATAGAGATGTAGAGATAGATAGAGATGTAGAGATGTAGAGAAGATAGATAGAGATAGATAGAGATGTATGTATGCCCCCCCCATATTTTATATATGTGTGTGTGTGTGTATAAAATATTTCCCTGATGGTTATACAAATAAGAAAAATTAAATGCTCAAAAAGAGGCAGAACTATCCATTTATGACTAAGTAAATCTTCTGAATATTTGCTTTTTTTATATTCTTATGTTCATATAATAGATATATAGGTCCAAATTAAGATCGTGTAGCCCCAGAGAGAACAGCTCTTTGATGAATATCACTTTCTCATTCATTCAATCATCCAACCATCTTGGTCTGATGATCACACAAACAAGAGTCAACAAGAACTGATGAATCATCAGATATTGAGCACAATTTACAAATATAACAAAGTACATTTATTAATATTATATGTGTGTAAGGAAACTATATCAATAATGTGTTTGTGTGTGTGTGTGTGTGTGAGTGAGTAAAGTTTAGGATGATATTTGATGGGATGAGGAAGACAGTTTAGAAAATCATATTGACATATTTCGATAGAGAGAGAAAAAAAAAAATTGAGGGGCGGGGGATCACAAATTAGGCTAAACCAAAACTTAGGAATCATCGAAACAGTCTCTACGATGTTCTACACACCGAGCGATCCTTTGCCGGGATTACACTTGTCAAGTTCATTTTCTATAAGAAAAAGTATTGAATTTTATACGATACATGCATTGTAAGTGCCTTCAAGTAAAAAATTGAATACACACACATATATATAATATATATATATATATATATATCCTGAAGAAGGTCTAACAGACCAAAAAACGTTATCCGATATCCTATCCTTACAATAAACATCCATTTTCTTACAACATCATGTGTTGCCTACCTTTTTCCACACACATTTGTATGTGATAGAAATTTTTTTTAAGTTGTATTCGAAGAGATGAATATCAGGCTGTTTTGATATGGATAGATAGAATAGATAGATAGATGAGAAGAGAAAAACACAGACAATTTATTCTTTGTGATGTTTCGGTTTTTGGAAGTCTTCATCAGGACTTAAGATCAAAGAAGTGTGGGTGGTAAGAGTGGAATTTTTGAATACTCCCCTTTTTCTTTTCTACATACTGTTGGATTTAATTCCCTATTTACTCCCATATATATGATAATGAAATTTATTGTGTACGGTGCTCAGGTGCACCACAACTCTCAAATCTCATGTCAAGTAACAGAAAATGTACCAGTGTCAGGAACATGAACAGTTTACAGTAGTAATATGCATGTATTGTGTGCCATATGTATGTGGAGAGTGGCATCAGTATAGTGTCGGCGGACACAGGAAGCATGGAGGCTTTGAAAGACTCGGTGCTTCGGCAGCCTACAACAGATGCGGGGAGTTTATTCCATGTCTCCGCAATTCTGAACGTGAAAAAATGTTTCCGAAAGTCACGTAACAGTGCTGTTTTCTGACTTTGTAGGCATGCCCACATGTGTTGAAAATGGAGATCAAAAAGGTGCTCAAGGTTGCTGTTGTTAAGATGATTAATGACCTTATGAGTATGCGTGTGCCTACATGTGTATATTATACAAAAATTTCCAGAATGACTAAAGAAACAAATTAACTAAGAACAAGGCAAACTACACTTTCTCTGTGTTGAGATTAACACGACAGAAAGAGTATTAGTATATTTGCGTTATTTGGACTATTGTCCTCATCTTCATTGTTATCTGTACAACGCTTTGGCCAATATGCCCTCCGGCCTTCTTCGGTATTTTTTGTTGGACTCAGGAACCTTCTTGTCGTAATCTGGAGCATCAGGAACTTTGAACCTAACCCATTATTTAATCCATGGAGTTACCCTTTCTCATTCCTAAATAATAAAGGGTTAGGTTCAAATTTGCGTGATGGCTCCAGATTACAACAAGAAGGTTCCCGAGTCCGACAAGAAATACCTGAAATAGGCGGAGGGCATATCGTCCGAAACACTGTACAGATAACAATAAAGATGAGGACAATAGTCCGAATAATCCAAATAATCTAATTATCAAGCCTCATCAAATTCAGAGAAATAGTGAGATAACAATAAAGATGAGGACAATAGTCCGAATAATCCAAATAATACTAATTATCAACCTCATCTCATCAATTCAGAGAAATAGTGCAGATAACAATAAAGATGAGGACAATAATCCAAATACTATTAACGCATTAAGTTACGTTTTCCTTAGAATTTTTTTTATTAAAAGTATTAATCCCAGTTGAGAAATTAAAAATATATACATTGGACTTCATTTCAATTCCACTAACATCTGTCCAGTAGACCAGAGGTTCCCAACCTCTTTCAGCTCATGGCCCACTTTGAAATCAGAATTTTTTTGTGGCCTCATCTCAAAAATTCAGAGAAATAGAAAGAGCATTATCTTGATAAAACAAAAAACCTGCAAAACATGAAACACCTAGCTTTAATTTAAAAAAAATTTACCACTGGATATTATATATACTAGCAGATATATGCACCCTCCGTAGGTGCAAGTATTTAAGTTTAAGTAATAAAATATTGATATTAAATTAGAAAGGCTAATGAAACTAAATAAAAATTACATATGAAATAAATAGAACAACTGAAACTTACTCTTCCATCATTTCCGTCTTTTCATTGTATTTTTTCTAATTTAAGTATTTAGTTATAAGATAGAATAAAGAATAATAATGACAGTTATTTATTCTTGTTAAGATTT
This sequence comes from Doryteuthis pealeii, assembly GCA_023376005.1. Taxonomy (NCBI): domain Eukaryota; kingdom Metazoa; phylum Mollusca; class Cephalopoda; order Myopsida; family Loliginidae; genus Doryteuthis; species Doryteuthis pealeii. Next base: position 13,161,805 of record CM042182.1, read on the forward strand.
CTTTTAAGATTTTTTGAAGAGATTTTTGCTCATATTCAATAAAATAAAACCAAACAATTAGAAATCAATAATACTAAGTATATATTTATTAAAATCAATTTTTTAAGATCAATATGCAAATTAGCCTTCCCATTCATACTGTAAACCTCTATTTTGTTGTATATATAAATACACTTGCATGTTATTAGTATGTAGATATGGTCAACAGTGTAAGTAATGTAAAACAATTTTATTAATAATTGAGGTTTAAATAAAAATAAAATCATGGAGAATATATGTAAATAACTAAAGGAATTGTGACTTGAGTAGTAATATAGTTTCGGTTACAGACAAACACACAATCTCCATTATAATAGATATAATAAAAAATTTGCAAAATATGTCACTACTTTTCAAAACTGTTTGAACTATAACCTACCATAACATGACAGATTTTTAAAAAAAATTAAATTATTCAAGCAACATTTTTAAGATGAGGCTTGAGTATTCGTATTATTTAGATTTCAGACTATTGTCCTCATCATGGAATAAGAGATATAAGCATCAAGTTCTAAGTAACAATCACCCAGAGTCTCTCTGAATTTTTTAGGAGGAGGCTTGATGATTACTATTATCTGTTATTTGGACTATTGTCCTCATCTTCATTGTTATCTGTACAACGTTTTGGCTGATATGCCCTCCGGCCTTCTTCAGGTATTTCAGAAGGTTCCCGAGTCCGACAAGAAATACCTGAAGAAGGCGGAGAGCACATCAGCCGAAATGTACAGATAACAATGAAGATGAGGACAATAGTCCGAATAACGCAGATAATAGTAATCACCCAGAGGTTGCAGGTTCAATCCTAACTGATGAAAAACACACTTAATATAGCTTAAAACTTTTACCTGGTCATGGTTAACGAACGAGAACAATCTACCTTGATAGATTAAATAAAGGGTTTAGCTTGAAGTTCCATGAAGGCTCCCCGAGTTCACAAATCCTGAAGAAGGCCAGGGGCACTTTAGCAGAAACATTGTGTATATACAATAGAGATGAGGACAACAGTTTGAAAAATTTAAATAATACCAAATCCACACCAAGTTAAATCAAATGCTAATTAAAATCTTTACTTGTTCCCAAATTAACATCAAATCATCACGGACCATTGATACAATCAGGGCTGTGAAATCGGAACTTATATACACACATATATACATACATATGTATATGGGAGTAAATATGGAAATAAATCCGACAATATTAAGAAATTTTAAAAACGAAGTGTTCAAAAAAATAAGATGAATTTTATTATCGACGCTTAAACGTTTCGTTTATTTAAACCGTCATCAGGATAGATTATGGTGAGAAATTGATGATGTTTTTTTTTTTAGATGACAGAGTTGAAAAAATCTAAAAAAACATCCATCATTCTCACCCCATAATCTATCCTGATGACGGTTTAAATAAACGTAATGTTTAAGTGTCGATAAATAAATTCATCTTATTTTTGGAATATTTCGTTAATAAGATACATATTAAATATCTCTGGTTTTTGCTTTTTGTGCAAAATTTATGAAGATTTGATTTATATTCAAAGACATTTAGAAATTAAAATATACATAGAAAAAGCATTAAAATTCTACTTTAAAAAAATGTCACAATTATTTATATTCGAAGATATTAAAACTAAAATATACATAGAAATAGCATTGAAATTCTACTTAAAATTTCCAGCATTTGTAAATCTCAAAAGTAAACAAATCACCCCCCCCCCAAATCGACCCAGGGTAGCCGCGTCTAGTTCATAATAAATATAAAAACGGATTTCTCAAACTATGAAAAATAAAACCAGCAACAACAAATATATTTACATATCAAATATCTCTGGTTCTTGCTTTTTTGAGCTAAAATTATGAAGATTTGATTCATATTCGAAGATATTAAAAATTAAAATATACATAGAAATAGCATTGAAATTCTACTTAAATGTCCAGCATTTGTAAATCTCAAAAGTAAACAAATCAATACCCTAGGGTTCTCCCCCACCCTTCTCAGCCATCGCCAGTAGCTGCTTCTAGTATATTTATAAGAGCGTGCACGTATAACTTTACAGACTAAACTAGGCCATGTAAAGTGTAAATTCACTAGTCAGTATAGTTTTTTCTAATCAGTTTAGATTATGCCTACAAGGAGTGTGCACTGTATAACTTTACAGACTAAACTAGGGCCATATAAAGTGTAAATTCAACTGGAGTCAGTATAGTTTTTCTAATCAGTTAGATTATGCCTACAAGGAGTGTGCACTGTATAACTTTACAACTAACTAGGCCATAAAAGGTAAATTCAACTGGAGTCAGTATAGTTTTCTAATCAGTTAGATTATGGCCTCAAGGAGTGTGCACTGTAATAACTTTACAGACTAAATAGGCCATATTAAAGTGTAAATCACTGAGTCAGTATAGTTTTTCTAATCAGTTTAGATTATGCCTAAAGGGTGCACTGTATAACTTTACAGACTAAACTAGGCATGTAAAGTGTAAATTCAAACTGGAGTCGTTAGTTTTTTCTAATCAGTTTAGATTATGCCTACAAGGAGTGCACTGTATACTTTACGACTAAACTAGGGCCATATAAAGTGTAAATTCAACTGGAGTCAGTATAGTTTTTTCTAATCAGTTTAGATTATGGCCTACAAGAGTGTGCACTGTATAACTTTAAATGAAAGACACGTTTTTATACTTAACTCTTAACATCCTGTTGAGAAATTTTCTAAGTGCAGAGCCACATTCCTATAGGATTTAATTTTTAAAAAATGGGTTAAAAATGTCCTTTTCATTAAAAGTTACCAGAGTTAATTCCCTTTAATATAAGACTTCTAAATATGTTTAATATTACATTTAAATAAAGGCTATCGTTTGGGCAGAATGTGACTTCCGGCCGCGAGAGGCGTAAGTAGAGTAATTGCCTCTGAATCCGACTCCACAGCCCCCCTGGTCACAATGGAACATAAAGTCACGGTTCACAGACGACATAATAAAAATTGGAAAAATCTTCAGCTTTTGAAAAAAAAAAAAAAAAAAAAAAAAAAAAAAAAAAAGTAAAAAAAAAAAAAGTTTGAAACAACACCCAAAAGACATTTCTCAGGTTATAAAATTGTCATGAACATAGACCTCTTTTTAAAAAAATTAAAAAATAAATTTAAAAAAATGAAAAATATAAAATAAAGAAAATAAAAAGAAAGTATAGACTTGAAAAAATCACTTTATTATTATTGTTAATATAGATTCAATGTAATAGAAACTAATTTGAAATTATAAATTTTTTTTTTTTTTAAATGAGTTTTTTTTTTTTTTTTTAAAACAGGAAACAGAGTTGAAGAGGTTTGGTTGCATTTTAAAAAAAGTCAGGCATTTTGAAACAAAAATTATTCGAACAATTTTTTTTATTTTTTAAAGGTTATCCTTCAAATTATATTCTAATTAATATATAATATTGCATCAATGTCATAAAATAATGTCTCTTCAATAGAAATACTTTCAAAAATTTATTTAAAAAAAAAATATATAATATTGACACTTGTGATACTGTTTTGTTTAGAAACACTTTAAAGCCCCCCCTCTACCTGTTAATTTAGATTAAGGGGTCCCCCAAACCTTTTCAGCCCAACAGTCATAAAGCTAACTCAAGATAGCCTCCTGGGATCATGCGATTTATTGAATACGTACCAGTCCAGGGGCTGAAGTATAGCAGTCCACAATGTGTAGAAAATAACTTCAAAAAGCAAGGAGACATCTCCACACTAGACGGTAGGCCTCTTAAACCAGTAGAAAAATTCACATACCTAGGTAGTAATATCTCATCCACAGAAAGCGATGTTAACACACGAATAGGAAAGGATGGTTGGCCACCAACAAATTATCAGTCGTATGGAAATCCAACCTCCTTGACAAGCTAAAGAGACAATTCTTCCAGGCTGTGGTTATATCGGTACTGCTGTACCACCTGGACCCTAACGAAGCGCCTTGAGAATAAGCTAGAGGGACCTGCACAAGAATGCTGCGAGCAGTCCTGAATAAGTCGTGGAAACAACACCCCACAAGGACGCAACTGTATGGCCACCTGCCTCCCATATCACAAACCATACGAGTAAAGAGGGCTAGCATGCAGGACACTGCTGGAGAGAAGCAAGGATGAGCTCGTAAGTGACGTACTATGGAGGCCAACACATGGACATGCTAACGTGGGCCGCCCAACCAGGACCAACACTGACCAACTATGTAAGGATGCTGGATGCTGCGTGGAGAGGCTCCCAGAGTCGATGAATGATAGGAGGGCTGGCGAGAGATCGTCATGGATATCCGTGCAAATTGCACGACATGATTTTAAAATTTAAGGAATGAAGATGTTATTGTTTGCAATCACAAAAATATGTAATATCAGGGTTAGATGAAGATGTTTTGGTTTGTTGAGTTTATGGCATGTCAACCCTTGTTGGTTATTTTCTGCCTAAGACATTTTGTTCTATTCATACTTGATGGGTATTCAATTTTTTTAACTCATTTTTTTTCCTATTTAACCCATAGATGGGACCCTAACAGGTACTACCACTCTGAGTCAGTTGACCTGCTATTTGGTAAGTGAATAAGTCCTGAGTTTATGGAATCCTATGTAGTGTCAAAGGTCCAGTGATATAATCACTATGTTCTGTCTCCATGAGGGTTCAATAGTATATGCAGTATGACCAGAACGGCCAGTATAAATAACAATATCAGCAGCAGAGTACTGCCAGTGATTGGCCAAGAAGTATGGTCACATGATTATCGCCCAGTAGATTGATTTGGCTAATAGCGTCGACCCCAGGGGGCCGTCACCCCAGGCAATACCTGTCCCCTCGATTTAAAGGTGGAAGGGCTGGGTTTATTGCCGCAAACAAAGTCTATAATCCTATGTTCCGTCGTCCACGAAGGTTCAGTGTGTGTAGGTATGACCAGAACAGCCGGTATAAATAACAATATCAGCAGCAGGGTACTGTTAGTGATTGGCCAATAGGTGTCACATGATTATTACCGAGTCTATAAATAAAGAGTGGGTCGTCTAGCACACACCTTACATACAGAAAAATCTCAACAGTCTACACACTCTAGCAGTATATGGTTGTGGGTATAACGATATCATAAGCATCAATATTTTTATTTTTTTCTTCTTTTCTTTAAAATAAATTTTCAAAAGTATTTCTTTGTCTTGGAAAAAAAAAAAAAAAAAAAAAAAAAAAAATTACTTCAGGAATTTCTGAACGTTAAAGTTTTGCCATAAATTGACAAGTTACATATAATTCAGCAGTAAAAAACATTCATAGAATTCATACCCCCACCCCTCATGTAAATTGGGGGGTGGGCAAACATTTTTGTTGACTCCTTCAAATGAATAATATATTCAAAAGAAATTTTAACCCCTTACCTACCGGGTGTGAAGGTTTATCACAAATACACACCCCCAATAAACCAGGTGTGCAGGCTGAAAAGTCATTCCACATCCTTTTTTTTTTCGTATGCCGGAACACGAGAAACAATGATACTTCACAATTATGGATTATACAATGATGGTTTTTTTTTTATTGAAGACGGGTGGAGCAGGCCTCTTTCGCACATTTTTTTTTTGTCGTCACCATGGCGTGAAAACAAAATTTAATCTGGATTTGTAGGTAAGAGGTTAAAAGAAGGAAAAACAAAAATTGATACAAATATATATATATAATAAAAAAGAAAAATAAAATAAATAAAAAGTACTTTTTTTAAATTTAAATTTTTTTTTAATATTAGCAAACTAATGAAAAATTAATGCATAAAGAAAATTTTGAGATATATATATATATATATATATATATAGGTGGGCCAAAAGTAGGGTTACAGTCAGCACTTAAACTTAACCAAGTAACTGTAACCCTACTTTTGGCCCACCATATATATATACCTTTAATCTAAAATAAAATACTTGAATTGAAACTTAAGTTAGTAGTTTTTAGTTCAGTACACAAGCAGGGTACATGTTTAAAAATTGTAAAATTAATATCAACTTAATGTAGTAAAAAAAAAAAAAAACTTTAAAATATATAAGGCGATATGAAAAAACACAGATGTTCAAATAAAGTTATTTATTCCGCTGATATTGCAATATTTCAATTCTTTTTAAAAATCATCTTCTGAGTATATTGTATCAGTAGAATAAATAACTTCGTATTAACTTAACATAATATGCTCTGAAAAAGATTTTTTTTTAAATTTAATAAAAAAAAAAATAAAAAAAAAATTGAACTATTGCAATATCAGCAGAATAAATAACTTTATCTGAACAACATCTGTTTTTTTTTTTTTTTCTTCAATAACATCTTATCCTTATATACTGACCGATTCATTTCCTTACTTTTAATATATATATATATATATATATATATATATATATATATATATATATATATTTATTATAAGTAGTAAAATATAGAAATAAATCTGACAGTATGAAGAAATAATAATAAAAAAAAAAGTATTTCAAAAAGATGAATTTATTTTAGATACTGAAGTTGACTAGAACTTTTTTTTTTAAACCTTCATCAGAACATTAAGATGAATATGTAGTCTAAATTGATGGAAATATATATATATATATATATATATATATATATATATATATAAAAACTAAAAAAAAAAAAAAAAAAAACTTTCGGAATACTTTTTTAATTCTACCTATCTTTATACATATATATATATATGCCAAACTGAATAGTACTGTTATCTTAATTTTTAGTAGCATTATTTGAAGCAGTAACGGATTGGCTCATATCTAAAAGACTATATGTGTATGTTATTGCTTCAAATAATGCTATTAAAAATTACAGAATGAAAATTAGTACTAGCCAGTTTGCAATTTATATACATTTAAAAAAAAAAAAATATATATATATATATATATATAATATATATATCAAGTAATAGTACTTTCATCTTTAAATTTTTAGTAGCAGTAACTATATTTGACCACTAAAATACTATCATGGAACCCCAATTTATCATTTTCCTTGCATGGACCCTGCTTGAGAACCAATTGTCTATAGTAAATGATTTTTAAATCAGGTTACGTGATGTAACTAAATTTAAACTATTCATTTAATGCCCTCTCAAACACTAAGCTAAATCATACTACAAAACAAACTGAACACACACACACTAATATATATATATATATATATATATATATATATATATATATATAATGAAATGGGTATATTTAGGCAGCATCTTTTTATTCTGACAAATTTAGCTAAAATAATAGAATCCTTATTGTTTTGAAGTTTATTTTAAGAAAAGCAGACAAAACCCCTCAAAAATAAGTCTTGATAATGATTAAGAGAAAAAAAAAACAAAAAAACAAAAAAAAAACAAACAAAAGTACTTGGTTTACTAATGAAAACTCCTTTGGAAAACTTATTAATGCCTTTCAAGCCAAAGTTTTTTTATTTTTTAAATTTTTTTTAAAGAAAACTTCAAAACGATAAAGATTCCATTATTCTTAACCTAATTTGTTTAAATATATATAATCATTTTTAGCTTTTTAATGCTTAACATGTTTGCCTCAAAGACCATACACTATTGTTCTACCTAGGGTATATCGAGGACAATTATCAATGACATTAAATGCATTCTATGTTTTTCATTGGTCAATGCCTGCACCTGATTTTGTTCAAGTTCATAAATATAAGTGGCAATTTTTTTTAACATCTACCTATAGATAAAAGTAAAGTCGTCGGGGTGGCCTAAAGTCAGTATCAACCAGACAGGGAAGGAGTCTATCTTCTTTTCACTAGCACTAGACCAAGGAAATTGTTTTGGCATCTGAGGTGGAGCGCCACACCTACAAGCACCCAACTGAGCTAACCAGGACTTTCCAACAAACTATAAAAGTTTGACCCTCACTTGATGTCCTATACATGTCCTTATGCCAAACTTATCTTTGATCCTCATTGGGGATCTGTGCCAAACTTTATAAAAGTCATCTTGGCAAATAATAGTTAACTAGCTTGTTTCAAACACCATTTGGAGGCCTGAAACATGGCCTTGTGCCAGACTTTGTAAATAAAGTCTTTTGGTTGGTTTTGTTTTGTGGCATACCAACCTCAGTGGGTCATTTAATGCCGACAAAGTTGTGAAATAAATTCATTCTTAATGCATAATACAATTTTGTTTATCAACTCATGTTTTTCTATTTAACCCATAGATGGGACCCTAACAGGTACTACCACTCCGGGTCAGAGTGGACCAGGGAGCAATGGTGATGAACGAGTGCTCCACATTCCCTAAACCTCCAAAACTGGAACCTCACCATCAGATAGAGTTTAACATCATTCCCAGGACATGTAGACCCCATGATAAAAAGGGGTTGGGGCTTGCCATAAGGGCAATAGGGTTGGGAAAATCATATAGGTGCTAGGGCTTGACGTGACCAGCTGATTGATCAGAGGGGGCCTCTCCGACTGCCCGCCTAGCCCAAGATAGGGCCAAAGTGGAGTATTGCAAGTCATGAACTGTTCATCCACCTGGATTCTATCCTTAAGTATCACAGGTCGCCACCCATGGCCAACAGGTGGCCCCATTGGGAAAGTCATCTGGGGGGAGGGGGAGAGCTTGTTACCAATTGTACAGGTGTTTGTTTTTAAAACAATGCTCTATACAATCCTCATCACATATATCTAGTAGAATTATATATCTCAACCCCTCCGCATGAGTAGGATGCGACACAAGGTCAATTTTTTTAAGTGGAGTTTAACAGGTTTTGAATTCAAATTATTCCTTCTCCTAGACTGGTTACCTAGCCAAGGTTAAAGAGCCCAGTCTGCCCTACTATTTACCCGTAGCTGGAGGGAGAATAATTGGATTCATACCTTTCCCAAGGGTATTAGCGCTATGTGAAATGCAAACAGTCTTGTCCAGGATTTGAACTTGTCTTGACGTGTCCATTTCCTACAATGGTAACCATTACATCCCATGCCTCTACACAGGATAACACATATAGGAGAAAGAAAGAAAGAATTCAAAAGGGCGGGTGGGTCTTAACTACACCCTACTTTTTATAAAAACCGAAGCACTATTACTGAACTGGTCTGGCTACAGACACAGGCTTCCTGACAAAGCTACAAAATCACACAGAAAAGACTAATAATAAGTAGGAATTATGAAGAAATAACTAAGATGAGGACAGTCATAGATAATCTTGACTTCCTAGGTATAGTTGTTTCGGTTTATGGCTTATCAACCCTTTTCAAGTCATTCTGATAATCAGGTTACTTACAGTATCCATTTGACTTCATAATTCAATTCATAAAACATTATTTTGATAATGATAAAAAAGAGGCTTCAATCAATCACACACAAGATAAACTACACTATCATATGATAAAAAAAACTTGAAATACTGTAATTTGAACAATAAATGCTCCCTACGAGGGAGGCTCTTTTATTTATCAAATGACTGATCTTATATTTTCCAAATTTTTTCAGCAGAAATTTTAGATGCAATTTTACCACAAAAACATTTTATTATATACGCAAAACTCAATATCTTTAAATTTCATTTTCAAAATGACCCAACATTTTTAAAACTCACATGGGTCATTTAATCCAAGAGATGAGACCAATTTATATTTTTTTTTAAAAGTGGGGGGAGGGGTTACAAATAGATTAAATTATGAGAAATCCATATAGGTAACCCTTATAATTTTCAACCTATGCATTCTATGTGAAAATTCCAATGATTTTATCCGACAAACAAAAAAATAGTTAGGTATAGGGAATTAACAATCATACCTTTTTTATTTTACTCTAGAACAAAATTAAAATGTTATACCTTAAAATAAAGTTGTTTGGTTTCTCTAATTGCATATCAACCAGTATGGGGTATTTAATGCCAAAGCCATCCTTATAGAAGAACAGTAGTGGTACCCCCCCCCTTAATTTGACTCAGATAACAGTTTGTGTGTTTTAAACAATATGGTACCATCTCCTCACTAATGGCAAGCCTCTGAAATTAGTGGACCAGTTCATATACCTTGGTAGCAATATCACATCTACTGAATGTGCTGGCAATATACACATAAGAAAGGCATGAACTGCAATGACAGATGAAGGGCTATATGGAAATCCGATCTTTTAAAATAAAACCAGAATTCTTGCGAGCTGTAGCTGTGTTAGTACTACTGAGGGTTCCACTACTTAGACTTAAATGAAACACCTGAAGGAAAAAAAAAAGAAAAAAAAAAAGGGTGGGGGGGACATTTACAAACAATGTATATATTTATCAACCGCTCCGCACGAGCAGGATGCGACAAGGTCAATTTCGTAAGTGGAGTTTAACAGGTTTGAATTCAGAGTTTTCCTTCTCCTAAACTGGTTGCCTAAACAAAGTTAAAAAGCCCCACCTGCCCTACTATTTACCCATAGCTGGAAGGAGAATAGCTAGAAGCATACGAAACCACTCCCCCATGAGTAGGATGCAACATAAGGTTAATTTCTTAAGCGGAGTTTAACAGGTTTGAATTCAGACTATTCCTTCTCCTAGACTGGTTACCTAGTCATGGTTAAATAGCCCAGTCTGCCCTGCTATTTACTCATAACTGGAAGGAGAATTGGATTCATACCTTTCCCAAGAGTATTAGTGCCATGTGAAATGCAAACAGCTTCGTCCAGGAATTGAACTCGGGTCAACAAGTTAATTTCCTACAACTAACCACGCGCCTCCTTAAACAATGTAAGTATGACACACTGTGCACTGCTGAGAGATCTGTATGGACACTAGATGCTGTCTAGAAGACTTGCCTGATAGGGACGGATAGCGAGAGAGAATCAAGGAAATCCATACTGTTGGCACACCTTATGTACAGAATTTTTAGATTTCCTTCATTGAACTTGAGTCACGGTCTAATCATTTCCAGATTTTCTATTGATTCCTAAACATGGACACTGGATGCCGTTTAGAGGACTTGCCTGATAGGAATAGATGTTCATTGAACATAAGTCACGTATCTGTAGCTCTGGGCAAGAAAACATTTATCTGCCCCCTTTCCAGATTTTCAACAAAACATTGCAATTTTCACACGCAATACATAGACTGATACTTTTCCTACTTACCTACCATATATACTCAATGAACGACCCCTAATTTTTTTTAGCCACTTGAGGGCGTTTTTATCACATATTGCATGTAAATGAACAACCCACTAAATTTTTTGCAGCTGACAAAACGGTCGGAAAAACTAAAACAGAAAAGTTTGGTGTGGGCATAGAATATAATGAATTTAGAAATTACTGAGGATACGATTTATGTAATTTTTGTGTTAAAACATGCAGTTTTATTGAATTTAACAACTTTTAATTTTTTCGTGTTTATTATTAACAAATCAAAACCTGGTAGACATTGTTGGTCAGACATTATCAGGGGAGCTTATTTCTTTTAATTATGTATCTTTAAATCTTAAAAACAAAAGATGTTTTAGAATCAATAACAAAAAACCTAATCTATTTATAATTTAATAAGAAATAAAGCAATGAGAGTAATCTCCCCTGATAATTTCTGACCAACAATGGCCACTATGTTGTTTTGATTTGTTAATAATAAACACGAAAAAATTAAAAGTTGTTAAATTTAATACAACTGCATATTTTAACAAAACAACATAAATCGTATCCTTAATTTCTAAATTCATTAAATTCTATGCCCACAAACTTTTCCGTTTTAGTTTTTCCGGCTGTTTTCAAAAGGTCAGCCCTTTTTGCTATACTAGCCTACAAAAGATTTCAACATCCAATGAGATACAGAAAAAACATTCACTTATCTATACTTTCAAAACTACTGTAACACAATCAAAATCAATTCAATACTGTAAATAATGTAGTCTAGACCTTGATGTAGTCTACCATGTTTACTTGTATATTCTAAACAAACATACTAAATCTATGCCAATGATACACAAGCGCATTGAAACTGCACCAAAGTTTTTTTTCCCTTCCTTAGCTCCGGATTACAATGGCAGTGTGGAGAGGAAGGATCTGCTGCTTGAGCAACAGTTCATCCTCCATATCAACCTGTCCAGGTTACGTGTTTTTTGGACACTACACCATCGTCTCTAGTAGACTGATGGATGCTAAGGGATTCAATGCCAAAGTGATATTTGTAGAAGAATAAGAGTAAAGTTGTGGGAGTGGCCTATTGTCAGTATCGGCAAAAACAGCAAGTGACTATACCTTTTCATTAGTGCTAGATCAAGGAGATTGTTTTTGTGTCTGAGGTGGAGCACCACACCCACCATCAGCACCCCACTTTGCCGTATTAGTAATGCTGATAGCATTTTGATTTAGTGCATCCTGGGACGCACATATTTAGCTTGAACGAGTCCCCGGGAAAATTTATGGGTCCCAACCAAAGCCGGCTAACTCCTACCTTTCGTTTCCAAGAAACTATTGAAATGTATTTAGTTAGCTTGAAATGGTGAGGGAAATGGCTGCGTCCTTTTAGATTTTTTTTTGTGACTCAGGGATGCAGGACACATATGTATTAGCATCGCTGCCACATAGATCCAAGCTGTGAAAAATTGGCCTTAAGAGGTCGTTATTACATGAGTATAAATGGTGTAATAAGTAATTGAGAGTTACTTCCCCTTTGGAGAACTCTCTGGTGTTTACAAGAGTATATAAGCTCTCAGTAAAGTGTACCAATTATTCTAAGTAGAATAAAGCTTTCGGTAATTTATGAGGAAGTGCGTCCCGGTCTCCTGCCTCAAGAGTTGCTGCCCGGTGACTATTAAAATAACGACCCAGCTCAGTCTATTCAAAACTATCCATCTATCTCAATTTGTTCATATTCTATATTACTTTAAATACTAAGATTTTTTTTATTCATGTTTGTTTAATGTCTTGTTTTTAGTTTAAATAAACAAGAATTATGACAAAAAAAAAAAAAAAAAAAAAAAAAAAGAACCGACCCCTCCCAATACATTTACTTGTCGAAAATATCTATCTCCATTTGTTCGTATTTCTCTATATTATTTTGTTTGTTTATCTATCTCAGTCTATTCAAAACTATATATCCATCTTCATATCTAAACAAGAATTACGACAAATTACGATAGGTTTGTTATTTTGATAGTCATTGGGTAGCGGTTTTTTAGGCAGGAGACCGGGACGCACTTCCTCATAAATTACCAAGCTTTCCAGTGTTTATCATTAAATATGGTATTTAGTTTTCTTGTACTTAAATTCATTGAAGTCACAAATCAAACCAAAAATATCCCCAAAATATAAACAAATAGGTCTCAACTCTTGGACTAAATGTTTATTTTAATTTACTATTTGTAAATTTTAGTGTTAAATTTATTTTGGCAAACAAAAGAATGGTTTACATTTAAAATTTTAAAAATGTAGTTTGACTATAATAATAGTAATGATAATAGAAAAAAACTAAAAAAAAAACTATACCAGCAACCTCCTTGTTTCAACTCTGTTGTAGGAGTATACAGTAGTGCCAAACAGTGAAGAGAAAATTTAAGAGGAGAAAAAAAAAAAAAAAAATTAAATGCATACTCCTTTTTTTTTTTTCAATCTTTTTCGTCAAAACGTGTTGAAGGTGATATTTTATATAATTCATTTTTTTTTTTTTTTTTTTTTAAAGGGAGTAAAAGTGTCAGACGGTTCAGACAAGGTTTTTTTTTTTTTTCAATAGTACTGGTCCATACTGTTGACAGTTTTATAATGCCCTGGAAAATATCAAAATTATTTGCAGTGATTGGTCAAGATACCTAAAAACAAAACGTCACAAAAGGAGAAAAAAAAAAAGGAGGGGAGAAAAAAAAAAAAAAAAAAGGGAGGGAGAAAAAAAAAATTTTTAAATTTAAAAAATAAATAAAAGGGGGTGAAATAAAATTCAAAATTCATATATATAAAAAAAAAAAAATTCTAAATACAAAGAATAATCTAAATTGTCATAAAACGTTCTGAAGAAAAGCACAGTTGAGTCGTATGATTTGAAGAACCTTGAGTAAGTAAGAAGTGTGGACAGGAAATAAAGAGCAAAACTTTGGGCAAGATTCGAACCCACATCACTTAGGTAAAAAAGTGTCTTTTTTTTTTTTTTTTTTTTTTTTTTTTGACAGTAGAAATATCTTTTTAAGCAAGATGCATAGATTACAAAATAGGTGCAAAATGTAAATATACAACATGGCGGTATCAGAGAGCAAAGGGAGAGTAATCTGTAATCCTTCTAAAAATAAAAAGAGTTATCTACCCCTTAATATCATCCCGACGTATACAATCTTAAGACATATGCAAGTGATTTCAAGGTTGAAACTTTTGATGAAAAAATACTTAACAGGTGAATTAAAGGTCTTTTTACTCAGGTTTTGTTATTTTAGATGGGAATTTCTTAGAGAATATGTAAACACAATGACCACCCAATTTGAAATGAACAACTCTCAAATCTAATTGAAAATTCACCAGCTAAGTGCCCTCATCATAGACACACACATCTATCAATACATCTATATATAAAGGGCAGGTGTGTGTATGTCCGGAGGAAACTTCGAAAATAAAACAATTAACGACAAAGTAAATATATATACACATTAAATATCACCAGGGCTTGGTTTTTGAGCAAAAATAATAAAGATTTGATTTATATTCATGAAGATAATTAAAAAATAAAATTTAGATAACAGAATGGAATATTTTTTTCATTTAATATTTTAGATAGTAGACATTAACATTTCTTTTCAGAGTAGCTGGATCAATGTTTTTTTTGTTTTTTTTACATAGGGATTTAAATGGGGCATCCGGCAAGGATTCAACTCACGATTAAGTGATAATGGATCTATAACATTCCAGACGATGATATGATTATTTTGTAATGAACTGTCAATTAGTTTTTGAATAAAAGAACATGTTAATGGTAAATAGATGTAAATATGAGCCCTCCCCTTAAAATAAGCCCTAGTTGAGAGTGGCAGAATTTTGGAATCCAGTGACTTACAGAACATTCAAGAGGATGGTGATATGATTATTTTTGAATGAATTGTGTTTCCTTGAAAATAAGCCCTCCCCTTAAAATAAGACCTAGTTGAGAGCAATAACATTCCAGAGGATGGTGATATGATTTTTAATGAATTGTCGTTAATGAGATTTTGAACAAAAGAAGATGTTAATGGTAAATATGCGTAGATCATTTTTAGAAATTTCATAATTTTCTATACATGAAGAATAAGACATCCCCTGAAAATAAGCCCTAGTGTTATATTTCGGAGTGAAAATTAATATAAGCAGTGTCTTATTTTCGGGGGAAACACGGTAAAACATAAAATTCTTCCATTATTAAATACGATCATCTGAGTTAACCAGAAATTGGTAATAATTATTCATTTCAATACACAAAATAACCTATTATGTCTAAGTAAAATACAAACTTTTCATGAAGAAAGGAGGAAAGAAAAAAAATTGATGAAATCTACAACCAGCCTATTTCTACCAGTAATGATTGCCTTAATTCCTGACCACTGACAATCCCTTTCTCATTTGCAATACTTTTCTAGAGTAAAATCATTTACATTATACAAAATGAGCTTATCCTGCCAGTAATGCTTGCATTAATTCCTGACCATCGACAATACATTAGAAAAGATGGAAAAAAAAAAAGGTATTTCTATAATAAAATCATAAATAATGCATTTTGATTAAAACAAATTCCTGATCCTTGACAATACCTTACTTCATTTCTATAGTAAAATCATTAGCAATACATTTACATTATACAAATAGCCCTATTCTTTGTAATGTTTGCATTAATTCCTGATCATTGTTGGCAATACTTTTCTTCATTTCTATAGTAAAGCCCTTAGTATAGCAAAGAAAATATAAAAAACAACAAAAAACCACTGGCAATGCATTTCTATAGTAAAAACAAAAAACCACTGGCAATGCATTTCTATAGTAAAAACAAAAAAGTTGCAATGCATTTCTATAGTAAGAAAAAAAAATGTTGCAATGCATTGTTGTTGCAATGCATTTCTATAGTAAGAAAAGAAAAAAAAAAAAAAAAAAAAAATGTTGCAATGCATTTCTAAGGAAAAAAAAAAAAAAAAAAAAAAAAAAAAAAAAAAAAAAAAATGGAAATCACTTCTTAGTATATAAAATTGCAATGCATTTCTATAGTAAAAAAAAAAAAAAATTGCAATGCATTTCTATAGTAAAAAAAAAAAAAAAAAAAAAAAAAAAATGCATTTCTATAGTAAAAAAAATAAAAAAAAAAATGTTGCAATGCATTTCTATATAGTATAAAAAAAAAAAAAAAAAAAAAAAAATGTTGCAATGCATTTCTATAGTAGTAAAAAAAAAAAAAAAAAAAAAAAAATGTTGCAATGCATTTCTATAGTAAAAAAAAAAAAAAAAAAAAAAAAAAAAAAATGTTGCAATGCATTTCTATATAGTAAAAAAAAAAAAAAAAAAAAAAAAAATGTTGCAATGCATTTCTATAGTAGTAAAAAAAAAAAAAAAAAAAAAAAAAAAGTTGCAATGCATTTCTATAGTAGAAAAAAAAAAAAAAAAAAAAAAAAAAAATTTATAATGCATTTCTATAGTAAGTAAAAAAAAAAAAAAAAAAAAAAAAAAAAAAAAAAAAAATTTATAATGCATTTCTATAGTAAGTAAAAAAAAAAAAAAAAAAAAAAAATTTATAATGCATTTCTATAGTAAGTAAAAAAAAAAAAAAAAATTTATAATGCATTTCTATAGTAAGTAAAAAAAAAAAAAAAAAAAATTTATAATGCATTTCTATAGTAAGTAAAAAAAAAAAAAAAAAAAAAAAAAAAAAATTTATAATGCATTTCTATAGTAAGTAAAAAAAAAAAAAAAAAAAAAAAATTTATAATGCATTTCTATAGTAAGTAAAAAAAAAAAAAAAAAAAAAAAAATTTATAATGCATTTCTATAGTAAAAAAAAAAAAAAAAAAAAAAAAAAAATCACTAGCAATGCATTTACACTATATCTAATAGCACCTATTCTATCAGTAATGCCCAAATTTTTGCCTGACCATTGACAATTCCTTATTTCTAATGCATTTCTATAGTAAAATAATTTCCAATGTATTTACATTATACATCTCATAGCCCTATTCACTCAGTAATGTTCACATTATTTCCTGACCAATGACTATCCCTTCTTCATTTGCAGTGCATTTCTATAGTAAAATCATTAGCAATGCAATTATACATCTAAGTCCTATTCTATCAGTAGATGTTCACATTAATTCCTGACCATTGACAATCCCTTAGAAGATATCTACATTTTCTTACATTATACATTTAATAGCACTATCCTGTCAGTTACACTTACCTCTTGTATTAATACATAATGCCAATAAAGTATTACAATTTACTTTTTGAATTAATGAAATAAATGAGTAAGTTGTTTGAATCTCCAAAATTTAAGAATACAATATGCTGTTTTATTTATTTATTCATATTTTTTTTTAAGACCTTACACAAAAAAAAAGAAAAAAAAAAGACTGAAAATGGTCAGGCCTGTCACCAGATAGAGATGTGCAAATATATCGAGTTATATACAAAGTAAAAAAAACAAGATAGCAAATATGCAGACATTGTTAAATAAAAGAGAAAAATGGTAAACAAATATGAGAATGAGACAGAGAGAGAGGGTGATATGAAGAGAGAGAGAGAGAAGCAGAGATGTGGGTGTGGCAATGTAAGCAAAAGAGATAGTTGGAGGAAAAAAAAGGGTAAGAGGAGGAGGAGAAAATATTCAAGAAATTCTAACTCCTCAAGATCACAAAACAACACAGCATTTTCAAAATTACCAAATAATATTCACATTGTTGTTTCAACCTTTTCCTATATTGTAATTATTTGTGTATGAGAATATTTCTCATATAGAATAAGCACTCTCTTAACTTTTCAG
Source organism: Doryteuthis pealeii (assembly GCA_023376005.1). Taxonomy (NCBI): domain Eukaryota; kingdom Metazoa; phylum Mollusca; class Cephalopoda; order Myopsida; family Loliginidae; genus Doryteuthis; species Doryteuthis pealeii. Next base: position 13,179,784 of record CM042182.1, read on the forward strand.
CCAAAAATTCCAAGCTGTAACAATGTCAGTACTACTATAAAGCGGCACCATTTGGACAAATGAAATGGAACCACAAAAGGATACACACCTAACTTTTCATATATAGTAATTGTTTGGTTTGGTTTTACGGCATTTAATGCCGATAAAGTTTTGAAATAAATCAATTCTTAATGGATAATACAATTTTTTTATAAATACATTTTTCTATTTAACCCATAAATGGGACCCTAACAGGTACTACCACTCCGGGTCAGAGTGGACCAGAGAGAAATGGTGATGAAGGGGTGCTCCATATTCTCCAGAACTGGAACCTCACCATCAGATAGAGTTTAATGTCATTCCCAGGACATCTAACCTTCAGCCACCGCCTTCTAGCAGCCATATGATAAAATTTGGGCCATAAGGGCAACAGGGTTGGGAAATCATATAGGTGCTAAAGCTTGATGATGGGGGGGGGGGAATTATTTTCGTCTCCGCTATTGATAAGGTTGGAATATAAAACAAGCTCTGAAGATGATTTTTATAAATCGAAATATTGTTTAATATTACCTATGAATATGATATAAAATCTTTTCACTATAACAGCATATTGTCTTGTTTTCATATCCTTTTATCTATACTCATACCGTCGGATTCATTTCCTTTCTCTTAATATATATATATATATATATATATATATATATATATATATATATATATATATATATATGAATGGACTTTCTCGTTGATAGAAGAGAATTGGTGCAAGGATTTCCATAAACCCAATCAACAACTGACCTCAGGATTTTCAAATTCAGCGTTTTCCTTTTCATAGACTGGTTACCTATCCAAGGTTAAAGAGCCCAGTCTGTCCTACTATTTACCCCTAGCTGGAGGGAGAATATATGGATTCATACCTTTCCCAGAGGTATTAGTGCTATGTGAAATGCAAACAGCCCTGTTGAGGATTTGAACTCGGGTCTACAACTAACAAAGAAATGATTCACAATGTTCTGTAAAAATATTGCCCCCAAACAATGCTACTGGTCCGAAGGGGGTTGGGGATTTAAAAAAAAAAAAAAAAAAAAAGCAGGGGGTCACATAGGTTATAATGAAATGAGACAGTAAGAATGAAAGCAGTAATAATAATAATAATAATAATAATAATAATAATAATAATAATAAAATAAGCAAAAAAGAAGGGTGTCCTTAGCATTTCCCAATTAAGTTGGGAAAATTTTTTTTTAAATGGGGGGTGAGATTTTTTTAAATGGGGGGGGTTAAAAATGGGGGATTTTTTTAAATGTTTTTTTCTCTTTTATTTTAAATAAAAGAGAAAAATTTTTTTTAAATAAAAAGGGAAATTTTTTAAAAATAAAAGGGAAAAAAAATAGAAAAAATAAAAATAAAAATATAATAGAATAAATTTTAAAAATAGGGGGAAAAAATAAAGAAAAAAGAAAGTGGTGCTAGGATGAAGTTTTGGAATTAAGAAATAATATCCAGAAATTGTCTTTTATCAAAAATGGAAAGGATAAATTTTGAATTTAGGGGTGGGTGGGCATGGTGGACATGCAAATATTGTTAAATGGAAAAGCAACATGTGAAAAAGAGGAAAAAGACACTAAAGCGAGAGGACAAAAAAAACTATAAAAAAGCAAAAAAAATTTAAAAAGGATGAAGAAAAAAATTAAAAACCAAAAAAAAGCCGAGGAAATGACAAGAATTAAAGAGAAAATAAAATCTTAAAAAAGAATTGAAATTTAGAATAAAGCAAAAACAACACCTGAAAGAAAAGGAAAAAAAAAAAAAAAAGAGAAAAAGACTTAACGAACTACAAAAGCAGAAAGATTCAAAAAAGAAATACAAAAGAGATCTGTAGCATTTATACGTTTTCTCTAATGGTCGCCACAGAATATATTAGAATAATAATAATAATAATAATTGAATTATATTGAACGTTGTTGAAATATGTGAGAGTAGATGAGAAATTGTATGTTGAGCAAGAGGGAAAGGCAGAGTGGTCATAAGCGGTGGGAGGCTTGTCGTTAGTTGGGTGGCTGGGGTGGGAGGCTTGTCGTTAGTTGGGTGGCTGGGGGTGGGAGGCAGGTCAGTTGGATGAACAAAGACAGGTCAGCTGAAGTGTGTGTGTGTGTGGGGGGGACAATATATGTCAGTTGAATGTGGGGGGGGAATACCTGTTGAATAAATTGGAGAGAGGGGGTTTAAAGGCATACCAGATGAATAAGAGGGAGCATGTCAGCTATATGTGGGGGAGGAGGCTAGTCAGTTAAATAAAGAGGGAGCAAGCAAAGGCATGCTGATAAATGAAAAAGGGGGCCCCCGCAAAAGCATGTCAGCTGAAGGGACAGGGGGGGGCAAGGCACATCAGCTGAATTGGGGCTAAAGTCATATGTTGAATTAAGAGGTGGTGTCAGGTATGTCAGTTGAATAAGGGAGAGGGGTCGGTTCGGGGCAAAGGCACATCATAGATAGATAGATAGATAGATAGAGAGAGAGAGTCATGTCAATATGGTGATGATTGGGAGGGGGAAGCGAGTGGTGGTGGGAGATGTGTTTTTAAGAAGTAATTTTTTTTATTGTACTTACACAAGGGGATCAAATTAGTTTGCACCACACCCTGCTGGCCAACTCCCTGACCATTGTCCGGTAAACCATTCAGAATACCATTAATGTATGACGACTGGTTGCCTGCAAAGAAAGAAGAAAAAAAAAAAAGAAAAAAAAAAAAAAAAAAAAAAGAGAAAAGAAATGGAAAATTTAGTTAACAAGATTTGTTTCTAAGCCCCACCCCCACACCTCAAGGTAAAAAATTGGTTACTTGGTGGCCGAGTTTGTTTGGTTTTTTACGGCATATCAACCTCAGTGGGCCATTTAATGCTGATAAAGTTTTGAAATAAATCAATTCTTAATGGATAATACAATTTTTCTATAAATACATTTTTCTATTTAACCCATAGATGGGACCCTAACAGGTACTACCATTCGGGGTCAGAGTGGACCAGGGAGCAATGGTGATGAAGGGGTGCTCCACATTCCCCAAACCTCCAAAACTGGAACCTCACCATCAGATAGAGTTTAACGTCATTCCCAGGACATGTAGACCAGCAGCTACCGCCTTCTAGCACCCATATGGTAAAAAGGGGTTGGGGCTTGCCATAAGGGCAATAGGGTTGGGAAAATCATATAGGTGCTAGGGCTTGACGTGACTAGCCGATTGATCGAAGGGGGCCTCTCCGCCCGCCCGTCTAGCCCAAGATAGAACCAAAGTGGAGTATTGCATGTTATGAACTGCTCATCCACCTGGGCTCTGTCCTTAAGCATCACGGGTCATTCTAATGCCCCAGTCGACAGGGCGGTTGGTGGCTGAGGTAGTTCTGTATACCTTCTCTCCACACATGTAGATGGGTGAGATAATTCAAATTATTTGAAATAATCTTTTATAAAGTAGGTAATGCTTCTTTTAAATGACTGAAGCTACATAATCTTCCTCTAACTTTGATTTATGCCAAGTTAAACTTACTAAATATATTAATCTGTAAAAATCTATTCATCTATTAAAAAGGGTATACAAAATCACCAAAAAATCCTATTTTCCTGGCATTTAAGGGGAAAAAAAAAAAAAAAACTCAAAAAAGAGCAAAGTTTGGAGAAAGGCGTGAGAAAGAAAGATAGGGTAAGAAAAAGAACAGAGGCGGGGGAAAAAAAAAAAAGTACCAATACAAAAAAATTTTATTTTTTATGTATGTCACCCCACCGAAAAAGAAAAAATACTAAAAGTCAAGGAATTAACCGAATTTAATTAAATTTTCAGTGTCGATATATTAATGAATAAAAGATATAATGCACCAGTTATTTTATTTAAAAACTTTACATTTTTTCAGGTCAATTAACTTTGAATCACGTATGTTTGTGAATCTGTGTTATGCCTCAAAGATACGTGGTTCAAAGTTAACTGAGCTGAAAAAATTTTAATAAATAAAATAACTGGTGCATTATATTGTTTATTCATTAATATATCGACACTGAAAATTTCATTAAATTCGGTTTATTCCTTGATTTTTAGTATTTTTTTTTTTCTTTCGGCAGGGTGACATTGGTGGTGGAATTTATGTCCTTTAAGTAGGATTTAACCTATGATTTAGAAAAGTCCCATTTTTTTTTTTTTTTTTTTTACAGAACAATTTGAAATGGTGAGGGAAGAAAAGAGAAAAATACTGGGATGCATAGATATGATTTTACCGTGTCCTTTTAGATTTTTGTGCGTCAGGGACGCAGGACACATCTATCAGCATCTCGGATAAATTCTGGTAAGGAATTCATCCGATAGTTCCCCAAAAATGAATTTTGCATTTTTAGTATTTGTGGGTGAAAATGTAATGTTTTGTGGTAGTGATGTTTGGGGGTAAGGATTTCACAACATAATATCCATTTATCGTCACATTTTTCAAGAATGGATTCTGCTTGAACCCCCCACCCCGATAATTATTGACTGTTTGGTTTGTTGGATTTTACGGCATGTCAAGCCTTATTGGGTTATTTTATGCTTGATGGGTATTCAAAAACTGATTTAAACTCAATGTTTTTTAAAACATTTTTTTTTCAAAAGTCATTTTTTTCTATTTAACCCATAGATGGTACCCTAACAGGTACTACCACTCCGGGTCAGAGTTGACATCAGAGTAATGGTGATGGATAGGGTACTCCACATTCCCCAGAGCTCCAGAACTGGAACCTCACCATCAGATAGAGTTTAACATCATACCCAAGACATGTAGACCCTTAGCCACTGCCTTCGAGCACCCATATGATAAAAAGGGTTTGGAAAATCATATAGGTGCTAGGGCTTGACATGACCAGCTGATTGATCGGAGGGGGCCTCTTAGACTGCCCATCTAGCCCAAGAAAGGTCCAAAGTGGAGTATTGCAAGTCATGGACTGCTCAACCACCTGGGTTCTATCCTTAAGCATCATGGTTCGCCACCCATGGCCAACAGGTAGCCCCATTTGGGGTAGTTTTACCCCTCTGCAGAGATGCATTCTAACACCCAAGCTGACAGGGCGGCAATCACATAGGTTTTGGGCAGGGTTCAACATTAACGCCGTCCCGGGGACGATAAAAATTACATCCAGGACGATCAATACGACATCCAGGACGATCAATACGTCATCCAGGACAGTTTGCCAGGGATGGTAAAATTTTTTCCTAAAAGTTAGTAATACATTCCAATAATTGCCATCCAGTGATTGCCCGAATGCTGACCTCAAAATGAGGCTACGGCACCGCAGGTCTATTCTCAAAGCCATGTAATGAATAATGGTGGAGGGAGATAGTTTAAAAGGACTGAATTATGTACTACTAACCCTAATCAGGGTAACTTAAAGTAAAAAAGTATTTTTTCAATGAAAACACTAGGAAATGGATTTTTTGTCCAAATATCCAGAATTATCACTGCTTCAGCTTTTCTTAGTGTTTTATTACATGTTATTATGCTACTGATGACTGACAAGTATAGATGATGCTAATGAATTAAACAAAAATATTTTGATTTTGGGACGGTCCAAACCCCACTTGGGACGGTCATGGAAAAAAGTTAGTGTTGGGGTCTGGTTTTGGGGCTTGACGTGATCAGCTGACTGATCAGAGGGAGGCCTCTCCGACTTCCCATCGAGCCTAAGTGGAGAGATGAAGTGTGTCATGGATTGGTCTCAGCCATTTTCTGAAATGATCCAAATTTCAATTTATTCGTAATAATTACAAGTGTACTTACCACCCGATAGGTTACCAGTAGCCACACTATTCCAATAAGAATCTGAGGGTGATTGGTTGCTTCCCCCGGCGGGAGGTTGTGGGGTTTGACCAGTATAACGGAAATAGGGGTTCTTTAGGTCCAAGGAATTGGTAGATTTTGTGTTGGTGCCAGGGATATTTAGTTCAATATCAACATCGTAACTTTGCCTAGAAAAATATATTAAAAAAGACATTTAAAAAATAAAAGGCATGAACATTACTAATAATTGTAATAAAAGAACAAAATAGGGGTGGGGGTATGTGCAGAAAACTGAGTGGTTCGGCGTCTTACTGTCAAACTGCATGAAAAAGAAACAGAGGAGAGGAGAGTAGCCTCCACAGCAAAGAGAGCCAGAAGAAAGAAACAACAGCAGCCTCAACAAGCATCACTGTACTGTGTGTGCAGTCAGTGTACCAGAGACTGCCATTCAAAAATTGGCCTGCTCAGCCACTCACATGGATGCAGATAACTTTTTTTTTTCAACACTACGCCATTATCTTGCATAGACAGAATGATGCCAATATAATATTAATAAAAGGTATGTCGCAGAGGGCCAAGTTCGTTAGTTCAGAAAGAACACACACAGGTTGTATAGTCACAGGGGGCTGGTTTTTTTTTTTTGATGCTCGTGGGTTCTTTTTCATAGAGAAGGAAAGTGGGGGTGAAAGTCAATTAAAACTGCTCCTAAAACCCATAAAGGGAATGACTTACTGGTAAAAGATATTGGGTTAATCTCAATATTTGTTGATACAAGTATTAATCGGATAAGTCAGTGTTATGACAAATATAAAGTGCTCAATACATTAGTAGAGCAAATTTAGTATTACAGTGTGTACGGAAATAACCTACCTGAGTTTCACCATAGGGATCTTCCACTGAATTAATCAAGATATTGATTAATTCTGTAGAAACAATGATACTCACCATCGTGAAGAATAAGTTCCAATTACCGAACTGGGAAGACAAGGTAGCATGCGATTGTAACTTAATACAAACTCGAAATGCGACAAAGTCCACAATGATTTTCTTGGAATGAAAATCTTGAGAAAGCATTTCACCAATCCAAGCAAATCATTCTTATCTTATTCTTCACGATGGTGAGTATCATTGTTTCTACAAATTCAATATCTTGATTAATTCAGTGGAAGATCCTATGGTGAAACTCAGGTAGGTTATTTCCGTACACACTGTAATACTAAATTTGCTCTACTAATGTATTGAGCACTTTATATTTGTCATAACACTGACTTATCCGATTAATACTTGTATCAACCAAATATTGAGATTAACCCAATATCTTTTACCAGTAAGTCATTCCTTTATGGGTTTTAGGAGCAGTTTTAATTGACTTCACCCCCACTTTCCTTCTCTATGAAAAAGAACCCACGAGCATCAAAAAAAAACCAGCCCCTGTGACTATACAACCTGTGTGTGTTCTTTCTGAACTAACGAACTTGGCCTCTGCGACATACCTTTTATTAATATTATATTGGCATCATTCTGTCTATGCAAGATAATGGCGTAGTGTTGAAAAAAAAAAGTTATCTGCATCCATGTGAGTGGCTGAGCAGGCCAATTTTTGAATGGCAGTCTCTGGTACACTGACTGCACACACAGTACAGTGATGCTTGTTGAGGCTGCTGTTGTTTCTTTCTTCTGGCTCTCTTTGCTGTGGAGGCTACTCTCCTCTCCTCTGTTTTTTTTCATGCAGTTTGACAGTAAGACGCCGAACCACTCAGTTTTCTGCACATACCCCCACCCCTATTTTGTTCTTTTATTACAATTATTAGTAATGTTCATGCCTTTTATTTTTTTAAATGTCTTTTTTAATATATTTTTCTAGGCAAAGTTACGATGTTGATATTGAACTAAATATCCCTGGCACCAACACAAAATCTACCAATTCCTTGGACCTAAAGAACCCCTATTTCCGTTATACTGGTCAAACCCCACAACCTCCCGCCGGGGGAAGCAACCAATCACCCTCAGATTCTTATTGGAATAGTGTGGCTACTGGTAACCTATCGGGTGGTAAGTACACTTGTAATTATTACGAATAAATTGAAATTTGGATCATTTCAGAAAATGGCTGAGACCAATCCATGACACACTTCATCTCTCCACTTAGGCTCGATGGGAAGTCGGAGAGGCCTCCCTCTGATCAGTCAGCTGATCACGTCAAGCCCCAAAACCAGACCCCAACACTAACTTTTTTCCATGACCGTCCCAAGTGGGGTTTGGACGTCCCAAAATCAAAATATTTTTGTTTAATTCATTAGCATCATCTATACTTGTCAGTCATCAGTAGCATAATAACATGTAATAAAACACTAAGAAAAGCTGAAGCAGTGATAATTCTGGATATTTGGACAAAAAATCCATTTCCTAGTGTTTTCATTGAAAAAATACTTTTTTACTTTAAGTTACCCTGATTAGGGTTAGTAGTACATAATTCAGTCCTTTTAAACTATCTCCCTCCACCATTATTCATTACATGGCTTTGAGAATAGACCTGCGGTGCGTAGCCTCATTTTGAGGTCAGCATTCGGGCAATCACTGGATGGCAATTATTGGAATGTATTACTAACTTTTAGGAAAAAATTTTACCATCCCTGGCAAACTGTCCTGGATGACGTATTGATCGTCCTGGATGTCGTATTGATCGTCCTGGATGTAATTTTTATCGTCCCCGGACGGCGTTAATGTTGAACCCTGCCCAAAACCTATGTGATTGCCGCCCTGTCAGCTTGGGTGTTAGAATGCATCTCTGCAGAGGGGTAAAACTACCCAAATGGGGCTACCTGTTGGCCATGGGTGGCGAACCATGATGCTTAAGGATAGAACCCAGGTGGTTGAGCAGTCCATGACTTGCAATACTCCACTTTGGACCTTTCTTGGGCTAGATGGGCAGTCTAAGAGGCCCCTCCGATCAATCAGCTGGTCATGTCAAGCCCTAGCACCTATATGATTTTCCAAACCTTTTTATCATATGGGTGCTCGAAGGCAGTGGCTAAGGGTCTACATGTCTTGGGTATGATGTTAAACTCTATCTGATGGTGAGGTTCCAGTTCTGGAGCTCTGGGGAATGTGGAGTACCCTATCCATCACCATTACTCTGATGTCAACTCTGACCCGGAGTGGTAGTACCTGTTAGGGTACCACCCT
>CM042182.1:13188840-13222115 GCA_023376005.1 Doryteuthis pealeii
TATATAATTATATATATAGTATATTTATATATAATATATATATATATATTATATATATATACACACACACACAGTAAATATCAACAGTTCCGGCTTTTTGTGCAAAAATTAAGATTTGATTTATATTTGAATATATGTAAAAATCAAAATATACATAAAAATAGCATTAAAATTCAACTTAAAAATATTCAGCATTTGTAAATCTCAAGAGCAAAGAAATCAATACACTAGGGTCCTCCCCCATTTCTACTTAGGCGATGCTGTTTAGCCACTTCTAGAATAATATGTTATGTAATTATTTTATCTCAAAAGGGTGACAAGACTTTCCGACCACGCTGTACATTAATCTACAGAATAATATATCAGTTATGTAATTATTTGATTTATATTTGAATATATGTAAAAATTAAAATATACATAGAAATAGCATTGAAATTCTACTTAAAAAATGTCCAACATTTGTAGATCTCAAGAGCAAAGAAATCAATAAACTAGGGTCCTCCCCCACTTCTACTTAGGCAATGCTGGTTAGCCACTTCTAGAATAAAGTTACATAATTATTTTTTCTCAAAAAGAAAAATAGTTAGGAGTGACTAGACTTTCCGACCACGTTGTACATTAATCTACAGAATAATATAATCTATAAGTTATGGAATTATTTGATTTATATTCGAAGATATTTAAAAATTAAAATATACATAGAAATAGCATTGAAATTCTACTTAAAAATCCAGCATTTGTAAATCTCAAAAGTAAACAGATCAATACACCAGGGTTGCCCTCCCTTTACCCAGGCGATGCTGGGTAGCCTTGTCTAGTATATAATAAATTAATATATGACGAGTTATAAATTATTTATATGGGAATTAGACAGTGTCATCTCCAATGTCTGGGTCATGTCCACCGGATGGATGAATCCCAAAGAACATTCTCTATGCAGAGCTTTTATCTGGTAAAAGAGATATTGGTAGTCACCAGCTGCGTTTCAAGGATGTCTGCAAGAATGATCTCAGGTGCTTTGGCATTGCCCCCTTCCAGCTGGGAAAATTTGGCTCAGGACCATCCTCAGTGGCGGCAGGCTCTCCGTAGCTGACTGTTCATGTCTGAAGCCACCCTGGCGCAACACCATGAAGCTAAGAGGTCCAGAAGAAAGCAGCGGCAACAAAGCACCGGCACATCAACATCTTCAGGGACAGCCTTCACATGTGACATCTGTGGTTGAGAATGTTTTTCGAACATTGGACTTCAGAGTAACAGGAGGCACTGTAACTTCAGGGGCACAAAAAATTATTTAGTCTTCAGAGACTGAAATGCCAATGATATGGGAATTAACAGGAATACTTACAACAATTGGTTGTCGGAAATATTCTGCAACTGCGGCATTCCGTAAACTTATCAAGTTTACTCCATGGAATGACTCTTGATACCTGGAAAACAGGAGAGAGAAAATTTTTTTTAAATAAATTAAATAAAAATAAATAAGAAAAAACAAAACACATGGCACAACAGAGAAAATAAGTGTTAAAAAGAATTGGATATTGTTTTTCCCCTCCCACCAAAAATAGAAGATATTATCTAAGAAGGTAGCAAGTTTTCATTAGTAGGATTTACATTTATTTTAATTCATATTAAAATGTTGCTATAGACATTCACAAAATTATAGATTTTTTAAAGAGAACAAAACAATCAGTCTATTTACTAGTGGGTGGTATTGCATGTGTAGTTCTCTCAAAATAGAGAAAATATTTATAGCTTTCTTAGATTTTCCAAGAATCTAAGATTAATAAAATATTTAGAAACAAAGATAAAAGTTTATATTCTAAATAGAAAGGCTGTGTCTTAATATTCTCACTTTCATTTTGTTTAATTGTTCATTTAAAAGAATACATAACAAATTTGGAGAGAAGTTTTCAGATAAGCTTTGATAATTTGTATTATTTAGATTTTTGTACATATGGCCCAACAGATTTAAGGGTTGAGTTAATACAGTTCTAAGTGACAATCATCTGGAGGTTGCAGGTTCAATATTGACTAACTACAAAAAATAACAATACTTAACATATCAAAATGATATCTTTTTTGTAAGGAAAGAGTTGGGGGGGGTGAGGTTTTCGAAAATTGTACTTGAACAAAAAAAAAAAAAAAAAAAGAAGATAAGAGGAATATTTCATTTTATTAGTGATATGAATGTTAATTTTTTTTCAAATTAAAACAAAACTTTTTTTTTAAATAAAGAAAAAGTTTAAAAGAAAAAAAAAGGTATAATTGTAGTGCATATAACAATAAAGAGGAAAATAGTCCCAAAAATTCAAATACAAATTATCAAACCTTATCTCAATTTCGGACAAAAAATAAAAATCCATGCATAATATCTGCCTTCAAGTTTCAGTTCTATTTAATGACATGTCAACCTTCGTGGATTATTTAATGCCAAATGAAGCGTAATTATTGTGGTCTATGGGGAATTTGGGGAAGAGAAGAAAAAAGAAATAAGAACAACGGTTAAAGTTTAGAATGGTTAACACTCGACAGAGTACCAGTTAGTGACCAACGAATGACCCCGGAAGTAGATTTAAAAACAAAAACACAAGTTGACTGGAAATGGAAGAGGAGAAAAATCATTCTTTTTCGGCTGGGAAGTGAGACGTGGCTCCCAGTTCCCCGTATGGGTTTGACATAGTACTGAACATTATTTAGGATAGCGTAGCTTGACCGTACCCTCTCTCTGAAAAGAACCCACAAGCTTGAAAGGAATAAAAGACTTTATGACTATTACTCCTACTAAACGACTACCACTACAACTTGAATTTGGCCCTATGCGACATATCGTTCTAAGCCATCCTTATAGAAGAACAGTAGTGGTACTATTTAACCCACATCTGGGGGTGTCTTTGTTTAATGGCATATCAACTTTTGTAGGTTATTTAATGCCAAAGTCATCCTCAGAAGAACAGTAGTGGTACTATTTAACCCATTGCTGGGGCAATGAGGAGGCTCATACCTTTCCCAAGAGTATCAATCTCAAAGTAAACGTAATTCCATGACTGGAGTCTAAACGCTTACCACATCAGAGCGACTCCTTATCGGGCTTCATAAAGTACCAAAGCGGTAGCAGCTTTTAGTATAAACACACATTATATTATATATATATATATATATATATATATATAATAAAAGGAAGTTTGGTATGTACATGTCGACGTATAACTTAAATCTTGCATACACCATAATATCCTTCAAAGAAACACACCAAATTTGGTTATTGATTTTTACTGATTAAGGGAATAATTAATTAAACAAAAATCAATTGATTTGCGGAACTGTCCGTATACCAGCAGCTGCTGATAAAATATCGTTCGCTGCCTGCTTTCTATTATAGCTATACCAGCAATTTAGTTTAATTTTAATGAACAAAATCACAGTCTAAACCGTTCAACTCTGCATGTCTCGCCTATTTATGGTCCAATCTTTATAGTCCGGTCACCAACCAGCTACTTTTTGATTTTATATATATATATATATATATATAATATATATATATGTGTGTGTGAAAATAAAATGGAATTAATCCGACAGTGTGAATATGAATAATGAAAAAAAAAAAAAAGTTACGGCCCTACCTCACTGATATGAGGACCCTCGCAATATAATGCATCGACCGCACGTGGGTAGGTCATCAACAAAAATAAGAAATATAAAAGTGGCTACTTATTTTACAGTGGATTCTATTACAATAATTTTGATATTTTATATACACTTTTATACATATTTACACTTTTTAAATAACTTACATCAGACTTTTTGAGTCTTATTTATAACTATAATGCTTCTGATTATTTAAAAAAAATAAAATTCATTTATTTTTAAATAAAATCATTTTATTTAATATAGACAGTGCGATTAATTCCAACGTTTGACTAGCAGCGTTCTTTTTGCTAACGGTCATTTTTCCCCCCCGGTCTTATTTTTTTGGATGACCGACCCACTGCTGGTTGATGCATTATATTGCGAGGCCTCATATCAGTGAGGTAGGGCCGGGTTGCTTTTTTAAACCGTCGAGAGATTGGCCCCGAAACGGTTTGCACATTCTCTCCTGATGAGCCGATGCAGTTGTAAACATCTTTTGTTTTTTTTTTTCATTATATATATATATATATATATATATAATATAATATATATATAATATTACATATACACACACACACATCAAATGCATAGGGATACATACCAAAAGTTAGCTTTAGAATACTGCTCCATGAATAAGGCTTCATCAGTGAATGGGGCGATATGAAGATCTCCTTGAGTTGGAAACATCCGCCCTGGAAAAAAAAGAAAAAAATTATTAAATTAAATAAACAAATAAAAACCATTTGAGTGTGAACAAGGAGTATACATCAAAAGTGTGCTTAACCCTTTTGCAGACAGAGCAACATTTTAGTCTTTGTTGTAGTAGCTCATTTTCCTATTAGCTGATCATTGACCAATTCAGTGATATTTAGAAAAATTGCTAGCTCAATGTAATCAAAAAATGACTAAAAATAGCCTTTTCATTTAAAGTTACCTGTTATTTCACTTAAATCAAAAACTTCTAAATATGTTTAATATTACATTTAAACAAAGTCCACATCCCCATTCCTATAAGGATTTATCAATAAATGGCTAAAAATGGCCTTTTCATTTAAAGTTACCTGTTATTTCCCTTAAATCAAAGACTTCTAAATATGTTCAATATTACATTTAAACAAAGTCCAGATCCCCATTCCTATAAGGATTTATCAAAAAATGGCCTTTTCATTTAAAGTTCCCTGTTATTTCCCTTAAATCAAAGACTTCTAAATATGTTTAATATTACATTTAAACAAAGTCCAGATCCCCATTCCTATAAGGATTTATCAAAAAATGGCTAAAAATGGCCTTTTCATTTAAAGTTACCTGTTATTTCCCTTAAATCAAAGACTTCTAAATATGTTCAATATTACATTTAAACAAAGTCCAGATCCCCATTCCTATAAGGATTTATCAAAAAATGGCTAAAAAAATGGCCTTTTCATTTAAAGTTACCTGTTATTTCCCTTAAATCAAAGACTTCTAAATATGTTTAATATTACATTTAAACAATGTCCACATCCCCATTCCTATAAGGATTTATCAAAAAAAATGGCTAAAAATGGCCTTTTCATTTAAAGTTACTTGTTATTTCCCTTAAATCAAAGACTTCTAAATATGTTTAATATTACATTTAAACAAAGTCCAGATCCCCATTCCTATAAGGATTTAGTAAAAAAAATGGTTAAAAATGGCCTTTTCATTTAAAGTTACCTGTTATTTCCCTTAAATTAAAAACTTCCAAATGTGTTTAATATTACATTTTAACAATGGCTATCGTTTGGGGCAGATTAGGAAAATGAATGTGACTTCTGGCTGGGTGGAATGAGGTGGTATAGGATGTTAAGAGTGTGTGGGGAGGAGTTGAGAAAAAAAAACATCTGAAAACACCTGAAAGACTTACCTGAGGGTTTTAACCATTTCTTGGCATGAAGAAAACTTTCTAACATGCGTTCATTAAACAACATATAACCCATTGGTTCAGAGATTATCGTATCAACTTCCTCAGGGACGGTTACGTCTTCCACTTTACCAGGAATGACGACAATCTGACCAACAAGTTTGTTGTCTTTTACAAGCATCTGAAAGTTTTAAAGAAAATTTGGGGTTAATATTATTTGCTTATTTGGTTTAAGGGCATATCAACTCTTGAGGGACATTCAACGATTTTTTTTTTTTTTTTTTTTTTTTTTTTTTTAAATATAAAATTTGTGTGAAAAATAATTTTTCATTAATTTTCATGTATTAATAAATTGGTTTTAATAATTCAACTTTATATGTAGAAATAAAAATAAATTGGTTTTAATAATTTCATTAACTTCATGTGTATCAATAAATTGGTTTTAATAATTCAACTTCATATGTAGAAATAAATAAAATAAATTGGTAGAAATAATTTTTCCAAATGGGTGGAAAAAAAATAAAATAAAAAAAAATAAAAAAATAAATAAAAATAATGGTTTCCAATGATGATGGGTAAAAGGGAGTTAAAAAAAAAAAAATAAAAAAAATAAAAAATAAAACTTACTTCACAATGCTGAGCCATACTGCTTGCTTCTATTGCATAGACTTTACGAGCACCTGCCTGGATGGCAAAAAAGGAAAGAATCCCTGAACCTGCACCCACATCAAGAATCACCTGGACAAAATAAAAGGGGAACAAAAATTCAAAGAAGGAAAAAAAAAAAAAAAAAAAAAAAAAAACGATATGTTACATAAGGAATAAGCATAGCCTATCATTTTTGGAATGAAGTGTAGTTAGATTAAAAATTGACAGTATATTATGGAAAAATACAGGATCAGAAAAGGGCTGAAGTATCCTATTGCTGCTCTTCCACCTCCACCATAAAAATTGAGGTTGGAGGCTGAAGTATCCTATTGCTGCTCTTCCACCTCCACCATAAAAATTGAGGTTGGAGGCTGAAGTATCTATTGCTCTTCTACCTCCACCGCTGAAGTATCTATTGCTCTTCTACCTCCACCATAAAAATTGAGGTTGGAGGCTGAAGTATCCTATTGCTCTTCCACCTCCACCATAAAAATTGAGGTTGGAGGCTGAAGTATCCTATTGCTCTTCCACCTCCACCATAAAAATTCAAATCTGTGCATCCCGGGATGCACTAAATTAAAAAGCTATCAGTAATATATATATATATATATATAATATATAATATATATATATATATATATATATGCTGGGTTCCATTTGGTTGAGGGGATGAGAATGACGACGGGGTGCTTACACTTATTTATTGTTTCAAATCTGCTTGATTCTAAATAATATATAAATAATAATCAAAAAAAAAAAAAAAAAAAAAAAAAAAAATCAAAAAAAAAAAAAAAATCAGTTAATATAGAAATTAAATATTTTTTAATTAAACAATAAACTTATAGCGTTCTGTGTTTTATTGGTCAGTATGATTTGATAATTTAAATGATTAATTGTGGTAGTAGTATTATTGGTCTTGCTCCTTTTCTTCAGTCAGATTTTAGCCCTGAAGAGCTTTATGCGAAACTAATAGTAGGTTCGTCTGACTCAGTAGATATAGATAGAGATATATATATATATATATATTATATATATATATATATAATATATATATATATATATTATATTATATATATTATATATATTAGTTATACCTATTGAGGTTAAGCTGATTTTCATTTTCATTCATTTCATGAGCACAAGTACGGAATGTAACCCCCTCCCACCCATAACTCAATATTTTTTTTTTCCACACCCACCTCCATAGATGCTGAAAGTATTTTCCCCCTAGTCCTTTCCACAAATGTACAGATGTGTAATGTTACCCCAGCCCCCATATACCCCCCTCCCCAACAGTTGCCTAAATGTACTTTTTTGTCCCCCACCCCCCGCCACAGATGCTAAAACTGTTTTTTGTCACAGATGGTGAAAGTATTCCATTTATTATCAGCCATATATGTCGCCAACTCAGCATATGAGTAGCACAGGATTCTGTGCAATAAAGTAAGGAGCTGATGGTAGGTGTGGCGCTCCACCTCAGACGCTAAAAAAAAGTCTCCTTGGTCTAGTGCTAGTGAACGCTGTCTGACTGATACAGACATTAGGCTGTCCCGACGACTTTACTTTTTATTGCCGAGCAAAAAACACAGACAATCAAACAATTAAACAACATTTTATACTTTTAGTTATTTTTCAGCAAGGTACCCAGATTCCGGATACTGTACAGAGGACTTTGCAGAAACAATAAGGATGAGTGGCGAGGAAGAGTCATGGGTATCTTCGCTGGCAATGGAAGATTATGTACCTACAGCTGAGTAGCTTGAAGTTCCAGTCAGGGAATCCCAATTTCTATATTGCTATTAACAGGAAATACCCATCTCTACATCGCTATTGCCTAGCAAACAATACAGCCAATCAAGCTGTTAAATAACATTACAACATTTTATATTTTCAGCCAGGAACCTATAGGGATTGGCCCCTATATTTTTACGGCATGTGGAATTAACCAAATTAAAATAATTAAGTTTTCTTAAATAACTAGTTACAATAGTATGTCATGAGTTTAGAATTAGGTAAACAAAAGAAAATCGAATGAATATTAGTTTAGAAATATTTTAGGAACAATAGAAACAATGGTTTAAATTCATCCGGTAATTTACGTCACCAGAATTCCACAGATATCAAAATCATTCGATATTGCATCATTGCAAATCACCTGATATTTGAGGAATATTTTAGCTTAAGGAACACATAGACAATGAATAATTAAAATTATAAAAAGGCCCATAGAGCTGGAAAAACTTCAGATAAGGAGACACAGAGACAGTGAGGAGCTTTCGCTCTTCCTGACTCAACAGAGTTGGAGAGGATGCTCCTAACTCGACAGTGGGAATGTCCGAAAACATCAAATACGACTCAACAGGTCCGTCTATTTTTTCGTCTCCTATTTCTCTCTCTCGCGCGCTCAACAACAACAAATTTCAATCACAAGTTCCAATCACAGACAAACTACTAATATGTTGACACAAGCAATCACACTAATATAAACACCATGTCACAGTTGTCACACACAACTATACACAGACACAATCAGACTGCAACACTACTGAAAGAACAAAGAAACTATATTAATTGTATTTATGTATATAAAGTTTGTTTCCTTTATCAATGTCTTCTTCTTTTGTTACCTATGGAAACTACATTTTCCGTAGTCCTTATACATATAAATTGTAGGGACCCATAACTCCAATCTTCAACTCCTCAACCATTCACACCCCAAACAAAATGGGTCCCTACAACCCAAAGTGTCAGAGGCTCACATATCCTGGAGGGGGTTATTTCTTTATAACCCCAACATAAACAAAGGGGAACCACTCTTGACTGATAAATTATTTTATTTATTCATTGATCTACTAGGAAAAAAGAAGACGGAGTTAGGGATAGGGTTTTAGGGTTAGTTTAACTCTTAATGTTCCTACACCACCTCATTCCACCCGGCTGAAAGTCACTTTTGTTTTCCTAATCCACCCCGAACGATAGCCTTTTGTTTAAATGTATTATTAAACATATTTAGGAGTCTTTAATTTAAGGGAAATATCTCAAGTTAACTTTAAATGAAAAGGATCATTGTTTTTAAATAAATCCTTATAGAAATGGGGCTCTGGAATTCTCAACAGGAGTTAATGGGAAAATAAATAATTTATCAGTCAAGAGTGGGGACCACTTTGTTTATGTTGGAATTATAGGAAATAACCCTTGAAGGGTTAGTGGGTCCTCAGGCTTAATTTTGGCCCCGACTTGATCTAATTCTTTTTTTTTCATCAGATTGTATACATATTGACCTCTATTCAAACAATCTATTAAGTCGGACCACAACAAAGTTTCCAATGTATCTCTATTGCATACCCAATCGTATTAAATTTGATGCTTGTCCTGGGTATGATGTTCTTCAGAAGATATACCGGACCTTGACACCAATAAGCACCCTAGGTGAGACCTAGATTCAAAAGGATATGTTTGTTTGGCCGCCATCCTTGGCCAGTTGTAAAGAACTTAAAGTAAAATAAGTAAGTCCCAAGTTATAGAATCCTTTGGTAAGTGAATAAGTCCTGTGATATAGAATCCTTTGGTCCGTCGTCCAAGAAGATCCAAGTAATAATGAGCTAAGATTAGAATCAGCCAGTATAAATAATAACAGCAGCAGAGCACTGCCAGTGATTGGACAATAGGTTGGCCACGTGCTTATCGGCGAGTCTATAAGTAGAAGTGAACATCTGGCACACACTTTATATCCAACAGTTAATTCAATAACAATTCTTTTTTAATTATGAAACTTTTAACATTAGACACGTTTAACATGGGAATAGTTAAAAGCTATAAAAAGTATATTATAAAGGTTATAATAATAACTGCTAATCCTAACCCTAGCAAAATCTTTTTTTGTATAAATACTTTAAGATTAACTATCCGTAGAGGCACATGGAAAATAAATAAAAACATGTCTTTCGTTTTAAGTTTTATTTAAAAAATAAAAAATTAAAAAAATAATATAAGTTTATCTTTAGTGCAAAATTAATTTTTTCACATGCTAACAACATGAAATAACTAATTAAAAAAAAATTTTTTTTTGTTAAAATAAAAAACTATTTTAGTATAAAAATGTTACTGGTTTTTATTGCCCGGCTGTTTTGTTTACTAACAACCGGTTTGGTTTGGTGGCATATCAACCTCGGTGGGTGCCGACAAAGTTTTGAAATAAATCAATTCTTAATGCATAATACAATTGTTTTTCTATTTAACCCATAGATGGGACCCTAACAGGTACTACCACTGCGGGTCAGAGTGGACCAGGGAGCAATGGTGATGAAGGGGTGCTCCACATTCCCCAAACCTCCAGAACTGGAACCTCACCATCAGATAACGTCATTCCCAGGAAATGTAGACCCTCAGTCACCGCCTTCTAGCACCCATATGATAAAAAGGATTGGGGCTTGCCATAAGGACAATTGGGTTGGGATAATCATATAGGTGCTAGGGCTTGACGTGGCCAGCCCTTCGACTGCCCGACTAGACCAAAGTAGAGTATTGCAAGTCATGGACTGCTCTGCCACCTTGGTTCTATCCTTAAGCATCACAGGTGGTCACCCACGACCAACAGGTGGCCCCATTGGGGGAGTCTTACCCCTCTGCAGAGGTGCATTCTAACACCCCAGCTGACAGGGCAGACTAACAACCGGTGAAAAGCAAAATTCAGTTCTTTCCAAAACGGGTCTGGGCTGGGGTGCCTATTGGTGACTTGGTCCGATATACCTACAAGACTCAAGCAAACAAGAGTTACCTACCTTGTCATGGAAGTCATCGATGTTAGCTAACATTGCACGTTGATATGTGGATGTTCGGATGTAATCTTGCATCATGTTCTGTTGTTGGGACAAGTAACCATAAAACTGAAAGAGAAAAATAAAAATACAAATAATTTACACTCAGTTTATATGGTTTCAAGTATTCTTATCTAATACAAATAATTCTTATATTTACTAAATCAATCGCTGACAATCTCTTTTACTATAGAAATCAATCGCTGACAATCTCTTTTACTATAGAAATCAATCGCTGACAATCTCTTTTACTATAGAAATCAATCGCTGACAATCTCTTTTACTATAGAAATCAATCGCTGACAATCTCTTTACTATAGAAATCAATCGCTAACAATCTCTTTACTATAGAAATCGAATGCCAACAATTTTACAATATTAGGCCACAGTCCCAAGCCGATTTTCGTTCAGTTCTGTCGGATGTAAAAAGCGGCCAGATAAGTTGTCCTTAATTACTAAAATAAAACCTGGAATGTAACCATTAGCTGATGATATCTGTGTTTATGAAATAAAAAATAAAATAAATGTAGAGCGATCCTTAAAGAGAAAAAAAAAAAAAAAAAAAAAAAAAATCCCTTTACTAAAGCAAACAATTTTTTTTTTTTCCTTCAGGAAAAATTTCAAAATAATTTTCAATAAAAAAGAACTGGCTTTTTTAGAAAATCAGAAAAAAAAAAAAAAAAAAAAAAAAAAAATGAATAGTATTTCGTATTCATGTGACAACAAGTCACACGTATTAAAGACGTAAAGGTTTATTGTTCATCTATATCAAGAATTGCTTACACACATATGAACATACACACTATTATATGTAATATAAAAAATTGAAAAACAATTTCATTGTGTTGATTTCGTCTACATGGTTGAAGCACTAGGTTGTTTAAACAAATATTTACGTTTTTTAGAAGTGTGACTTGTCATGTGTATGCGAAATACTATCATTTCTTATTTGTGCTAAATTAAAAAAAAAAAAAAAAAAAAAACTTTTTAATTGAAAATTATATTTTGAATTTTTTCCTGAACAAAATTTGTTTGGTTTAGTAAAGGGATTATTATAAGGTAATGTTTATTTCGCTATGCTATCAGATTCACTACCACTTTTTTGAAGGTAAAATGCACATAAAACATTTTTTCTTTTTGTTAAGTACTGTCGCTTCTTCACCCGGTGGCCATTTTTTTATTACTTGTTTATATATCGAATACTCAATTCTCATTGGCTAATTCTCATTTCGGAGCTACTTAGTTTTTATATGTATTTTACTACAAATTAGCCCGTTTAAATGGTAATTTTTTGCATAATTTTAATGAATATATTTGTGAAAATTGAATATTAATCTTTTTTGATTTCTTATTAATAATTACGTTTAAATTATTTTGATAGTTTTTTCGGCTACGGATTTCGAAAACTAAGCCTCTTTTGATGCCTGGGACTGTAGCCTATATTCTCTTATTGTAATCTGACTCCTGATCAATGAACTTACCATCAGCAACTTATGGTGGGAGAGCCACTGTGAGCAGCTTAAGTAGGCAAAGACTTAAAAATGATCTATTCCATATAGACATTTGAGTGTAAGTAAGAAATTTGGCAGGGTGAATTGTACACCTAGGGCTTTTTAACTTTTTGCCTACCAAATTCCCCCCCACAGCTAAACCAAATTTTCTTGGTATTTTTTTTACCTGTATGTTGAGATATTTTAAAGTTCATAATCTATTCACTTTACATCTAATTCTATTCAAATAAAAGTCCTATTATTATTATTGTAATCCGAGTCCTTCTCAATTATAATTAACTAACCATCAGATTCTGTACTTTGTTCGAGTGTGGTATGCGTAGAAACAGAGAGCTACTGTGAGCGGTTTAAAGTAGGCAACGAGTTTAAATTTAGATTTTTCAGACTACTGTCCTCGTCTTTACTGTTATATACACAACATTTCGGCTGATATGCCCTCTGGCCTTCTTCAGGCGCTTGTCGAATTCAGGAACCTTCTTGTAATTGAGAGCCTTCACAGAACTTTGAACCAAACTTTATTCAATCCACCAGGGTAGACTGTTCCCAGTATTGCATAATCTATGTGGTAGCATAGATTGTATTCTTGCTACGAGGTGTTGTCAAAGAGCCCAAATGGAAAATTACAGACAGTTGGGAAACTTTGACCTCAGGAGGCGGGAAACCGGAAAATCACATGAGAACTAGTGAGGTCCTCAGTTGCAGCCAAGATGTGAAGTAGAATAGACGTCTCCTGCTTCGGCTGGACTTAACTCCACGCGATGTGTTAGTTAGCAAAGGTAAATAAAAGCTTTGAAAAGCAACGGGCATTGTTGATTAATTAAGCATGCGTTAGTTAGAAAACGAAGACGACACAAGAGAAGACTAAAAGCAAGAACTTAGAAGATCACAAATACCGGAGAGAAGACTAGACAAGGTAGAATCCAACATGGCGAATCAGAAAGAAGACTAGAGATCACAAATGGTCAAAGAAAGTAACAGCAAGTTCTGTATCTCTCTGATACTCTCTCTTTCCAGCGCATAAGAACTCTAGTTATGGTTTGTTTTACGGCATATCAACCTCAGTGGGTTATTTAATGCCAATAAATGTTTTGAAATAAATCAATTCTTAATGGATAATACAATTTTGTTTATAAACTCATGTTTTTCTATTCAACCCATAGATGGGACCCTAACCGGTACTACCACTCCGGGTCAGAGTGGACCAGGGAGCAATGGTGATGAAGGGGTGCTCCACATTCTCCAAACCTCTAGAACTGGAACCTCACCATCAGATAGAGTTTAGTGTCATTCCCCAGAATATGTAGACCCTCAGCCACCGCCTTCTAGCACCCATATGATAAAAAAGGGTTGGGGCTTGACATAAGGGCAATAGGGTTGGGAAAATAATATAGGTGCAAGGGCTTGACGTGGCCAACCGATTGATCGGAGGGGGCCTCTCCGACCGCCCATCTAGCCCAAGATAGAACCCAGGTGGATGAGCAGTTCATGACTTGCAATACTCCACTTTGGCCCTATCCTTAAGCATCATGGGTCGCCACCCACGGCCAAGAGGTGGCCCATTGGGGGGAGTTTTACCCCTCTACAGAGGTGCATTCTAACGCCCCAGCCAACAGGGCAGCCTGGTTATGTACCAGACGAGAGAGGGGTACATAACACCATTATAATTATTCAACAAGAAGGTTTGACAAGAAATACCTTAAGAAAGCCAGAGGGCACATCAGTCAAAACGTGTATATAACAATAAAGATGAGGACAACAGTCCGAAAAATCCAAATTTTAACTCTTTGCCTATTTTAAACTGCTCACAGCGGCTATTATTTCTACGGATACCACACCCAAGCTAAGTACAAAAACTGATGGCTAGTTCAATCCAAATAAAATAAAATACAAATAATACAAATTATCAAGCCCCATCTCAAAAATTCAAAGTTTTAAAAGTTAGAAAGAAAAAAAAAGGGGGGGGGATATTTCCTATAACTCCAACCGAAAAAAGGGGAACCACTCTGAATGAATTTTATCTATTAATTAATCTACCCATTATTTTCCCATTAAACTAACCCTAAACCCTTCCTTTTTCCTAGTAGATCAATGAATAAATTTCAGTCAGAGTAATTCCCCTTTTTTAGGTTGGAGTTACAGGGAATAACCTAAAAAAAAGAAAGACCCCCGCCAAAAAAAAACTGGTGGGTGGGGGTTGATAAGAAAACTTGTTAAGAAACCAACCTGGAAATACTGCACAGCATATGCATCATCTGTCCGCTCTGAAAATACTGACTTTCGTCAAAGATTTAAAATATTTCTCTGAATGTTTGAGATGAGGATTGAGGATTCGTATCAACTGCGTTATTCAGAATATGTTCCAGAGTCCGACAAGAAATACCTGAAGAAGGCTGGAGGGCACATCGGCCAAAACGTTGTACAGATAACAATGAAGATGAGGACAATAGTCCGAATAACGCAGATAATACTAAAGATTTAGAAGTTGGAGAGAAAAGAAAGACCCCCCACCACCACCACAAAAAAAAAACAAAACAACAAACAAACCGAAAAACAAACAAAAAAAAAATCGGGTGGGTGGGGGTTGATAAGAAAACTTGTTAAGAAACCAACCTGGAAATACTGCACGGCAGATGCATCATCTGTCCGCTCTGAAAACACTGACTTTCGTCCATTTGTGAATTCATTCAAGCGATACAAAAAAGATTTCATGACTGAGGAGAAAAAGAAAAGAGAAAAAGACGTTAAAAATGTAAAAAAGAAGAGGGGGTATGGGGTACATAACATTCTTTAAATCTAAGACAACTGTCTTAAAATATGACATCTTTCAAAAATAAAAAAATCTAAATAACAGGTTTTGAATCTCTTAAAAGAGGGGTTTATTCCCAATTATTGTATACTCTCTTAGATATGGAGGCGCGTGGCTAGAGTCGTGGAAAATGGGGCTCGTCGATTAGAGTTCAATTCCTAGACGAAGCTGTTGGCTTTTCACATAGCGCTAATACCCTTGGGAAAGGTATGAATCCTTATATTCTCTCACCAGCTATGGGTTAAATAGTAGGGCAGACTGGGCTCTTCAGCCTTGGGTAGGTAACAGGTCTAGGAGAGGGATAACTGAATTCAAAATTCCTGAGGTCGGTCGTTGATTGGGTTTGTGGCAACCCTTGATGCACCAATTCTTTCCTATCAACTGTGCCAAAAAGTGTGGAATGGTCCAACACAAGCCTTCACCACTATAAACAAATCCCTGTGTGGATGTTCATTGTGTGTATGAACCCTCATCCGTCGAAAATCGACAGGAAAGACCATTATATTATACTCTTTCTTTACTTCTATCATTCTTCTGCTCATCTTTGGTATCTTACGTTCTTCTAGCATCTGGACTTCGTCTTGGGAACTTCGTGTCTGGTCTTCTATTGGGGATTTCTCTTTATCAGAAGCCCTGTGTCATTGGTAGTTTTTAGATAATAACCCAAGACTTTGATTTGCTTTAGATCATATTTTATTCCGAAATCCCCACTAGACTACCTGCGCAGATTGAGTATGGCAGTGCGCTTAACATGACTTACCACTTTCGTGGTTTGGCCGATACTGAACTAAAACTCAGTTTCTAATCTAAACTGGAAGAGGGTCTTATCCACCGGAAAGATCAGGATGAGGTCAAGCCGTGTCACTCAATCCTTCAAGGCCGCCGGCTGCAACTTATAACAGCCATTTTGGTTTCTACACTACTGTAAATAAGTGTTAGGGTACTAACAATTATGTAACAACTCCAACCTAAAAAAAAAAGGGGGGGGGACCAGTCTTAATGAATTTTATAAATTATTTATTTATTGATCTACTAGGAAAAAAGTTAGGGTTAGTTTAATGGGAAAATAATGTGTAGATTAATTAACAGATAAAATTAGTTCAGAGTGGTTCCCCTTTTTTAGGTTGGAGTTATAGGAAATAACCGAAGAGGGGGTGTGGGGTTGATACTATTCTTCAAATCTAGGACAATTGTCTTAAAACCTGACAAACTTCTTTTGTATTTTTGAAAGATAACTTATTTTTTAAATAAAACATTGTGTGTTAACATTTTTATAGGTTTGTTTTGTTTTACGGCATATCAACCTCAGTGGGTCATTTAATGCTGATATAGTTTTGAAATATTCTGTGGGTGACGATGGCTGAGCGGTTAAGCTGTCAGACTGCTGCTGAATTGATCGGAGTTCAATCCTGTAGGAAGCTCACAAAATGTCTAGCCACACTCAAGAGACTTGATAAGTCGACCCATGTCTGGATGACACACACACATAAAAAAAAAAAAACACCTTTTTAGAGCCCCCCACCCCTTATTGTAATTATTTTCAATTTCTTTTCATTTCCAAGCCATCAGTTTTAAATTGGGCCAAACAAACATCTTAATTGTAATTTCTAATTGTTAAAAGAAAAAAGCATTCCCAACTTGACTGATGCTTTTCCTCTCTAGGAAAACACGTGGAAAGTATTGTCCGAATAAGGTAATTGGATTTACCTTGGCAGTGAAACAAGTTAAAGAGCTGGGGGTGGGGGGCGAGGGTCAACTTTTCATTTAGCTTCTTTTGTTTGGGTATATAATGAATTGTTTATTTATTTTTTGTTTATTCTTTTTTGCATACAATGGTTTATAATGGTATATAATGCATTGTTTATTTATTTTTCCCATTAAACTAACCACTTCTTTTTTCCAAGTAGATCAATAAATAAACAATTTATCAGTCAAGAGTGGTTCCCTTTGGTTATTTCCTATAAGTAACAAACACCTTTTTAGTGGCATTAATTTAAAGAGCTTTTCGGGGGGGGGGGGGGGGCCTCAATTTTTCATTTAGATTTTTTTTCCTTTTTTGGTATATAAGGCATTGCTTATTTTTTGCATACAATTTTTTTTTTGGTTATTTCCTATAAGTCCAACATAAACAAAGGGGAACCACTCTTGACTGATAAATTATCTATTTGATTTACTAGGAAAAAAGACTGGGTTAGGGGGGTAGTTTAATGGGAAAACAAATAATTTATCAGTCAAGAGTTTATGTTAGACTTATAGGAAATAACCGGCTTTTGTTTGTTTTATTTGAGGAGGGGGGCATACAATGGTATTTGTTTATTTTTTGGAGGGGTGGGGGTGGCATACAATGTTTTTTTTTGGGGGGGGGGCATACAATGGGTTTGGGGGGGCATACAATGGGGTTTTTTTTTGGGGGGGGGGCATACAATGGTTTTTGTTGGGGGGGGCATACAATGGTTTTTGTTTATTTAAAAAAAAATTTTTTGGCATACAATGTTTGTTTATTTTTTGGTATATAATTCTTTGTTTTTTTCTTCTGTTTTTTAATCCATCAAAATGTACTATTTCTGGCCAAAAACAGCAGGCCATTTTTTAAGTATCTGACAATTCTTGTAAACTTTTTTTTCTTTTTTTTTTAAATTTTCTTTTATCAACTCGAGATTAGAAGTAAAAATGTCATCCTGACATTTCTCGCTTCTTTTATAAAACTTTTTTTTTTTAGGGTGGGGAGAAACAGGAATGGCTGGTGATTTATCTATGTGCTTGCACAAAAATAACTAACTTCTATCTCGTCAAATACAGCTGTTTTTGTAAGAAAGTTATCTTTATCTCCCTTTGATACATCATTAACAAGAATCAAGAAAAATGTTTTTGTACTGAACATGTTTACATTTAAAGTTGCCCATCACAGCACCCCCACCCAATGCTTTTTACCACCCGCCTATGGACCCATTCTTAGCTGAAATGCCTTCATTATTTGTCAACCAATCATTGCCCCCCCCCCCTCTTTAGCCGAGATTTTTTTTTTTTTTTTTTTTTTTTTTTTAATCTACGTACCACTGAACCCCTCATTTCATCTACCCATCATTGCCTCTTTCAACAACCCCCTGCCAACAGATGGCCTCATTGGGGGGGGGGGGGGTATGTTACTCTTGTAAGATTCAATGTTATTATTGAAACTGTAGCATTAGTTTCGTATTTGCCCGTTTAGTTTGCTGGTGCCCGCTAGGGGCTAGAGTATTTAAGCGCTGGGTTCAAACCCTTCTCCCTCTTTTCCTGTTCCTGATACTACGAGACACATGGGTTAGTTAAGGTCTACCCCGTCTCGTTGGGGCGTTCGCCCCCACTTACATTACTGTAAGTTCTTCACACAGCATGGACTATCCCTAGTCTCATGTCTGTACTTTTGTATATCTTGTACCATTCATGAATGTGTATTTATCTTTCTACATGTAACTTTGTCTTATGTATTTTGTATCTTGTTATATCCATGTGCTGTCCATATTAAATGTTTTGTCTGTTAACCTTCGTCGGAGTCTTGTATCTTTCTACATATAACTTTGAACCATTCTTACAAAACAAAAACTCCGACACAATAAGAACAGTAAAAGATATAGGACTAAGGATAGTCCATGCAGTAAAATTCACTTACTAGTGATGGGGGGCAGAAGTCCCCACCGAGAAAGGCGTATACAGTGTCTAGCCCATGTGAGTTCGTTCCAGAAGAAACACCAAAAAGAGAGAAGAGTTTGAACCTCGCGCTTAAATACCAGACCTACCTGGTGGTTGACATGGAAACCCAGCGGGAAGATAACTCTTCCAGGCAAAGGGAAGATAATCCCAACACTCTTCTGCAGAGGTGCAGTTGGCATATTCCAGGGCAGTCCAAAGTTAGAAAATAACTTTTGTTCATTTCCTGGCCTCCCACCAGGCCAGATTGACACAAGGTCTTGTGGTATCCATTGCAAAAAGTCTGATCCCTTTGGCATTCCCATTTTGGGGCACCTCAGGCACTGGGCAATAAACCCGACCCTGTGTCTTTTAGATGAGAGACAGTTTTCTGAGATCAAGCAATTTATTCTACTTTACTAAGAGGTCTAGAGGCTGAAGCCCCTAAACCGGGGAGCATGTTATACATAAGTGCGTATCATACACAATTATGGTTCGTTGGATTTTACGGCATCTCAACCATTGTTGAGTTATTTTTTTGCCGAAGAAAATTTGATTTGTGCATTCTTGATGGGTATTCAATTTTTGGTTGGTTGGATTTTTACGGCATGTCAACCCTTGTTGGGTTATTTTATGCTGAAGAAATTTTATCTTATTTATTCTTGATGGGTATTCAATTTTTGGTTGGTTGGATTTTACGGCACGTCAACCCTTGTTGGGTTATTTTATGCCAAAGCCATTTTGTTTCATTCAATCTAATTTGGTTGCTTGCTTGGTTTTTATGGCATCTCAACCATTGTTGGGTTATTTTTTGCAGAAGAAATTTTGGTTTGTTCATTCTTGATGGGTATTCATATTTTTTCCATCTAAACTATAAAAAAAATTTTTTTTAACATCCTGCAGAACGAAAGATAAGACCTGTAAAAGGGGCAGAGGAAGCTTTTTGCTCAATGGTCATCTGTGCTACTCATATGGTATTGAATGTGATTCCAAGCCTAACGCTCTATCAACCGAGCTAAAAAGTATATTTACCATGAACTGAAGGAAAGGTTGCCTGGATGCTTGTCTGGTCTTTTGTGAACACAATGGACTGGCGACCAATTCGAGCATATTCACAGCACCCATCCATGGGTATGGAGACTGGTTTTTCATCATCTGAAAAAACAACAAAGAAAAAAAAAGTCAGTTAATAAGTTTACAAAACAGTATAGATAAAACTCATATATATATATATATATATATATATATGGGAGAATATGTGTTTAATTGAAGTCATACCTAATTTTGAAAATTAATTGATAATTAATGCATTAGGCAGGCATATCTGTTCAAATGTAAGGCTAAACAAATCAAGAAAAAGTCAATCTCTGTATGTACATTTCGGCCTATTATGCCTCATCAACAGAGTTATAGACAGGAAGACTGCTGTGTGTGTGATTGAACCCTGTCAGGCTGGGATTCTAACCATTACACTAGCTGGTTTTTCCAGATTTTTCGTTTGTTTTGAACTTGAGTACTTATGGGAATCTAGAACAGTCCACTCACGCATTTGGGTGATTCCATTCCTAGAGTCCTGATTGGCTGCTTGGTTTCTATGATGTTATGAGGCTTCATAAATAACAACTACTTGCTGCCTTGTCTTACCAATTCAACGGTAATTGGAACTAGTACATACACACACACATTGCTGGGTGGTATAACAGTAAATAACATTCACCATACACTTAACATTTTTCTCCCTCACAAAATTTGTTTTGCATTGTCCTGATGATGGTTTATCATAAACTGAAATACTTAAGTATAGACATAAAATTTTTCCTTTGATCATAACATCCTGTGCGTTATATTTTTGAAAACATTTTCTTCACAAACAAACATATATATATATAAGTTGAAAATGGAAGCAAATCCGATGGTATGTTGAAATGAAAAATAAAGGAAAGAAAATGCTGAATGGATAAAATAGATTTTATTTTACTGACACGTGTTTCGGCCAGGAGTTGCACACATGCACTAATATTTTAGATATAATAGACTACAAACTTATGATGGTGTGGAAAAAAAAAACAAAAAAAAAAAACAATTAAATTCCTTAATTGTACAACTTATCTTGCAACATCCCTTAGTTAAAAATATGAAATATAAAAATGTAAATCCTGATTATCTGGTGTTGCTTATACACAAAGTTTTGTCACCTCAGCTAAATGGACCATTCCGTTTTTATTATAAAGAAAGAAAAGGTTACAGTCAAAATATAATTAGAAAGAGTCGGGGGAAGATAGAAAGGGGGTGAGCATGCAGAAGCGATATTGCTAATCTGTTTCAATCAAACAATGAAAAACTGGAAAGAAAAAGTTAAAAAATTTACAAGACAATATTGAAATACTTGTGCGAGATGTAAGTTTCTTATAAGTCGGAAGACTCAGAATAGCCTTTCAACATGGGTACATGTTTGTACATAAAATACTCCGACAAAGAAGTTATAAGGTTTGGTTTGTTCAACGGCATATCCATCTTGTATTTAACCCATAGATGGGACCCTAAAAGGTACTACCATTATGAGTCAGAGTTGACCAGAGAGTAATGGCAATGAAGGGGTACTCCACATTCCCAATGTCCAGAATTGGAACCTATTATTAAATGCTGTTAAATGTCATGCCCAGGTTTAGTTTGGTTTTGTTTTATGGCATATCAACCTCAGTGGGTCATTTAATGCCAATAAAGTTCTGAAATAAATCAATTCTTAATGCATAATACAATTTTGTTTATCAACTCATGTTTTTCAATTTAACCCATAGATGGGACCCTAACAGGTACTACCACTCCGGGTCAGAGTGGACCAGGGAGCCATGGTGATGAAGGGGTGCTCCACATTCCCCAAACCTCCAGAACTGGAACCTCACCATCAGAGAGTTTAACATCATTCCCAGGTGATGTAGACCCTCAGTCACCGCCTTCTAGCACCCATATAATAAAAAGGGTTTGGGCATTCATATAGGTGCTGGGGCTTGACATGACCAAGTAAGGGCCAAAGTGGAATATTGCAAATCATGGACTGCTCATCCACCTGGGTTCTATCCTTAAACATCCATGCCAACAGGTGGGCCCCATTGGGGGGGGGGGAGTCTTACCCCTCTGCAGAGGTGCAGTCTGTGCCTTCTAATTCCCCAGCCAACAGGGTGGGAAACAAAGTGAGAAAGTGTGCGTGTGTGGAACTTGAAAGTGTGCATGGAGTAAAAAAAGTGTGTGTGTGTGTGTGAGTTTGAGTAGGACAGCATCTGTGTGAGTGAGTGAGTGAGTGAGTTAGAAAGAGAAAGATATTTTGAGAGAGAGAATTGTTTTTTCAGTGTGATCCCTTTCAAGCAGCACTGACCATTTGGATCCGATTTACTTCCCTCCCCCATGAGCCTTTAAGTGGGCTCAGAAGAAGAGCAGCCTTTGATATTTAAAAGGATGTTGACATAGGTAAGATAAAAACAAAAAAAATCTAGGTGAACTGATGGAGCTGGGGATAGTGCTAGCCTTATTTTATCAAGCAACAAGAGTTTTTCTTTTTTATACATACGACTTGCATACCGAGCCTTTGAAAACGAGACCTGATCTCATACATGTAAGATCTGTTTTCAATCTCCTGCCTGATCGAAATTCAACATCACCCACCCACCCCCACTTAGCCTTTTGCTTTTCAACCTCATTCTTCATTTATCACTTTACTCATTGCAGTATCAAACCTTTCTTTGTTGGTTGGATTTTATGGCATGTCAACCCTTTTGGGGTCATTCTATACCAAAGACATTTTCTTTAATTCATTATTGATTGATATTTGAAGGAAAAAAAAAAAAAAAAAAAAAAACTTTTTTCTTTAAACATTTTTTTCAACTTATTTTTCTCTATTTAAGCTATAGATAGTTTGGTTTTACGGCATATCAACCTCAGGGGGTCATTTAATGTCAATAAAGTTTTAAAATAAATCAATTCTTAATGGATAATAATGGAGATTATGTGCGTCAACGGAAACTATATCACCACCGACATCACAATTCCTTTAGTTAATTGCATTAATGAATAATTATCTAATCTTAATTAGCTCCTCATTTATTTACGATATCACTTTACCTCATTTCACCTCAATGGGACTCCCACTAAAAAGGCCGACAGGTATGCACTCCCAACTGAAGACTGTGAGCAATGCAATAATTGTCTCCCCTTAGCCTTGTGCCATACTAAACTCGGCTTAATATCAATGAAAATACTAGTAATTTTCTTACCAAGAGTGACACACCCAACTTATCCTCTTGATGAGGAAATAGGAAAGATGCAAGGAAAAGATGCAAGGAAAAGGAGGAGGGAAAAGGAGGAGGGAAAAGGAGGAGGGAAAAGGAGGAAGGAAAAGGAGGAAGGAAAAGGAGGAAGGAAAAGAGGAAGGAAAAGGAGGAAGGAAAGGAGGAAAAG
The DNA here is from genome assembly GCA_023376005.1 of Doryteuthis pealeii. Lineage (NCBI taxonomy): Eukaryota > Metazoa > Mollusca > Cephalopoda > Myopsida > Loliginidae > Doryteuthis > Doryteuthis pealeii. The sequence continues at coordinate 13,212,247 of CM042182.1, forward strand.
GAAGGAAAAGGAGGAAGGAAAAGGAGGAAAAGGAGGAAGGAAAGGAGGAAGGAAAAAGGAGGAAGGAAAAGGAAAGGAGGAAGGAAAAGGAAGGAAAAGGAGGAAGGAAAAGGAGAAGGAAAAGGAGGAAGAAAAAAAAAGAAAAAAAAGGGAAAAAAGGGAAAAAGGGAAAAGGGAGAAAAAACTTATCGCCAGAGTAACACAATCAAGGTTAAAGGATAATCTGAAAATTAGCTACATAAAATGAGAGTAATCTCCCTTTGTTTGTTTCACTTTGAGGAAGCCTTATATTTTGGTTAGTCATTTTCATCGTAAATCTACACTGAAAATACAAATTTGTTTTGTTTTATGGCATATCAACCTCGGTGGGTCATTTAATGCCGACAAAGTTGTGAAATAAATTCTCTTTCTTAATGTATAATACAATTTTGTTTATAAACTCCTGTTTTTCTATTTAACCCATAGATGAGATCCTAAAGAACGCAAAATGAGGTTATGGCACCGCAGGTCTATTCTCAAAGCCATGTAATGAATAATGGTGGAGGGAGATAGTTTAAAAGGACAGAGTTATGTACTACTAACCCTTTTCAAGGTAACTTAAAAGTAAAAAAGTTTTTTTTTTTTTCAGCTCAAAACACACTAGGAAATGAATTTTTTGTCCAAATATCCAGAATTATCACTGTTTCAGCTTTTCTTAATGTTTTATTACATGTTATTATGCTACTGATGACTGACAAGTATAGATGATGCTAATGAATTAAACAAAAATATTTAAATTTTGGGACGGTCCAAACCCCATGAGGGATGGTCATGAAAAAAAGTTAGTGTCGGCTCCTGCTACTACAACTCGAACTTGGCTCTATGCGACATATCATTCTGGTACACAGACAGGTATGTATCCAACTTAAGACAAGGAGCAATGGAGATCTGTCTCCCTTTGGCCTTGTGCCACACTAAACCAGCTGAATATCAAATCAAAATAGCCCGTTATTTTCTCACCAAGAGAAAGACACCCTACACCTTCTTGCCTACCTAACTACCCATCCTCTTAGTGATAGCCATTACGCCACAAGCACATACAGGGAGCTATACATTCTTTCCTTTTTCGACTGGGCTCTGGTGGAAACGGACGTGGCTCCTGGTTCCCTGTATGGGTTTTAGACATGGATTTTTTATGGCTTGGCGAGAGACTGTCATGGATATCCTTGCTAATTGGGCGATGATGATGATGATGATGACGATTTATTTCAATGGCATTTCAATTCGTTTAAGGTTATTTGATACTCCTTCTCTCTGAAAAACAACCCATGAAGTAGAAGTCGGACGTGGCTCCCGGTTCCCCATATGGGTTTGAGATAGTAGTACAGAACATGATACTATGTTAGAAGATAGAATAATTTGACAATACCCTCTCTCTGAAAAAGAACCCACGAGCCTGGATGGAATAAACAACCCTTTGTGACTATAAGCCTTGAATATGTTGTTTTTGAACTAACAACTATTACTACTACTAACGACGACTACTACAACTCGAACTTGGCTCTCTGCTACATATCGTTCTAGTACACAGACAGGTATGTTTCCAACTTAAGACAAGGAGCAATGGAGATCTGTCTCCCTTTGGCCTTGTGCCACACTAAACCAGCTGAATATCAAATCAAAATAGCCCGTTATTTTCTCACCAAGAGAAAGACACCCTACCTTCTTGCCTACCTAACTACCCATCCTCTTAGTGATAACCATTACGCCACAAACACAGACAGGGGGCTATGTACTGTCTCCCCTTAACCTTGTGCCACGCAAGACCCAGTTTAATATCAATCAAAATAACCTCATTTTCTCACCAAGAGTGACACTACCCACCCAACATCTTGGTAAGCAAACAGAGGAAAGATACGGGGGGGGGGGTTCTCACCTGAATAATACGACTTTATAGACTTGCAGGGTAATTACCACAAGTTAAAAATTTAGGAGGTAAAGTATACACTTAAGAAAAGGAAGGAAAAAAGGTGGGTCAAGGTAAGGGCGGGGCAAGGGGGTGGGGGTAGCATTAAAGAGCTATAGTTTTGCATCACACATCATGACAAATATCTATCAAGCCATAGACAGTAATTACAGGTGGTGCACCTGTCTGGAGGTCAAAAAGAAAGAGCAAGAAAACGACAATTTCTTCTTTGGAAAAAACAAAAAACAACAGATAAGACATTTTGTTTGCAAACAACTATTTGTTGTTGTATTGGCTTTGCCTATTTGATCTAGGGGGGGGGGGGGAAAAAAAAAAAAAAAAAAGAAAAAAAAATGAAGGGGGAAGAGGGAGGGGAAGACATTTTGAAATTTTTTTTTGCAAGATTTTTCTGTGATTTAAAATTTTTTTTGGTTATTTCCTATAACGCCAACATAAACAAAGGGGAACCACACTTGACTGATAAATTATTTATTTTCCCATTAAACTAACCCTAAACCAGTCTTTTTGCCTAGTAGATCAATAAATAGATAAATAATTAGTTATTTCCTATAAGTCTAACAAAGAAAGGGGAAACCACTCGTGACTGATAAATTATTTATTTATCTACTAGGAAAAAAGAAAACGAGGTTAGGGTTTAGGTTAGTTTAATGGGAAAATAAATAATTTATCAGTCAAGAGTGGTTCCCCTTTGTATATGTTGAAGTTATAGGAAATAACCAAAATTCTTTTTCTATGTATTTCAATTTTCTTTAAGTTTTTTTATTTTTAAAATATCAATCTTTAAAAGTGCCGTTTTCTGAATTTTCCTTACTAAAAACCTAGGATAATTCAGGAAACGGCATTTTTAAAAAGATTGATATTTAAAAATAAAAAAAATTGTCTTATCTAGAACCACAAATTCCACTGAATAATGGCATTTAGTGAGACAGATGTGCTTGATTTGCTTGGTACAAATTGACAATTCTTAGTGATATTTTTGACAAGGATACACGCAATTCAATTTGCACAAGTCTAGAGATCTGTATTTAGTATATCATATTTGTAGAATAATCATATCAGTTCGAATTACCATCGAATTGGTAAGACAATGCAACAAGTAGTCCTAACTGAATACGAACATACCTTGCTGCAATACTACTGCAAAATGCGAGGGTATTTATGAAGCCTTATGACATCATAGAAACCAAGCAGCCAATCTGGACTCAAGGAATGGAATCACCCAAATACATGAATGAACTATTCTTGAATTCCATAAATACCAGTTATCTTGGGCACTGTTCAGTTGTGCTTGGCCAGTTGCTGTTGTTCAAACCAACAGTAGACCGACTGACTGATTTCAATAATATTGGTAAGTACTGGAAAATGCTGCATCACATGAATGTTGTTGCAAAAGGTAACAACATTTTAACCGCCTTTTGAGACAACGGAAACTCAGAAACCACACTTAACCATAATTTTGGTTTGTTTGTTTCGTTTTACGGCATATCAACCTCAGTGGGTCATTTAATGCCAATAAAGTTTTGAAATAAAGTCATTCCTAATGGATACTCAATTTTTTTCTATTTAACCATAGATGGGACCCTAACAGGTACTACTACTCCAGGTCAGAGTGGACCAGGGAGCAATGGTGATGAAGGGGTGCTCCACATTCCCCAAACCTCCAAAACTGGAACCTCACCATCAATATATCCACTGAGTAATGTCATTTAGTGAGAGAGATGTGCTTGCTTTGTTTTGTGACATATCAACCTCAGTGGGTAATTTAATGCTGATAAAGTTTTGAAATAAAGTCATTCTTAAATGGATACCAAATTTTTTTATAAATACATTTTTCTATTTAACTGGAACCTCACCATCAGTTAGAATTTAACGTCATTCCCAGGACATGTAGACCCTCAGCCACCGCCTTCTAGCACCCATATGATAAAAAGGGTTGGGGCTTGCAATAAGGGCAATCATATAGGTGCTAGGGCTTGACATGACCAGCCGATTGATCAGAGGGGGCCCCTCTGACCACCCTTCAAGCCTAAGTAAGGGTCTAAGTGGAGTGTTGCATGTCATGCACTGCTCATCCACCTGGGTTCCGTCCTTAAGCATCATGGGTCGCCACCCACGGCCAACAGGTGTCCCCATTGGGGGAATCTCACCCCTCTGCAAAGATGCAGTCTAACGCCCCACCGACAAGGCGGCACAAGTTTAGATCTTTATTTTGGTCATCCTATTGGTAAATGCTGAAAATGCTGTTTCCTGAATTTTCCAAGATCTTATCTAGAAAGAAGAATTTGTGGTTCTATAGGTAATTGGATAATACAAATTGTCTAGAGACCCTTGCAGCGTGTGTGGACCCCCTGTGGCCCTTGACCGCAGTTTGAAAACCTTTGCTCTCTCGGACACCTACAAGCTGAAAAGGAATACTGGAAAGAGAAATTATCACTTTAACATTAATCTTTATCTGCTAACACCTTTACTTTCAAATCGATCACAAATTTGGGATTAACATGGGTTATGGTAATCCTCTTATGGGGATTATTTATAGACCATCAAAAAATGCTCAATCAGGTGAAAGAATATATATATATATATATATATATATATATATATATATATATATAATATAATAAGATAAATATATAGGTTTTACATATCTATTTATTGGGTGACAAAGGAACATTCACAACCATATTGGTTTCATGCGATGCATTCATCAGGTGAAGATACGTGTGTGTGTGTGTAAGGTATCCAAATGACTGGTAGTTTTGACTTTTTCTATAAAAGGTGTGTTTTAAAAGCCCACTCCTACTTATAGACTCGGCGAGAACCATCTGATCAAACTCTTGGCCAATCGTTGGCAGTACTCTGCTGCTGATACAATACTTAAACCGACTGTACTGGCCATAATTACTTAGACTTTCGTGGACGATGGACATAGGATTAAATCACTGGACCTTTGACAATATGTAGGTAGAACTTATTCGCTTAAAAAAAAAGAAAAAAAAAAAGGAATCCTTAACTCAGGACTTTAAGCCCTTTTCAACTGGCCAAGGATGGCATTTAAAAACTTAAGTAGTAAGGGATGATTCCACCTGGTATCCTCAAAATCTCACTGTATAACCATACTGTATGCTTATGTTGGTGCAAACATATATTCATACAAGGATTTTTTATAAATCCCTAAAGAGAGCTCAATCTATAATAATCAATAAATTAGATTAAATACAGAGCAATATTTAACTTTCAAATAAAGAGAAAACTTAAACCATCATTCCGTAATAAATTTATTAGATAACTTTAAATATATCAAAATAAAATAAATACATATCAAAATAAATATGAACCAGGCATGTATTTATTAAAACTGGTTTTAACAAATGATGTGAACCGTTGAATGTTTCATACTTAATTTCTCAGTATATATAATACAGGGTTGTTCTTTATTCTATGTATTAATCATTTTGACTACAAATTAAACATTGATAAATTTGGACCTTGACACCATTAGACACCCCAGCCCAAAAAGGAACTGAATTTGTTTGTCACCAGTTGTTAGTAAACAAAACAACCAGCCATACCCACCCCCACACACAAAAAAAAACAAAAAACAAAAAACAAAAAAAAAAACTAACATTTTTATGCTAAAATAGTTTTTGATTTTAATAAAAAAAATAATATATTTCATGTCGTTAGCATATGTGTAAAAATGAATTTTGCACTGAAGATAAGCTTTTTTTTTTTTTTTTTTAAACTTAAACGAAAGACAATTTTTTTCCATGTGCCTCTACGGATAGTTAATATCAAAAAGTATTTATTTAAAAAAGATTTTGCTAGGGTTAGCAGTTATTACAACCTTCTAATATACTTATTATAGCTTTAATCATTCCTGTGTTAAATGTGTCTAATGTTAAAACTTTTATAATTAAAAAAAATTGCTATTGAATTAACATGAAATTTAAAAAAAAAGAAAAAAAAAAAGTGTCTTTAATATAAAAACATGTTTTTCGTTTATAGTTCTATATAAAAAAAAAATAAGTGCATCTAAAAATCGTCTGTTAACAAACAACCGAATTTTGACGGTGAAAAGCAAAACATCCTTTTGAATCTAGGTTGCAAATGAGGTGCTTAATGGTTTCTTGGTCCATAAACTTTCCTGAGGGTATTGTGACATAAGCAGTGACAGTTTCGGTTGCAGAAAGACAAACATCGAATCTACAATATATATATTAAATGGTCTACAGAATATTATTTAACAGCCTGTAAAGTGGTTAATAACAGAATACATTTTACCCCCCTCCCCCACCAAGAGCCCCAGGGTGAGATGCCGACAGTCGTGGGAGGTTTAGGGTTCTAAGGGTTAATAGTTATCTAGAGAAATTATTAGCTTAAAAATTTTCATCATCGGATTAGCGGATATAAATCTTGATCTATTTGGTAAGATTTATTTATTTACCTTTTTTTAAATAGTCTATGGCATAAAATTGCACCATGGGATTATCTGATACAAACTACAAATCTATTTGGTAATGTTACATAATCTGTGGGTAGCCTACAAATTATGTCTGTAAGTGTAAGTAAAGTCGTCAGGGCGGCCTAATGTCGGTATCAGCCAGACAGGTGAGGGAGTCTATCCCCTTTTCACTTGCGCTAGACCAAGGAGAATATTTCAGCATCTTAGGTGGAGCGCCACACCTACCATCAGCTCCCCACTTTACCGCACAGATCCCTGTGCTACTTATACGCTGAGTTGGCGAGGGCCGGTATCGAACCAAGAACCTTGTGGTTTCTAGCCAAACGCTCTACCGACTGAGATAACCCGGCCCTAAATAACTGTATGGTAAATGGAAACTAAATGTGCAATATATTGTGCCATAGTTCGCTCAACCCTCCTGTACGGTGCAGAAGCCTGGACGATATACAAAGCGGATGCCCATAGACTACATGTGATAAACAGGGGTTGGAGCTTGCCATAAGGGCAATAGGGTTGGGAAAATCATAGATGCTAGGGCTTGACATGACCAGCCAATTGATTGAAGGGGGCCTCTCCGACGTCTAGCCCAAGATAGGGCCAAAGTGGAGTATTGCAAGTCATGGACTGCTCAACCATCTGGGTTCTATCCTTAAGCATCACGGGCGCCACCCACGGCCAACAGGTGGCCCCATTGGGGGAGTCTTACCCCTCTGCAGAGGTGCATTCTAACGCCCCAGCCGACAGGGCAGACATCCGATCCAGGTTAGTCTGTGTATTCTTCTATTCCAGCAGATAGGGCAGGGAATTATTTGATATAAAAATGAGGTTTTGCTTTTTAAATAGAGCATAGGGCATAAATTGCCTCAATGGATTCTATGATAAATTATTAATCTATTTGATGAGTAATGGTATCAGAAATTGCATCTGGAGATGAATCAATTGCTCGATGTGAATTATTAATTCATTTAGTAAGATTTAGTTTTAAGAGTCAGTAAGACAAAAATTGCATTATGGGATAGCCCGAGGTAAATTGTTCTGTAATCTCTTTAAGAGATTTTTTTTTTGTTTGTTTTATTCGGTCAATGGGATAAAAATTGCATCATGGTTTAGTCTAAATGTAAATTGGTAATCCACTTGAAAAGATTTCATTTAAATGGTGTCAATGGAATAGACATTAGAGCATATATATATATATATATATATATATAACTTGATGGAATGTTGTCCCAATGTTTGTTTGTGGTATGTAAAAATGAGATGAAGACAACAGTTCGAGGAGGGGAAAAAAAAAAAAAAAAAAAATTATACACCAAGCCTCATCTCAAAATTATATTGGCAGTTATAAATTTAATTCAACTATTCAATTATTGCACTGCATATAATTATCAAATTAACATACATTGATCTCTCCAAGTGGACTGAATTTATATATTATATATATATATATATATATATATATATATATATATATATATATATATATATATATATATATATATATATATGTGTGTGGTGTGTGTGTGTGTCACCAACAACGACCGCCCACACACCACCCAACAGATGATACGACTACTATAAAAGACACCAAGGTCAATCTAATCAGTCAGACACCGTTCGGATGAAGAGATGCAAGTGCTCTCAAAAATTGAATGAAATGAAACACTAAAAAACAAAAAAAAAAAACGAGTTTCTGACATTCCATTCCTAATGCTTCACACTAAATCCCAAACAATATATACATAATAGCAGAAAAGAGTTATGGTCTACCATGGTTTCGATCTCATCAGGATCCTAACTTTTACTTGAAGTCATTACTGAGAAATGTATTTTCATGGAACTTCAACCAAATAGTTCCTTTAACTCTTAACACCCTATTGAGAAATTTCTAAGTCCAGAGCTCCATTCCTATAAGGATTTATAAAAAAATGGCCGTTTCATTTAAAGTTACCTGTTATTTCCCTTAAATCAAAGACTTTTAAATATGTTTAATATTACATTTAAACAAAGTCCACATCCCCATTCCTATAAGGATTTATTAAAAAATGGCTAAAAATGGCCTTTTCATTTAAAGTTACCTGTTATTTCCCTTAAATCAAAGACTTCTAAATATGTTTAATATTACATTTAAACAAAGTCCAGATCCCCATTCCTACAAGGATTTATCAAAAAATGGCTAAAAATGGCCTTTTCATTTAAAGTTACCTGTTATTTCCCTTAAATCAAAGACTTCTAAATATGTTTAATATTACATTTAAACAAAGTCCAGATCCCCATTCCTATAAGGATTTATCAAAAAATGGTTAAAAATGGCCTTTTCATTTAAAGTTACCTGTTATTTCCCTTAAATCAAAGACTTCTAAATATGTTTAATATTACATTTAAACAAAGTCCAGATCCCCATTCCTACAAGGATTTATCAAAAAATGGCTAAAAATGGCCTTTTCATTTAAAGTTACCTGTTATTTCCCTTAAATCAAAGACTTCTAAATATGTTTAATATTACATTTAAACAAAAGGCTATCGTTTGGGACAGATTAGGAATATGAATGTGACTTCCGGACGGGTGGAATGAGGTGATAGAGAATGTTACGAGTTAATCCATTGGCAAATTCGTTGAAACATTGTGTATATAACAAAGATGAGGACAACAGTTCAACAAATCTTATTATAATGGAGATTGTGGGTTTGTCTGTCTGTAACCGAAACTACACAAGTCACAATTCCCTTTGTTATTTACACACATTCTCCATGATTTTATTTTTTATTTAAACCTCAATTATTAGTAAAATTGTTTTACATCATTAAGACTGTTAACAATATCTACATACTAATAACATGCAATTATATTTATATATTCAACGAAATAGCGGTTTACAGTGTGAATGGGAAGGCTAATTTGCATATTGATCTTAAAAAATTTGATTTTATTAAATATATGCTTAGTATTATTGATTTCTAATTGTTTGGTTTTATCTTAATAAATATGAGCAAAAATCTCGGGGATAAATCTTAACAGAAATCTATTAACATAAAGAAATAACTGTAATTTTATTCTTTTCTTCCTATTTTAACTAAATAGTTAAATTAGGGAAATTTACCACTGAAAGACGGGAGTAAGGGAAAATGGTGGAACAGTTTGTTTCAAAGTTGTTCTATTTTCCGATTATACCCCCTCTGTTCCAAATATTTTTATCTGAATTCTTATTCAGTTTCATTAGCCTTTCTAATTTAACATGATATTTTATTATATTAAAACTTAAATACTTGCACCCGGAGGGTGCATATATTTTCTAGTATAAATAATATAAATTGTCAAACTTCATCTTTGGGAACTTTTTGTAGTGGCTCTCCCACCCAAGTACAAAAACTGATGGTTAGTTCATTATAATTGAGTAGAAGCACTTAGATTACAATAATAGGATTTTATTTGAAAAGAAAAGT
>CM042182.1:13222215-13224715 GCA_023376005.1 Doryteuthis pealeii
CACGGAGAGATTTATTAAGTAAAGATTGTTTTTTACCATCAATTAGACTACCCACTGTTAACAATATCTTAACATACTCAATCAATGCAATTATATTTATAATTCACGAAATGCCGGTTTTACAGTGTGAATGGGAAGGCTAATTTGCATATTGATCTTAAAATTTTGATTTTTATTAAATATATGCTTAGTATTATTTGATTTCTAATTGTTTGGTTTTATCTTAATAAATATGAGCAAAAATCTCGGGGATAATCTTAACAGAAATTCTATTAACATAAAGAAATAACTGTAATTTTATTCTTTTCTTCCTATTTTTAACTAAATAGTTAAATTAGGGAAATTTACCACTGAAAGACGGGAGTAAGGGAAAATGGTGGAACACAGTTTGTTTCAAAGTTGTTCTATTTTCCGATTATACCCCTCTGTTCCAAATATTTTTATCTGAATTCTTATTCAGTTTCATTAGCCTTTCTAATTTAACATGATATTTTATTATATTAAAACTTAAATACTTGCACCCGGAGGGTGCATATATTTTCTAGTATAAATAATATAAATTGTCAAACTTCATCTTTGGGAACTTTTTGTAGTGGCTCTCCCACCCAAGTACAAAAACTGATGGTTAGTTCATTATAATTGAGTAGAAGCACTTAGATTACAATAATAGGATTTTATTTGAAAAGAAAAAGTTCTCAGGTGAAATAATATAAAAATTTAAAAAAAATAAAATTTGGTAAGCAAAGAATTAAGAAGCAAAATTCTATGAGTAGTTAAGAATTGTCTCCAGTGAAATTCAAGGATTAGACCGCGCCCCCGTCTCCTAACTAGGTTGGTACTACTTTAGTACATACTAATAGGCAGCAGCAGCAGCAGCAGGCAAAGAGGTTAATTGGTTTGATTTACTATCATAATCAGTTTATAAGAAAAGAGAAAAATAAGGTTGCTTATGTTTACTGGCTGGAGATACGTGTGTATGTCTGTGTGTGCGTGCATATATATAGTATGTGTATATATATATATGTATGTATGTATTGTATATATGTATATATGTGTGTATATATGAGTGCATATATATGTATATGTGTGTATATATGAGTGCATATATATTGTATATGTGTGTATTTATATGAGTGCATATATATGTATATGTGTGTATATATGAGTGCATATATATGTATATGTGTGTATATATATGAAGTGCATATATATGTATATGTGTGTATTTATATGAGTGCATATATATGTATATGTTGTGTATTTATATGAGTGCATATTATGTATATGTGTATATATTGAGTGCATATATATATGTGTGTATGAGTGCATATATATGTATATGTGTGTATTTATATGAGTGCATATATATGTATATGTATTTATATGAGTTGCATATATAGTATATGTGTGTATTTATATGAGTGCATATATAGTATATGTGTGTTATTTATATGAGTGCATATATATGTATATTGTGTATTTATTATGAGTGCATAATATGTATATGTGTATTTATCTGAGTGCATATATATATGTGTATTTATAATGAGTGCATATATATATGTGTATTATATGAGTGCATATATATATGTGTATTTATATGATGCATATATATATGTGTATTTATATGAGTGCATATATATATGTGTATTTATATGTATATATATATGAGTAATGCATATATATATGTGTATTTATATGAGTGCATATATATATGTGTATTTATATGAGTGCATATATATATGTGTATTATCATGAGTATATACATGTGTATTTATATGAGTGCATATATTGTGTGTGTGTGTGAGTGCATATATATGTGTGTGTGTGTGAGTGCAATATATATGTGTGTGCAGAGAAGCAGTAGGAAGGGAGGTGGCTAGACAAACAGGTAACAGATTCTTCAAGTTCAAGGTTGTTGCATATTATTATCAAAAAAAGTTTGTGCAAAACAAAAAAGTCGACCTTCGAAAAAAAAAAGTTGCACTTAATACAAAAAAAATATATAATGTTTATAATGTTTAATTAGACATTTTGGGGATTTGATTATTCAAGAGTTTACTTGAATGAATTGTCATTTTATTTTATTTTACTTATCTATTTACTTTTTTTTTTTTTTTTTTTTTAGGCACATCTGAAACATTGTTCCCAAAGAGAAAGAAAAGAAAAAGACGAGACAAAAAAAGAAAAAAATGGTTAGAAACAAAAAAAAAACAAAAACAAACATGACTAGTTATTTTGGGCCCATGAAAATCAAATCCCTTACCAGGCAATGCCGGGTAGCCACTTCTATACAATATAAAGGGCAGTTGGTGTATGTATGCCTGGAGGAAACTAATAAAATAAATGACCAAGTAAATGTATAATACTAGAGAGGTCCAAAAATGTACGTAAAATCCATTTTTGACAAAATGACTTTAGCCCCCCCCCATAATTTACCAAAAATCAGGGAATTATCGGATTTTAATGAAATTTTCAGTGTTTATTTATCAATGAATGC
>CM042182.1:13229715-13277688 GCA_023376005.1 Doryteuthis pealeii
TTGTATCTGAAGTCTTTTAAGCTTGACTAAGCACAGAGGAAGGTGTTAACTCTTTAATAACTGAAGTTCACGTTTGAGGAGACAAATGAATGGAAATATTACTTTGCCAATTACTTTCAGGCCATGATCGATTGCACAAGAAGATCTTTTTATCGGCCTTAAAGCATCAAAATACTCGTAATTCACAAGAAGAGCTCTCCAAGACATTTGTCACCAGAAACAACAGATGAATATTTCTGATAGAATTCACAGCTGCTTCCGTACAAGGTTTTCTTTTATACCTGATCTTATAATGGAGATTCAGTGTCAGTCTGTCTATAACCGAAACTATGTCACTGCCCACGACACAATATCCTCTGAAATTGCCGTCGAAACGTCAAAATACTCGTAATTCACAAGAGTAGCTCTCCAAGACAAACAACACATGAATATTTCTGATAGAATTCACAGCTGCTTCCGTACAAGGTTTTCTTTTATACCTGATCTTATTATAATGGAGATTCTGTGTGTGTCTATAACTAAAACTATGTCACTGCCTACGCCACAATACCCTCAGAAATGAGTAAATTCATCAATGAGTTATTTATAGTCAAAATCATTAATACATAGAATAAAACAACCCTGTATTCTATATACAAAATCAAATATGAAACATTAAACAGTCTACATTGGTAAATCTATGTCATGTTTTATAGATATATATAGATATATTGTTTTATTTTGATAGATTATATATATATATATAATATATATATATATAAGTTCTTTTGATTATCGTCTATCTTAAAAAAATTTTTTTTAACACCTTCAAAAGAAAAACCTTGAACATTTTAATTAATTTGAATTTAACTGTTAGAAACTGTTTAAAGAAAAAAATTCAAAAAAATTATTTTTCAAGTTTTCAGGTGTGCTCAGTTTTTATAGTAAATCAATCCCCCATATCGGAACCGCTTAAAAAAAAAAAAAAAAAAAAAAAAAAAAAAAAATTTTTTTTTCTTCCTTCAATGGCTTATCAATTACACACCAATCTACCAGATTTTTTTTTTAAATTCTTAAAAGTTCTTTATTTTTTGAGTTTCAGTGGTGCTCATTCCCCGTAAAAGTTTATAGTAAATCGATCCCCATATCGGAACCGCTCGAACTGAACTTGTGCAAGGTGTCAAAAAAAAAAAAAAAAAAAAAAAATTATGTGACCAGCTGATTGATCGGAATAGGCCTCTCTGACCACTGTCTAGACTAAGGGTCAAAGGAACTCCGGTCAGACTTGGCTATGAGAGTTCAAATCCCAAATAAGGCTGTTTTCATTTCACAAAGTGCAAATACATGCAAAATGGTACAAATCCAACTATTCTCCTTCCAGTTATTTTTCCACCCAGAAGATTTCAATGCTGTCACAAATGTGAGGGAGTCTATCCCTTTTTCGTTAACACTAGACAAGGAGATTGTTTTTGCATCTGAGGTGAAACACCACACGTACTGTCAGTTCCCCAGTTTAAAGTTTTATTTATATTTGGGAAGATATTTTAAAAATTAAAATTTGAAAAGTAACAGAAGGGAAAGTCATTGGCATGTTATTTTGTTTATCTTTTTGTATGTATTTTTTTTTTTTTTAAACTATTGACAACAAAGTAAATATATATACACATTAAATATCACCAGGGCTTGGTTTTTGAGCAAAAATAATAGATTTGATTTATATTTGTGACCTGTAGACCTGCAGCCACCTCCTTTTAGCACCCATATGATAAAAAGGTTTAGGGCTTGCCATAAGGGCAATTATATAGATGCTAGGGCTTGACGTGACCAGCCGATTGAGTGGGGGGGGGGGCTGTCCGACCACCCGTCTAGCCTAAGTAAGGGTCTAAGTGGAGTGTTGCAGTCATGGACTGCTCATGCACCAAGACTCCACCTTTAAGCAGCATGGGTCGGCCCCATTTGGGGGAGTCTTACCCCTCAACAGAGGTGCAGTCGGTGGATTCAAGGGAGAAATCATTTTTTCAGTGAAGACAAGTGTCAATATGTGGTTAGTTGTATACAGGGATGTGGTGTTGGAGTCAGAAGCAATTTAGGGTCACCGAGTCGGTAAAACTATATAGACTCCAACTCCAGTTGAATTTACAATTTATATGGCCCTAGTTTAGTCTGTAAATTTATACAGTGCATTCTTGTAAATAGATTTTTTAAAAGAATCATGGTTTTATATTTATTTCTAGGCCATAATCACTTAATTAAAAGATGAATGACTCGGAGGTGCCAAAATAGTTGGAGTCAAACGGTTTTGCTCAGACACCACAGCCCTAGTTGTATAGATAGTTAACAGTACTAATACCCTTGGGAAAGGTATGCATCCAACTACTCTCCCTCCATTTATAAGTAAATAGTAGGGCAGACTGGGTTCTTTAACCGTGGCTAAGTAAAATAGTTAAGGAGGAGGAAAACTGAATTCAAACCTGTTAAACTGCTTAAAAAATTGACATTGTGTCACATGCTGCTTGTGTGGACGGGTTGTTAATGTTGCAACTTTTGATATATAAGGCATGAGGCAAATGGTCACTCCTAAATATAGACTCGTTGAATACCACGTGACCCAAGAAAGATTCCTATTGTCCAATCACTGGCACTGCTGCTGCTGCTGTATTAATAGAGGCCCCATTCTAAACTTATGTCATTGACACTTGGATTCTCTTGGACGTAGGACTTACAAAGAATACTATAACACCGGATTTTTATTGGCTTGCTTACTTACTTATTACATCTGGAACTAAGGATGCCGACCAGATACTTAACAGATTTTAGGCTCAAAAATTTATTTTTCTATTCAATAAGTCATTTGTTTGCATAGTTATATAGTTTCAAGTATTCCTATTTAATACAAATAATTTGCACAGTTGTATGGTTTCACATATTCCCATGTAATATCGATAATTATATGGTTTTAAGTAATTATTTCTATTAAAAAATTAACCATTTATTTGCACACAGTATTATGGTTTCAAGTAATTTATAATAATAATCCTTAGTAAACAGTTATAGCTTCAAGTAAATCTTATTATAATGGAGATTGTGTGTTTTTCTGTCTGTAACCGAAACTATATTACTAATCAAGTCACAATTTCCTTACTTATTGACACCATATTCTCCATGATATTAATTTTATTTAAATCTCAATTATGAATAAAATTGTTGTACATTATTAATACTGTTAACCATATCTACATATTAACACATGCAATTATATTTATATATAAAACAAAATAGCAGTTTATAGTGTGAATGGGAAGGCTAATATGCATATCGATATTAAAAATGTGATTTTATTAAATATGTGTTTAGTATTATTGATTTTTAACTGTTTGGTTTTATTTTAATGAATATAAGCAAAAAGGTCTTCAATGAATCTTAAATGAAATCCATTAACAAGATAAAATAACTCATTTTATTCTTTACTTCCTCTTTTAACTTAACAGTTAAATATAAGATAAGGTTGGATTATCGTTCAAATAAGCCATTAAAATGTTACTTTTTTTTCTTCTTTTTTTGTCTTGTGCTTAAATGTTTAAAAGGATAGACGATATGGGAGAGAAGATGGGCACTGCCCACTAACCAATATTGCCTTGGGAGATACCCTAAAATGAGATTATCTGATTTGGCACCCTCATGACCTATTATTAGATTATGGGAGAGGAGGTGGGCACTGCCTAATAACCCACATTACCCTGATAGGTTCCCTGAATTTATTTGGCGAGCAGTCCATAACATGCAACACTGGGGTAAGACTCCCCCAATGGGGCCACCTGTTGGCCTTGGGTGGCAACCCGTGATGCTTAAGGATAGAACCCAGGTGGTTGAGCAGTCTATGATTTGCAATATTCCTCTTTGGCCCTTAGGCTAGACTGGCAGTCAGAAAGACCCCGTCCGATCAATGGGCTGGTCAAGTCAAGCCCTAGCATCTATATGATTGCCCCAACCCTATGGCAACCCATAACCCCTTTTATCGTGTGTGTGTGTGTGCGTGTGTGTGGCTGAAGGTCTTTATTGTCCGGAGTATGACATTAAACTATCTGATTTTTTTTTTTTTTTTTTTTTGAGCTCTGGGAAATGTGGAGTACCATTTCATCGCTATTACTTCCAGGTCCACTGGCCTGGAGTGGTAGTACCTGTTAGGGTCCTATCTATAGGTTAAATAGTAAAAAAATGAGTATTTAAAAAAAATTGAGAAGCCATCAAAAATGAATAAAGCAAAACGTCATTGCACAAAATAACCCAATAAGTGTTGACATGCCATAAAATCCAACCAACCAACTTGAATTTTTTTTTTATTTTCAAAATTTTTAATTCTTTTTTGATTTAAAAAAAAAAAAAAAAAAAAAAATTTATTTTTATTATTATTACTAGCAAATATATGCACCCTCCGTAGGGTGCAAGTATTTAAGTTTTAATGTAATAACATTATATCAAATTAGAAAGAACTAAACTAAAGAATGCAGATAAAATATTGAAACGGGGGGGGGGGGGCAATAATCCAAAAATAGAACTAAAACTAATCTCGCTTCTTTCATTGCTAATTTTTCCTAATTTAACTATTTAGTGAAAATAGAAAGTAAAGAATAAAATTAGTTATTTCTTGTTAATGGATTTCTTTTAAGATTTATTCCCAAGATTTTTGCTCATATTCATTAAGATAAAAACCAAACAATTATAAATCAATACTAAGCACATATTTATTAAAATCAATTTTTAATATCAATATGCAAATTAGCCTACCCGTTCACATTGTAAATCGCTATTTTGTTGTATATATAAATACAATTGCATGATATTTGTCTATAGATATGGTCAACAGTATTATTAATTTAAAACAATTTTTTATTAATAATTGAGGTTTAAATAAAAATAATATCATGGAAAATGTGACCTAAATAACTAAGGGAATTGTGACTCGAGTAGTGATATAATTTTGGTTACAGACAGAAAAACACTATCTCTATTATAATAAGAAGACTAGCAAAATAAAAAAACACTCTCCGGGCGATGTAAAAATATATTTTTGAAAGATATTGCTTGAGGAGGTGGAAGTTAAAAATTAAATGTCGGAGAGTTTGAACCATAAATCATGAATCATCAAATTTATTAAAAGAGTAAAAAAAATAAAACAATTTGAAATCGAAACTAAGTTCTATTAACTTTGAATATCTATTAAAATAAAACAACTATATAAATATGATACTGGGATGTATCTATTAAAACTTGTTTAAAAAAAAAACAAAAAAACAAGGACTGTCTAATGTTGCATGTTCAAATTTTGAGTGTATTTATTCTATGTTATGACGATTTCAGGTATAGTGATGTAAGCAGTGACAGTTTTTGTTACAGACAAAAACAGGAAGCGAATCTCCATTATAATAAGATTTGTTTTTCTTAATTTCTGTATTTCAACAATGAAAATCTTTTGCTTCATATATATATATATATATATATATAATATATATATATATATATATATGTGTGTGTGTGTGTGTGTGTGTGTGTGTATGTATGTATGTATGTTTGGTTTTGAAGGCTATCACAATGCAAGTGTAAAGAAAAATGAGGTAACTGATGTTATTTTGTTAAATTTGACTTATTTTTAATATTTCAAGATAAAAATCTCTGTCAGAAGATTTCTGAAGGTCTGGAGCTGTCCATTCCGTTGTATTCAATAATATTTAAATCAAAGGGGCAGGTGTTGCCTGGGGAGAAAGCTCCCAGAATTATGCCGTTAATTGACATTAACACACAGGCGCCAAAAGGCGCCTATTATTTGTGCTTTTAAAACCCTGCAGTGTGCTTTATATATCACTAAGAAATAAAGGTTTACATAGTATATGGTGTGGAAAATTTGCATACTGGTTTTAATAAAATCAATTGATAAATAATTAATGTTACTGATTTATAATATTTTTTTTTTTATTCTCAGACATGTTAAATCAATTAAAATATCAAAAAAATATTTAAACAGCGACAGTTTTTGTTACAGACAAAAACAGGAAGCAAATCTCCATTATTTCTTAATTTCTGTATTTTCTTTCCCGCAAACTGTACCGATAAAAAAATGTATCCCATGTAATTAACCACTTCCCCATTCATATGTCAGATGGGGAGGGAAGTTAATTGAAAGTGATATTTATTAGAGTAATTACAGTATTTATTTGGGGGGTAATTATTGTCTAAATATAGGGCAGATGAAACGGTCTCCAAACGCTGTTGACAGTTACTATTGTCAAATTAGTGTTGGTTGTTACGTATTGAAATTAAAGGTTAACTGTAATTATTTCTATATAAGGCTGCAGTATTATGATTATTACCATAATTATTTGTGCACTAGCAGAACCTGTGGATATACCACAGTAGGGCAGGTTTAACTCAGTCGGTAGTGTCAGAACCACAAGGTTTGCAGTATTATGGTTATTACAATAATTATTTATTCACTCTCTCAGGACAAGCGCGTCCCCTTATACAGGAGATCGGAGCAACTTCAGCATAGTTTGAGAAGTCTTGCGCGTATTACACTGGCGCATCTGCAGACTTTGCATCTTGCACTTATCCAGGAAAACAGTGTGGCTTCCGAGCAACCGTGGACGTGATCTCACTATGCCAGCTGCAGGAGGGGTGATGGGAGAGCGGATGCCACTCTGCACCGCATTGATGGACCTAACAAAGGCATCCGACCTGGCCACCCGAAGTGTTCGCAGTCACTGCACCAGAGATTGCCATTCAAAAATTGTGCTGCTCAACAACTCACGCAGTTGCAGATATTTTAAAGTGGACCCTACGCCATCGTCTTTAGTAGACGGAAGGATGTCAACCATATTTGTGCACTAGCAGAACCTGTGGATATGCCACAGTAGGGCCAGTTTAACTCAATCGGTACTGTTTAACTCAGAACCACAACATTCTGGGTTTGATACTGGCCCTTGTCAACTCAGCGTCTGAGTAATGCAGGGATCTTTGCAGTAAAGTGTGGAACTGATGGTAGGTGTGGTGCTCCAGCTCAGATGAGTAGCACAGGGATCTGTGCGGTAAAGCTGGTGGCTGATGGTAGGTGTGGTGCTCCAGCCCAGATGAGTAGCATAGGGATATGTGCAGTATAGCTGGGAGCTGATGGTAGGTGTGGTGCTCCAGCCCAGATGAGTAGCATAGGGATCTAGTTTAATATATTTCATTATATTAAAACAAATACTTATGCCCAGAGGGCGCATTTTCTAGCTAGTATCAATAATTTACTATTTTTGAATTTTAAATATTTCTTTTAAAAACTGTTACACCGAGGGAACATGACATAGCAAAAGAGCAAGACGCAGCGAATGAACGAGACGAAGCAAACGCACGGGATACACACTTTTGGGGAAAAACAATACTTCCAGTTTGAATTCAAATTTTTCTGTTTCTCTCTCGATGAATCCGGATTAAAAACATTTACATCTAAAAATGAACTTAATTATCATTAGGCTCTGATGATGATTTTTAATAAATCGAAATATTGTCAATATCAGCAATGAAAAAGGTTTGTTTTGTTTTACGGCATATAAACCTCGGTGGATCATTTACTGCTAAGTTATGAAATAAATTCATTCTTAATGCATAATACAATTTTGTTTATTAACTCATGTTTTTCTATTTAACCCATAGATGGGACCCTAACAGGTACTACCACTCTGGGTCAGAGTGGACCAGGGAGCAATGGTGATGAAGGGATGCTCCACATTCCCCAAACCTCCAGAACTGGAACCTCACTATCAGATAGAGTTTAACCTCATTCCCAGGACATGTAGACCCTCAGTCACCGCCTTCTAGCACCCATATGATAAAAGGGGTTTGGACTTGCCATAAGGGCAATAGGGTTGGGAAAATCATATAGGTGCTAGGGCTTGATGTGACCAGCCAATTGATCAATGAAAAAGGATATAAAAAATATATTCATTTTAACAATGTGTTTTTCAAACCCTATATAGGTTATTTTGTTCATTTAAGAGTTGATCGAAATTCTGAAGAAACGGAGCCAGCACTTTAGTTCTTTTTTTGTGTGAGTGCCAGTGAATGACAAAGACAAGAAAGCAGAGATGAACACACCACACCCGAATCGCAACCCAAAAACCCCAGGGGTGGGGGGAGGGGTGGAGGCAGTCCATTAAGGTTCTGCAAGTAACTTTTACCTGACAGAAGGCTTAGTAACCTGTTAAGAATGAGACTACCAGAAAATAGTTTGCCTCATAAACCAGCAGATCTTTAAGCGTGCATGATGTATGGGGGAGGGGGCGATAGGAAACGAGGGCAATCACTGCCTCATCAGTCATGTGACACAGGAAGTGACTTTGCTCATATATATATATATATAAATAACAACCATCTCAACCCATGGGCCTAACTCCAATTATGACATCTTATAATGGAGATTCAGTGAGTCCAACCAAAACTATGTCACTGCTTACGTCAACCCCCACCCAAGGAATTGCCGAAGTTTATCAATAATTATTTAATTTATAGCTCACAAAACAGTACAAGTTATTAACATATCTAAAATCCTGCAATGTGTCTTATATATCACTAAGAAATAAAAGTTCACATAATATATGGTGTGGTTAATTATTTTTTCTGAAACACAGGATGCCCCTGTCAAAATCTTTGTGAAAAAGGACCTAGCATTGATCCAGATACTCTGAAAAGAAAATTCAATGTCGCCTATTTAAAATACTTAATGCAAAAAAATTCCAGGCTATCATTTAAATTATTTTTTAATACATCTTCACAAATATAAATCAAATCATTTTTTGCTCAAAAAGTAAACTCTGGTGATAGAGTGTGTGTGTGTGTGTGTGTGTGTGTGTATATATTTATTTTATTTCATAGTACCTTCGGACATACATACACACAAACTGCCCTTAATATATGTATAGATAGGTTACCGTATCTGACGGCATATAGGATGCACTTTTTTTCCCAAAATTTTTGCTCAAAAAAATTACCCTGCGTCTTATACATCGTAGGTGAAGTTTGAGACCTCCCATAGGAGGTATTATTATTATTATCATCATCATTTCCTGCTATTGAGATGTCTTGTGTATGCTTATTGCTTGCTTCTACTGCCAAATTGCTTTTATACAGCTATGTTTCTGCTTGTGTAATGCACAGCTAGACGGTTTTCAACAATATATGCTTAAATACACTAAAACTTTTTTCCTGAATCTGACCTGCTGAAATGGGGGGTGCGTCTTATATGCCATCAAATACGGCAATTATTATAAAACATTTTTTTACAGTTAAAACTTCGGTGTTTCAGTTCCTATAGGGTGAGTGAGTGCTAATACCCTTTGGAAAGGTATGATGGTAACTTTTCTCACTTCAGTTATTCTTCTAGACTGGTTGCCAAACTAAGGTTAAAGAGCCCAGTCTGCTCTACTATTTACCCATAGCTGGAGGGAGAGTAGAATCTGACCTGCTGAAATGAATGTATGTCTTATATGCCGTCAAATACGGTATATAATTTAAAGTACAATAATGTATTATCTTTTTATCATGTAATGTATTATGTAAATACAAGTTTGTAAAATCTATTAAATTTGTACTTTAATTCAGTCGTATAATATAATCAACTCCCAAAGTCCCAAAAGGAAATGATTGTTTGGAATTAAATCTAAACATATGTTAACAACTGGCAGAAATAAGATCAACATTTCCACACAAACTACCCCCACCCCCCTTTTTTTTTTTTTTTTACCCGTATTTCAAAAGACGAATATTCTTGCTGAGTAAGCAAGTTTCAAGGTGTAAATTACCAACTTGGCTTCTAGATACTCTCCCCACCCCCTCATCTGACAAAGATGAAAGAATATAGCAAGAAATACAAAATTTTAAAAAAATTAAAAAATGGGAGAAATAAGAATTAAGAAGAAATCATTTAACAAGTAAAAAGAATAAAGAAAGAAAAATTCTGTTCCTGAAAATCTAGACTGCTACAAAAAGATTAAAATACAAGGACAACAAACTTGTGGTACTGGTGACCTATTAGTTACAGATTACTAGGTACCACCAATTTTCCCTGTGAACCCCCCCCTCCATATTTAGTATGCAAGTTTCTAGGTGTTTGTTTTGTTTTACAGAATATCAACCTCAGTGGGTCATTTAATCCCAATAAAGTTTTGTAATAAATTCAGTTTTAATGGATACAAATTTTTTTATATTATAAACACATTTTTTTTATTTAACCCATAGATGGGATCCTAACAGGTACTACCACTCTGACAAAGATGAAAGAATATAGCAAGAAATACAAAATAAAAAAATTTTTTTTAAATTTAAAAAAATGGGAGAAATAAGAATTAAGAAGAAATCATTTAACAAGTAAAAGAATAAAGAAAAATTCTGTTCCTGAAAATCTAGACCACTACAAAAAGATTAAAATACGAGGACAACAAACTTGTGGTACTGATGACCTATTTATCAACCTCAGTGGGTCATTTAATGCCGATAAAGTTTTGAAATAAATTCAGTTTTAATGGATTCAATTTTTTTTTTATTATAAACACATTTTTCTATTTAACCCATAGATGGGATCCTAACAGGTACTACCACTCCGGGTCCAAGTGGACCTTGGAGCAATAGTGATGAAGGGGTGCTCCACATTTCCCAAACCTCCAAAACTAGAATCTCACCATCAGATAGAGTTTAACGTCATTTCCAGGACATGTAGATCCTCAGCCGACGCCTTCTAGCACCCATATGACAAAAGGGTTGGGTCCATTACTAGGGGGGGGGGGTTGTTACATATAATTTAGCCATAAGAATATGCTACTATTTCTATAAGATGGTTGAAAGGCTTTAAAAGATTCAGTATCAACAGAATGCCAAAATTTTTTTTTAATTTAAAAAATACAAGTTTTTATAACCTTTCCATTTGTTCGTTTCTTATAACAGAAAACAGCATATAGGAAACCATGGAAAATGTTCGGTGAGGATTTTCACTTGCTGCTTCATGTAAATGGCCATTTGCAATATGATCTGCGCGCATGCGCAGGTTCAAGTCCTTGATATCACTATCACTTATGAATATGCATAAGTTCCATCGGTAGAGCACAAAACTTGAAATCACAAGGTTCTGATTTCGATACCGGTCCCATCCAACTTATGGGTATGGGTAGCACAGATTTGGTGTTCTCATCTGTGTGGTAAAGCTTACTTCGGGTCCACCTAATAAAAAATATAAAATTTTTGCCCTAGTCTAGCGCTAGCAAAAAGGGAATAGACTCCCTCGCTGATACCGACAATAGGCCACTGCCAACTTTACTTATATTGTACATAGAAGACCCATTCAAAGGGACAGCATTGCATTTGTCAATGAAGGTTACAGAATACACACACACACACACACAGAATGTACTTACAAGGTTCCTAATTCCCATATGAATTTATAGTTCACACATTTCAGTTCCACATGGATGCCCCCCACCCCCCAAACTGACATGAATGCAAATCTCATCTTGCTTGGTTTTATGTCACAGTGACAGGCATGGATGGGGGAGTGGCGAAGGGGGGGGGTCTATTACCACCACCCCCTTCCAGACGTTTAAGAAAATGAACATTCCAGTAATCAGGACAGAGTGAAAAAGAAATTGAAGACTGAGTCATCAACGAGAAGATTTTAAGGTTTTATTAAGGGAGAGAGTACTACTGTATGGCTGCACTACTTGGACTAATGAATTGCTTATTTTGTTTTAAGGCATGTCAACCTTGGTGGGTTATTTAATGCTGGCAAAGCTTTGAAACCTGTGGACCTAGGAGTAATGGTGATAAAAGGGGTACTCCATACTCCCCAGACCAGTTCAGTGCAGACTCTGGATGGTTTGGTTAGGTTACGGCATATCAACCTCAATGGGTCATTTAATGCCGACAAAGTTTTGAAATAAATGAACTCTTAACATCCTGTTGAGAATTTTCTAAGTACAGAGCCCTATTCCTATAAGGATTTATCAAAAGATGGCTAAAAATGGCTTTTGCATCTAAAGTTACCTGTTATTTCACTTAAATCAAAGATCCCTAAATATGTTTAATATTACATTTGAACAAAGGCTATCATTTGGGGTAGATTAGGAAAATGAATGTGACTTCTGAGGTGGTATAGGACATTAAGAGTTAATGTGGAATCAATTTTTTTAAAAACACATTTTTCTATTTAACCCATAGATGGGACCCTAACAGGTACTACCACTACAGGTCAGTTGATCGGAGGGGGCATCGCCGACTGGACCATCTCTAATCCAAGTAAAGACTAATGAAATGCTCAGTTTGTTTTTGTTTTAAGGCATGTCAACCTCAGTGGGTCATTTAATGCTGGCAAATGTTAGAAAGCTGTGGACCTAGGAGCAATGGTGATAATGGTTTTGTTTGTTTTACGGCATATCAACCTCAGTGGGTCATTTAATGCCGATAAAATTTTGAAATAAATCAATTCTTAATGGATAATACAATTTTTTTATAAATACATTTTTCTATTTAACCCATAGATGGGACCTTAACAGGTACTACCACTCCAGGTCAGAGTGGACCTAGGGAGCAATGGTGATGAAGGGGTGCTCCACATTCCTCAAACCTCCAAAACTGGAACCTCACCATCAGATAGAGTTTAACGTCATTCCCAGGACATGTAGACCGCAGCCACCGCCTTCTAGCACCCATATGATAAAAAGGGGTTGGGGCTTGCCATAAGGGCAATAGGGTTGGGAAAATCATATAGGTGTGGTGATAATGGGCTGTTCCACATTCCCCCAGACCTGTTCTGAATGCCATGCTGAAAATTTGTCAGACCCCACCACACAAGGTGCTGAAGTTGACCCAACTAAGAATATCTTTTGAGAAGAAAAAAAAAAAAAAATAACTGAACAATTAGGAAAACCACTTTCCCATTATTACTTTAACAACCCATGTAGTAGTGGAAATAAATCTGTTGCTCCCATTATCAACCTTGACAGGATACAATCAAGAGAATATGCAACTGAACACTTTCTCCTTACTACTTTACCTGCCTAGACAATAACAGAAACAAAAGCTGTTACTCCTATAGTCAACCTTGACAAGCTCAAAATAAAGAGAATGGATGACTGAACATCATGGGCTAACCACTCCTACATCTACCGAGACAAGTCCCACCCCCAACCTTGATGAACGGGGAATGGGGGGGGGTCAAATTAAGTGATGGGACAAATTAGAAAACCATTCCCCCATAACTAGCTTGGCTTTATTCGCAAAATTCTGTTACTTCCATTGTCAACCTTGAAATGACCTACCTCTCTCTCTCTCACATATATATATATATATATTATATATATACACACACACACACAGACTTCTCAGCATGAGCAGGATGTGACACAAGGTCAATTCCTTAAGCAGAGTAATAGATTTGAATTCAGAGTTTTCCTTCTCTTAGACTGGTTGCCTAACTACAGTTAAAGAGCCCAATTCTGCCTTACGGTCTTGGAAGACTTTCATATAGTTCTTGTGCCCCTGAAGTTACAGCGCCTCCTGTGATTGTGAAAAACATTCTCAACCACAGATGTTGCATGCGAAACGCTGTCCTGTAGATGTGCCGGGCTTTGTTGCACTGCTTTCTTTGACCTCTTGGCACTGTGGAAGTCTCCTGCCATTGCTATATATTATATATATATATATATATATATATATATATATATATATATATGTGTGTGTGTGGTGTGTGTGTGTGTGTGTGTGTGTGTGTGTAGAATTAAACAAAAGGCACATCTCCTGTTTAACAATTTTATTTTTGATCTTTTCTAATTTTAATGTTTGGGTGGAATTGGTGGATAAGTCCAAAGTTCAGTTCCCGAGTACTTTCGGCACTTCGAAGTACCATCATCAGGGGTGACGTGTTCCAGTTTGTTTTTTTTTAATTATATTAATGTGGAGGCTGGAGGGAGAAGAATTGGTGAGAAAGGTGTTATAGGCATTTTAGAATGTGTGTACATCACCCCTGATGATGGCACTTCAAAGTGCCGAAAGTACTCGGGAACTGAACTTTGGACTTATCCACCAATTCCACCCAAACATTAAAAAGTTGGCCAGAAAATTAGAAAAGATCAAAAATTAAATTGTTAAACAGGAGATGTGTCTTTTGTTTAATTCTACATGTATAAATGAAAGAATGCTGCCCAAATACACACACACACACCACACACACACACACACATATATATATATATGGGCTAGTGGTTAGAGTCAGGGGAAATGGACTCATCGATTCAAGTTTAATTCCTAGACGAAGGTGTTCGCATTTCACATGGCGCTAATACCCTTGGGAAAGGTATGAATCCATATATTCTCCCTCCAGCTATGGGTTAAATAGTAGGGCAGACTGGGCTCTTCAGCCTTGGGTAGGTAACCAGTCTAGGAGAGGGATAACTGAATTCAAAATTCCTGAGGTCGGTCGTTGATTGGGTTTGTGGCAACCCTTGATGCACCAATTCTTTCCTATCGACTGTGACAAAAAGTGTGGATGGTCCAACACTATAAACAAATCACTGCGTGGGTGTTCATTGTCTGTGTGAACCCTCATGCGTCGAAAATCAACGAGAAAGTCCATAATACACACACAGAGATAGAGATAGAGAGAGAGAGAGAGAGAGAGAGAGAGAGAGAGAGAGAGAGAGAGATAGAGATAGAGATAGAGATAGAGATAGAGAGAGAGATAGAGATAGAGAGAGATAGAGAGAGAGAGAGAGAGAGAGAGAGAGAGAGAGAGAGAGAGAGAGATAGAGATAGAGATAGAGAGAGAGAGAGAGAGAGAGAGAGAGAGAGATAGAGATAGAGAGAGAGAGATAGAGAGATAGAGAGAGAGAGAGAGAGAGAGAGACCTAGATTATTTTTTTTATGTTCTTTGTTACAAGCTTCCAACTATCAGAGATAGTTTAAAATAGATGCTCCCCGACCCACAAATCTAAAGATGTGACCCCACCCCTCTATTCCCTAAGAGCAGGTTTTAGTTCCTTTGTTAATAGAAAACAAAAAAGCCTAGCCTACTATCAAAGCAGTCTCCATGTTGAGTGAGGTGGGGTTGAGAGACCATCAACAACCACCTTAACAGAGAAACATCTAGAAAAGTACTTGGAGCCAACAGAGACACAGAAGGGGGCTTCAGTAAAAGTAAAAAAAAATATAAAAAAACATTTACCCTCTCTACCACCAATCACATTCACCTGCCCCAGAGTTGGTGAAAAACAAAAAGAAGGGGTTTTATTTTACACACACACATATATATATATATATATATATATATAGGAGTTGTACCTAATTGTGAAAATTAATTAATTAATAATGAATTAGGCGGGAATACCTATTTAAATGTATGGCTAAACAAATCGAGAAAAATCAATCTGTATGTACATTTCGGCCTATTAGGCCTCATCAGCAGAGCTATAGATCGGAAGACCGCCCTGTGCGTGATTTGAAACCAGACTGCCAAGCTGACAGGCCGATCCCATAACCCCTACACCAAACGGACTTAGATTTTACGATTTGTTTAGAGTAGGTTAATATTCCTCTTCTAGTGACTTTTATTACACGACGATATGATAAGTTGTAAACACGGTATGTTTGGAATGGCTTTTTGCCGACAATTTTTGGGAGAATAAGTGCTTAATTGGAGTCGTACCTAATTTTGGAAATTAATTAATTAATAATGAATTAGGCGGGAATAAATTT
This sequence comes from Doryteuthis pealeii, assembly GCA_023376005.1. Lineage (NCBI taxonomy): Eukaryota > Metazoa > Mollusca > Cephalopoda > Myopsida > Loliginidae > Doryteuthis > Doryteuthis pealeii. The sequence goes on from CM042182.1 coordinate 13,245,463, forward strand.
ATATATATATATATATATATATATATATATATATATATATATATATATATATATATATATGAGAGAGAGAGGATATGTGCTTAATTGAAGTCATACCTAATTTTGAAAATTAATTCACACACGGAGCAGTCTCCCATGTCTATAACCTTGCTGATGAGACCTAATAGGTCGAAATGTACATTCAGGGATTGACATTTTCTCGATTTGTTCAGCCTTACGTTTGAACATATATGCCCGCCTAAATTCATTGATTATTAACTAATTAATTTTCAAAATTAGGTATGACTTCAATTAAGCACATATTCTCCAAAAATTGTTGGCTTAAAGCCATATAAAAATAAACACATTTGTTTGTTTACTTAACCACATACATATATACACATACAACATTCTGTTACTTCAGAGGCAGGGAAAGTAGTGAAGGGGGAGAGTTTCAATTATTTGTGTGTAATTATATATACATACACACTGTATGTGTGAATGGGAAGATGTTAATAGAATCCTTGGAAATACTTCAATTCTTGGCACCAAAATAGAGATTTACTTAAAGTCTAGACCCAGGCAGTCAATACACTAACAAGGGTTAAGGTCAGGGTTAGTCCCTGATGTTTGAGGAGCCTGACATAGGGGACAGTGCCAAATTTATTTTCTGTGTAAATGTTATTGAAGGAAATGAAATTGGCAACTTGAATTAAAAAAGGAAGAATCTACCATAACACTTATAATAAGCTAGAATACTGAGGAAAGTCCTGGTGACCTGAAGAGACTTCTTTATTCCGATTTCAGTTAAAAAAAACTAATTAAAATTGGTATGAAAAACTCAACTATAATAATCTATGTAAGTTGAAAATGGAAATGAATCCAACAATGTTGAAAGAATAAATAAATAAAGGAAATAAAATGTTGAATGGATAAAATAGATTTACTAACACGTGTTTCAGCCTGGAGTTTGCTCATGTATAAATGTATTCTATTTATTATTATTTTAGATATAAAATAAAGTAATAATAGAAAATCTGTATATATATATATTATAAAGTGTGTGTGTGTGTGTCTATATATATTTTCTGTTACTTCAGAGGCAGGGTTGCCAACCACAACTAACAAATGGCCCTACTGCTTTTTTTTTTAACCCCTCTGCAAAGGTGCAGTCTGTGAATTCTTCTGTTCCAGCTGACAGGGTCCTTTAGCCTTTGTGAAGCAACAAGCACACATACATATACACACATATACATATATGCTTAATTGGAGTCGTACCTAATTTTGAAAATTAATTAATTAATAATGAATTAGGCGGGAATACCTATTATAGGTATTCCCACCTAATTCATTATTAATTAATTAATTTTCAAAATTAGGTACGACTCCAATTAAGCACTTATTCTCCTAAAAATTGTCGGCAAAAAGCCATTCCAAACAAACCGTGTTTACAACTTATCATATCGTCGTGTAATAAAAGTCACTAGAAGAGGAATATTAACCTACTCTAAACAAATCGTAAAATCTAAGAAGTCCGTTTGGTGTAGGGGTTATGATATCGGCCTGTCAGCTTGGCAGTCCGGTTTCAAATCACGCACAGGGCGGTCTTCCGATCTATAGCTCTGCTGATGAGGTCTAATAGGCTGAAATGTACATACAGAGATTGATTTTTCTCGATTTGTTTAGCCATACATTTAAATAGGTATTCCCGCCTAATTCATTATTAATTAATTAATTTTCAAAATTAGGTAATTAAGCACTTATTCTCCCAAAAAGCCATTCCAAACAAACCGTGTTTACAATATATATATATATATATATATATGTATATGATCTATAAAAAACGTGGGGGAGTTATTTTATGCTTGAGGTTAGGAAATCACACAAGTATTTACCCAACTTATGGGTAGGATGCAACTAAGGTTGCAAATGGGGGTGCATCCAGTGAGGGTCAAACTCACTATTCAATAGTAATGGATCTGCAAGACTAGCTTGCTGTCCATTAGTCCACTTTCTTACCAACCTGTTCACTAAAGGTAGTAGGTGACCAAGGTTTCTAGAACTTCCAATTCAGTAGTAAGGGATCTGCAAGACTACCTTGCTGATTATTTTACCATGATGGGACGTGTCCGAGGTAGGTAGGATGTGACACAAGGTCGCAAGTATGAGGTATCCAGCAAGGATCAAACTTACTATTCAGTCGTAAGGGATCTGCAAGACTAGCTTGCTAACCATTACACCACGATGTACTACCCCTTTTTACCCAACCCGTTTACCAAGTATGGGGTATCCGGCAAGGATTAAACTCACTATTCAGTAGTAATGGATCTGCGAGACTAGCTTGTTAACCATTAAACTACAAAGGTATGCACTAATGTTCACTACAGGTAGAATATGACAAGGTTGCTAGAACTTCAATTCAGTAGTAATGGATCTGCGAGACTAGCTTGTTAACCATTAAACTACAAAGGTATGCACTAATGTTCACTACAGGTAGAATATGACAAGGTTGCTAGAACTTCAATTCAGTAGTAATGGATCTGCGAGACTAGCTTGTTAACCATTAAACTACAAAGGTATGCACTAATATTCACTACAGGTAAAATATGACAAGGTTGTTAGAACTTCAATTCAGTAGTAAGGGATCTGCGAGACTAGCTTGTTAACCATTACACAATAAAATGGCATCGATCCAGGGGGGCCATTCCCCCAGATCCTTGCAATTTTTATGTGCCCACGTAAAAACGAGACCTTGTGTCCAGCCCTCATAAGTGGGATGAGCAGGCAAATACCATTACACAATAAAAGGATAACTTTCCCAGCCTGTTCACCACGGGTAGGATGTGACACAATGTCACAAATATGGGGTATCCTGCAAAAGATCAAACATTATTCAGCAGTAATGGATCTGCAAGATTAGTTTGCTAACTATTTTACCATGATGGGACATGACTTGGGTATGTAGGACGTGACACAAGGTCACACATAGGGGGCATCCAGTGAGGATCAAACTTACTATTCAGTAGTAATGGATCTGCAAGACTAGCTTGCTAACAATTACACAGGATAAATAATGTACATTAAACATTTAAATTTTTTTTTAAATTTTTGGACCATATGACTTTTAGGCACCCCTTTTGCGATCTCTATTCATAAGTACATTTTTTTTCATTTACACGGTCAACATCTCGTTTGTTAGGGGTTAGTTTTATAATTAAAAAAAAAAAAAATAAATAAAATTTTAAAAAATAAAATAAAAATGTACTTATGAATCAAGATCGCAAAAGGGGTGCCTAAAGGTCATATGGTCCAAATTCTTTGTATCGATATATCAAAATCATGATTATTTTCTAATAATTACTTTGGTTGGTTGGATTTTATGGCATACCAACCCCTGTTGGGTCATTTTGTGCCAAATTTTTGGACCATATGACTTTTAGGCACCCCTTTTGCGATCTCTATTCATAAGTACATTTTTTTTCATTTAGTTAGTGGTTAGTTTTATAATTTAAAAGAAAAAAAAAAAGTACTTATGAATTGTGATCGCAAAAGGGGTGCCTAAAGGTCATATGGTCCAAATTTTTTGTATCGATATATCAAAATCCTGAGATTATTTTCTAATAATTACTTTGGTTGATTGGATTTTACGGCATACCAACCCCTGTTGGGTCATTTTATGCCCAAGACGTTTTGTTTTATTCATTCATTCTTGATGGTACTCTATTATTTTGTAAACTATTTCATAAACCCATATTTTAGAACTCACTTTGTTCTATTTAACCTATAGATGGTACCCTAACAGGTACTACCACTCCGGGTCAGAGTGGACCTGGCAGTAATAATTGCTTTGTATGGGACTGATCAGGTTTATAATTTTTGGTAAAATTCTATTTCTTTCAAGAAAGACAAAATGTCATCTATGTCGACATTTTCAAATTGGTCCTTCACATTGTTCGTGTCGGAACAAAAAATGTCTAATGAGAACTAAATCTCAGCTTTCTATGAATAAATGTTAATTGGTGCAGGACGTTTGATATGCGATACACTTTGGTTGTTCTTTTTGGTTCAGTATAAAAAAGGTGTGTGTAAGTTTTATGTGACCAATTGCGCAACCAAGACTTGTTTTTCTCTGAAAGCTGGTTTCCATTAACCTCATGTGGGTTTAGTATGTTTACAACAAAATGTAAACTTTAAACTTTTACTATTTCAGTGTTCCACTCTTTTTAGGAAATCATTTTCCAGGACACTCTTAAAGTTTTCCAGGACAGCACTTGTTCAGGACAATTTCATAATTTACCATTACATCTAGTATTGACACATTTAGCCAGTTTTATTCTTACTTTTTTTTTAAATGAAGAGTTAATGAAGTATCTTGAGTTCATTATACATAACTATATCTATTTGCATTTCACATGGCACTAATGGTTTTATGGCATATCAACCTCAGTGGGTCATTTAATGCTGATAAAGTTTTGAAATAAATCAATTCTTAATACATAATACAATTTTTTTTATAAATACATTTTTCTATTTAACCCATATATGAGATCCTAACAGGTACTACCACTCCGGGTTAGAGTGGACCAGGGAGCAATGGTGATGAAGGGGTGCTCCACAATCCCCAAACCTCCAAAACTGGAACCTCACCATCAGATAGAGTTTAACATCATTCCCAGGACATGTAGACTCGCAGCCGCCGCCTTCTAGTATGATAAAAAAGGTTGGGGCTTGCTATAGAGCAATAGGGTTGGGGCAATCATATAGGTACTAGGGCTTGACGTGATCAGCCGATTGATCGGAGGGGGTTCGCCCATCTAGCCTAAGTAATGTTCTAAGTGGAGTATTGCAGGTCATGGACTGCTCATCCACCAAGACTCTACCCTTAAGCATCATGGGTCGACACCCATGGCCAACAGGTAGCCCTATTTGGGGGAATCTTACCCCTCTGCAGAGGTCAAGTCTGTGCATTCTAACGCCCCAGCCAACAGGGCGGCATAGCACTAATACCCATGTAAAAAAAGTTATAAATCCAACTATTCTCCATCAAGATGAAATAGATGGACTGACTTGGCTCTTTAGCCTTGGTACGTAAACCAGTCTAGGAGAAGGAAAACACTGAATTCAAACCTGTTAAACTTAAACTGACTTTCTGTAGCATCGTTCTAATAGCAGTTGGATTGTTTTATGCACTTTTCAATAATTTGTCTTCATTTTGATAATTTGTATTATTCGGACTATTGTCCTCATCTTTATTGTTTTATACACAACAATTCGGCTGGTGTGTCTTCTGGCCTTTAGGTGTTTCTTCTCCAACCCGGGGAGAACCAAAGGCCAGAGAGCACATTGGCCAAAATGCATATATAACAAAGATGAGGACAATAGTCCAAAAGATCCAAAATAATACTAATCTAAACCTTGAGTTAATAACTTAGCTCAAAATTTAATATAGTTTCAGTTAGACGGACACACAATCTCCATTATAATAAGATTCATATAGCTAGATAGTCAGCAATACAAGTTAGGTTTTTTTTTTTACGGCATGTCAACCCTTATTGGATAATTTAATGCCAAAGTAGTTTTTTTTAAAGCAATTATACGTTTTTAAGTAACTATTCGTATTTAATAATTATCATTTATTTACCCACATTTATATTAAGTAAAGTAAGTAAAGTCGTCAGGGCGGCCTAAAGTTGGTATCAGCCAGTCAGCGAGGGAGTCTATCCCCTTTTCAATAGTGCTAGACCAATGAGATTGTTTTTAGCATCTGAGGTGGAGCGCCACACCTTCCATCAGCTCCTTACTTTACCGCACAGATCCCTGTGCTACTCATACGCTGAGTTGGCGAGGACCGGTATCGAACTAGGAACCTTGTGGTTTCTAGCCAAACGCTCTACCAACTGAGCTAACCCGGTTTTAAGTACTCTGATCTAATACTGATAATTTTCAAAAGGATGAATTTGACTTATAGATGGGACCGAACATATAACAAAGATGAGGACAATAGTCCTAAAAATCCAAAATAATACTAATCTAAACCTTGAGTTAATAACTTAGCTCAAAATTTAATATTACTAAAAAAAACAAAAAAAATATTTTTAAAATCCAGATACAGTGCACACACAAAAATCTGTAACAGTTCAGGGATGTAATGCTGATAGGTAGGTGTCCTGAATCCCTGACGCATAAAAATCTAAAAGGATGAAGTCAAATCATATTCATGCATCCCAAGGACGCCATTTTTTCATAAAAAGATCCCGATTTCTTTTCTTTCGGAAGTCCGTCACAAACAACGATGACGTCACTCCATATCTTCAGTTGTGGACCCTCTGGGGCTCGTTAGTCTAGTTTTGGACTAGCAGATGCGGTCACACACATTGCAGGGGAAATTTAGTTAAAATAGGAAGTAAAGAATAAAATTACAGTTATTTCTTCTTGTTAATGGATTTCTTTTAAGATTTATTGAAGAGATTTTTGCTTATAATCATTAAGATAAAACCAAACAATTAGAAATCAATAATACTAAGCACATATTTATTAAAATCAAATTTGGTGCTCTTCCAATATGTGATCTACAGAGTTGTTTACATTCCAATATGTGATCTACTCATTTTCCCATTAAACTAACCCTTAACTTCTTTTTTCCTAGTAGATCACATGCCATCAATAGTAGATCACAAACCTTCGGTAGATCACATACTGGAAGAGCACCTAAAATTTTTAATATCAACATGCCTTCCTAGACACACCGTAAACCGCTATTTTGTTGTATATATAAATACAATTGCATGTTATTAGTATGTAGATATGGTCAACATATCTAACTCCGGTTTCAACAGGGTGGGGGTACAGTGGCTTCGGCCCTGGATCTTACAAGCTCACATTGTTGATCCCAGGGGGCCATTCCCCCCCAGGTAACACCTGCCCCCTTGATTTAAAGGGACAGCGCTGGGTTTATTGTCCAGTGCCTGAGGTGCCCCTTGATTGTGAATGCCGACGGGATCAATGCATTTTTTGCACCCGCTACCCATGAGCTTTGGTTTGTGGGTGGTCCCACATTAATAGGGTCTTGTGCCTAACCCGTACACGTGGTGTACATGGTAAATATCTAGTATGTAGATATGGTCAACAGTATTAACAATGTAAAACAATTTTATTAATGAGAATGTGACGTAAATAACTAAGGGAATTGTGACTTGAGTAGTGATATAGTTTTAGTTACAGATAGACACATCATCTCCATTATAATAAGATTTATATAGCTAGATAGTCAGCAATACAAGTTAGGTTTGTGTTTTATGGCATGCCAACCCTTATTGGATAATTTAATGCCAAAGTAGTTTTTTTTTTAAAGCAATTATACAGGTTTAAGTAACTATTTGTATTTAATAATAATCATTTATTTACCCACATTTATATTGTTTTAAGTATTCTGATCTAATACTAATCTTATTATAATGGAGATTGTGGGTTTGTCTGTCTGTAACCGAAACTATACCCGAAAACTATAATTACTATACAAGTCACAATTCCTTTAGTTATTTACATCATATTCTCCATGATTTATTTTTATTTAAACCTCAATTATTAATAAAATTGTTTTTCATTACTTACACTGTTGACCATATCTACATACTAATAACATGCAATTGTATTTATATACACAACAAAATAGAGGTTTACAGTATGAATGGGAAGGCTAATTTGCATATTGATCTTAAAATTGATTTTAATAAATATATGCTTAGTATTATTGATTTCTAATTGTTTGGTTTTATCTATTGAATATGAGCAAAAATCTCTTCAATAAATCTTAAAAGAAATCCCTTAACAAGAAGAAATAACTAATATTATTCTTTACTTCCTATTTTAACTAAACAGTTTAATTAGGAAAATTTACCAATGAAAGACGGGAGTAACGGAAAATGATGGAAGAGTTAATTCAAAGTTGTTTCTATTTTTCAATCATACCCTTCTGTTCAAAATCTTTTTATTCACATTCTTATTCAGTTTCATTAGCCTTTCTAATTTAATTGATATTTTTATTATAAATTTAACTAAAATCTTGCACCCAGAGGGTGCATATATTTGCTAGTAATTTTAAAATAGATNGAGAGGATGTTTCGAAGTTATAGGATAATATATATATATATATATATATATATATATATATATATATATATATACGTATATCAGTCATCCAGACACGTGTTTTGACGTTTATGTCTCATCAGTGTGGCTTGAATTTTTAACAGGTACTTCTAGTCGGGAGCGAAACCCGACAGAATTTTTGAAATCCATTTTTGAAAACCCCTCCGCACAAGCATGATGTGACACAAGGTCAATTTCTTAAAACGGAGTTTTACAGGTTTGCATTCAGAGTTTTCCTTCTCCTAGACTAGTTGCCAAGCCATGGTTAAAGAGCCCAGTCTGCCCTGCTATTTGCCCATAGCTGGAGGGAGAATTGGAATTATACCTTTCCCAAGGGTATTAGTGCCATGTGAAATGCAAACAGGTTCGTCCAGGAATTTAATTCTGCTTGACGAGTCTATTTCCTACGGCTACAAATTTTTACTGTGTCACTTACCACCTGACCCTAATTGATCCCTTAATTTTCGCTCTCCTTTTATTTATAAAAAAAAATTTTTTAAAGTTTCATCTGAACACTGCGTGCATCAAAAACAAAGCAAGTTTGTTTTATTATCATTTTTTTAAAAACAAATTTAACGTCATATCATTACATCATGTGAACACGCTCCACATCACATAAATGTTAAACAAGTCACAGTTTTAAAAAAAACAATTTTTGGCTTTATATTATCCCATCGTGTGAAAACGCTTCACGTTTATATTAACGCTAAAAAACTACTGGTTTTTAAAATCTCAATCATTTAACTCATCTGAGGATTGCATAAGCATGAAACTTTAAGTTATGAGTTTGAATCCATAATATTACAATTGATTATATATATATATATATATGTATATCAGTCATCCACAGACACGTGTTTTGACGTTTATGTGTGGCTTGAATTTTTAACAGGTACTTCTAGTCAGGAGCGAAACCCGACAGAATTTTTGTCTGTCAAGCTCCTTACCCTCACGGCTATCAGTGACTGTCAGTCAGAGGCAGACAATTAATTGATACATACTTACAGTATGTATGTTTTTACAATCACCGGAGAACTCAAATCTGTAAACAACAGCCGAGTAAATGCCTTACGCTAAACGGTGAACGTTAAAAAATGTCTCCTCTACAGTGCTCTACCATGAAAATTGGGAGCATATATATATATATATATATATATATATAAGATTTTTGGATGTTTGTTTTTTAGAAGAATTGTTGAATAAAGTATATATTATTATTTATATTTTTGCTTGAAGGCAATTACAATGCGTATATCGCATAAAATTCGATAATTATAGAAGATAATAATGACAAGTGAATTTCGTACGATGTTCTACACACAGAATCATTCTTTACCGAAATTCACTTCTCATTATTATCTTCTATAATTATCGAATTTTATGCGATATACGCATTGTAATTGCCTTCAAGCAAAAATATAAATAATGATATATATATATTATATATATATATATATAGATAGATATATATTATATATATATATATATATATGATATATTGAAAAAACAAAGGATGTTTACTAATGCATGGGCTCATCAGGAGAGAATGTGCAAACCCCCCTTTGTTTTTTCAATATATCATATTCACACTGTCGGATTAAGTTCCATTTTATTTTCACACACATATATATATGTGAAGAGAGGAAGTAAATCCGACGGTATGTAATATATCAAGAAAATTGAAAAAACACAGGTTTAAATGGGTTAAGTGGTGAGTTTATTGGCCGACGCTGCAGTGTTTCGATCTATTAAATAGATCATCTTCAGGGCATAAGATAAGATATAACATATATATATATATATATATTTATATATTACAATATAGGTACAACTATTGTAATAGATTTGCTCTACTAACGTATTGAGCACTTTGTATTTGTTATATCGCTGACTTATCTTACTGAATTCTGCACCATCTAACCATTGTGACCATATTCACCGGTAAGTCACCTTTTATCATTATATATATATGGAGGCGCGTGGGCTAGTGGTTAGAGTCATGGAAAATGGACACATCGATTCGAGTTCAATTACTAGACGAAGCTGATGGCATTTCACATAGCGCTAATACGCTTGGGAAAGGTATGAATCCATATATTCTCCCTCCAGCTATGGGTTAAATAGTAGGGTAGACTGGGCCCTTGGGTAGGTAACCAGTCTAGGAGAGGGATAACTCTGAATTCAAAATTCCTGAGGTCGGTCGTTGATTGGGTTTGTGGCAACCCTTGATACACCAATTCTTTCCTATCGACTGTGCCAAAAAGTGTGGATGGTCCAACACAAGCCTTCACCACTATAAACAAATCACTGTGTGGATGTTCATTATATGAACAATCATATGTCGAAATCGACGGGAGAGTCCATCATATATATATATATATATATATATATATATATATATATATTGGAGTAAAAAGAGGAAATCAATCCAACAGCATGTGGTTGAAAAGTAGACAATCAGCTCGTGTTCTGAAGAAGGTCGGACAGACCGAAACATTATAGTGTTGACATCACCATCAGTAAAAAACTTCCATTCTGTACAACATCCCATGTTTGTCTACTTTCTATCTATATATATATATATATATATATATATATATATATGAAATAAATATTTTTAGAAAAAACAAATAAATGATGTTATAATTCACTGACAGAAATCTGTTTCGACCTTTTATTGAAGCGGTCTTCATCAAGAGCGAAATGTTTGTGATAGAAAGACGGTGTGAGTGAACCGTTACAAAATCAAAAGTGGTACAAACGAACGTTCAAGTTCGGAGCCGGAATTTTTTTTAAATTTTGAAAATGTATATTCTGTTTTTAAAAATAAAAGAAGCATTATAATCCACAAAGAAAACTCAAAAGAGTTTGATGTAAATATGTATAAAAAATGTATAAAAAAAAAATTCCGGCTCCGAACTTGAACTTTTGTTTGTAACGGTTCACTCACACCGTCTGTCTATCACAAACATTTCGCTCTTGATGAAGACCGCTTTAATCAAAGGTCGAAACAGATTTCTGTCAGCGAGTTATAACATCATGTGTTTGTTTTTTCTAAAATATTTATTTCATACTGTTGGATTCATTTCCATTCCCTTTTTCATATATATATATATATATATAATTTTATATGAAAAAGGTGACTTACCGGTGAAACAGGTCACAATGGTTAGTTGATGCAAGTTTCACAATGATAAGACAGTGATATAACAAATATAAAGTGCTCAATACGTGAGTAGAGCCAATTTATTATAATAATGGTACACAGTAATAACCTACTCGAGTTTCACCATAAGGATCTTCAGGGCTAAATCAACTGAATTAATCAAGATATTGATTAATTACAGCCAATTGCACGTTTGTATTTTTTGGTAAAATCAGCTGTAATTAATCAATATCTTGATTAATTCAGTGGATTTAGCCCTGAAGATCCTTATGGTGAAACTCGAGTAGGTTATTACTGTGTACCATTATAATATATATATATATATATAGAGAGAGAGAGAGAGAGAGAGAGAGAATTTTCCTTGTTAACGAAATCTATTTTGAATTCGAAAATCAAAGTGTAAAGATGTTGATTTTCGAGACTTTAACAACGAAATTAACAAAATCTATTTTGAATAATTCAAACTAGACCGACCGAATGAACGAGAATTTTCTTGCTAAAAATTGTTGACCAAAGCATTACAATTATTTTCTACGGTGATGAGTATACAGACCGAAAGATAGCCAAAAGAATGAAATAACAAGCCAAAATGTCAGTAAAAAGGAAGCCATGGGTAGCAGCATGGTGGATGTGAGAAACGGCAGATGATTCTATAATGGGACAATGGCGGGGCTCATAAGATGCTGGGTGGAGGAACCCTAAACGGGTCAACGGCCAGGATCAAACAGTTCAGTTAGGAAACTACTGCTCCTCATCTCTAAGACTAGCGCCTATTGATGAGTCAACAGCCACCGATAGATATCCATGACATCCATGGATATCCGTGCTGAAAGCGCGACATGATGATGATGATGATGATGATATATATATATATATAATTGAAGCTTTATATATAAAACAAAAAAAACCTACCCTAAACAAAATAACTTTGAAGTAAGTCAACATATCCTAAAATGCTTATAATTTTCTGCCTACATTCCCTCCATTATCCCCCTCTTATCACAACCTGTGCCCACCCCCTCCAACAAAAAGAAAATCACCACTGCTTTGTTCAAACTACTACCATTCCAAAAACTCCCACTACCAATTGATATTACCTCCCACTAATTCCTTGCTTCTACTCGTTCTCGTTAAAACGAGACATGAAAACTATTCCATCGTTTTCCCACCTGAGGATGGCAAAGTGTATTGCCGAAAGCGCTAGTGACGAAACATTCGTGGACTGGTATACCAGTTCCACCCTGACACCAGAAGGTTGGCCCGAAGATTAGAAAGGATCAATGAAAGACTTGTCAGACAGGAATTGTCTGTTCAATTCAACGAAACCTCTCTCTCTCTCTCTTTCTATATATAATATATATATAATATATATATTATATATATATGGTAAAGAAAAAGGCTTAAAAATGGGTCATTTTGCGGTTATAGATCTATTTCTACTCATAGGTATCTGTGTATACCTATGAGTTTCATCAGACCGCTAACTTTATTGAAAATGGTAAACTGAAAATTTATGAGGCTTAATATACAATTTTTCTGGGAAATCTTTAATTTCCTAGAAAATTGGACATTCCCATTTTTAACTAGAGGGTGTTGCAAAATGATAACGGTCATATGATTAAGGAACAAGAGTATTAATATTTTCTTTCTTCTTATATTTTTCTATGTAGCATGTAATTTTTCTTCCCTTTCTTTCTTTTTTATGAAAACGGAACGGTCCATTATCTAGCAGAGGTGACAACACTTGTGACAATTAAGAATAATAATAATCATCGGATAATGACGGATAAGCATCATCAATTAATCAGAATTTACATTTTTGTATTTCATCTTGGACAATTTGGACGATCTCATTTTTAATCAGAGGGTGTTGCAAGATGATAACAGTTGTACTTTTAAGGAACACTAGTATTAATATATAGATTTCATCTTGGACAATTTGAACGGTCTCATTTTTAATCAGAGGGTATTGCAAGATGATAACAGTCGTACTTTTAAGGAACACTAGTATTAATATATAGATTTCATCTTGGACAATTTGGATGGTCTCATTTTTACCAGAGGGTGTTGCAAGATGATAACAGTCGTACTTTTAAGGAACACTAGTATTAATATATAGATTTCATCTTGGACAATTTGGAAGATCTCATTTTTACCAGAGGGTATTACAAGATGATAACAGTCGTACTTTTAAGGAACACTAGTATTAATATATAGATTTCATCTTGGATTATTTGGATGGTCTCATTTTTAAATCAGAGGGTGTTGCAAGATGATAACAGTTGTACTTTTAAGGAACACTAGTATTAATATATAGATTTCATCTTGGATTATTTGGATGGTCTCATTTTTAATCAGAGGGTGTTGCAAGATGATAACAGTTGTACTTTTAAGGAACACTAATATTAATATATATATATCATCTTTGTCGATTTGGATGGTCTCATTTTTAACCAGAGGGTATTACAAGAATTCCATTGTGTTTTTTATCTATCATAAAATTATCAGGTTAGAACGATCATCCACTGTAGACTGAGCAAATGTTTTGGCAAATAATGATTCACACCTGTGGTATCTGCGCAAAAATTGTTCCTGTTGTTAAAATAAGGTATGATTCCTCTACTGAAATTATTTTATCATATTAGTTGGACCAAAAATTTCTTTATATATATATATATATCTTTTTATAATGGAAATTGTGTGTGTGTCTGTAACTGAAACTATATCACTACTCAAATCATAGTTCCCTTAGTTATGTATGTCACATTCTGTATGATTTTATTCTAACCTCAATTATCAATAAAATTGTTTGACATTAATAATACTGGTGGCCTTATCTACATGGTATTTACCACTTTTACGGGTTAGGCACAAGGCCCTATTAACGAAGCTCATGGGTGGCGGGTGAAAAATTGCGTCGATCCTTTCGGCATTCCCCCTCAAGGGAGGCACCTCAGGCGCTGGGCAATAAACCCAGCCCTGCCCCTTTAAATCAAGGGGGCAGGTATTGCCTGGGGGGATAGCCCCCTGGGATCGACGCTATTAACTGTAAAGTTCCAGGGCCGAAGCCACTGGACTCCCGGTGTTGGTCTCATCTACATACAATAACATGCAATTGTATTTATATATATAACAAAATAGCGGTTTACAGTGTGAACAGGAAGGCTAATTTGCATATTGATATTAAAAATGTGATTTTAAGAAATATGTGCTCTCTATTATTGATTTCTAATTGTTTGGTTTATCTTAATGAATATGATAAAAAATCTTGCGGATAAATCTTAAAAAGAAATCCATTAACAAGAAGAAATAAATGTCATTTATTCTTCTTTACTTCCTATTTTAACTAAATAGTTTAATTAGGAAAATTTAGCAATGAAAACGGGAGTGATGGAAAAGTGAGTTTTCTATTGTTTTTTTTTTTATTATACCCCCCCTGTTTCCAATCATTTATCTGCATTCTTATTTAGTTTCATTAGCCTTTCTAATTTAATATAATATTTATTACATTAAAACTTAAATACTTGCACCCTGAGGGTGCATATTTTTGTTAATATATATATAGAAAAATTTTTGTACACCTAATATGATATATACTCCCAAAACCCTGTAGAGCTCTCTAGAGGGGACTTTAACATACTTTTCACCGGTTAGTGTAAGGCAATACTCGTCTGTTGTTTACGGATTTGAGTTCACTGGTGATCGTAACATATATCTACCAATGTATGTATTTATCAATTAAATGTTCAGCTCTTACTGGCAGCTTATCACATTTTTATCTAAGACTATTGTTAAGATAGAATACTCAGAAGAGTTTTGTTGCTAGAATACTCAGAAGAGTCCTGGAGACCTGAGGAAACTTGCTATCACTTAGTAGAAAATAGTGTAATTGAAACTGCAGTGAAAGACTTTCAAGGAGTCAAACAATAGCAAGCACAAGAGAAGACCTGGACATGGCTAAGAAAAGGACACCTCAAAAGAGATACTAAATCTTTCATAATTATTGTATAAGACAATACCATAAGAACAAACTATATCAAGGCAAAAATAGATAAGACACAGCAGAACAGTAAGTGAAGAATGTGTGGAATTAGTTAAAATTGAAGTGAAGTATTGCAAGACATGAACTGCTCATCCACCTGGGTTCTATCCTTAAGCATCACATGTCGCCACCCCGGCCAACAACAACGGAGTCTTACCCTCTGCAGAGGTGCAGTAAGTGCATTCTAATGCCCACCGACAGGGCAGAACAAACATTGACTTTTTAATTTGTGAGCACGTGAGAAATACATACAAGATAGGAATACATATACTCATAAAAAAGGTACAGTAATACACAGTGAACAGATACATAAACCATATATATGAAGAAATGTAGGACTTATGTCCTAAGGAAGTAATACAGAGTTTTCTGAAGGAATGTCACTTACTGATAGTTGGTTGGGGGCCTAAACATTGGTGTGAATGTGGACCCTGAATTAAAATTTTCCAAACACATAGAAAATACAAATAAATAAAGCAAACAAGATATAGGATTAATACGGAGGTCAATGAATACATGGATAAAGAAATGCTGAAAATGTATTCATTGCATTGGTAAGACCTCATTTGGAATTTGCTAATGTGGTTTGGAGTCCAAGACTAATCAAGGACATAAAACTCATTGAGGGAGTTCAAAGGAGAGCTACTAAAGTAATGATTTAAAAACCCTTTCGTATGAAGAAAGACTTAGGAAGATTGACTTACCAAGTTTGGTTTATCGACGTACAAGAGGGGATATGACTGAATTCTACTAATATACCATGGGATTTTATGAAACAAACTTTGATCTACTAAACATTGCTCAAATATCAATACCAATTGATCGGAGAGAGCCTTCTCTGCCTGCCGTCTAGCTAAGTGGAGTATTGCATGTTATGAATTGCTCAACCACTAGGATTCCATCCTTAAGCATCACAGATCACCAATCACATTCAACAGGTCGCCCCTTTGGGGAGGAGGGGGTTGTATCCCTCTGCAGAGGGTGTATTCTACAGCCTCATCTGACAGGGCTGATGCATAGACTGAGTCATGAAAAAATGTTTCTATGCTTACAGGGGGGCATAGTCAACATAATTTTTTTCAGGTGTGAAGTAGATGATACAATCATCATCATCATCATCTTCACGGAATAATAATAAATGAATAAATAATAATAATAATCAAAAGAAGAATCAAGACCATCCAAACTACAGCACTATTAAGATCGGCTAGAAGAGTCCTGGAGACCCGAGGAGACTTGCTGTCACTCAGCCTCCAGTGAACCACCGGCTACGGCAGGTGTGAAAAACTCCATAATAATAATAATAATAATAGAATTTTAACCATACAACAACCACAACAACAACAATAATAATAATAATGATAATAATAATGATGATTACTATTTTAAATTATTATTATTATCTAATAAGTATATTTAAAAAAAATATTATCATAAATAATAATAATAATAATAATAATAATAATTATTATTATTATTATTATTATTATTATTAGAAGAACAACAGCAGCAGCAGAAGCAACAACAACAACAACAGTCGTATATCCACAACAATAATAAAAACAAATAATAATAATGAATAATGATGAATAATAACAGCAAACTAATAATGTCAATTATAATCTTTATTGCAATTTTGGACTAAACTTTAATTATCATTAAAAGTAATAACAATAAAATAAACGAAAAAAAAAAAGAAAAGATTATAGTGTGTAGGGCTGCCACTAGGCGACACTACTAGGCTTGTTACTTTAAAAAATGTGGATTTTTATGTCCACCGAAAAACGAAATCCGACGTCGAAAAACTAATATTTAAAAAAATCTTTTTAAATAATGGACGATCTTTTTCCTTGTCGATGTCACCCGACAAAAGACATGAGTGGGAAAAATCCCAACCGTTTTAATATCAGAATCTTTCCGGGTTTTTTCCTCTGTCGGGCGCCTGCACGGCAACTGTCCGCGTCGATCCATAATCTCCAAAGGTCGGAAAATGTGAGTGTGATTTTATGAGTCTCCCTTAAGGGAGCGGTCCTTGTCTCACTCACACTCATCAGAAACCGACCCGTTGAGTCGGGGGCAGGGGTTCGAGTGTTACCAACCTTACCTTTACCTGACCCCCCCTCTTTAATATAAATTAATCGGAATTATTTGGAAAGGACATATTTTTGGTGATATTTTACACGGTGGAGCCACGGATTGAGTGTGAGTATTCATTCGAGGGAGAAATTATTATCGGTCGATCTTGAAAAAAAAAAAAAAAAAAAAAATGACGCGTAAAGTGTATATTAAAACTGGGGGAAAATATGTAAATATTTATTGTTTATATTTGTTTATTTAACCCCCGGGGAAGCTGGGTAGAATTTGGAAGGGGTTTGAGAAATCTCAAACCATTTGGATTCTTATTTTTGTTTACGTATTTTCTTATAAATGTTTGTCTACCATACGATGAACCCCTTAAAAAGTCTGAATACACAACTACTACAAGAAAAAGAAAAAGGATTTTTTAAAAATTAATTATTATTATTAAATCTTTATTAATTGGTAAATTTATATTTTTTCGACTATTTTATTATTAATTATAATTCATAAATAATATACTTAAATAAAACATTCATTAAACTATAAACAAGAGGAATGTCAATATTTTTTGTTCTCTCGAGAAACCAGTTCATTAACTTATATATATATATATATATATATATATATATATATATGATATAAATAAAATTGGGTTCAAAAACAAAAATTTGAATACCCATCAAGAATGAATAAAACAAAACATCTTTGGCATAAAATAACCCAACAAGGGTTGACATGCCGTAAATATATGTTTTTATGAGAATTTTTAGATTTTATGACTTAATTGTATAAAATATGCTTTACTATTAATTCAAAATAAAATAATTTTGTTACACTTTTTTCATTTGAAAATCTAAATACGTTTACTACACGTGTATTTGTTGTGTTTTGTGTGTTCTTTTAAAGATATTCATTTTACTAGGTATCTCCAAAATCGGGTCACGTGATCAGGGAAAATTGGTGGTACCTATTATTTACCCTTTTAAGAGATGTCTTCATAGATTAAAAAGATATCAACTCCCTGCAAGAGATGATAAATCCTTTATCATATTGTTTAAAAAAAGCAATATTTTTTTTATGGATTTAGGGAGAATGCTTAATTTTTCTATATATACCAAGTTTTAAAAAATGAATGGTACCAATGCAGAATAGCACGCAAGAGATAATATCACTAGAATCGCATTTTACTTATATAAATAGCATTAGATTACGGAAACCTCCCGAAGTAGCCTAACCCTAACCCTAATACTAATCAAAAACTAACATTAACCTTAACCTTAACCCCTTACCCTAACCGTTGCGTCTCAAAGTTTTCGGGTATTTCCGTGAAATCTAATGAAATGTAATGCTTTTTTATACGTAATATAATCGCTTGCGCGCTATTCTGTATTAGTATTAAATAAATAAAAAAAAAAAGAATATACATTTTGGAGATCCCCCGTGAAACTAGCAGTTTGATGAAAACCCTAAACTACCTTCTCTAAAAAAAACAATTTTGTTTGAGAAATTAGAAAGATGTGTTAAAAGGGGCACTTGCGTAGTTAGTAAGCAAACCCATTACTATGAGGCTGAGTCGCACTGGGTGCCCCATACACCCGCCTGAGTCACAACAAAGCTTAGTAAATAAATGGCCACCTTGGTGGTATAATGGTTTTGGGTTCTTTTTTTTAATGGCATTTCAACTTTGTGGGTTATTTAAAACTCTTAACGTCCTATAACCGCCTCAATTCCATAGCCAAAATTTATTCCGCCCCAAACATAACCCTTATCTCGCCAAAGTCCTTTGTGAACACCCTCCCCACAAAAAGCCATAAATTAATTGCCATAATTGAAACTTTGATTTAAGCGAAACAACATTAAATGATCACCATTGTGAAAAGAAGTCTTTGCCAACTTTAAATGATTTTAGCCATCTTATAGGAATCTGGACTTTGTTTAAATGTAAATATGAAGAGGGGGTTTTAGGATAAATCCTTATAGGACTTTTGTTTAAATGTAAATAAACATATTAGAAGTCTTTGATTTAAGGGAAATATCTGGATAACTTTAAATGAAAAGGCCATTTTTAGATAAATCCTTATAGAATGGGGCTCTGGACTTTGTTTAAATGTAAATTAAACATATTTAGAAGTCTTTTTTAAGGGAAATATCTTGGATAACTTTTAAATGAAAAGGCGTTTTAGATAAATCCTTATAGGAATGGGGCTCTGGACTTGGGAAAATTCTCACAATGTTACGAGTTTAATGTATCCTTGTAAGAACAGTAGTGGTACTATTTAACCCATAGCTGTGTGTATAATGGTAAACAATGCTTATTAGATTTCCCTTATGGTACCTTGCATGCTATATTGGTAATCAAGCTAGACTGGCAAACATTTCTAGTGATGTTGAGTCTCACTGGGTGCCCCATACATCTGGCCTTGTGCTACGACTAAACAAAGCTTGGTAATTTATGAGGAAGTGCGTCCCGGTCTCCCTGCCTAAAAATTGCTACCCGGTGACTATCAAAATAACAACCCCAGCTGTTGTAATTCTTGTTTATTTATCATAATTTGTCGTAATTCTTGTTTAGATATGAAGATGGATATATAGTTTGGAATAGACTGAGATAGATAGATAGATAAACAAACAAATAATATAG
This sequence comes from Doryteuthis pealeii, assembly GCA_023376005.1. Lineage (NCBI taxonomy): Eukaryota > Metazoa > Mollusca > Cephalopoda > Myopsida > Loliginidae > Doryteuthis > Doryteuthis pealeii. Next base: position 13,265,518 of record CM042182.1, read on the forward strand.
ATAGATATGAACAAATGGAGATAGATATTTTCGACAAGTAAATGTTTTTTTGGGGGTCGCATCTTTTTTTGTCATAATTCTTGTTTATTTAACTAAAAAATAAGACATTAAACAAACATGAATAAAAAAAAAATCTTAGTATTTTAAAGTAATATAGATAAATATGAACAAATTGAGAATAGATAGATTGATAGATATGAAGATGAATAGTTTTGAATAGACTGAGCTGGGTCATTATTTTAATAGTCACTGGGTAGCAATTTTTGAGGCAGAGACCCGGGATGCACTTCCTCATAATTACCCAAAGCTTACTTAATAACTAGGCACTTTTTAATGGCATTTCAAAACTATGTGGGTTATTTAATGCATCCTTGTAGAAGAACCCCTATCTTGCCCAGAATATTAACCTAGAAACTGTGCAGAGACGTGCAACCAGGCGGATACTCTCCATCAGGCATCTACCCATACTATCAATGTCTCGCAGCCCTGGGAATGGATTCGTTGAAACTTCGCGTCTGGCAACTTACCTGGTAAACACTCATAAGGTCATTAATCATCTTAACAACAGCAACCTTGAGCACCTTTTTGATCTCCATCTTTTCTAACACATGTGGACATGCCTACAAAGTCAGAAAACAGCACTGCTCACGTGACTTTCGGAAACATTTTTTCATGCTCAGAGTTGCGGAGACATGGAATAAACTGCCGTGTCTGTTGTAGGCTGCCGAAGCACTGAGTCTTTCAAAGCTCCATGCTTCCTGTAGTCCGCCGACACTATACCTGATGCCACTCTCCACATACATATGCACACACGCGCACACATACATGCATATTACTACTGTAAACTGTTCATGTTCCTGACACTAATACATTATTCTATGTACTAGACATGAGGCTTTGATGAGTTGTGGTGCACCTGAGCACTGTACACAATAAATTTCATTATCATTATTATAACATAGCTGTGTGTATAATGGTAAACAATGCTTATTAGATTTCCTTATGGTACCTTGCATGGTAAATGGTAAGTAAGCTAGACTAACAAACCATTACTAGTGATGTTGAGTCTCACTGGGTGCCCCATAAACCTTGCCTTGTGCCACAACTAAGCAAAGCTTACTAAATAACTAGACACATCATATGGTGTAATGTTAACAAGCTAACATTACAAAGTCTCACTGAGTTCGTTCTCCCCATACATCTGACCTTGTGCTACATTTCCTTAGAGCACCTTGCATGCTATATTGGTAAGCAAACTAGTCTAGCACACCTTACTAGTGAGTTGAGTCTCACTGGGTGCCCCATACATCTGACCTTGTGCCACAACTAAGCAAAGCTTACTAAATAACAAAACACATCATATGGTGTAATGGTTAACAAGCTAACCATTACTAGTGAGTTCGATTCTCACTGGGTGCCCCATGCATCCAGCTTTGTGCCACAACTAAGCAAAGCTTACTAAATAACTAAGCACCTTGCTTGGTGTAATGGTTTGGTTTGGTTTGATTTTTTTTTTAATGGCATATCAACCTTCATGGGTTATTTAATCCATCCTTGTAGAAGAACAGTAGTGGTACTATTTAACCCATAGCTGGGGGTATAGTGGTAAGCAAAGCTTAGTAAATAACTATTATATTTCCTTAGAGCACCTTGCATGCTATATAAGCAAGCTAGACTAACCGGTCACATCATGTGGCGTAATGGTTAACAAGCTAGTCTAGCAAACCATTACTAGTGAGTTTGAATCTCACTGGGCGCGTCATGCATCCGGCCTTATGCCACAACTAAGCAAAGCTTATTAAAAAATTTGGCACCTTGCGTGGTATATTGGTTTGGTTTGCTTACTTTTCTTAATGGCATTTCAACCTTTATGGGTTATTTAATGCCATATCCATCCTTGTAGAAGAACAGTAGCCTACGACTAAGCAATGCTTAGTAAATAACAGGGCCGCTCGCATGGTACAATAGTTTGGTTTGTTTTTTAAATTTTTAATGGCTTTCATAGGTTATTTAATGCCAAATCAATCCTGTGCTACTCATATGCTGAGTAGGTGAGGGCCGGTATCGAACCTGGAACCTTGTCGTTCCTAGAGCGGACGGTCTACCGACTGAGCTAAACCGGCCCTACTAACAACCGTTGCTAGTGATGATAATTCTCACTGGGTGCCCCGTACGCCCGGCCTTGTGCCACAACTGAACAAATCTTAGTAATTAACTATGTTAAATTTTCTTAGGGTACCTCGCATGGTGTAATGGTTAACAAGCTAGATTAGCAAATACTTACAAGTGAGTTCGTTTCTCACTGTGTGCCCCTTATGTCCTGCCTTGTACCACAACTAAGCAAAGCATGGTATAGTAGTTTGGTTATTTTTTTTTTAATGGCATATCAATCTTCATGGGTTATTTAATGCCAAATCCATCCTCGTAGAAGAACAGTAGTGGTAGTATTTAACACAGACCCTTCACTACAGATTTCACTTCTTCGTCACTGGAATAATGTTTTTATTGAAAAGAAAGAATGAAAGAGGGTTTGAGAGGCAAACATTATTTCAGTGACGAGGAAGTGAAATCTGTAGTGAAGAAGTGGCTCAAAGAACAGTCAACAGAATTTTCCGGGGCAGGGATACATGCTCTCCTTCGAAGGTGGAACATTGCTATTGAGAGAAACAGTGACTATGTGGAGAAGTAGGGATGTGAACCACAGAGGACTAGCTTTATTTTGATGTATGATACAATGTTTTTGTGTTGGTAATTATACCTGTCCTAAACAAAATGGCATTACTTTTTTTACTAACCCTTGTATTATCATTATTACTTGAAACCATATAACTGTGTGCAAACAACTGACTATTATTAAATAGAAATAATTACTTGAAACCATATAATTATTTGTATTAGATAGGAATACTTGAAACCATATAACTGTGTGCAAATTATTTGTATTAGATAGGAATACTTAAACCATATAACTGTGTGCAAATTATTTGTATTAGATAGGAATACTTGAAACCATATAACTGTGTGCAAATTATTTGTATTAGATAGGAATACTTGAAACCATATAACTGTGTGCAAATTATTTGTATTAGATAGGAATACTTGAAACCATATAACTGTGTGCAAATTATTTGTATTAGATAGGAATACTTGAAATATAAACTGTGTGCAAATTATTTGTAGATAGGAATACTTGAAACCATATAACTGTGTGCAAATTATTTGTATTAGATAGGAATACTTGAAACCATATAACTGTGTGCAAATTATTTGTATTAGATATACTTGAAACCATATAACTGTGTGCAAATTATTTGTATTAGATAGGAATGAAACCCATATAACTGTGTGCAAATTATTTGTATAGGAATACTTGAAACCATATAACTGTGTGCAAATTATTTGTATTTAAATACTTGAAATCTTTTTTTAAATCAAAAATTCAGTGGTGTGACCTATCCATTCAACATAACAGCACAACTTTAATTTTTATTTCATTAAGTTGCAAAAATCAGTGATTACAGGTTCATTTACGTTTATAGCACTAAGAAATGAAACCCTTATTTCTATACGTTTGCATTATGCATTATTTTATTACTTCTTCTTCCTCTTCCTACTTCCTTTCTTCTCCTACCTCTTCCTACTTCCTTTCTTCTCCTACCTACTTCCTACTCTTCTACTACCTCTTCCTTTTCCCTCTTCCTACTTCCTCTCTTCCTACTTCCTACTCCACCTCTTCCTACTTCCTTCTTCCTACTCTCCCTACTTCCTTTTCTCCCACCTTTCCTACTTACTTCTACTTCCTTTCTACCTCTTCCTACTTCCTTTCACCTCTTCCTACTTCCTTTCTTCCTACTTCCTTTCTCTCCACCTCTTCCTACTTCTTTCCTTCCTACTACTCCACCTACTTCTACCTCTTCTAACTTTCACCTCTTCCTACTTCCTTTCTCCACCTCTTACTCTCCCCTCTTCCTACTACTCCCACTCTTCCTACTTCCTTACTTCTCCCACCTCTTCCTACTTCTCCCACCTCTTCCTACTTCCCTACTTCTCCCACCTCTTCCTACTTCCTTACTTCTCCCACCTCTTCTACTTCTACTTCACCTCTTCCTACTTCATAAACCAACCAACCAACCAACCAACCAACACATTTGGCTTTTCTTATTTATCAATTTTTTTTTTTTCATTTCCAGATGCAAGAACAAAATCGTTCCACATCAATGATCAACGTCGGTCGCATCATCTTCTCCAACTTTGAGAAGAACATTCTTCGAGAGTTGGTCGACGAGCACCGCGAGATCCTCGAGTGCAAGAAAAATGACTGGCGCTCGATCAAGATGAAAACCGAGACGTGGAACGCTATAGCTGAGGAGTTCAACTCGCAGCCCGGTGTCAACCACAAGGATTGCAAACAGCTAAAAAAATGCTGGGAAAACATGAAGGCACGAGCCAAAAAGGCCCTTAACAAGGACATTATTGAGATTCCGAGGTTTGTGGAGGAATTGGAGGCCCAAGGAATTGATAATGCAGTCAGTGTGGGTGTCTCTTCAGCTGGGGTTGGGATCACGGGGGCCACTATAGCTGGGGCTGGAGTAGGGACTAATTCAGGCGGTTCCATCAAGATGGAGCCCTTGCACAACCGCCTCTATGTCGAGGCTGACCACCCTTACGACGGGGGAGGACACAGTCATGATGGAACTATTGGGGGTGGGGCTGGTCCCGGTGGAGGAGGTGGTGCTAGTACTCCTGGAGGGACTGTTGTTGTAGGAAGTGTCGGAGGAACACCTGGTACTCCTGGAGGTGGTGCTACTGTTGTCAGTATCATTGGCCCTGGGGGTGGTGGAGGCGGGGGTGGCGGACATTTGACCAACAATACAAGCAATCATAGTCAGCTTCACAATCATAATCCTGCTCAACATTTACAAAACACATTTGGTCATCAAACTGTTACAGGTGAGAACTTTTTTTTATTTTTTATTTTTCATAGTTTTTTTTTTTTTTTTTTTTAGTCCTTTTTTATAGTAAAAATCATTGTCCAATGCATTTTTAGTAAAAAATCATTTCATTTCCAATGCATTTTTATAGTAAAAATCATTGTCCAATGCATTTTTATAGTAAAAATCATTGTCCAATGCATTTTTATAGTAAAAAATCATTGTCATTGTCAATGCATTTTTATAGTAAAAATCATTGTCCAATGCATTTTTATAGTAAAAATCATTGTCCAATGCATTTTTATAGTAAAAATCATTGTCCAAATGCATTTTTATAGTAAAAATCATTTCCAATGCATTTTTATAAAATCATTGTCAAAATTTTATAATAAAAATCATTGTCCAATGCATTTTTATAGTAAAAATCATTTCCAATGCATTTTCATAGTAAAAATCATTTCCAATACATTTTTATAGTAAAAATCATTGTCCAATGCATTTTTATAGTAAAAATCATTTCCAATGCATTTTTATAGTAAAAAATCATTGTCCAATGCATTTTTATAGTAAAAATCATTGTCCAATACATTTTTATAGTAAAAATCATTCCCAATGCATTTTTATAGTAAAAATCATTGTCCAATGCATTTTTTATAGTAAAATCATTGTCCAATGCATTTTTATAGTAAAAATCATTGTCCAATGCATTTTTTATAGTAAAAATCATTGTCCAATGCATTTTTATAGTAAAAATCATTGTCCAATTTTTATAGTAAAAATCATTTTGCATTTTATAGTAAAAATCATTCAATGCATTTTTATAGTAAAATCATTTCCAATGCATTTTATAGTAAAAATCATTTCCAATGCATTTTTATAGTAAAAATCATTTCCAATGCATTTTTATTGTAAAAATCATTTGCAAGTCTGGAGCTCTGGGGAATGTGTAGTACCCCTTCATCACCATTACTCTCAGATCCACTCTTACGTGGAGTGGTAGTACCTGTTAGGGCCCCATCTATGGATTAATGAGAACAAAAATGTGTTAAAAAATTGAGTACCCATCAAGAATGATTAAAACAAAATGTCTTTGGCATAAAATAACCCAACAAGGGTTGACATGCTGTAAAATCCAACCAACATATCAGAATGGGCTCTCTTGCCATGGTGGGCAACCAGTCTAGGAGTACCATCAAAAATGAATAAAACAAAATGTCTTTGGCATAAAATAACCCAACAAGGGTTGACATGCTGTAAAATCCATCCAACATATCATAATGAGCTCTCTTGCCATGGTGGGCAACCAGTCTAGGAGTACCATAAAAATGAATAAAACAAAATGTCTTTGGCATAAAATAAACCAACAAGGGTTAACATGCTGTAAAATTCAACCAAACAACCAACCAACCTGTTAGGTAACGGGTTCAGTGTCAAAAATCTCAAAGATAAATTTTTTTTTTTTCTTTTCAAAATATTTCTAGTGTTAGAATGCCCTGACGATGATGATGGCAGCCCTTCCCCATCAATCACAGTCCAAGTGTCAAAAAATCTCAAAGATAACATTTTTTTCTTTTTTTTTATATTTCTAGTGTTAGAATGCCCTGACGATGATGGCAGCCCTCCCCCATCAATCACAGTACCAGTGTCCGGCGGCCCAGGTCCTGGGGGGATCTTTTCCATGTCAAACGGAGAAATGTGCAGCCCCAACAGTATACTGACCGGAGATGCAGCGTCGCAGGTGGTGCTCGTTAAAATGCAACAGGAACAGCACGAGATACACATGCTCATGATGAAGCGAAAATTAGACTATGCAGCCGCGGAACACAAGGCCAAAATGGATGTACTACAGATCCAGCACCAGTACTGGGCGTTGCAGTGCGAGGAACTCATGCAGAAAAAATACCCGTCCCCGAGTAACAGCTGAGCCTTAGGCTGTTCGGTTTGGAAAAGAAGAAGACCAAAAAAAAAGACAAAACAAAAATTTCTATGAATTTTTGAAAAGAGGCCAAAAGATAATTTGTATCATTCGGACTATTGGCCTCATCTTTATTGGTGTCTATACAATGTTTCGGCTGATGTGCCGGTCTTCTTCGGGTATTTCTTGTCGGACTCGAGAACCTTCTCTTCAAACTCTGGAAACTTCTCTTTGAACTCGGGAAGCTGCTTTTCGAACTTGGGAGCCTTCATGTTGTACGGGCTCACGAGTTTGACAAGAAAGCTCCTGAGTTCAACAAGAGGGCTCCCAAGTTGGACAAGAGGGCTTCCGAGTTTGAAAAGAAGGCTCCTGAGTCCGAAGAAAAAGTTCCCGATTCCGACAAGAAATACCTGAAGAAGCTCAGAGGGCACATCGGCTGAAACGTTCTATAGATAACAATAAAGATGAGGACAATAGTCCGAATAATACAAATATTATAAAACAAAAATTTTATTGGCAAAAAAAAAAAAAAGACCTCTGGCCTAAAGACTTCTGACCAGCCAAAGACCTATCATGTAAAGGGCACTATTATACTAGAGACATCCCGGATCCCTGCCCTTAATAACGCTATGCCACTTCCTTTTTTAAAAATTCTTTACCGGCTACCGGTGTAAAAATCTACCTCCTTAGAAATTTACCGTGCGCCTTAGCTCGGAGCAACCAGTTTGGAATCACAAGATTCTGGGTTCATTACAGGTCCCCGCCAACCCAGCACATAGTCAGCACAGATTTGGTAATCTGATCTTTGTGGTAAAGTTTGGAGCTGACGGTAGGTGTTGCACTCCACCCTGGCAAAAAAAAAAAAAAAAATTTCCTTGGTCTAGTGCTAGCGAAAAGGCCATAGACTCCCTCTTTTGATATGCTTTTTATTGGTAAAATAATATATTTTATTTTTTACAGTATAAAATGCAAATAAGAAATGAGACAACATAAATTTAAATGTGCAATGTTTTTAAAAATTGAATTTTTAACCTATACACTAACCCCAACCCCAACCCTAATGCTAATCCTAAACCCTAACCTCAACCCTAACCCTGCCACTAACCTCAAACCCAATCCCAACCCTAACCCTACTCCTAAACCCTAACCCCTAACCATTACATAAGTTGAAATTTATTCATGTTGTCTAATTTCTTATTCATATTTAATCCGAGGGGGGGGTGTAGGGCATTTAAAGCATTTACAATTACCCCACTCCTCACCCCGGATAAAATAACATAAATTTTATAAATTTTTGTAAATCCAAAAAAATATCTAAATTATTTCCCCTGATAAAAAGCATAAAGAGAAAACGGTTATTTCCTACAAGTCTAACATAAACAAAGGGAAACGACTCTTGACTGATAAATCATTTATTTATTTTCCCATTAAACTAACCCTAAACCCTCACCCTAACCCTGTCTTCTTTTTTCCTTGTAGATCAATAGATAAATAAATAATTTATCAGTCAAGAGTGATTCCCCTTTGATCATGTTGGACTTATAGGAAATAATCCAAAAAGTTGTATTATAATTTTGAATGGAAAAAATTATTTGTAATCATTTTTTAAATCATTTTGGTTATTTCCTATAACTCCAACATAAACAAAGGGGAACCACTCTTGACTGATAAATTATTTATTTATGTTCCCATTAAACTAACCCTAAACCCTCACCCTAACTCTAACCCCGTCTTCTTTTTCCTAGTAGATCAATGAATAAATAAATAATTTATCAGTCAAGAGTGGTTCCTCTTTTGATCATGTTAGACTTATAGGAAATATCTGAGAAAACAGCACACAGTAAATTTCTAAGGAGGTACATTTTTATGCCGGTAACTAGCAAAGGAAAAAAAAACAAAGTGGCATAGCGTTTTAAGGGCAGGGATCCAAGACGAATCTAATGGAGTCGCCCCCATCTAAGGTTTTTTATCCCTTTGTGTATGACACCCTCAGGTCAAAAGATGTTAGCCACAAACTCATTTTTTAATTTTTTTTTGTTTTTAAAAAATCCAGATACTGTTGATGTCCAAGTTATGCAGGAAAATTTCAAACAAAAAATTCATGGATCAAGACACATACACATACACACTTAAAACACACACATATACGGAGACGTGTATGCATGTGTGTGTTTTCATATGGATAAACACGTTCACATAATGTACCTGTATAATTGTGTATAACTCTATTCATCTCTCTCTCTCTTCTCTCTCTCTCTCACACACATGTACACAAACACACACATATAAATATGTAATATTATGAAAGAAATTGACAAACACAAGTTTATAAATGAGTAATGTTTATTTCGCCTACGCTGCTGTGTTTCGATCTGTTTCAATAGATCTTCTTCAGGGCTTTCAGTAGTTTGAGGGAAAAAAATAAAAGTATCATAGAAAATAAGAAATCTTCGAGACCCTTTTGTTTTGTGGTCAGTCAGTTGGTGTAATTGAAATTGTTGATGGAAACACTAGTGTTCTTGGATTTTTAAAATATATACAGAAACTTCGAAACAGAATGCATGTTGTAGATTTTGGCGTTTCTGTATACATTTTAAAAACACACACATTTTTTGGTGTTTCTGTATACATTTTAAAAATCCAAGAATGCTCCGTTTTCATCAACAATTTCAAATAGACCGACTGACCACAAAACAAAAGGGTCTCAAAGATTTCTTATTTTCTGTGATACTTTTATTTTTTTCCCCTTAAACTAATGAAAGCCCTGATGAAGATCTAATGAAACAGATCAAAACACTGCAGCGTAGGCGAAATAAACATTACGCGTTTAGAAACTTGCGTTTGTCAATTTTTTTTCATAATATTACATACTGTAGGATTCACTTCCACTTTTTCCTCACATATATATATATATATATATGTATATATAAAAATGATAATATTAATATTGATAATATACTTTGCTATATTTTTAATAGAGTAAAAATCGGTGATAATAAATATATATTTTACCCCAGATGTCTAAGTAGTAGCAGGAAAAATCAATTTTTAAACCTATGGTTTTCAAATATATATATATATATATAATATAATAATATATAAAATAAACATATGGTCAGTAAACCTACTAAATGTTTCGCTAGTGCTCTTCAGGGCTAAATCCGATTTTTTACTTATTAGCTTACTTTTATGAAAAATATTATCTATCTATCCAAAGATTATTTGGTTGGTATTATTGGCCTTTTTCTTTTTCCCAAAAATTTTTTTCTCCCCGGTTTGTTTGATAGTATATTTTTTACAATCAAACTTTTGCAGGTTTTTTCTCACCGCGAGGATTTTACCATCAAGTTTGGTAATATATATAATATATATATATATATAATATATATATATATATATATATAATATAGTCTTACTCATTTCCTCAACGTATATAATGAATTTATTCAGATAACAACTTTTCTTAAGTTTTATTTACACATAACAGCATTAAGTAAACTTTTACATTTTTTATCAAAAATTAATTTAATTATTTACTTTATTTCGATTTAAATCTATTTACAAAATTGAGATTTAAAATCTTGAAATATTATGATTTTTTCAATAACCGTAGGAGGCATACTATAGTTTTAAAAGCAAATTTTTCGCTATATTTTTTATTCGAAATCTAGGTTAAAATTTCGAATTAAATTTCACCCTTTTCGGAAGTTTCTGGAGAAAATATATGTTAAATATGGTTAAAAAAAACTAAGATTAAGAGAATTGAAAATAAAGACAAAATCCGAGGAAAAGAATCGAGACCATCCAAAAACAACAGGCAATTGTTTAAGATCAGCTTAGAATACTTGGAACTAAGGAGACTTGTTTGCCACTCAGCCTCCCAGTTGAAAAGCCACCAGCTAAAGCTGGTTTGAACAACTTACAAGGAGTGAAATAAAAATAATTACCAATATTAATAACAATAAGAAGAATCTTGCACAAAGAATTAAAAAAAAAAACAAGAAATAGATAGATAGGATAGATAGACAGATAAATAAAAGACGAATGAAAATAGAAACCTGATCAAGAATTGAAACCTTGCCGACGACAGCATTATTACGAAAAATATTAGAATATTCAAGAAACTTGTTGTCATTGATCGTCAGTAAAAAGCCAAAATTCAACGAACACAACAATTATGAATAATAATGATAATAATGAATAAGTTTAAGTAGATAAGTTACCTTTGCCAGGTGTAAACTAACCTATGAAAATATATTTTAAAAAATGGACGCCTCGAGGTCCTAGACAACACATTATTTAGAGATATAGCCTAGGGCCACATACACCACAGGGCATCAATCTTTGAGAAATATTTATTTTCATATACGGGGGGGGGGGGGGGGGGGCAAAATGATCAGATAAATTTGTAGGTTTAATAAAAGCAAAGTAGAATAATAATGAAAATGTTTGCCGCCAAATGTTTTACTGCGATGACGTTAGTTCATTTTGGGCTACATTATATATATATATATATATATATTACTATATATATATATATATATATATTATAGAGAGAGAGAGAGAGAGAGAGAGAGAGAGGGGGGGAGAAGGGAGAGAGAGAGAGGAGAGAGAGAGAGAGAGAGAGAGGGGGGATTTCGAAACAAAAACTAATGGCTAAAACAAGACCATATCCTTTCTGTTAATTTTTTTCATACTATTTAAAGTTCCCATTTCAATAATACTCAGTTTTTCAAACAAAATCCTTGATAAAGGGTGGAGGCCATCGAAATATGGGGAAAAATAAAGCGGACAAAGGGCAAAAACAACCGTTTATCTTAGAACTGTATTTTTTCTATTCTGTTTTGTTTTATATATTTCCTATGCTTTCCACAATGTTCACAAAAACAATATATTTAATACATAACATATATTATATACATATATATATATATAATATATATAATATATATATATATATATATATATATATTATTATTATTTAATATTATATATTATTATTATTATTAACATTAATACAAACATTTTTAAAGAAAGGCCTCGAATTTCGAATGAAGTCCTAGTATCAAATGGAAGTATATCTAGACCACTTCATTGTATTTTACCAATATATTTCTATAGTAAATCATTTTATAATGCTTTTTATAGTAAATAATCTGTAATACCTTTTATAGTAAATTATTTACAATGCATTTTTAAAGTTAAATTTATTTACAATGCATTTTATAGTAAATCATTTGTAATGCTTTATAGTAAATAACTTTACAATCATTTATGGTAAATCATTTGCAATGCATTTTTATAGTTAAATCATTTGTAATTGCT
>CM042182.1:13277788-13304385 GCA_023376005.1 Doryteuthis pealeii
AAAAAAGATGGGTGGGTGGGCATGCAGAACGAAAAGGAAGTAGAAAGGCTGGAAGAAAGAAAGGAAAGGCTAGGAGAAGAAAGGGAAGTAGGAAGGGTAGGAGAAGAGAGGAAGTAGGGAGAGTAGGAGAAGGAGAGTAGAAAGAGGTAGGAGAAGAGAGGGAGTAGAAAGAGGTAGGAGAAGAAAGGAAGTAGAAGAGGTAGGAGAAAGAGGGAGTAGAAAAGGTTAGGTAGAAGAAGCGAAGTAGGAAGAGTAGGAGAAGAAGGAAGTAGGAAGAGGTAGGAGAAGAAAGGAAGTAGGAAGTAGGTAGAAGAAGTAAGAAAATAATGCATAATGCAAACGTATAGAAATAAGGGTTTCATTTCTTAGTGCTATAAACGTAAATGAACTGTAATCACTGATTTTTGCAACTTAATGAAAATAAAAATTAAAAGTTGTTGTTATGTTGAATGGATAGGTCACATTTCGAAGAAATTTGAAATACAAATATTTGCACACAGTTATATGGTTTTCAAGTATTCCTATCTAATACAAATAATTTGCACACAGTTATATGGTTTCAAGTATTCCTATCTAATACAAATAATTTGCACACAGTTATATGGTTTCAAGTATTCCTATCTAATACAAATAATTTGCACACAGTTATATGGTTTCAAGTATTCCTATCTAATACAAATAATTTGCACACAGTTAATGGTTTCAAATATTCCTATCTAATACAAATAATTTGCACACAGTTATATGGTTTCAAGTATTCCTATCTAATACAAATAATTTGCACACAGTTATATGGTTTCAAGTATTCCTATCTAATACAAATAATTTGCACACAGTTATATGTTTCAAGTATTCCTATCTAATACAAATAATTTGCACACAGTTATATGGTTTCAAGTATTTCCTATCTAATACAAATAATTTGCACACAGTTATATGGTTTCAAGTATTCCTATCTAATACAAATAATTTGCACACAGTTATATGGTTTCAAGTATTCCTATCTATACAAATAATTTGCACACAGTTATATGGTTTAAGTATTCCTATCTAATACAAATAATTTGCACACAGTTATATGGTTTCAAGTATTCCTATCTAATACAAATAATTATATGGTTTCAAGTAATTATTTCTATTTAATAATAGTCAGTTGTTTGCACACAGTTATATGGTTTCAAGTAATAATGATAATACAAGGGTTAGTAAAAAAAGTAATGCCATTTTGTTTAGGACAGGTATAATTACCAACACAAAAACATTGTATCATACATCAAAATAAAGCTAGTCCTCTGTGGTTCACATCCCTACTTCTCCACATAGTCACTGTTTCTCTCAATAGCAATGTTCCACCTTCGAAGGAGAGCATGTATCCCTGCCCCGGAAAATTCTGTTGACTGTTCTTTGAGCCACTTCTTCACTACAGATTTCACTTCCTCGTCACTGAAATAATGTTTGCCTCTCAAACCCTCTTTCATTCTTTCTTTTCAATAAAAACATTATTCCAGTGACGAAGAAGTGAAATCTGTAGTGAAGGGGGTCTGTGTTAAATACTACCACTACTGTTCTTCTACGAGGATGGATTTGGCATTAAATAACCCATGAAGATTGATATGCCATTAAAAAAAAAAAAATAACCAAACTACTATACCATGCTTTGCTTAGTTGTGGTACAAGGCAGGACATAAGGGGCACACAGTGAGAAACGAACTCACTTGTAAGTATTTGCTAATCTAGCTTGTTAACCATTACACCATGCGAGGTACCCTAAGAAAATTTAACATAGTTAATTACTAAGATTTGTTCAGTTGTGGCACAAGGCCGGGCGTACGGGGCACCCAGTGAGAATTATCATCACTAGCAACGGGTTGTTAGTAGGGCCGGTTTAGCTCAGTCGGTAGACCGTCCGCTCTAGGAACGACAAGGTTCCAGGTTCGATACCGGCCCTCACCTACTCAGCATATGAGTAGCACAGGATTGATTTGGCATTAAATAACCTATGAAAGCCATTAAAAATTTAAAAAACAAACCAAACTATTGTACCATGCGAGCGGCCCTGTTATTTACTAAGCATTGCTTAGTCGTAGGCTACTGTTCTTCTACAAGGATGGATATGGCATTAAATAACCCATAAAGGTTGAAATGCCATTAAGAAAAGTAAGCAAACCAAACCAATATACCACGCAAGGTGCCAAATTTTTTAATAAGCTTTGCTTAGTTGTGGCATAAGGCGGATGCATGACGCGCCAGTGAGATTCAAACTCACTAGTAATGGTTGCTAGACTAGCTTTTAACCATTACGCCACATGATGTGACCGTTAGTCTAGCTTGCTTATATAGCATGCAAGGTGCTCTAAGGAAATATAATAGTATTTACTAAGCTTTGCTTACCACTATACCCCAGCTATGGGTTAAATAGTACCACTACTGTTCTTCTACAAGGATGGATTAAATAACCCATGAAGGTTGATATGCCATTAAAAAAAAAATCAAACCAAACCAAACCATTACACCAAGCAAGGTGCTTAGTTATTTAGTAAGCTTTGCTTAGTTGTGGCACAAAGCTGGATGCATGGGGCACCAGTGAGAATCGAACTCACTAGTAATGGTTAGCTTGTTAACATTACACCATATGATGTGTTTAGTTATTTAGTAAGCTTTGCTTAGTTGTGGCACAAGGCCAGATGTATGGGGCACCCAGTGAGAACTCAAAACTCACTAGTAAGGTGTGCTAGACTAGTTTGCTTACCAATATAGCATGCAAGGTGCTCTAAGGAAATGTAGCACAAGGTCAGATGTATGGGGCACCCAGTGAGACTTAAACTCACTAGTAATGGTTAGCTTGTTAACCATTACACCCATATGATGTGTTCTAGTTATTTAGTAAGCTTTGCTTAGTTGTGGCACAAGGCAAGGTTTATGGGCACCCAGTGAGACTCAACATCACTAGTAATGGTTTGTTAGTCTAGCTTACTTACCATTATACCATGCAAGGTACCATAAGGAAATCTAATAAGCATTGTTTACCATTATACACACAGCTATGTATAATAATGATAAGTGAAAGTGTATGGGTTACAGTGCTCAGGTGCACCACAACTCATCAAAGTCTCATGCTAGTAACATAGAATAATGTATTAGTGTCAGGAAACATGAACAGTTTACATAGAATATGCAGATCCCAAATTAATCACAGTATATCTCTATCTATCTATATATCTATTTGTAGTGCTGAAAATTCAGTGTCTACGCAGCCCTTACAACGAGACACGCAGTTTATTCCTGTCTCCGCAACTCTGAGCATGAAAAAAATGTTTCCGAAAGTCACGTGAGCCAGTGCTGTTTGCTGATCATCTATCCCATCAATATAAATATACATATATAACCTGAGTGTGCTGTTGTTAAGATATAATACCTTAGAGTGTTTATCTCTATATATCTCTATTCTCTTATTCAATCTATATCCTCTCTATTCTCTATATCTTTATATGTTTGTAGATGCCTGGATGGAGAGGTATCCGCGCTGTCTATCTCTCTCTACATGTCTTAGTTATATATCTATTATCTCTATCTAATTATGCATTATATATATATCCCACATATAATGCGCATTAAGAGTAGTATATCCTAAAATAAACATAATAAAATCCCTTCTCTCTCTCTATATATATCATTTTCTACCCATATCTTATATAAATATATCTCCAGCTCAGTCTATTCAAAACTATTCATCTTCATATCATCAATCTACTATGCCAGGTGTCAATTTATCTATTACTTTAAATACTAAAATTTTTTTTATTTCATGTGTTAATGTCTTATTTATTATATATATATCTATATATATATGACAAAAAATCTATCTCTATATATATATATACTATTTTATCTTGTCGAAAATATCTATCTCCATCTTGTTCATATCTATCATATTATTTTGTTGTATGCATCATTCTTCTCAGTCTATTCCAAACTATATAGTCCATCCTTCGTATGATTCTATATCATATTATATTACTATCTATATATATTAATATAAACAATATACTATCTATCTATATTCTCTTTTATCATCTCTTGTATCTATATCTTATATCCTACTTCTACTCCTCTATTAATATATATCATATCTTACTACACCAACAATACATCCCATGTAACTCCAATCACACATATGATATCCGATCCGTAGCTTGATTACCAATATAGCATGGCAAGGTACCATAAGAAATCTTAAGTGAGAGCATGTTACCATTATTACCACACAGCTAGAAATAGTTACCCACTGACTGTCTTCTACAAGATACAATTAAACTCGTAACATCCTGTTTGAGATAGTTCCTATATCTCTATTATCCTTCTCTCATTAGTATATATTTATCTAAAATGTCTCCTCATATATATAGTCGCGAAATATTTCCCTTAATTTCAAAACTTCTAAAATGTTTAATTTATTTACGATTTTAAACCAAAGTTCCAGAGCCCCATTCCTATTAAGGATTTATCTAAAAATGGCCTCATTTAAAGTATCCAAGATATTCTCTCTATATATCTATATATTATCTTATATATATGTTTATATACATATTATCTATATATCTCTATATCTTTCATTCCTATTAAGATTTATCAATAAATTGGGGCTAAAAATGTCCTTGTCATTTAAGTTACCTGTTATTCCCTAAATCAAAGAGCTGCTAAATATGTTTAATATTACATTTAAACAAAGTCCAGATCCCATTCCTATATATATGCTATATAGTCTATAGGTCTATATAATGGCCTTTCATTAAAAGTACCTGTTATTTCCCTTAAACAAAGACTTCAAATAGTTAATATTACATAAACATATATCCAATCCCACGCTTATATAGTATAGGCGAAGTGAAGAGCTCTAAAAATGGTTTCGAGTTGAAAGTTACTGAGGCGTAAGATGCGAGATATATCTATGATGTGTGATTAATGATATTCATGTAAACAAGTATACTGCGTAGTGGAATTGAGAAATGTGAATCTGGGCCTAGTGAAGAGGCCGGTATAGGACGTTAAGAGTTTTAAATAACCCACAAGTTTGAAATCCATTTAAAAAAAAGAACCCCAAACCCATTATACGCACCAAGGTCATATATCTTATATCTGTTGTGACTCTTATCTTGTAGGGGCCTCAGTGCGACTCAGCGCCCACTAGTAATGGTCTTGCGGCTTACTAAACTTACGGCAAGTGCCCCTTTTAACACATCTTCTAATTCTCAATACAAAATTGTTTTTTAGAGAAGGTAGTTTAGGGTTTTCATCAAACTGCTAGTTTCACGGGATCTCAAAATTATATTCTTTTTTTTATTTATTAATAACTAATACAGAATAGCGCGCAAGCGTTATATATCTGTATAAAAAGCGTACATTTCATTAGATTTCACGAAATACCCGAAAACTTTGAGGACGCAACGGTTGAGAAAAGAAAAATTAATAAGCTAATAGAAAATTATTGGATAGTATTAGTAGGGTTAGCAGCTCTATTCTCTAACTAATGCATTATAAGTAAAATGCGATTCTAAGTGATGTTATTTATCTCTTGGGTCTTATTCGCATACTATGTCAGTTGTGAGATACTTGGTATATATAAAAAAATTAAGCATTCTTCCCTAAATCCATAAAAATATGCTTTGTTTATAAAACCATATTGATAAAGGATTTTATCATCTGTGCAGGGATTGGATCTTTTAATCATGAAGGACATCTTAAAAAGGGGAAATAATAGGTACCACCAGATTTTCCCTGATCACGTGACCCGATTTTGAGATACCTAGTAAAAGATGAATATTTTAAATAAGAACACACCAAAACACAACAATACACGTGTAGTAAATCGTATTTAGATTTTCAATGAAAAAGTTGTACAAAATTATTTTATTGAATAAATAGTAAAGCATATTTCTTATACCAATTAAGTCATAAAATCTAAAATTCTCATAATAAACATATATTTACGGCATGTAACCCTTGTGGTTATTTTATGCCAAAGATGTTTGTTTTAGTTCATTCTTTGATGGTATTCAAATTTTGTTTTTAACGCCCAATTTTTTATAACATATTCATATATAATATTATATATATATATATATATATATAAGTTTAATGAACGGGTTCTCGAGAGAACAACAAAATATTGACAGTTCCTCTGTTATAGTTTAATGAATGTTTTTATTTATAGTATATTATTGATGGAATTATAATTAAGTAATAAAATATGTTCGAAGAAAATATAGAATTTACCAATTGAATAAAGATTTAATAATAATTAATTAATTTTTAAAAATCCTTTCTTTTTCTTGTAGTAGTTGTGTAATTCAACTCTTATTTAAGGGGTTCATCGCTATGTAGACAAAAACATTTATAAAGAAATACGTAACAAAAATAAGAATCTCAAAGTTTTGAGATTCTCAAACCCCTTCAAATTCTACCAGGCTTCCCCGGGGCCCCGGATTCTGTCTCCGTCGCGTGCATGACGTCGTAGTTAAATAACACAGAGATCATAAACAAAATATTACATATTTTCCCAGTTTTATATACACTTTACGCGTCATTTTTGTTTTTTTTTTTTTCAGAGTCGACCGGAGAAGAATTTCTCCCTCGAATGAGAGGTGACGCACACTTCAAGGATGCCGTGGCTCACCGTGTAAGAATATCGACCGAAAAAATGTCGCTTTCCAAATAATGTCCGAGTAGATGATATAAAGAGGGGTCACGGTAAAGTAAGGTTGGGTAACCATCGAACCCGCTGCCCGCCGACTCAACGGGTCGTGTTCTGATGAGTGTGAGTGAACAAACGCTCCCTTTTAAGGGAGACTCATAAAATCACAGCTCACATTTCCGACCTTTGGAGATTATGGATCGACGCGGACAGTTGCCGTGCAGGCCGCCGACAGAGGAAAACGCGGAAAGATTCGAGGATTAAAACGGTTGCGGAATTTTTCCCACTCATGTCTTTTGTCGGGTGACATCGACAAGAAAAAGATCGTCCATTATTTAAAAAGAGATTTTTAGAATATCTAGTTTTTCGACGTCGGATTTCGTTTCGGTGACAGTGAAAAATCCACATTTTTGTAAGAAACAAGCCGCTAGGTAGGTGTCGCCTAGTGGCAGCCCCTAACACGTATAATCTTTTCTTTTTTTTTTCGGTTTATTTTATTTTATTACTTTTAATATAATGTAAAGTGAGTCCAAGAATTGCAATAAAAGATTATAATGACATATGTAGGTGTTGCTGTTATGTATAGTCATGCATTATTCATATTATTATTTGTTTTTATTATTGTTTGGATATACGACTGTTGTTGTGTTGTTGCTCTGCTGCGGTGCTGTGGTGTTCTTCTAAGTAATGAATAATAATAAAATAGGATAATAGATTATGATTATATTAGTATTATTATATTATGATAATATTTTTTTTAAATATACTTAGTTAGATAATAAGTAATAATTATAAGATAGTAGATCTCGGATTATTATTTCAAGATTATATGTGTTGTTGTTGTGGTTGTTGTGATGCGGTTAGAAATTCAATTTATTATTATATGGAGTTTTTCCACCCTGCCGTAGCGCGGTGGTCACTGGAGCTGGCAGTGACAGCAAGTCTTCCTCGGTCTGGCCAGAGGCGCGTGCGAGCGCGATCTTAATAGTGCCCTGTAGTTGGATGGTCTTGTCTCTTTGGATTATTTTATTATTATTATCATTATATTAGTCCGGTGAAGATGATGATGATGATGATTGATCATCTACTTCACACCTGAAAAAAAAATTATGTGACATGCCCCCCTGTAAGCATTAGAAACATTTTTTCATGACCAGTTCTATGCATCAGCCCTGTCAGATGAGCTGGTAGAATAACACCCTCTTGCAGAGGATACAACCCCCCTCCTCCCCAAAGGGGCGACCTGTTGAATGTGATTGGTGATCTGTGATGCTTAAGATGGAAATCAGTGCTGAGCAATTCATAACATGCAATACCCACTTAGGCTAGACGGCAGCAGAGAAGGGCTCTCTCCGATCAATTGGGTATTGATATTGTGAGCAATGTATAGATCAAAGTTTTGTTTCATAAAATCCATGTGTATATTAGTAGATTAGCTATATTCCCCTCTTGTAGCGTCGATAAACCAAACTTTGTAAGTCAATCTTCCTAAGTCTTTCTTCATACGAAAGGGTTTTTAAATCAACTTTAGTAGCTCTCTTGAACTCCCTCAATTGAGTTTTATTCCTTATTAGTCTTGGACTCCAAACCACATTAGCAAAATTCCAAATGAGGTCTTACCAATGCAATGAATAATTTTTTCAGCATTTCTTTATCCATGTATTCATATGACCTCCGTATAATCCTAATATCTTGTTTGCTTATTATTTGTATTTCTATGTGTTTGGAAAATTTAATTCAGGGTCCACATTCACACCAATGTTTAGGCCCCCCACCAACTATCAGTAAGTGACATTCCTTCAGAAACTCTGTATACTTCCTTAGGAACATAAGTCCTACATTCTTCATATATATGTTTATGTATCTGTTCACTTGTTATACTGTACCTTTTTTATGAGTAATGTATTCCTATCTTGTATGTATTCTCACGTGCTCACAAATTAAAAAGTCAATGTTTGTTCTGCCCTGTCGGTGGGCATTAGAATGCACTTACTGCACCTCTGCAAGAGGGGTAAAAGACTCCGTGTTGTTGGCCGTGGGTGGGACATGTGATGCTTAAGGATTAGACCCAGGTGATGAGCAGTTCATGTCTTGCAATACTTCACTTCAATTTTAACTAATTCCACACATTCTTCACTTACTGTTCTGCTGTGTCTTATCTTATTTTTGCCTTGATATAGTTTGTTCTTATGGTATTGTCTTATACAATAATTATGAAAGATTTAGTATCTCTTTTGAGTGTCCTTTTCTTAGCCATGTCCAGGTCTCTCTTGTGCTGCTATTGTTTGACTCCTTGAAAGTCTTTCACTGCAGTTTCAACTTACACTTTTTCTACTAAGTGACAGCAAGTTTCCTCAGGTCTCCAGGACTCTTCTGAGTATTCTAGCAACAAAACTCTTCTGAGTATTTCTATCTTAACAATAGTCTTAGATAAAAATGTGATAAGCTGCCAGTAAGAGCTGAACATTTAATTGATAAATACATACATTGGTAGATATATGTTACGATCACCAGTGAACTCAAATCCGTAAACAACAGACGAGTATTGCCTTACACTAACCGGTGAAAGTATTTAAAGTCGCCCTCTAGAGAGCTCTACAGGGTTTTGGGAGCATATAATCATATTAGGTGTACCAAAAATTTCTATATATATATTATATATATAGTATTAAGTTTTAATGTAAAAAATATTATATTAAATTAGAAAGGCCAATGAAACTAAATAAGAATGCAGATGAAAAAATGATTGGAAACAGGGGGGGTAATAATAAAAAAAAAACAACTGAAACATACTTTTCCATCACTCCCGTCTTTCATTTGCTAAATTTTCCTAATTAAACTATATTTAAAATAGGAAGTAAAAAATAAAATTACATTTATTTCTTCTTTCGATTCTTTTAAGATTTATCCGCAAGATTTTTTATCATATTCATTAAATAAAACCAAACAATTAGAAATCAATAATAGAGAGCACATTTTCTTAAAATCACATTTTTAATCAATATGCAAATTAGCCTTCCTGTTTCACACTACCGCTATTTGTACAAATATGCAATTGCTTTGAATTAATAGCGTATCCCAATCCCCCCACAATTGCATATTAGCGTGATATGCCGAAAGGATGCCAATTGACATGCCTAATAAAAGTGGTAAATATGTAGTCAGATTATTAATGTCAAACAAATTTTATATAATTGAGGTTAGAATAAAATCATATAGAATTTGACATAAATAACTAAGGGAACTATGATTTAAATAATGATATAGTTTCAGTTACAGACACACACACAATCTCCATTATAATAAGATATATATATATATATTTATAAAGAAATTTTTGGTCCAACTAATATGATAAAATAATTTCAGTAGAGGAATCATACCTTATTTTAATAACAGGAACAACTTTTGCGCAGATACCACAGGTGTGAATCATTATTTGCCAAAACATTTGCTCAGTCTACAGTGGATGATCGTTCTAACCTGATAATTTTATGATAGATAAAAACACAATGGAATTCTTGTAATACCCTCTGGTTAAAATGAGACCATCCAAATCGACAAAGATGATATATATATATTAATATTAGTGTTCCTTAAAAGTACAACTGTTATCATCTTGCAACACCCTCTGATTAAAAATGAGACCATCCAAATTGTCCAAGATGAAATCTATATATTAATACTAGTGTTCCTTAAAAGTACAACTTTTATCATCTTGCAACACCCTCTGGTTAAAAATGAGACCATCCAAATAATCCAAGATTAAATCTATATATTAATACTAGTGTTCCTTAAAAGTACGACTGTTATCATCTTGTAATACCCTCTGGTAAAAAATGAGATCTTCCAAATTGTCCAAGATGAAATCTATATATTAATACTAGTGTTCCTTAAAAGTACGACTGTTATCATCTTGCAACACCCTCTGGTAAAAATGAGATCGTCCAAGATGAAATCTATATATTAATACTCTTGATCATTAATTGTATGACTGTTATCATCTTGCAATACCCTCTGATTAAAAATGAGACCGTTCAAATTGTCCAAGATGAAATCTATATATTAATACTAGTGTTCCTTAAAAGTACAACTGTTATCATCTTGCAACACCCTCTGATTAAAAATGAGACCGTCCAAATTGTCCAAGATGAAATACAAAAATGTAAATTCTGATTAATTGATGATGCTTATCCGTCATTAATCCGATGATTATTATTATTCTTAATTGTCACAAGTGTTGTCACCTCTGCTAGATAATGGACCGTTCCGTTTTCATAAAAAAGAAAGAAAGGGAAGAAAAATTACATGCTACATAGAAAAATATAAGAAAGAAAGAAAATATTAATACTCTTGTTCCTTAATCATATGACCGTTATCATTTTGCAACACCCTCTAGTTAAAAATGGGAATGTCCAATTTTTCTGGGAAATTAGGATTTCCCAGAAAAATTGTATATAAAGCCTCATAAATTTTCAGTTTACCATTTTCAATAAAGTTAGCGGTCTGATGAAACTCATAGGTATACACAGATACCTATGAGTAGAAATAGATCTATAACCGCAAAATGACCCATTTTTAAGCCTTTTTCTTTACCATATATATATATATATATATATACAGGTTTCGTTGAATTGAACAGACAATTCCTGTCTGACAAGTCTTTCGTTGATCCGTTCTAATCTTCGGGCCATCCTTCTGGTGTCAGGGTGGAACTGGTATACCAGTCCACCGAATGTTTTATCACTAGCGCTTTCGGCAATACACTTTGCCATCCTCAGGTGGGAAACGATGGAATAGTTTTTATGTCTCATTTTTAACGAGAACGAGTAGAAGCAAGGAATTAGTGGGAGGTAATATCAATTGGTAGTGGGAGGTTTTTGGAATGGTAGTAGTTTGAACAAAGCAGTGGTGATTTTCTTTTTGGAGGGGTGGGCACAGGTTGTGATAAGGGGGGGGATAATGGAGGGAATGTAGGCAGAAAATTATAAGCATTTTAGGATATGTTGACTTACTTCAAAGTTTATTTTGTTTAGGGTAGGTTTTTTGTTTTATATATAAAGCCTTCAATTATATATATATATATATATATCATCATCATCATCATCATGTTGCACTTTTCAGCGCGGATATCCATGGATGTCATGGATATCTATCGGTGGCTGTTGACTCATCAATAGGCGCTAGTCTTAGAGATGAGGAGCAGTAGTTTCCTAACTGAACTGTTTGATCCTGGCCGTTGACCCGTTTAGGGTTCCTCCGCCCAGCATCATATGAGCCCCGCCATTGTCCCAGTATGGGATCATCTGCCGTTTCTCACATCCACCACGCTGCTACCCATGGCTTCCTTTTTACTGACATTTTGGCTTGTTATTCCATTCTTTTGGCTATCTTTTGGTCTGTATACTCGTCGCCGTAGAAAATAATTGTAATGCTTTGGTCAACAATTTTTAGCAAGAAAATTCTCGTTCGTTCGGTCGGTCTAGTTTGAATTATTCAAAATAGATTTTGTTAATTTCATTGTTAAAGTCGCGAAGATCAACATCTTTACACTTTGATTTTCGAATTCAAAATAGATTTCGTTAACAAGGAAAATCTAATATATATATATATATATTATAATGGTACACAGAATAACCTACTCGAGTTCACCATAATGATCTTCAGGGCTAAATCCACTGAATAATCAATATTGATTAATTACAGGCAATTTTACCAAAAATACAAACTGCAATTGGCTGTAATTAATCAATATCTTGATAATTCAGTTGATACCTGAAAGATCCTTATGTGAACTCGAGTAGGTTATTACTGGCTACCATTTATTAAATAATTGCTCTTACTCACGTATTGAGCACTTTATATTTGTTATACACTGTCTTATTCATTGTGAAACTGCAGTCAACATAACCATTGGACCTGTTTCACCGGTAAGTCACCTTTTTCATATAAATTATTATAATATATAATATATGAAAAGGGAATGGAAATGGAATCCAACAGTATGAAAAATATTTAAAAAACAAACACATGATGTTATAAACTCGCTGACAGAATCTGTTTTCGGACCTTGATTAAAGCGGTCTTCATCAAGAGCGAAATGTTGTGATAGACAGACGGTGTGAGTGAAACCGTTACAAACAAAAGTTCAAGTTCGCGAGCCGGAATTTTTTTTTATACATTTTATACATATTTACATCAAAACTCTTGAGCTTTTCTTTGTGGATTATAATGCTTCTTTTATTTTTAAAAAACAGAATATCATTTCAAAATTTAAAAAAAATTCCGGCTCCGAACATGAACGTTCGTTTACCACTTTTGATTTGTACGTTCCACTCACACCGTCTTTCGATCACAAACATTTCGCCTCTTGATGAAGACCGCTTCAATAAAAGGTCCGAAACAGATTTCTGGTCAGTGAATTATAACATCATTATTTGTTTTCTAAAAATAGTTATTTCATATATATATACTATATAATATTATATATATATATATAGATAGAAAGTAGACAAACATGGAGTTTGTACAGAATGGAATTTTTACTGATGGTGATGTCAACACTACCCGTTTCCGGTCTTCCGAACCTTCTTAGAAACCGCAAGCTGATGGGCTACTTTCAACCACATGCTGTTGGATTGATTTCCTCTTTGTTACTCCAATATAGTATATATATATATATATAATATAATATATATATATGATGAGCGTCGTGCGCGCGAAGTGCGATTGCATGCGTGTCTATTCCCTCGAACATGCCTGAATAAATTGAACAAATCCACACAGTTGTTTGTTTATTGATAAAAGAGAGTGTTGGCTTGGCTGGACCACCCACACTTTTTGGACACAGTGATAGGAAAGATGATTGGTGTATCCAAGGGTGCCACAAACCCAATCAACGACCCGACCCAGGACATTTTGAATCAGAGAAATACAACCTCTCCTAGACTGGTTACTCTACCCAAGGGCCCAGTCTTACCCTACTATTTAACCCATAGCTGGAGGGAGAATATATGGACACATGATTCGAGTTCAATTACTAGACGAAGCTGATGGCATTTCACATAGCGCTAATACGCTTGGGAAAGGTATGAATCCATAATTCTCCTCCAGCTATGGGTTAAATAGTAGGTAGACTGGGCCCTTGGGTAGGTAACAGTCTAGGAGAGGGATAACTCTGAATTCAAAATTCTCTTGATTGTGAAGCAACCCTTGATACACCAATTCTTTCTTCTATATGTGTTGTGGAATGTCCAACACGCCTTCACGTCACATCTGTGATGTTCATTATACATATGTCGAAATCGACGGGGAGAGTCCATCATATATATATATATATATATATATAATATATATATATATATTGGAGTAAAAAGAGGAAATCAATCCAACAGCATGTGGTTGAAAAGTAGACAATCAGCTCGTGTTCTGAAGAAGTCGGACAGACCGAAACATTATAGTGTGACATCACCATCAGTAAAAAAACTTCCATCTGTACAACATCCATGTTTGTCTACTTTCTATTATATTATATATATATATATATATATATATATATATGAAATAAATATTTTTAGAAAAAACAAATAAATGATGTTATAATTCACTGACAGAAATCTGTTTCGACCTTTTATTGAAGCGGTCTTCATCAAGAGCGAAATGTTTGTGATAGAAAGACGGTGTGAGTGAACCGTTACAAAATCAAAAGTGGTACAAACGAACGTTCAAGTTCGGAGCCGGAATTTTTTAAATTTTGAAAATGTATATTCTGTTTTTAAAATAAAAGAAGCATTATAATCCACAAAGAAAACTCAAAAGAGTTTGATGTAAATATGTATAAAAAATGTATAAAAAAAAAATTCCGGCTCCGAACTTGAACTTTTGTTGGAACGGTTCACTCACACCGTCTGTCTATCACAAACATTTCGCTCTTGATGAAGACCGCTTTAATCAAAGGTCGAAACAGATTTCTGTCAGCGAGTTATAAACAATGTGTTTGTTTTTTCTAAAATATTTATTTCATACTGTTGGATTCATTTCCATTCCCTTTTCATATATATATATATATATATAATTTTATATGAAAAAGGTGACTTACCGGTGAAACAGGTCACAATGGTTAGTTGATGCAAGTTTCACAATGATAAGACAGTGATATAACAAATATAAAGGCTCAATACGTGAGTAGAGCCAATTTATTATAATAATGGTACACAGTAATAACCTACTCGAGTTTTCACCATAAGGATCTTCAGGGCTAAATCAACTGAATTAATCAAGATATTGATTAATTACAGCCAATTGCACGTTTGTATTTTTGGTAAAATCAGCTGTAATTAATCAATATCTTGATTAATTCAGTGGATTTAGCCCTGAAGATCCTTATGGTGAAACTCGAGTAGGTTATTACTGTGTACCATTATAATATATATATATATATATAGAGAGAGAGAGAGAGAGAGAGAGAGAATTTTCCTTGTTAACGAAATCTATTTTGAATTCGAAAATCAAAGTGTAAAGATGTTGATTTTCGAGACTTTAACAACGAAATTAACAAAATCTATTTTGAATAATTCAAACTAGACCGACCGAAATGAACGAGAATTTCTTGCTAAAAATTGTTGACCAAAGCATTACAATTATTTTCTACGGTGATGAGTATACAGACCGAAAGATAGCCAAAAGAATGAAATAACAAGCCAAAATGTCAGTAAAAAGGAAGCCATGGGTAGCAGCATGGTGGATGTGAGAAACGGCAGATGATTCTATAATGGGACAATGGCGGGGCTCATAAGATGCTGGGTGGAGGAACCCTAAACGGGTCAACGGCCAGGATCAAACAGTTCAGTTAGGAAACTACTGCTCCTCATCTCTAAGACTAGCGCCTATTGATGAGTCAACAGCCACCGATAGATATCCATGACATCCATGGATATCCGTGCTGAAAGCGCGACATGATGATGATGATGATGATGATATATATATATATATAATTGAAGCTTTATATATAAAACAAAAAAAAACCTACCCTAAACAAAATAAACTTTGAAGTAAGTCAACATATCCTAAAATGCTTATAATTTTCTGCCTACATTCCCTCCATTATCCCCCCTCTTATCACAACCTGTGCCCACCCCCTCCAACAAAAAGAAAATCACCACTGCTTTGTTCAAACTACTACCATTCCAAAAACCTCCCACTACCAATTGATATTACCTCCCACTAATTCCTTGCTTCTACTCGTTCTCGTTAAAAACGAGACATGAAAACTATTCCATCGTTTTCCCACCTGAGGATGGCAAAGTGTATTGCCGAAAGCGCTAGTGACGAAACATTCGGTGGACTGGTATACCAGTTCCACCCTGACACCAGAAGGTTGGCCCGAAGATTAGAAAGGATCAATGAAAGACTTGTCAGACAGGAATTGTCTGTTCAATTCAACGAAACCTCTCTCTCTCTCTCTTTCTATATATATATATATATATATATATATATATATATATATGGTAAAGAAAAAGGCTTAAAAATGGGTCATTTTGCGGTTATAGATCTATTTCTACTCATAGGTATCTGTGTATACCTATGAGTTTCATCAGACCGCTAACTTTATTGAAAATGGTAAACTGAAAATTTATGAGGCTTAATATACAATTTTTCTGGGAAATCTTAATTTCCTAGAAAAATTGGACATTCCCATTTTTAACTAGAGGGTGTTGCAAAATGATAACGGTCATATGATTAAGGAACAAGAGTATTAATATTTTCTTTCTTTCTTATATTTTTCTATGTAGCATGTAATTTTTCTTCCCTTTCTTTCTTTTTTATGAAAACGGAACGGTCCATTATCTAGCAGAGGTGACAACACTTGTGACAATTAAGAATAATAATAATCATCGGATAATGACGGATAAGCATCATCAATTAATCAGAATTTACATTTTTGTATTTCATCTTGGACAATTTGGACGATCTCATTTTTAATCAGAGGGTGTTGCAAGATGATAACAGTTGTACTTTTAAGGAACACTAGTATTAATATATAGATTTCATCTTGGACAATTTGAACGGTCTCATTTTTAATCAGAGGGTATTGCAAGATGATAACAGTCGTACTTTTAAGGAACACTAGTATTAATATATAGATTTCATCTTGGACAATTTGGATGGTCTCATTTTTTACCAGAGGGTGTTGCAAGATGATAACAGTCGTACTTTTAAGGAACACTAGTATTAATATATAGATTTCATCTTGGACAATTTGGAAGATCTCATTTTTTACCAGAGGGTATTACAAGATGATAACAGTCGTACTTTTAAGGAACACTAGTATTAATATATAGATTTCATCTTGGATTATTTGGATGGTCTCATTTTTAATCAGAGGGTGTTGCAAGATGATAACAGTTGTACTTTTAAGGAACACTAGTATTAATATATAGATTTCATCTTGGATTATTTGGATGGTCTCATTTTTAATCAGAGGGTGTTGCAAGATGATAACAGTTGTACTTTTAAGGAACACTAATATTAATATATATATATCATCTTTGTCGATTTGGATGGTCTCATTTTTAACCAGAGGGTATTACAAGAATTCCATTGGTTTTTTATCTATCATAAAATTATCAGGTTAGAACGATCATCCACTGTAGACTGAGCAAATGTTTTGGCAAATAATGATTCACACCTGTGGTATCTGCGCAAAAATTGTTCCTGTTGTTAAAATAAGGTATGATTCCTCTACTGAAATATTTTATCATATTAGTTGGACCAAAAATTTCTTATATATATATATATATCTTTTTATAATGGAAATTGTGTGTGTGTCTGTAACTGAAACTATATCACTACTCAAATCATAGTTCCCTTAGTATTGTATGTCACATTCTGTAT
Organism: Doryteuthis pealeii; assembly: GCA_023376005.1. Lineage (NCBI taxonomy): Eukaryota > Metazoa > Mollusca > Cephalopoda > Myopsida > Loliginidae > Doryteuthis > Doryteuthis pealeii. Next base: position 13,295,373 of record CM042182.1, read on the forward strand.
GATTTTATTCTAACCTCAATTATCAATAAAATTGTTTGACATTAATAATACTGGTGGCCTTATCTACATGGTATTTACCACTTTTACGGGTTAGGCACAAGGCCCTATTAACGAAGCTCATGGGTGGCGGGTGAAAAATTGCGTCGATCCTTTCGGCATTCCCCCTCAAGGGAGGCACCTCAGGCGCTGGGCAATAAACCCAGCCCTGCCCCTTTAAATCAAGGGGGCAGGTATTGCCTGGGGGGATAGCCCCCTGGGATCGACGCTATTAACTTGTAAAGTTCCAGGGCCGAAGCCACTGGACTCCCGGTGTTGGTCTCATCTACATACCAATAACATGCAATTGTATTTATATATATAACAAAATAGCGGTTTACAGTGTGAACAGGAAGGCTAATTTGCATATTGATATTAAAAATGTGATTTTAAGAAATATGTGCTCTCTATTATTGATTTCTAATTGTTTGGTTTTATCTTAATGAATATGATAAAAAATCTTGCGGATAAATCTTAAAAGAAATCCATTAACAAGAAGAAATAAATGTCATTTTATTCTTTACTTCCTATTTTAACTAAATAGTTTAATTAGGAAAATTTAGCAATGAAAGACGGGAGTGATGGAAAAGTGAGTTTCTATTGTTTTTTTTTTATTATACCCCCCCTGTTTCCAATCATTTTATCTGCATTCTTATTTAGTTTCATTAGCCTTTCTAATTTAATATAATATTTTATTACATTAAAACTTAAATACTTGCACCCTGAGGGTGCATATTTTTGTTAATATATATATAGAAAAATTTTTGGTACACCTAATATGATATATACTCCCAAAACCCTGTAGAGCTCTCTAGAGGGGACTTTAACATACTTTCACCGGTTAGTGTAAGGCAATACTCGTCTGTTGTTTACGGATTTGAGTTCACTGGTGATCGTAACATATATCTACCAATGTATGTATTTATCAATTAAATGTTCAGCTCTTACTGGCAGCTTATCACATTTTTATCTAAGACTATTGTTAAGATAGAATACTCAGAAGAGTTTTGTTGCTAGAATACTCAGAAGAGTCCTGGAGACCTGAGGAAACTTGCTATCACTTAGTAGAAAATAGTGTAAGTTGAAACTGCAGTGAAAGACTTTCAAGGAGTCAAACAATAGCAGCACAAGAGAAGACCTGGACATGGCTAAGAAAAGGACACCTCAAAAGAGATACTAAATCTTTCATAATTATTGTATAAGACAATACCATAAGAACAAACTATATCAAGGCAAAAATAGATAAGACACAGCAGAACAGTAAGTGAAGAATGTGTGGAATTAGTTAAAATTGAAGTGAAGTATTGCAAGACATGAACTGCTCATCCACCTGGGTTCTATCCTTAAGCATCACATGTCGCCACCCACGGCCAACAACACGGAGTCTTACCCCTCTGCAGAGGTGCAGTAAGTGCATTCTAATGCCCCACCGACAGGGCAGAACAAACATTGACTTTTTAATTTGTGAGCACGTGAGAAATACATACAAGATAGGAATACATATACTCATAAAAAAGATACAGTAATACACAGTGAACAGATACATAAACATATATATGAAGAATGTAGGACTTATGTCCTAAGGAAGTAATACAGAGTTTCTGAAGGAATGTCACTTACTGATAGTTGGTTGGGGGGCCTAAACATTGGTGTGAATGTGGACCCTGAATTAAAATTTTCCAAACACATAGAAATACAAATAAATAAAGCAAACAAGATATTAGGATTAATACGGAGGTCATATGAATACATGGATAAAGAAATGCTGAAAAATGTATTCATTGCATTGGTAAGACCTCATTTGGAATTTGCTAATGTGGTTTGGAGTCCAAGACTAATCAAGGACATAAAACTCATTGAGGGAGTTCAAAGGAGAGCTACTAAAGTAATGATTTAAAAACCCTTTCGTATGAAGAAAGACTTAGGAAGATTGACTTACCAAGTTTGGTTTATCGACGTACAAGAGGGGATATGACTGAATTCTACTAATATACCCATGGATTTTATGAAACAAACTTTGATCTACTAAACATTGCTCAAAATATCAATACCAATTGATCGGAGAGAGCCTTCTCTGCCTGCCGTCTAGCCTAAGTGGAGTATTGCATGTTATGAATTGCTCAACCACTAGGATTCCATCCTTAAGCATCACAGATCACCAATCACATTCAACAGGTCGCCCCTTTGGGGAGGAGGGGGGTTGTATCCCTCTGCAGAGGGTGTATTCTACAGCCTCATCTGACAGGGCTGATGCATAGACTGAGTCATGAAAAAATGTTTCTATGCTTACAGGGGGGCATAGTCAACATAATTTTTTTCAGGTGTGAAGTAGATGATACAATCATCATCATCATCATCTTCACCGGAATAATAATAATGATAATAATAATAATAATAATCAAAAGAAGAATCAAGACCATCCAAACTACAGCACTATTAAGATCGGCTAGAAGAGTCCTGGAGACCCGAGGAGACTTGCTGTCACTCAGCCTCCAGTGAACCACCGGCTACGGCAGGTGTGAAAAACTCCATAATAATAATAATAATAATAGAATTTTAACCATACAACAACCACAACAACAACAATAATAATAATAATGATAATAATAATGATGATTACTATTTATAATTATTATTATTATCTAATAAGTATATTTAAAAAAAAATATTATCATAATAATAATAATAATAATAAATAATAATAATTATTATTATTATTATTATTATTATTAGAAGAACAACAGCAGCAGCAGAAGCAACAACAACAACAACAGTCGTATATCCACAACAATAATAAAAACAAATAATAATAATGAATAATGATGATATAATAACAGCAACACTAATAATGTCAATTATAATCTTTATTGCAATTTTGGACTAAACTTTAATTATCATTAAAAGTAATAACAATAAAATAAACGAAAAAAAAAAGAAAAGATTATAGTGTGTAGGGCTGCCACTAGGCGACACTACTAGGCTTGTTACTTTAAAAAATGTGGATTTTTATGTCCCACCGAAAAACGAAATCCGACGTCGAAAAACTAATATTTAAAAAAATCTTTTTAAATAATGGACGATCTTTTTCCTTGTCGATGTCACCCGACAAAAGACATGAGTGGGAAAAATCCCAACCGTTTTAATATCAGAATCTTTCCGGGTTTTCCTCTGTCGGGCGCCTGCACGGCAACTGTCCGCGTCGATCCATAATCTCCAAAGGTCGGAAAATGTGAGTGTGATTTTATGAGTCTCCCTTAAGGGAGCGGTCCTTGTCTCACTCACACTCATCAGAACACCGACCCGTTGAGTCGGGGGCAGGGGTTCGAGTGTTACCAACCTTACCTTTACCTGACCCCCCTCTTTAATATAATTAATCGGAATTATTTGGAAAGGACATATTTTTGGTGATATTTTACACGGTGGAGCCACGGATTGAGTGTGAGTATTCATTCGAGGGAGAAATTATTATCGGTCGATCTTGAAAAAAAAAAAAAAAAAAAAAAATGACGCGTAAAGTGTATATTAAAACTGGGGGAAAATATGTAAATATTTATTGTTTATATTTGTTTATTTAACCCCCCGGGGAAGCTGGGTAGAATTTGGAAGGGGTTTGAGAAATCTCAAACCATTTGGATTCTTTTTGTTTACGTATTTTCTTATAAATGTTTGTCTACCATACGATGAACCCCTTAAAAAGTCTGAATACACAACTACTACAAGAAAAAGAAAAAGGATTTTTAAAAATTAATTATTATTATTAAATCTTTATTAATTGGTAAATTTATATTTTTTCGACTATTTTATTATTAATTATAATTCATAAATAATATACTTAAATAAAACATTCATTAAACTATAAACAAGAGGAATGTCAATATTTTGTTGTTCTCTCGAGAAACCAGTTCATTAAACTTATATATATATATATATATATATATATATATATATGATATGTTATAATAAAATTGGGTTCAAAAACAAAAATTTGAATACCCATCAAGAATGAATAAAACAAAACATCTTTGGCATAAAATAACCCAACAAGGGTTGACATGCCGTAAATATATGTTTTTATGAGAATTTTTAGATTTTATGACTTAATTGTATAAAATATGCTTTACTATTAATTCAAAATAAAATAATTTTGTTACACTTTTTCATTTGAAAATCTAAATACGTTTACTACACGTGTATTTGTTGTGTTTTGTGTGTTCTTTTAAAGATATTCATTTTACTAGGTATCTCCAAAATCGGGTCACGTGATCAGGGAAAATTGGTGGTACCTATTATTTACCCTTTTAAGATGTCTTCATAGATTAAAAAGATATCAACTCCCCTGCACAGAATGATAAATCCTTTATCATATTGTTTATAAACAAAGCAATATTTTTTTTATGGATTTAGGGAGAATGCTTAATTTTTCTATATATACCAAGTTTTAAAAAATGAATGGTACCAATGCAGAATAGCACGCAAGAGATAATATCACTAGAATCGCATTTTACTTATAAATAGCATTAGATTACGGAACCTCCCGAAGTAGCCTAACCCTAACCCTAATACTAATCCAAAAACTAACATTAACCTTAACCTTAACCCTTACCCTAACCGTTGCGTCTCAAAGTTTTCGGGTATTTCCGTGAAATCTAATGAAATGTAATGCTTTTTATACGTAATATAATCGCTTGCGCGCTATTCTGTATTAGTATTAAATAAATAAAAAAAGAATATACATTTTGGAGATCCCCCGTGAAACTAGCAGTTTGATGAAAACCCTAAACTACCTTCTCTAAAAAAAAACAATTTTGTTTGAGAAATTAGAAAGATGTGTTAAAAGGGGCACCTTGCGTAGTTAGTAAGCAAGACCCATTACTAGTGAGGCTGAGTCGCACTGGGTGCCCCATACACCCGACCCTGAGTCACAACAAAGCTTAGTAAATAAATGGCCACCTTGGTGGTATAATGGTTTGGGTTCTTTTTTTAATGGCATTTCAAACTTTGTGGGTTATTTAAAACTCTTAACGTCCTATACCGCCTCATTCCACTAGGCCAGATGTCACATTTCCTAATCTGCCCCAAACGATAAACTTTGTTTTAAATGTAATATTAAACATATTTAGAAGTCTTTGATTTAAGGGAAATAACAGGTAACTTTAAATGAAAAGGCCATTTTTTTTATTGATAAATCCTTATAGGAATGGGGATCTGGACTTTGTTTAAATGTAATATTAAACATATTTAGAAGTCTTTGATTTAAGGGAAATAACAGGTAACTTTAAATGAAAAGGCCATTTTTAGCCATTTTTTTGATAAATCCTTATAGGAATGGGGATCTGGACTTTGTTTAAATGTAATATTAAACATATTTAGAAGTCTTTGATTTAAGGGAAATATCTTGGATAACTTTAAATGAAAAGGCCATTTTTAGATAAATCCTTATAGGAATGGGGCTCTGGACTTTGTTTAAATGTAATATTAAACATATTTAGAAGTCTTTGATTTAAGGGAAATATCTTGGATAACTTTAAATGAAAAGGCCATTTTTAGATAAATCCTTATAGGAATGGGGCTCTGGACTTGGAAAATTCTCAACAGGATGTTACGAGTTTAATGTATCCTTGTAGAAGAACAGTAGTGGTACTATTTAACCCATAGCTGTGTGTATAATGGTAAACAATGCTTATTAGATTTCCTTATGGTACCTTGCATGCTATATTGGTAATCAAGCTAGACTGGCAAACCATTTCTAGTGATGTTGAGTCTCACTGGGTGCCCCATACATCTGGCCTTGTGCTACGACTAAACAAAGCTTGGTAATTTATGAGGAAGTGCGTCCCGGTCTCCTGCCTAAAAATTGCTACCCGGTGACTATCAAAATAACAACCCCAGCTTGTTGTAATTCTTGTTTATTTATCATAATTTGTCGTAATTCTTGTTTAGATATGAAGATGGATATATAGTTTGGAATAGACTGAGATAGATAGATAGATAAACAAACAAAATAATATAGATAGATATGAACAAATGGAGATAGATATTTTCGACAAGTAAATGTTTTTTTGGGGGTCGCATCTTTTTTTGTCATAATTCTTGTTTATTTAAACTAAAAATAAGACATTAAACAAACATGAATAAAAAAAAAATCTTAGTATTTAAAGTAATATAGATAAATATGAACAAATTGAGATAGATAGATTGATAGATATGAAGATGAATAGTTTTGAATAGACTGAGCTGGGTCATTATTTTAATAGTCACTGGGTAGCAATTTTTGAGGCAGGAGACCCGGGATGCACTTCCTCATAAATTACCCAAAGCTTACTTAATAACTAGGCACTTTTTTAATGGCATTTCAAACTATGTGGGTTATTTAATGCATCCTTGTAGAAGAACCCCTATCTTGCCCAGAATATTAACCTAGAAACTGTGCAGAGACGTGCAACCAGGCGGATACTCTCCATCAGGCATCTACCATACTATCAACGTCTCGCAGCCCTGGGAATGGATTCGTTGAAACTTCGGCGTCTGGCAACTTACCTGGTAAACACTCATAAGGTCATTAATCATCTTAACAACAGCAACCTTGAGCACCTTTTTGATCTCCATCTTTCTAACACATGTGGACATGCCTACAAAGTCAGAAAACAGCACTGCTCACGTGACTTTCGGAAACATTTTTTCATGCTCAGAGTTGCGGAGACATGGAATAAACTGCCCGTGTCTGTTGTAGGCTGCCGAAGCACTGAATCTTTCAAAGCCTCCATGCTTCCTGTAGTCCGCCGACACTATACCTGATGCCACTCTCCACATACATATGCACACACGCGCACACATACATGCATATTACTACTGTAAACTGTTCATGTTCCTGACACTAATACATTATTCTATGTACTAGACATGAGGCTTTGATGAGTTGTGGTGCACCTGAGCACTGTACACAATAAATTTCATTATCATTATTATAACATAGCTGTGTGTATAATTGTAAACAATGCTTATTACATTTCCTTATGGTACCTTGCATGGTATAATGGTAAGTAAGCTAGACTAGCAAACCATTACTAGTGATGTTGAGTCTCACTGGGTGCCCCATAAACCTTGCCTTGTGCCACAACTAAGCAAAGCTTACTAAATAACTAGACACATCATATGGTGTAATGGTTAACAAGCTAACCATTACTAGTGAGTTTGAGTCTCACTGGGTACCCCATACATCTGACCTTGTGCTACATTTCCTTAGAGCACCTTGCATGCTATATTGGTAAGCAAACTAGTCTAGCACACCCTTACTAGTGAGTTTGAGTCTCACTGGGTGCCCCATACATCTGACCTTGTGCCACAACTAAGCAAAGCTTACTAAATAACAAAACCCATCATATGGTGTAATAGTTAACAAGCTAACCATTACTAGTGAGTTCGATTCTCACTGGGTGCCCCATGCATCCGGCTTTGTGCCACAACTAAGCAAAGCTTACTAAATAACTAAGCACCTTGCTTGGTGTAATGGTTTGGTTTGGTTTGATTTTTTTTTTAATGGCATATCAACCTTCATGGTTTATTTAATCCATCCTTGTAGAAGAACAGTAGTGGTACTATTTAACCCATAGATGGGGGTATAATGGTAAACAAAGCTTAGTAAATAACTAGTACATTTCCTTAGAGCACCTTGCATGCTATATAAGCAAGCTAGACTAACCGGTCACATCATGTGGTGTAATGGTTAACAAGCTAGTCTAGCAAACCATTACTAGTGAGTTTGAATCTCACTGGGTGCGTCATGCATCCGGCCTTATGCCACAACTAAGCAAAGCTTATTAAAAAATTTGGCACCTCGCGTGATATATTGGTTTGGTTTGCTTACTTTTTTTTCTTAATGGCATTTCAACCTTTATGGGTTATTTAATGCCATATCCATCCTTGTAGAAGAACAGTAGCATACAACTAAGCAATGCTTAATAAATAACAGGGCCGCTCGCATGGTACAATAGTTTGGTTTGTTTTTTAAATTTTTAATGGCCTTCATGGGTTATTTAATGCCAAATCAATCCTGTGCTACTCATACGCTGAGTAGGTGAGGGCCGGTATCGAACCTGGAACCTTGTCGTTCCTAGAGCGGACGGTCTACCGACTGAGCTAAACCGGCCCTACTAACAACCCATTGCTAGTGATGATAATTCTCACTGGGTGCCCCGTACGTCCGGCCTTGTGCCACAACTGAGCAAATCTTAGTAAATAATTATGTTACATTTTCTTAGGGCACCTTGCATGGTATAATGGTTAAGCAAGCTAGACTAGCAAATACTTACAAGTGAGTTCGTTTCTCACTGTGTGCCCCTTATATCCTGCCTTGTACCACAACTAAGCAAAGCATGGTTTAGTAGTTTGGTTACTTTTTTTTTTAATGGTATATCAACCTTCATGGGTTATTTAATGCCAAATCCATCCTCGTAGAAGAACAGTAGTGGTAGTATTTAACCCATGCTCTCTTCACTACAGATATCACTTCCTCGTCACTGGAATAATGTTTTTATTGAAAAGAAAAAAATGAAAGAGGGTTTGAGAGGCAAACATTATTCCAGGGACGAGGAATCTGTAGTGAAGAAGTGGCTCAAAGAACAGTCAACATAATTTTCCGGGGCAGGGATACATGCTCTCCTTCAAAGGTGGAACATTGCTATTGAGAGAAACGGTGACGATGTGGAGAAGTAGGGATGTGAACCACAGAGGACTAGCTTCATTTTGATGTATGATACATGTTCCTGTGTTGGTAATTATACCTGTCCTAAACAAAATGGCATTACTTTTTTTACTAACCCTTGTATTATCATTATTACTTGAAACCATATAACTGTGTGCAAACAACTGACTATTATTAAATAGAAATAATTACTTGAAACCATATAATTATTTGTATTAGATAGGAATATACTTAAACCATATAACTGTGTGCAATATTATTCTTGTATTACGATAG
>CM042182.1:13304485-13314485 GCA_023376005.1 Doryteuthis pealeii
AGAGAGAGCATGTTGGCGAAAATCAATTATTAAAAGGGGGTGCTTACGGGCTTTTTGACGTGACCAGCCCGATTGATCGGAGGGGGCCTCTTCCGACCGCCCGTCTAGCCCAAGATAGGGCCAGAGTGGAATATTGCATGTCATGAACTGCTCATCCACCTGGGCTCTATCCTTAAGCATCACGGGTCGCCACTCACGGCCAACAGGTGGCCCCATTGGGGGAGTCTTACCCCTCTGCAGAGGTGTAGTCGGTGCATTCTAATGCCCCAGCCGACAGGGCGGATTTATCATTTGGAGAGAACCAAAATATCATTGCACAGACTTACTTTTGTTTAACTCTTAACATCCTATACCGCCTCATTCCCCCGGCCAGAAGTCGCATTTGTTTTCCTAATCCACCCTAAAAGATAGCCTTTGTTTAAATGTAGTATTAAACATATTTAGCAGTCTTTAATTTATGGGAAATAATAGGTAACTTTAAATGAAAAGGACATTTTTAGCCATTTTTTGATAAATCCTTATTGGAATGGGACTCTGGACTTTGTTTAAATGTAATATTAAACATATTTAGAAGTCTTTGATTTAAGGGAAATAACAGGTAACTTTAAATGAAAAGGACATTTTTTGATAAATCCTTATAGGAATGGGACTCTGGACTTTGTTTAAATGTAACATTAAACATATTTAGAAGTCTTTAATTTATGGGAAATAATAGGTAACTTTAAATGAAAAGGCCATTTTTAGCCATTTATATATATTGTTATAGGAATGGGGCTCTGGACTTAGAAAATTCTCAACAGGATGTTAAGAGTTAATGAAAACTTCACCATATAACAAGAAAAACAAATGTAAAATTAAATATCCTAGTCTACCATCAGCTATACATCCAGTGCCTCATTCAGCTGGAATCTTAGTGTGGGGCAATAGAGTTTGAGAGAAGCATTTGGTGAAGAGGAATTGGTCTCCAAGATCTAACTTCAAACCTGTTTTCTCCAAAAATTATTAGATAATACTAAAGTAGGCTTGTTATATAAATATTTGTTTTTAGAATCTAAAAATATGAAATTTAAAACTTAAAATTAGGCGTTTCATATTTTAAATGAATTTTATCTATTAATAAGGGGTAATCCTTAACTTTCTCCTCGTAAATTCCTACCATAAAATAAACTGAACCCTCATTTTATGTCCGTGTTTTTGCAATAAATGTTTTATTTTTCTTGTACCCGTCATTTTACAATACTAAATATATTTTCTTTATTTTTAAAAATAAAGAAAATATATTTAGTATTGTAAAATAACGGGTGCAAGAAAAATAAAACATTTATTGCAAAAACATGGACATATTTATGTCCGTGTTTATTTTATGGTAGGAATATACAAGGAAAAAGTTAAGGATTACTTATTAAGGTATGAGTAGATAAAAGGATATGAAAACACCACAAAATGCTGTTAAAGTGAAAACATTTTATGACATATTCATAGCTAATATTGAACAATATTTCGATTTTATAAAAATCATCTTCAGAGCTTGTTTATACTCCGTGTTGTTAAGAGCGGAGACAAAAGTCATATGAGTTCAAAACAAAAACCTTGATGTTGCAAAAAAGACAAATGTTTTTGAAGATTTTGTTTTGAACTCATATGTCTTTTGTCTCCGCTCTTAACAACACGGAGTATAAACAAGCTCTGAAGATGATTTTTATAAAATCGAAATATTGTTCAATATCAGCTATGAATATGTTATAAAATGTTTTCACTTTAACAGCATTTTGTGGTGTTTTCATATCCTTTTATCTATACTTATACCATTGGATTCATTTCCTTTCTTTAAACTTATTAAGGTATATAAATTATTTCCTCAAAGCATGTATGGGTGGCGCAAATGGTAATATTTATGTTAAAGAACTTTGATTTATTTCCATTGAATTAGTTTGAATGAAACATTTCATTGATTAATAAGTCAACACTGAAAATTTTATTAAAATTAGATAATTCTCTGATTTTTGGTTATTTTTTTTATATCAACCTGAGCCTCCACATTTTTTTTTTAAACATATTTCTAGCTCACTTTTGTAAACAAAAACGATATATATATTTTTTTAACACTTTAGTTATCTGCGTCATTTTTCTGTATATTCGCAAAAAGTTAATTCATAAACTGTAGTTAAACTGTCATGGGGGACAACCAAAAATCTTTCCGTTTTAATTTTCCGACCAATTTGCAAGTTTAGCCGTTTTTGTTATTGATTTTTAAGAAACTTTTTTTTTAATTTAAAATTGTTATAAAGCGTTTGTTTTGAGTGAATCATAAATCTTCACCTATCTTTAAGCAAAATTTAACTGATTAAAATGTATTAAAAATAAATTAAATATCTAATATTATTATTTTTTTTTTACTGATGCTCATTATGTTACTACTTGTCGAATTAAACAAAAATTTGGGTAAAACTTGCAAATCCTACTCAAAATCCCATGATCCAGAAAAAACAGAACCCATAAATTTTGTAATAAAACTGTTCATTTTAACTAGGGGGGTTTAGGGTTAGGGTTAGTTCAATGGGAAAATAAATAAATAATTGTGGGTTCTGTTTTTTCTGGGTCACCCTGTATACAGAAAAAACAGAACCCACACATTTTGTAATAAAACTTAGTTTTAACTAGGGAGGTTTAGAGTTAGTTTAATGGGAAAATAAATAAATAATTTGGGTCCGTTTTTTCTGGGTCACCCTGTAATATCATTTTGAATATAATTTGCAAATTTTACTAAAATTTGACCTTAAATAATCGATTTGACTAATTCTAATTCGTTTTTAAAATGAAAAAGAGCGAACTAATTGGTAGTATGTTCAACCCTTAAAAACAAAACAAAATAAATTATTAAAAAAAAATTAAATTAAAAAACACAAAAACTATATCACCCGAAATCTCAGTTCCAGGAAAACTTCATAGTTTCATTTTGTCGCAGATTCATAACAAGTAAATAATAATATCCACTGATTAAGGAATACAAATGTAGATATACCAGTTCGAAGCGAAACAGACATAAGATGATACAGCAATTTAATATATAATCTTTTTTTTTTTTTTTGTTGTTTTTTTAATTGTTCTGGGTTAAACTTGCAAATCGTCGTCAAAATTAAAACAGAAAATTTTTACGACGATTTGCAACACATCAAACTAAATTTTGAAAATCCGATTCAAAATATTTGCCTTATTTAACGAATCTTGAAATATTTTCTAAACTAAAATATTTATGTGCAGTTTAGAAAATATTTCAAGTTCGTTAAATAAATGAAATAAAACAATTACTAACGTCAGGTTAGTAATTGTTTTATTTCATTTATTTAACGAACTTGAAATATTTTCTAAACTGTACAAAAAAAAAAAAAAAAGTAGGAAAAAAAATAAATAAATAAATTTATAAAAAAAAAAAAGATTTTTTTTTGATTTATGAAATAAAACAATTACTAACCTGACTTACAAAAAAAAAAAAGTCAAGTAGGAAAAAAATTCTAAAAAATAACAAAAGTAAATAAATAAATTTAAAAAAAAGATAATTTTTTTTTTTTTATTTATGAAATAAAACAATGACTAACCTGACTTACCAAAAAAAAAAAAAAAAAAGTCAAGTATTTTGAATTGGATTTTTAAAATTATTTCTAATTTCAAAATTTAGTTTGATGTGTTGCAAATCGTCGTCAAAATTTTTTTCGTATTAATTTTGACGACAATTTGCAAGTTTTATCTTGTTATATACATGAGAATATCACCCCCTGATTCAAGATAGATAAACGTAAAAAAATAGTCAAACTATGAAGAAATGCGTTATAAATATGTGTGTGTGTGTGTGTGTGTAGAAAATAGGGAAAATATATCAGAGGTTGTGTTTACTTATGAATGAATTACGCATGCAGAACTATTCATTCATAAAAAAAAATACGTACTCTGAATATTTGTTTTTTTTTCTATACTTAAAAGCCGTCGGATTTATTTACCCCTTTTCCTTATATTATTTATTTAGTTATTTTGTAGTTTTAGGGAAAACTCAACGAAAACAAAAAGAAAAACCGAGCGAGTCACAATTTTAACTGCAGGATAAAGAAAGAAAAAAACGAATGAGTCGAGTGTTCAATATCGAATCAGTGACAGAAATTAAATATAATATATAAAATGTATGGCCTTGGGTATCACCAAAATAGCTCACGTGATCAGTTTAGGCCATATTAAAGAAAGAAACGTAAATATTTTTTTAATTTTTTTTTTTTTTAATTCTCGCAAAAAAATAAATAACGAACATAAAGAGTTGCTACAAAAAAAAACAGTTAATCTAAAGATCAATTATCCGATTGGGAAAATTTCTGACCGTTATCATGAAAAATAAGTAAAACAATCCGTTTTTTTTACAACACGGTCAGTTTCTTTATTGATATTTTTTTAGCAGAATTCTGTATTCATGGTTCTTTTTACTAAAAAGCTCTCGCATCGAAACTTATAAAAAATCTTCTGATATAATTATTCAGACTCTTATCTTTATAGAAAAAAGTAAAAGTAGTTTTTTGTCGGTTCATTTTCTCATATTTCATAAAATAAGGAGGGGGGGGGTAGACCTCGCAAAAAATATTTCCCCTAATTATATTTTAGGAAAAAACTATTTCAGACATATTTACATCCTAAGGTAAGTAATTAAGGAAATTTTCGTGAAAATTGGATCATTAATTGATTTTTCATGATTTTTTTAAAAAAGCCGGTAAGTCATAACTTGTTTTAGGCTACGTTAAATTTCAGTTGATTTAACGGTGCAAAAATGTAAACATTGTTTTTCATTATTTCCGTAAGCTGAAATTTTTTTTTAAATCATGAGTTTTTTTAATGTTTCTTTTTCGAAGGACAAAAAATTTCAAAATAATATTAACCTGCAAGTTTCATTTTGTTAAATATAGGGGATGGTAAATTTCACAGGGAAAATTGGTGGACCTACTTGTTTAATAATCAAATGAAATGTTTCGAACAGAGAATTTGCGCAGCAATTATGTTTTTATTATTATTATTTACAGGATAAGTAAAACTTGAAACATTCAACACATTTTTAAATTGCCTTTTTATTTTCATATCTGTAATTAAATTCTGGTTAAACTTGCAAATTGTCGTCAAAATTAAAACGGAAACTTATTTGGTGGTGATCCATGATAGTTTAACTACAGTGTATGAATTAACTTTTTTGCGAATTGGGTTACAGTTTAGGGGTTTGGGGATTAAGGTTGTTTTTAATTGCGTATTGCTTTAAAAAAAAAAAATAACAACAAAAACCCCAAATTACTATACATTTAATTAACCATTGAAATTACTTATTGAATCCAACGGTAGACACATTAGTCTCAGTTGTTTGTGTTAGTATTGCAATGTATAATTTCAATTCAACTTGGTTTAAAAAATATTTTAAACATTAAATGTATAGTAATTTGGGGGGTTTGTTGTTTTTTTTTAAGGAATACGTAATTAAAAACAACCTTAATCCCCAAACCGTAACCCAATTCGCAAAAAAGGTTCATTTATAGACTGTAGTTAAACTGTCACGGGGGACCACCAAATAAGTTTCCGTTTTAATTTTGACGACGATTTGCAAGTTTAACCTCAAATTCTTTCATTTTTTTTTAAATCACATATCAACGAAATTATTACTACTAATAAACATTAGTCTGAACTTGTCTAATAGCCCGCCAAAACTGAATTGACAAATACTTTAAAATAAACAAATAAATAAATATAAAAACCAAACCGACGACAAACCAGTCGAAACTTTAATCTTTTTCTATTTTATTTATTTTAAAAACATTTTTTTTTAATTCTTTGTCCTAAAATAAAAACTTGAAACACGTGTGTGTCGGAACGAACAGGTGATGTTCCGGGGAAAATGGCCGATTTCTACCCATTCCAACAAAAAGGTAGAGTAAACCTTAAAGTCCAGAATCTCACCTTATCATTATTCAATAATTGCATATCACCCACAAAGCCAGGACGTGAAAATAAAATAAAGATCTACCTGTGTTTCTGAGGGCACCGATCGTTTCTGTTGTGGTTGCGCCGACATTTTGAAAATTTCTAGGTCCCTTCTATCAATGAAGCATTGACAGTCGCTTATGTCGTTAAACAAAACAAAATAAGAAAGAAATAAGAAAATCAACAAAAATGTATCACTAAAAATTATGGGGTTTCTTTATAATATAAAATTACTGCTAAGTATAGACTTTATTTTTTCATTTCATTTATTTTATTTTTTTAAACACTGAAAAGTTTTGTTATTTTTAATTTGACATGTGGGTTATGTCCCTTATGTCATTTTTTTTTAGATAACTGTGGGTTATGTCCCTTTGATTTGTTTTCAATTTGGGTTCACTTATTTTACATTATGAGAGGGAGAGAGACAAAGTGAAAAAGAGAGAGAAAAAGAAATAAAGAATAAGACAGAGTCAGAAAGAGAGAGATAGAAACAGAGGGATATATATATTATCTCTCTCTCTCTCTCTCTCTCTATATATATATATATATATATATATATATATATATATATATATGGCAGAATTTGCACAAGGTGTCAAAATTAGGGTGACCCAGAAAAAACAGAACCCACAAATTTTGTAATAAAACTGTTAATTTTAACTAGAGGGGTTTAGGGTTAGAGTTAGGGGTTAGGGGTAGGGTTGGGGTTGGGGTTGGGGTTGGGGTTTAAGGTTAGTTTAGTGGGAAAATAAATAAATAATTTGGGTTCTGTTTTTTCTGGGTCACCCTAATTTTGACACCTTTGTACAAGTTCAGACATATATATATATATATATATAGAGAGAGAGAGAGAGAGAGAGTATAGATAGATAGATAGATAGATAGATAGATAGATAGATAGATGTTCAATTTTTACTCAAGGGAGATAATAAGAGATTTTTTTTAAATTTTTTAATTCTAATTTTAATTTTTTAATTAGTTTTTTAATTTTTTTAGTGATAAAATTGCTTGATTTTTGGTGATTGTTTTAAAATTACCAAAAATCAGGCTATTCTATCGCTTTATTCATTATGGGCTTTAATTTATAATTATAATTCTAACCTGTGCTGGCTTGGCCAATGGCCATGTCTGGAGGATGGACAAAACTATCCATCTTCATGTCTATCTATCTCAATTTGTTCATATTTATCTATATTACTTTAAATACTAAGATTTTTTTTTTATTCATGTTTGTTTAATGTCTTGTTTTTAGTTTAAATAAACAAGAATTACGACAAAAAAGATGCGAACCCCCCCCCCCCAAATACATTTACTTGTCGAAAATATCTATCTATCTCCATTTGTTCATATCTGTCTATATTATTTTGTTTGCTTATCTATCTATCTCAGTCAATTACAAACTATATATCCATCTTCATATCTAAACAAGAATTACGACAAATTACGATAAATAAACAAGAATTACGACGAGTTGGGGTTGTTATTTTGATAGTCACCGGGTAGCAATTTTTGAGGCAGGAGACCGGGACGCACTTCCTCATAAATTACCGTCTTTTTAAACATTATATAAACTTTATAATGTCTTATTCCTAGTTAATACAAACAATATAAACTTTATAATGTCTTATTCTTAGTTAATACAAGCAAAAAGTTGCACAAGTATTAAAATTTAGCAGTTACTAATTCCAGAAGTCAATGTGTATTATGCATGGATAATTTTTTTAATAATTTCAAACCCAAAATGTTTCAGTGTATAATAAAATACACAAATGAATGTTTCTGATTTAATATTCCACCTGAAATAACTGTTTGTAAAATGTGCTCTTTTTTATGTTTATTATTCAACCAGAAAGCCATTCAGTAAAATATGCTCTTTCTAACTCAATATTCCTCATAAAAGACACTTTGTAAAATGTGCTCTTTCTTTCCTATTGGACACTTTGAAAACTTGTCTGCAAAATGTGCTCTTTTTTATGTTTATTATTTAATCAGAAAGACACTTTGCAAAATGTGCTCTTTCATTCCTACTAGACATCTTCAAAACTTCTCTGTAAAATGTGCTCTTTTTTATGTTTATTATTCAACCAGAAAGCCCTTCAGTAAAATGTGCTCTTTCTAACTTAACATTCCTCATAAAAGACACTTTGTAAAATGTGCCCTTTCTGTCTTACTAGTCACCTTGAAAACTTCACTGTAAAATGTGCTCTTTTTTATGTTTATTATTTAACAAGAAAGCCATTCAGTAAAATGTGCTCTTTCTAACTTAATATTCCTCATAAAAGACACTTTGTAAAATGTGCTCTTTATTTCCTGTGCTCTTTTTTATGTTTATAATTTAACAAGAAAGCCACTTTGTAAAATGTGCTCTTTCTTTCTTACCAATCACCTTGAAAAATTCTCTGTAAAATTTGCTCTTTTTATGTTTATTATTCAACCAGAAAGACACTTTGTAAAAGGTGCTCTTTCTTTTTTACTAGTTACCTTGAAAACTTCTTTGTAAAATGTGCTCGTTTTTATGTTTATTATTCAACCAGAAAGCCATTCAGTAAAATGTGTTCTTTCTAACTTAATATTCCTCATAAAAGACACTTTGTAAGATGTGCTCTTTCTTTCCTATTGGACACCTTGAAAACTTGTCTGCAAAATGCGCTCTTTTTTATGTTTATTATCTAACCCGAAAGACACTTTGTAAAATGTGCTCTTTCTTTCTTACTGGTCACCTTGAAAACTTCACTGTAAAATGTGCTCTTTTTTATGTTTATTATTTAACCAGAAAGACACTTTGTAAAATGTGCTCTTTTTTCCTTACTAGACATCTTGAAAACTAGTCTGTAGAATGTGCTCTTTCTAACTTAATATTCTTCTTAAAAAACCTCTTTGTAATATGTACTCTTTCTGTCCTATTGCCACCTTGCGAAATTATTTGTAAAATGTGCTCTTTTTATGTTTATTATTCAACCAGAAAGCCATTTAGTAAAATGTGCTCTTTCTGACTTAACATTCCTCTTAAAAACCCTCTTTGTGATATGCATGGTCTAGGTTGAGATTTTATGTGTGTGTAGGTTTTTAGTTTATTTTTGGTGTGTTATGGTTTCGCAATCGTCGCATTTGTTTTGCGTGGGAAGTTCGAAAAGAAAAAGGAAAATTGAACAAAGAGACTGGAAAGGGAAGTAAGGAACTCTTTGGCAAAAGAGGAAGAAAGTTAGTTGGCAACAGACTACATAAATGACGATCGTCCACCATTAGAGTGACTGCCATTCTGTTACATAATTATTAGATACCTAATGATTATGGCAATAGTGTAGAAATCATAATGGCGATTAGTACAGCTGATGGCCTTGAGAGTGAGTGACAGCGCTTGACCTCACTCTCACCTTCCGGGGATAAATCGTGAGAACCGGAAGGCGTAGAAAACATTGTTCCGGTTTAAGGATATAGTAAGTTTAAGTCAGTTAGAAGTTAGAAGCCGAGCTAGTAACATGTAAGTCTCATCTGCGCAGAATGTCTGGTTTGGGGATTTACAAATAAAGTAACATCAACGTAAATCGAAGTCTTGTGTTTATTACCTAAAAACTAACAATAACACAGGGCTTCTGATAAGGAGTGATCCCCAACAGAAACCAGACCCAAAGTCCTTAATAGAAGACCAGACTTTAGAAGAGACCAGACCAAGATATTGGGGGATGGAGCTGGGGCCGGCCAGAAGAATAGATGACCAAGATATAGAAGAAGTGAAGAAGTAAAGAAAGGTATATAACATTATATGATTTGGTACTGTGAAAACCCCAGTATGTAACAATTCAACTGCCTTTCGATATGTGCTCTATCTGTTTTGTTAGCACCTTGAAAAATATTTGTAACATGTGCTCTTTAATTGTTTATTATTCACTTTCTCATTTATATTACTACTTAATAGCAAGGCTTAATATGCACATCGAGCTCTCACTATGATTAACTTGTATCACTACAGTTGAATCTCACATGGAATGATCCGTATCACCAA
>CM042182.1:13319485-13329485 GCA_023376005.1 Doryteuthis pealeii
CCTTTATGTATAATAGACGGAACATGGTTAGTTTTAAAGAGAATGGTTAGTTTTAAAGTGGGGGTTCGTTTTTACACTTCAACTTTTTACTCGTAAATTCCTACCATAAAATGCCCAAGCCTAATTTTATGGTAGGAATTTACGAGTAAAAAGTTGAAGATTACCTTTTGTTGTTCTTATTTCTTTTCTTTTTTTTACAATTTAAAATGTGGGAAGTATTTCTGTCATATCCTGTATTATGATGGATCTACCATTGCCACTTGCCTAAGTTCACTTGAACCACACAGATGAGAAATTAAAATGTGGGGGAGTATTTTTGTTTGGAACTGTATAATGAGTCAGCCATAATATTGTACTGACCTTTTTGGTGAGTTTTCTTTTCAGAAAAGGTTTGACCATCGCATATGTCCAGCTAAAGTACCAAGGTTGATGCACAAAATGGACACCTTTAAACCGGGCAGGAAACGAGCCCTATTTTTTTTTTTTTTCAAGAAAAAGAAAAGAAACAAAAAAATTAAAGTCATTTACAACATACTCAAACTTTGGCAATACAAAAGAAGAAGAAGGAAAATGAAGAAAGAAAGAAAACGAAAAAAGAAGAAACAAAGAAGAAGGAAAACGAGGACAGAAAGAAAGCGAAAAGAAAAGAAAAGAAAGAAAGAAAGAAAACGAAAAAGAAAGAAAAGAAGAAAGAAGGAAAAAAGAAAAAAAGAAAGTGAAAAAAGGAAAAGAAAACCAGAAAAGAAAGAAAAACGAAGAAAGAAAAAGAAGAAAGAAGAAAAAGAAGAAAGAAGGAAAAGAAGAAGAAAGAAACAAAGAAGAAAGAAATGAAGAAAGAAAGAAACAAAGAAAAAAGCGAAAAAAAAGAAAAGAAAAGAAAGAAAGCGAAAAAAAAAGAAAAAAACAGAAAGAAAGAAAAGAAGGAAAATGAAGAAAGAAGGAAAATGAAGAAAGAAGGAAAACGAAGAAAAAAGAAAGCGAAAAAAAAAAAAAAAGAAAACCAGAAAGAAAGAAAATGAAGAAAGAAAGAAAGAAAGAAAATGAAGAAAGAAAGAAAAGAAAAAAGAAAACGAGTAAAGAAGAAAATGAAGAAAGAAAGAAAACTAAGATAGACCCCCTCAAAAAAGAAAAAGAAAAAATTTAAAAACATCAAAATTGAATAACCTAACCCTAAACTCTAACCCTAACCCCATCTTTTTTCCTAGTAGATCAATAAATAAATAAATAAATAAAACAACAAGGAAATCAAAAAAGTAAATGAGGAATGTGATTAAGGGCATTGGCTTTCATTATACGTGTGGGATTAAACCCCAGAGAAAAAAAGACAGACTGTAACTGAATACAGACTCTGTACTAACTATCAGAACACAGTGAAGTATTGGGTATATATGGATAAAAGAATCCACACTAAAAAGGACCGGGTTAGAGCGTTCGGCTAGAAACCACAATGTTCCTTGTTTGATACCAGCCCTTGCCAACTCAGGGATCTGTGCGGTAAAGTAAGGAGCTGATGGTAGATGTGGTGCTCCACCTCAGATGCAAAAACAATCTCCTTGGTCTAGTGCTGGTTGAAAGGGGATAGACTCCCTCGCTGATTGGTTGATACCGACTTTAGGCCACCCAGACAACTTTACTTTTACTTACTATGAGAATCTTGGAAATGGGCTTGGCCAAGGTAAACAGGGAATAGCCCAACCACTTACCAAGTCTGGATTCTTAGAACAGCTTCAATTTGCAACACAGCTGAAAACTGAACACAAAAGGGCAACATAACTGGATGCTAGTCTCCACCTTCCTGTGAAGATGAGTATGATGTTAATTCTATGGAAACCAACAGCCAATCAGGATGCAAGGGATGAGATCACCCAGATACAAGTATGGAATATCCCGAGTGCTATAAATACCAATTGTTTTACTATTTCTCTGAATGTTTGAGATGAGGTTCCCAATTACGACAAGAAGGTTCCTGGGTGCAAAAAGAAGGTTCCCAAGTCCGAAAAAAAGGTTCCTGGGTCCAAGAAGGTTCCCAAGTCCGACAAGAAATACCTGAAGAAGATCGGAGGGCACATCGACCGAAACGTTGCACAGATAACAATGAAGATGAGGACAATAGTCCGAATAATGCAGATAATACTAACCAATTGTTTTATTATCAATTTTTTGAGATGAGGCTTGATAATTAGTATTATTTGGATTATTCAGACTATTGTCCTCATCTTTATTGTTATCTACACTATTTCTCTGAATTTTTGAGATGAGGCTTGATGATTTGGATTATTTGTATTATTCGGACTATTGTCCTCATCTTTATTGTTATCTACACTATTTCTCTGAATTTTTGAGATGAGGCTTGGTGATTTGTATTATTTGGATTATTCAGACTATTGTCCTCATCTTTATTGTTATCTACACTATTTCTCTGAATTTTTGAGATGAGGCTTGATAATTAGTATTATTTGTATTATTCGGACTATTGTCCTCATCTTTATTGTTATCTACACTATTTCTCTGAATTTTTGAGATGAGGCTTGGTGATTTGTATTATTTGGATTATTCGGACTATTGTCCTCATCTTATTGTTATCTACACTATTCTCTGAATTTTGAGATGAGGCTTGATAATTAGTATATTTTTGTATTATTCAGACTATTGTCCTCATCTTTATTGTTATCTACACTATTCTCTGAATTTTTGAGATGAGGCTTGGTGATTTGGATTATTTGGATTATTTGGACTATTGTCCTCATCTTTATTGTTATCTACACTATTTCTCTGAATTTTTGAGATGAGGCTTGATAATTAGTATTATTTGTATTATTCGGACTATTGTCCTCATCTTTATTGTTATCTACACTATTTCTCTGAATTTTTGAGATGAGCCTTGATAATTTGTATTATTTGTATTATTCGGACTATTGTCCTCATCTTTATTGTTATCTACACTATTTCTTTGAATTTTTTTAGATAAGGCTTGATTATTTGGATTATTCAGACTATTATCCTCATCTTTATTGTTATCTACACTATTTCTCTGAATTTTTAAGATGAGGCTTGATAATTAGTATTATTTGGAATATTCGGACTCTTGTCCTCATCTTTATTGTTATCTACACTATTTCTCTGAACTTTTGAGATGAGGCTTGATAATTAGTATTATTTGGATTATTCAGACTATTCAAGCTAGAGATCACCAAATGGCCAAAGAAGTAAGTAATGCAAAATGCATATGCATCTCTCTGTCTACCTGTGTCTATCTCTCTCCCCCTCTCTCCAGTAAAAGAACACTTGTGTATATACCCAACATGGGTATATGTCTATGAGTATGTAACACACTAACTCACTAAATTCAACAACAAGGAGACTAATGCCTGTTGCTGTTTTCTCTAGGCAGTGATTCGTCTTGTGCCGGTGTAATTGCTAAAGCAAAGTTTTCCGAAATAAAAATAAAGAAAGCCTTACCTGAAGAATATCCACAAACATTCTAAGTTCGGAGGGACGTAATCCAAGGGCTTGTTTTATCGAGTAATTGTGAAAGTTTTCAATCAAAACGCAGCCAGTTATTTGCGTTTCTTCGCTGATCATTAGACGTTCAAGAAGGTACAAATAGGAACGCATGATCACATGAAAAGGGAACTCACTCATATCCCAGCCTTCAATACTGAATAAAAATGTGACACGACCCTGAAGAGAAAGGAAAAAAGAAAAAAAGGGGTAATGATACTATATCTATTTTACAATGTCCTATATCATATCATGATTTATATATATATATATATATATATATATGAAATTTAACATTTTGAAAAAACATATGATGTTTGTTATGTGATTGCTGACAGATCTGTTTCGACCAAATCGATAAGTTGGTCTTAAAATATAATGCTTCTGATTTTTAAAAATTAAAAATAAAATTTATTTTATTTTTAAAACAGAACATGCATTTTTCAAAATTTCAGCGGTTGAATTCAGCATTCGTTTTTTGTAAACAGTCTTTTTAACGGATATCTTTTTTCCCATCTATGTCGCTCTTTGATGAAGACCAACTTATCGATTTGGTCGAAACAGATCTGTCAGCAATCACATAACAAACATCATATGTTTTTTCAAAATGTTAAATTTCATACTGTCGGATTAATTTCCATCTATTTTTCATATATATATATATATATATATCCTATTCACACATCCACCATACACTTAACATTTTTCATTTTTCTCCCTTACAAAATTTTTTTTTGCATTGTCCTGATGATGGTTTATCATAAACCGAAATACTTAAGTATAGACATATAAAAAAATTTCCTTTGATTGTAACATCCGTGTCTGTTATATTTTTGAAAACATTTTCTTCATATATATATATATATATATATACATATATTATATTTTTGCTTGAAGGCAATTACAATGCATGTATCGCATAAAATTCGATACTTTTTTTTTTATAGAAAATGAACTTGACAAGTGTAATCCCGGCAAAGGATCGCTCGGTGTGTAGAACATCGTATAGACTGTTTACATCCAAAAATCTTATTCCCTTCGCCGAAGAGCATAAGGCCTGGTTTGTTATTATTCACTCAACGTCCCCTTACCTATTATCGTAGAGGCGTGTAATTATCATTTGACAAGGTTAATTTCGCAGGGATTGTTAGCTGTGTACTGTGGCCGAGGCAATATGGTCTTTGACTATGCCTGCTGAGGTCATGGTTTTGATTTCTGCCGGAGGGAAGTCGTTAGTATACATCGCTGATGAAACTTAATAAAGTCGAAACAGTCTGTACGATGTTCTACACACCGATCAATCCTTTGTCGGGATTACACTTGTCAAGTTCATTTTCTATAAAAAATGTATCGAATTTTATGCGATACATGCATTGTAATTGCCTTCAAGCAAAAATATAATATATACTTTATTCAACAATGCTTCTAAAAAAAACAAACATCCAAACATCTTTTATATATATATATATATATATATATACACACATATATATATATATATATATATATATATATATATATATATGAAAGAGAGAAGGGATAAAAAACCGTTGGAAGAGAATAGGGGGAACAAACACACGCTGGAATGCTTGAATTTTTTAAAATGCGCATACTGTTTCAAAAATAAAATAAATCTTATTTTTAAAAATCAGAAGCATTTTTAATCCAAAAATAAACTCAAAAAGAGTTTGGTGTAAATATATAAAAAAGTGTAAGAGATTATCAAAAATGTTCAAAATATAATCCAGCTTTTAAGTTGTTTACATGTCCACAGCACAATTGAAAGAAGATGTTAAGTTTCAAAAAGTTTGTGGTGTAGGTTATTTTTGAAACAGTATGCGCATTTTAAAAAATTCAAGCATTCCAGCGTGTGTTTGTACCCCCTATTCTCTTCCAACGGTTTTTTATCCCTTCTCTCTTTCATATATTTTTTGCTCGTTGATGATGACCCTTCTACTAAGGCGTCGAAACAGATTCTGTCAGCAGATAATAATTACTAATTGTTTTTTCAAAATGTTAAATTCATTCTGTCGGATTAATTTCCATTTATTTACATATATATATATATATATATATATATTTTAAATTTAAAATATCACAAACAAACCACTTCACTAGTAAATAATTTACATATTTCTACATTGTTTCTTATATATCCGGGGTAAGGGATATATTATGAAGTTGTAGTAAGGTATATTCTTGCAGGCAAGTAGAAGCGAGTGCGTCGAATAGAATTATCAATAGTGGTAGTCTTGCTAGTAATAGGTACTTGTACCACCACAGTGTCGAGTATTTATGGAGGACACTATCCAATCAGATTATAATGAGGGGGTACCTAGGTATTTGCATATTCATTACATCAGTTTCCAAAAGAAATAAGTTACTTTTGGTAACAATTTCAAATATTTTTTTGAAATAAATGTCTTATTTTTCTTGCACCCGTTATTTTACAATACTGAATATATTTTCTTTATTTAAAAACATTTATTGCAAACATATTTAAAACATTTATTGCAAAAACACGGACATAACATGAGGGTTCAGTTTATTTTATAGGAGGAATTTACGGGGAACAAGTTGAAGATTACCAAAATGCCTTCAAACAGCTAGGGAGTTCAATAGTAGCGCTGGTTGGATTTTCAGCAGGCACCACATAGCGTTTTTTTAGGACAGGAAACCAGGATGCAGTTAGGGTTATGTTAGATTGCCACCTAGTGTTTATTGGCAGAAACAGGAGGTAATTACTTTTCATGTCCCCTAGTGTCAAATAGGAAAACCATGATAATGAATCAAAGTATCTTACCTGCTTATCTCTCACTGGCAGTAGGCAAGGGTAGCCTTTCTCTAAGCATGATCGAACGGAATCAAGAGTTAAGTCGTTTGTCAGTTGGGGATAATTTTTATGAAATTTCACGTGCCCTAAAAGACAAAAACATTAAAAACATTCAAGAATTTGTATTATTTTGATTTATTCAGGCTGTTGTCCTCATCTTTATCATCTATACATATATAAAGGGCAGTTGTGTGTATATGTATGTCCAGAGGAAACTTCGAAAAATACAAAGATTAATGACAAAGTAAATATATATACACATTAAATATTGCTAGAGCTTGGTTTTTAAGTAAAAATAATAGAGATTTAATTTATATTCGTGAAGATAATTAAAAAATAAAATTTAGATGATAACAGAATGGAATTTTTATTTTTCATTTAATATTTTAGATAGTAGACATTAACATTTCTTTTCAGAGTAGCTGGATCAATGCAAGGTCTATTTTTTTACATAGGGATTTAAATGGGGCATCCCACGAGGATTCAACTCACGATTCAGTAATAATGGATATGCAGGACTAACTTTTAAAAATCCTCCTCTACCCAGATAATACCAGGTAGCCGCTTCTTGTACATATATAAAACACAGCGTTTTGGCCATCAAACCCTCTGGCCTTCTTCAGGTGAACCTTCTTACATCCGAGCATAGAAATATTTCAACCTGGGAAATCATTTTGAATAGTTTGTGGGGGATTTTAAAAAATGAAAATAAAAACAAAAAAAAAAATTAAAAACAACAAACTCCTATGGGGCCTTTCACCGGAAGAACCATTTGCGTATGTTCGACAAAAAGGACTGACTCCCTACCCCCAAAAGGATACCTCGGTCATTTGAATTTAGGCCGCAACTGAGTGTAGTCGCTTCCTGGCCAGGGCCATATTCCCTTGCTGCAGTCAACTATACCCTGTTCAATAAAGCCTAAGTCATAAAACTACCTCTTGCCTTTGTCTCGTCCCTTTTTCATTCTTTAAATTTCAATTTCAGCTTACCAGCCCACAAGAAGAAATAACGATCTTTATTGGGGGATAAGATACAAGACGAATGAAGAAAACCTGTCCCCATAAATGTGTCTGTTGTTTCA
Organism: Doryteuthis pealeii; assembly: GCA_023376005.1. NCBI lineage: Eukaryota > Metazoa > Mollusca > Cephalopoda > Myopsida > Loliginidae > Doryteuthis > Doryteuthis pealeii. The sequence goes on from CM042182.1 coordinate 13,326,901, forward strand.
CATTGAATTTATAGGCACATAGAAATCTCAAATAATCATCATTTTTCTTGTCAAAATGTCCCCTTTTAAATATTTCCTTTTAAATGTCCCCTTTTAAATGTCCCTTTTAAATGTCTCTTAAAATGAACAAAAAAAAGGCACCTTAAAGAGACATCCTACTTTCACATTGAATTTTTGGGTACATAAAAATTTCATCAAATACACATCATCTTTCTTGGCAAAATGTCTCCTTTCAAATGTCCCATTTTAAATGTCCTCTAAAATGAACAAAAAAGGCACCTTAAGGAGGCATCATACTTTCACATTGAATTTTTTGGCGCATAAAAATTTCATCAAATAATCATCATCTTCTAGTCAAAATGTCTCCTTTTAAATGTCCCCTTTTAAATGTCCCCTAAAATGAACAAAAAACGCACCTTAAGGGGACATCCTACCTTCACGTTGAATTTTTAGGCACATAGAAATCTCAAATAATCATCATCTTTCTAGTCAAAATGTCCCTTTTAAATGTCCCCTTTTAAATGTTTCCTTTTAAATGTTCCCCTTTAAATGTCCCCTAAAATGAACAAAAAAAGGCGTCTTAAGGAGACATTATACTTTCACATTGAATTTTTTTTGCACATCAAAATTTCATCAAATGCTCATCATATTTCTAGTCAAAATGACCCTTTTAAATGTCCCATTTGATATGTCCCCTTTTAAATATCTCCTAAACTGACCAAAAAAGACACCTTAAGGGGACGTCCTACCTTTCACATTGAATTTTTTGGCACATAAAAATTTCATCAAATAATCATCATCTTTCTAGTAAAAATGTCCCCTTTTAAATGTCCCCTTTTAAATGTCCCCTTAAATGAACAAAAAAAGGCACCTTAAGGAGACATTATACTTTCACATTGAATTTTTTGGCACACAAAAATTTCATCAAATGCTCATCATCTTTCTAGTCAAAATGTCTCCTTTTAAATGTCCCCTTTTAAATGTCTCCTAAAATGAACAAAAAACGCACCTTAAGGGGACATCCTACCTTCACGTTGAATTTTTAGGCACATAGAAATCTCAAATAATCATCATCTTTCTAGTCAAAATGTCCCTTTTAAATGTCCCCTTTTAAATGTTTCCTTTTAAATGTTCCCCTTTAAATGTCCCCTAAAATGAACAAAAAAAGGCGTCTTAAGGAGACATTATACTTTCACATTGAATTTTTTTGCACATCAAAATTTCATCAAATGCTCATCATATTTCTAGTCAAAATGTCCCTTTTAAATGTCCCATTTGATATGTCCCCTTTTAAATATCTCCTAAACTGACCAAAAAAGACACCTTAAGGGGACGTCCTACCTTTCACATTGAATTTTTTGGCACATAAAAATTTCATCAAATAATCATCATCTTCTAGTCAAAATGTCTCCTTTTAAATGTCCCCTTTTAAATGTCCCTTAAATGAACAAAAAAAGGCACCTTAAGGAGACATTATACTTTCACATTGAATTTTTTGGCACACAAAAATTTCATCAAATGCTCATCATCTTTCTAGTCAAAATGTCCCTTTTAAATGTCCCCTTTGATATGTCCCCTTTTAAATATCTCCTAAACTGACCAAAAAAGACACCTTAAGGGGACATCCTACCTTTCACATTGAATTTTTTGGTGTATAAAAATTTCATCAAATAATCATCATCTTCTAGTCAAAATGTCCCCTTTTAAATGTCCCCTTTTAAATGTCCCCTTTTAAATGTCCCCTTATATGAACAAAAAAAGGCACCTTAAGGAGACATTATATTTTCACATTGAATTTTTTGGCACACAAAAATTTCATCAAATGCTCATCATCTTTCTAGTCAAAATGTCCCTTTTAAATGTCCCCATTTGATATGTCCCCTTTTAAATATCTCCTAAACTGACCAAAAGAGACACCTTAAGGGGACATCCTACCTTTCATCAGCGTGTATGACTTCTTCTCATCGAATTTTCGGGCACGTAGAAATCTCATCAAATAATCATCATTTTTCTTGTCAAACATTTCGAATACTTCTTTGCCTTCATCAGAGTTCTTGTTTTCTAAAAGAAGCTGCCTCAGCGCAGATAGACACGACGTCCGTTTCTCATCTGTCTCCTGCAGTTCTACCCGGGCCTGTTCAATTAATTCGGCCGTCAAGCAACCCTTGGAAAAAATCTGATTGTATGGTGAAGACATTTTGAAATTCCAAAGGCAAATTCTCCAAGAAAAGCTAAAAAGAAAAGAATCATTGAAAAATTATTTTTTTGAATAAGTCAAAAATTAAAATTTCACTCATAGAAAAATTAAAATAAAATATAAGAACGATAATTATTTTTTTGAATAAGTCAAAAATTAAAATTTTCTACATAGAAAAATTAAAATACAGTATAAATCTATAATTTAGATTTCACATATATAAAAAGAATAATAATTATTTTTTTGAATAAGTCAAAAATTTAAATTTTACTCATAGAAAAATTAAAATAAAATATAAGAACGATAATTATTTTTTTGAATAAGTCAAAAATTAAAATTTTACTCATAGAAAAATTAAAATAAAATATAAGAATGATAATTATTTTTT
>CM042182.1:13339485-13354485 GCA_023376005.1 Doryteuthis pealeii
ATTTTTTTTCCATCCCAAATGTTACGTTAAAATTGTAAACAAGCGCCCTAAAACCATTGAAAAACACCCAAAATGCGGTCGCGTCGAAATTGACCAAAACAAATAGTTTTAAATCTTTTTGAAATAAACTGCATATGTAATTATATTTTTCTTTTTTAATGATGGTTATTTGTTACTACTTATCAATTTAGACAAAAGTTTAACCTTAAATAATAGATTTAATTATTCTTAATTCGCTTTTTAAAACTCATAGTATCCGATTTTTTTTTGCCTATACCTAGAAAAGAGTTTGTTTATAGATGGGAAAATTGTTGAGACAGAGTTACGAAATTACTAAAAACTATCAAAATAAAAAAACACCCTCCAGGCGATGTAAAAATAGATTTTGAAACATATTGCCTGAGGGGTGGAGCTAAAAAATTCAATGTCAGCGAGTTTGTACCCTAAGTAAGTAAATCATCAAATTCATTAAAGGATTTAAAAAATAAAACAATTTGAAATGTAAACTTTAAATTGTATTAAAATAAAACAAACTATATATAGATATATAATACCAGTCATGTATTTATTAAAACTTGTTTTAAAAAACAATGAGACTGTCTAATGTTGCATGTTCAAATTTGAGTGTATTTATTCTATGTTATGACGTAAGCAAATAATGTAATAAAATGTAATTTATTGTGTACAGTGCTCAGGTGCACCACAACTCATCAAAGTCTCATGCAGGTACACAGAATAATGTTGTACCAGGAACATGAACAGTTCACAGTAGTAATATGGATGTATGTGTGTGCATGTGTATGTGGAGAGTGGCATCAGGTATAGTGTTGGCGACTACAGGAAGCATGGAGGCTTTGAAAGTTTCAGTGCTCCGGCAGCCTACAACAGACGCAGACAGTTTTTCCATGTCTCCGCAATTCTGAGCGAGTGACATAGTTTTTGTTACAGACAAAAAACGGAAGTGAATCTCCATTATTAATAGATATATATACTAGCAACAGCCTGGGTAGAGGGGATTTTTGAAAGTTAGTCCTGCGGATCCATTATTACTGATCTACTACTGATTTAATAAAAATTCTGATGAAGGTCGGCAAAATCTGTGTACGGAACATTTTATGCATTTTTCCTATTATTATTATCATCATCATTTCAACTCCATCTGATTATCTTATTATAATGGAGATTGTGTGTTTTCTGTCTGTAACCGAAACTATATTACTAATCGAGTCACAATTAACATAGTTATTTCATCACATTCTCCATGATTTTATTTATATTTAAACATCAATTATTAATATAAATTGCTTCGCCTTTTTATTAGTGCTGTCAATATCTACATACAAATAACATGCAATTGTATTTATATATACAATAAATAGCGGTTTGCAGTGTGAATGGGAAGGCTAATTTGCATATTGATATTAAAAATGTGATTTTATTAAATATGTGCTAGTTATTTTGATTTCTAATTGTTTGGTTTATTTTAATGAATATAAGCAAAAATCTCTTCAATGAATCTTAAATGAAATCCATTAACAAGAAAAAAATAACTGCATTTTATTCTTTATTCTAATTTAACTAAATAGTTAAATAAGTAAAATTCAGCAATGAAAGACAATTAGTGATGGAAGAGTAAGTTTCATTTCTATTTTTCTATTATACCCCACTCTGTTACATATCTTTTTGTCTGCCTCTTATTTAATACGATATTCATTATATTAAAACTTAAATACTTGCACCCGGAGGTTGCATATATTTGCGTAGTTTTAATAATAATAATAACGGAAATCCGCATAACGTTTTGATAAACAGACCGAAACACATGTGTAAGTGAGATCATAAAAGTGATATCGAAAAATTCATTTTTATCCATCTACATTTCTTTTCTTTACTCATTTTTCCTCATATTGTCAGATCATTTACCATTCTCACACATATATTATATATAATATATATATATATATATATATTACAATACATACTTAGACATGGTTTATAAATATATATATATAATTAACATATATATATATATATTTGGGAATAAAAAGGCCTTAAATACCCATGTGGTATCGGGTATGGACCATTTCCCTCGCGAGTATGTTCACGAGCTTCTTCAGATCACTGATATATTTTATTTAGACAGGCACATGGCCAAACTCATTTTATATTCATACATTTCACCTCCCTCATTCATGGGTGGTCATATTGCATTCTTTCTCTTCAATTGTCTTTTTTATTGGTGAAATTTTTTTTTTTTTTTCTTTGGTTGCGCGTGTTTTATTTCCGTTTGTCTGCTAGTCTCTTTGGTAAATTCCTAAAAGTGTTTATTTTGATCTGACCAACAGGATTTTAATTTATGGTCTAGATGGTCGGTTTCGCTCTAATTGGGTCAAGTGAGAAGCATATATATATAATTATATTACATATATAAATATATATATATATTATATTATTATATCATATTATATATACTAGCAAATATATGCACCCTCCGGGTGCAAGTATTTCAGTTTTAATGTAATAGATATATTATATTAGAAAAGGCTAATGAAACTAAATAAGAATGCAGATAAAATGATTTGAAACAGAGGGGTATATAATCGAAAAATAGAACAACCGAAACTTACTCTTCTATCGCTTCTCGTCTTTCATTGCTAAATTTCCTAATTTAAATAACTTAGTTAAAATAGGAAGTAAATAATAAAATCAGAATTATTTTTCTCGTTAATCGATTTATTTTAAGATTTATTGAAGAGATTTTTGATCCATATTCATAAGATAAAACCATACAATTAAAAATCAATAATACTAAGCACATCATTTATTAAGATCAAATCTTTAATTTCAATATGCAAATTAGTCTTCCTTCACACTGTTAACTGCTATTTTAGTTGTATATATAAATACAATTGCATATTATTTCATGTTGTAGATATGATTAACAGTATTTAATAATGTAAAACAATTTTATTATTCATTGAGGTTTAAATAAAAAATAAAATTCAGGGTGAATGCTTTTACATAAATAACTTAAGGGAATTGTGACTGAGTTATGATTTAGTTTAGCGTTACAGACAGACAAACCCATAAATCTCCATTATTAATCAAGATATATATATAAATATATATATTATATGATTACGATAATTGATACTTTGGTATTATTCTAATTTTGTTATTTGACCAAAGGCCAATGTTCTAACGAATATCTAATGAATTAACTTTACGATTCGAGGACCAAAGCCAACAAAAATAATATAATAAATATTAATGATGTATCGTCATTTATATCCAATATATCCACTTTCAATTAACACATGAGGTGAAATGTGTATATATTAATTACTCGGTTCCTTTAATTGTACAACTGTTATTATCTGCAACACCTTCCAGTTAAAAAATGAGACTAACAACAAAATGTATCATCATTGATCCAATAAAGTGTATAGACAATATATCACTTTCAATTAATCACAAGCGGTGATGGAAATGATAATATTGATTTTCTTATTTGCTCTGAAGGATATTGGTAAATAATAGGCAGATGGCCTCTTTTAATCTTGGTAGCCAAACCTTTAGGAAAACTAGCAAAATGACAGTGAATTTACAACAAACAATCAACTGTATATATATATAATAATTATATATATATATATAATATATATTTATATATATATGTGTGTGTGTGTGTGTGTGTTGAAATGTACATTTACAGGAGATTGATTTTTCCGATTTGTTTAGCCTCACATTTAAATAGGTATGCCCCACGGCCTAATTAATTAATCAGTTAATTATTAATTAATTACTTTTTCAAAATTAGGTACGACTTCAATTAAGCACATTTTCTCCCAAATAATATATATGTATTATAAATTGTTTTTCTTTTGCCAAGTATTTATAGTATCAGTTTGGTACGACTATCTTTGGTCTTTCCTTTTTTTTCAAAATTCTTTTTTTCCCAGGTGATGTTTGGTAGTATATTTTTACAATCAAACTATTGCTAGTTTTTTTCTTACATGCCAAGGGTTTACCAACAAGTTTGGTATATATAATATACCTAGCAATATATGCAATTTATTGTAATAAAATTGTTATGGTTAACTAGAAAGGCTTAATGAAACTAAATAAGATGCCGATAAAAAAGATTTGAAACAGAGGGGAAACAACTAAACTTGCTTTTCTTCACTCCAGTCTTTCATTGCTAAATTTTCATAATTTAACTATTTAGTTAAAAATTAGGAAGTTAAAGAATTAGATTACTGTTAATATTGTTGATAGATTTCTTTATAGATTTATGAGAAGATACTTTTGCTCATATTAATTAAGATAAAACCAAACAATTAGAAATCAATAATCACTAAGCACATTTTATTCAAAATATCACATTTTATTTTTTTGTGTTTTATAATTTCCCCCCAATAATTTTTGCAAAATTAGCCTTTCCCGTTCAAACTGCAAACCGCTATTTTTTGTATTATATAAATTACAATTGCTGATGTTATTAGTATGTATGATATGGTCAACAGTTGGCTTCGGCCTCTGGACCAATTGATATAATTAACAGGCGTCGATCCCAGGGGCCATCCCCCCAGGCAAACACCTGCCCCCTCGATTAAAGGGGCAGGGGCTGGCGTTTTATTTTTGCCCAGTCTGCCGAGGCGCCCCTCTTTGAGGGGAATGCCGACGGGATCGACGCAATTTTTTCACCTGCCACCCCATGAGTCCGGCTTGTGGCGTGGTCCCACGTTAATAGATCTCTCTCTNTTCACTTCATATTCCATAACTTTTTCAGTTCTCTGGCAAGGTCCAGATATTTGTCCATTTTTTCATTTTCCTTTAACTTCACCCTGTGATCTGCTGGCACTGCAAAATCCACCAGTTGACAAGTTCTTTCTTTTTTGTTAATCAACACTAGGTCTGGCCTTCTTGCTGGGATAAGGTGATCCGTTTTAATTTCAAAGTCCCAGAGAATTTTGTGCGTTTCATTCTCAAGAACAGATTCTGGTTTATGCATATACCATTTTGTTGTGTGGTCAAAATTTAATTTCTTGCATAATTCCCAGTGGATCACCTTCCCAACCCAGTCATGTCTAGTTTTGTATTCTCGTTGTACTAGTTTGCTACATTCGCAGAGTATATGGTTAACAGTCTCATCTCTATTACCGCAAAGTCTACATTTACTATTTTGTGGGTCTTATCAATTTTCGCTTTGATGTAGTTTGTCCTTATGGCATATTATTATTATTATTTATTATTATTATTATTATTATTATTATTATTACCTGATATTTAGCAAATCCCCTTTTTCTTTTTGGTAAATTTCAGGAGAGTAAACCCCGAAAATAAATCAGGAGCTGGAGTCCCTAAAGGTGGTGTAATGCTGAAATCCAGTGCTACCCATCAACTCCTGTGACACTACCGTTGCCAAACTGCATTGGCCCCTTACCTTTCCTTTGGATCACAGCGACAGTGTGGAGAGGGGGGATTTGCTGCATGGGCAACAGTTCATCCTCCATATAAACCTCGCCCAGGCTATGTAGTTAAAAAAAAAAAAATGAAATAATAAAAATAAAAAAAAAACCTTGACACTACGCCATCGTCTCTCGTAGACGGAAGGCTGCCAACCATGTGAAATGCAAACTGCCGCACTCTGGATTTGAACTCGTATCACCGTGTCCATTTCTTACGACGATAACAATTACACACAGGCGCACCTACTCGTGCCATGTACGGTACAAGGCTACTGGGAGTGAAAAATCGAACTCAGTGATCAGTTAGTTGGCAGTCGTCTGCCTGCGTGCGCACTCGGTGTTTTTTCTAATTTTAGCCAGACAAAAATTGTGGTCGGAAGATCGGGTCACGTCATACTTCCAAAAAAAGATGGTCTGCTTGCCGTGAAAATCGGCATTTAGAACCTTTGGCTTTTCGTACCGGTGGGAGATACTTGACTCTATCAGCCAGGGTAAGTAAGTAATGGCTATCTTGGTATATCTTTTTAACTGTCAGCAAAGATAGTGATGTACTAGTATCTACTAGTGGAACTGCTGCTACTACTATTTCTGCTGATGGTGGGTAGTGAACGGGATGCCTATTAAAAAACAGGCAGTATCGGCCTTATTTTTATAATTCCACTGTTGGGTTAGTGTGTTGTTATATGGGACAGTCGTTGCATTAGAAGGTAAGTTGAAATATAAGTACACGCTGGTTTTAAAAAAAAAAAGGCAAAGAAAAAAAAAAAAAAGCAGACTCACTTACGTAATGAAAATCATTCATAAATTTATTCAACTTAAAAATTCTTTCTTTCTTTTTTTCTTTCTTTCCTTTCTTATGCTAAAAAGTACACAGCATATTCATTGATAAATAATAAGCTTGCTTGACCTCTCAATGAAATTCAACCCCGAAGTCTCTTGGGGTCTTACGTGGTTGTATGTATTTATTATATAATATCTAAAAAGTTTGTGGTACATATAGAATTGAAGGATTTTCTTTTTAAAAAGCGTATGCATTTTAAAAATAAAATAGGATATTCTAAAAAAGAAAAAGAAAAAAAGGAACCTTTTTTTTTTGTTAGATTGCGTAAGAGAAGCCGTGACAGGGAATGAACAAGTGATATAAAAATAATTTAAATGTTGAAAAAGTATGGGTGGTGGAATTAAAATCGGATTTTAAATAAGAATAAAAAGTATAAAATTGTTTTTGTGCGCAAAACGCTGGTCGGATTTTCCCCCACCCATACTTTTCAAGATTTAAAACTGTTTTCTTTTTTATCACTTGTTTCCCTGTCACGGCCTTCTCTTACGCAATCTAACAAAAAAAAAGGTTCCCTTTTTTTTCTTTTTTAGAATATCCTATTTTATTTTTAAAATGCATACGCTTTTTAAAAAGAAAATCCTTCAATTCTATATGTACCACAAACTTTTTAGATATTATATAATAAATACATACAACCACGTAAGACCCCAAGAGACTTCGGGGTTGAATTTCATTGAGAGGTCAAGCAAGCTTATTATTTATCAATGAATATGCTGTGTACTTTTTAGCATAAGAAAGGAAAGAAAGAAAAAAAGAAAGAAAGAATTTTTAAGTTGAATAAATTTATGAATGATTTTCATTACGTAAGTGAGTCTGCTTTTTTTTTTTTTCTTTGCCTTTTTTTTTAAACCAGCGTGTACTTATATTTCAACTTACCTTCTAATGCAACGACTGTCCCATATAACAACACACTAACCCAACAGTGGAATTATAAAAATAGAGGCCGATACTGCCTGTTTTTTATAGGCATCCCGTTCACTACCCACCATCAGCAGAAATAGTAGTAGCAGCAGTTCCACTAGTAGATACTAGTACATCACTATCTTTGCTGACAGTTAAAAAGATATACCAAGATAGCCATTACTTACTTACCCTGGCTGATAGAGTCAAGTATCTCCCACCGGTACGAGGGGTCGGTCTTCGAAAAACCAAAGGTCCCAAATGCCGATTCTCACGGCAAGTAGACCATCTTTTTTTGGAAGTATGACGTGACCCGATCTTCCGACCACAATTTTGGTCTGGCTAAAATTAGAAAAAAACACCGAGTGCGCACGCAGGCAGACGACTGCCAACTAACTGATCACTGAGTTCGATTTTCACTCCCAGTAGCCTTGTACCGTACATGGCACGAGTAGGTGCGCCCGTTGTGGAATTGTTATCGTCGTAAGAAATGGACACGGTGATACGAGTTCAAATCCAGAGTGCGGCAGTTTGCATTTCACATGGTTGGCAGCCTTCCGTCTACGAGAGACGATGGCGTAGTGTCAAGGTTTTTTTTTATTTTTATTATTTCATTTTTTTTTTTTTAACTACATAGCCTGGGCGAGTTTATATGGAGGATGAACTGTTGCCCATGCAGCAAATCCCCCCTCTCCACACTGTCGCTGTGATCCAAAGGAAAGGTAAGGGGCCAATGCAGTTTGGCAACGGTAGTGTCACAGGAGTTGATGGGTAGCACTGGATTTCAGCATTACACCACCTTTAGGGACTCCAGCTCCTGATTTATTTCCGGGGTTTACTCTCCTGAAAATTTACCAAAAAGAAAAAGGGGATTTTGCTAAATATCAGGTAATAATAATAATAATAATAATAATAATAATAATAATGCCATAAGGACAAACTACATCAAAGCGAAAATTGATAAGACCCAACAAAATAGTAAATGTAGACTTTGCGGTAATAGAGATGAGACTGTTAACCATATACTCTGCGAATGTAGCAAACTAGTACAACGAGAATACAAAACTAGACATGACTGGGTTGGGAAGGTGATCCACTGGGAATTATGCAAGAAATTAAATTTTGACCACACAACAAAATGGTATATGCATAAACCAGAATCTGTTCTTGAGAACGAAACGCACAAAATTCCCTGTGACTTTGAAATTAAAACGGATCACCTTATCCCAGCAAGAAGACCAGACCTAGTGTTGATTAACAAAAAAGAAAGAACTTGTCAACTGGTGGATTTTGCAGTGCCAGCAGATCACAGGGTGAAGTTAAAGGAAAATGAAAAAATGGACAAATATCTGGACCTTGCCAGAGAACTGAAAAAGTTATGGAATATGAAAGTGAAAGTTATACCAATTGTAGTTGGTGCACTTGGAACAGTCCCAAAAGAATTAGAAAAGGGTTTGGAAAGTTTGGATATCAGAGGAAGGATTTAAACCATTCAGAACACTGCACTGCTGCAATCTGCCAGAATACTCAGAAGAGTTCTGGAGATCTGAGAAGACTTGCTGTCACTCAGACTCCATTGAAAGACCATCAGCTAATGCTGATGTGAAAACTCAAAAGGAGTAAATAATAATAATTGTCACTTGTCAGGGTGGGGACTTTAAAAGATTAATTAACAGCATAACTGCACGCTGCAGACTCCTTGATGAGTATCAGGCCACAGTCACATCAAAATCTGTGAGAGCACCTGCAAGCAGGTTTTTCTGGGGTAGAGTTGCCAGCCCCACACCGTTGTTTGTTAACAGACGCATCTCACATACCGCTAATAATACCTTTGAGAAAATTTGGATTAATTGGATTTTTCGGACTACTGTCCTCATCTTTATTGGTATATACACAACGTTTCGGTCGATGTGCCCTCCTTCTTCAGGTATTTCTTGTCGAACTCGGGAACCTTCTCTTCGAAGTCTGGGACCTTTTTGCCGAACTTTGGACCCTTCATGTCGTAATCAGGAGCCTTAACGGAACTTCGAACCGAACCCTTTACTCAATCCATTAAGGTAGACTATTCTCGTTCAGTTAACCATGACCGGATACAAGTGTTAAGCTATGTTAAGTATTCTACGATTATCGCCTTTGACTAGGATTGAACCTGCTGTAACACTATTGTGTTATGGGTTGATTGGCAATCTATTAATTAATTACCAATTAATTAAAACTACCCTAATTATTAATTATGGTGGTTTGTTAAAATTAAAAGTAATAATAATAATAATAATAATAATAATAATAGAGATAGATTGTATGTGTCAAGAAAGGAAGGGGGAAGATGTCTTGCCAACATAGAGGAATGCGTAGAAACCACAATCCAACAACTTGAAGATTACACAAGGAAGAGCAAAGACAAATTACTTATGGCGGCCAACAATAATAGAAACGGCAGATGGACAAACAGAAAAACGACAAAGACTAGAAAACAAAAATGGGAAGAAAAACAATTATATGGACGCTTCAAACGACAAATAGATGAGGTTGCACATGGAAAGACTTGGACATGGTTAAGAAAGGGAAACCTCAAAAGAGAAACAGAATCACTTATAATTGCTGCACAAAATAATGCCATAAGGACAAACTACATCAAAGCGAAAATTGATAAGACCCAACAAAATAGTAAATGTAGACTTTGCGGTAATAGAGATGAGACTGTTAACCATATACTCTGCGAATGTAGCAAACTAGCACAACGAGAATACAAAACTAGACACGACTGGGTTGGGAAGGTGATCCACTGGGAATTATGCAAGAAATTAAATTTTGACCACACAACAAAATGGTATATGCATAAACCAGAATCTGTTCTTGAGAATGAAACGCACAAAATTCTCTGGGACTTTGAAATTAAAACGGATCACCTTATCCCAGCAAGAAGGCCAGACCTAGTGTTGATTAACAAAAAAGAAAGAACTTGTCAACTGGTGGATTTTGCAGTGCCAGCAGATCACAGGGTGAAGTTAAAGGAAAATGAAAAAATGGACAAATATCTGGACCTTGCCAGAGAACTGAAAAAGTTATGGAATATGAAAGTGAAAGTTATACCAATTGTAGTTGGTGCACTTGGAACAGTCCCAAAAGAATTAGAAAAGGGTTTGGAAAGTTTGGATATCAGAGGAAGGATTTAAACCATTCAGAACACTGCACTGCTGCAATCTGCCAGAATACTCAGAAGAGTTCTGGAGACCTGAGAAGACTTGCTGTCACTCAGACTCCATTGAAAGACCATCAGCTAATGCTGATGTGAAAACTCAAAAGGAGTAAATAATAATAATTGTCACTTGTCAGGGTGGGGACTTTAAAAGATTAATTAACAGCATAACTGCACGCTGCAGACTCCTTGATGAGTATCAGGCCACAGTCACATCAAAATCTGTGAGAGCACCTGCAAGCAGGTTTTTCTGGGGGTAGAGTTGCCAGCCCCACACCGTTGTTTGTTAACAGACGCATCTCACATACCGCTAATAATACCTTTGAGAAAATTTGGATTAATTGGATTTTTCGGACTACTGTCCTCATCTTTATTGGTATATACACAACGTTTCGGTTGATGTGCCCCCCTTCTTCAGGTATTTCTTGTCGAACTCGGGAACCTTCTCTTCGAAGTCTGGGACCTTTTTGCCGAACTTTGGACCCTTCATGTCGTAATCAGGAGCCTTAACGGAACTTCGAACCGAACCATTTACTCAATCCATTAAGGTAGACTATTCTCGTTCAGTTAACCATGACCGGATACAAGTGTTAAGCTATGTTAAGTATTCTACGATTATCGCCTTTGACTAGGATTGAACCTGCTGTAACACTATTGTGTTATGGGTTGATTGGCAATCTATTAATTAATTACCAATTAATTAAAACTACCCTAATTATTAATTATGGCGGTTTGTTAAAATTAAAAGTAATAATAATAATAATAATAATAATAATAATAATAATAATAATAATAATAATAATTTTAGAATGCCTACAAATGTATAAAATTTCCAACAACATTATAAACTTCATTAAAAAAGCCATGGAAAACTGGCGAGTTCAATTAAAAGCTGGAAAACAATCCCTGGCAGAAGTAAAAATCCAAAGAGGTATCTTCCAAGGAGACTCATTATCACCACAACTCTTTATTATTGCAATGATGCCGCTAAACCATATACTGAAAAAATGTACCGGGGGATACAAATTTAGTAATTCACAAGAAAAGATCAACCACCTTATGTACATGGATGACATTAAATTTTTTGCAAAAAATGAAAAAGAATTGGAGAGCCTAGTACAAACTATTAGGATATATAGCCAGGATATAGGGATGGAATTTGGAATCGAAAAATGTGCTATGCTTGTAATAAAAGGGGTGAAAGAAACTATTAAATGGAATACAACTACCAAATCAGGAAACTATAAAATCTCTTGATGAAAATGAAAGCTACAAATACTTAGGAATTTTGGAAGCGGACAATATCATGCAAGCAGAAATGAAAGGAAAAGTTAAAAAGGAATATCTCAGGAGAACTAGAAAACTTCTAGAAACGAAACTTAACAGCAGAAATCTGATCAAAGGAATTAATACCTGGGCTGTCCCCATTATAAGATACTCAGGACCATTCTTAAGATGGACAAAAGAAGAACTCAGACAGATAGACCAAAGGACGAGAAAATTAATGACCATGCACAAGGCTCTCCACCCTAGAGATGATAGAGATAGATTGTATGTGTCAAGAAAGGAAGGGGGAAGAGGTCTTGCCAACATAGAGGAATGCGTAGAAACCACAATCCAACAACTTGAAGATTACACAAGGAAGAGCAAAGACAAATTACTTATGGCGACCAACAATAGTAGAAACGGCAGATGGACAAACAGAAGAACGACAAAGACTAGAAAACAAAAAATGGGAAGAAAAACAATTATATGGACGCTTCAAACGACAAATAGATGAGGTTGCACATCAAAAGACTTGGACATGGTTAAGAAAGGGAAACCTCAAAAGAGAAACAGAATCACTTATAATTGCTGCACAAAATAATGCCATAAGGACAAACTACATCAAAGCGAAAATTGATAAGACCCAACAAAATAGTAAATGTAGACTTTGCGGTAATAGAGATGAGACTGTTAACCATATACTCTGCGAATGTAGCAAACTAGCACAACGAGAATACAAAACTAGACACGACTGGGTTGGGAAGGTGATCCACTGGGAATTATGCAAGAAATTAAATTTTGACCACACAACAAAATGGTATATGCATAAACCAGAATCTGTTCTTGAGAACGAAACGCACAAAATTCTCTGGGACTTTGAAATTAGAACGGATCACCTTATCCCAGCAAGAAGACCAGACCTAGTGTTGATTAACAAAAAAGAAAGAACTTGTCAACTGGTGGATTTTGCAGTGCCAGCGGATCACAGGGTGAAGTTAAAGGAAAATGAAAAAATGGACAAATATCTGGACCTTGCCAGAGAACTGAAAAAGTTATGGAATATGAAAGTGAAAGTTATACCAATTGTAGTTGGTGCACTTGGAACAGTCCCAAAAGCATTAGAAAAGGGTTTGGAAAGTTTGGATATCAGAGGAAGGATTGAAACCATTCAAAACACTGCACTGCTGCAATCTGCCAGAATACTCAGTAGAGTCCTTGAGACCTGAGGAGACTTGCTGTCACTCAGACTCCAGTGAAAGACCATCAGCTAACACTGATGTGAAAACTCAAATAATAATAATTATAATAATAATAATGTTTATATTGGAGGTATATATAAAACGAAACGAAAAATCATCACGTAGGCATAAATTCTTTAAATTATGGAATTTAATATATATAATCGGAATTTAAAATGTCCACAAAATAAAATGATAATTTAATGAATAAGATTCCAGTTTTTGACAAGTTCGTCAACAATTTCAAAAACTTAGATAAATAAAACAATGGTTGGCCTTGACTCCAAATGGAAAGATACAGGCTAGGCTGGCACAAGGCCATTTAGACACGTAGGCAATAGTATCGAGTGGCTGGCCAATCAGAGGCATATGTTAGGGGTGGGGAGGTCTGGATCCCATAAATAACAGACCGACAGACCGTTAGAAGAGCGAGCGAGAGGAAGGGACCGGGGACAGACCGAGGAAGACCGAAGAAGAGAAGAGAGCTCGCCACAGCTCGGGGCCTTGATACAACTTTACCGATACACTCTGATGCCTTGCCACTCGGTACAGAATTGATAACTTAGCCAAAAACTAGCTGTAGATCGCCAATCGGCTGACAAGAAATCACCTCGCTCCTTTGTAAAATAAATGTATATAAGTTGTACATAAGCATAAAAAAGGCGTTGTGTTCAATTGTTTTGTTGATCCGTTGACAGCTATTGGTTATTTAATCTTATTTCAGCCGAGTTGGTAAAAGGAACGAAACCAGCTCTTTTTCAGCCTTCCTGTAAATCAACAGACAACATAAGAACGGGAGGTTGGAACGGGCAGTTTCGACGACTGTAATACTGAACCGGAGCATCGTTCTCTATAACATAACATAATTCGAACCCTGTGCCCCAACTTATGTTATTATATTAGTGCCGTGACCAGGTGCTATATAAATTGAGGACGTGCCCGACTTTATTGTGTTATACTGCAACCTACAGATGATTATTATGACTTAGAAATTCAGACTAATAGTACCCTATTTTAAACACAATAGACAAATTTCTATTTAACCTATAGATGGGACCCTAACAGGTACTACCACTCAGAGGCAGAGAGGAACTGGGAGTAATGGTCAGAAAAGGGGTGCTCTACATTCATCATTCCATATTCAACATTCAACATTGGCAATAGGATTGGGACAATCATATAGGTGACGTGACTAACCGATTGATCGGAGGTGGCCTCTCCGACTGCCCGTCGAGCCTAAGTAAGAGCCAAAATGGAGTGCCACCAGGGTTCCATCCTTATGCATCACGGGTCGCCACCTATGGCTAACAGATGGTCTTAGCCCTCTGTAGAGGTGCAGTCGGTTCCTGCCGACAGGGCTAAAACAAAATGTATAATATTCTTGGGAAAGGTATGAATCCAACTATTCTCCCTCCAGCTATGGGTAAATAGTAGGGCAGACTGGGTTCTTGAACTTTGGTTAGGCAACCAGTTTAGGAGAAGGAAAACTCTGAATTCAAACCTGCAAAACTCCCTACTTTGATTATTATCTCTCGTGTCTCGCTTTTAGCCGTTAAGAACCTTCGTGTCGTAATCAGGAGCCTTAACGGAACTTCGAACCGAACCCTTTACTCAATCCATTAAGGTAGGCTATTCTCGTTCAGTTAACCATGACCGGGTACAAGTGTTAAGCTATGTTAAGTATTCTATGTTATTATCGCCTTTGACTAGGATTGAACCTGCAACCTACAGATGATTATTATGACTTAGAAATTCAGACTAATTATACCCTTGGGAAAAGTGAATCCATCTATTCTCCCTCCAGCTATGGGGAAATAGTAGGTCGGGCTGCGATCTTTACCCTTGGTATGGCAACTGGTCTAGTAGAAGGAAAACTCTGAATTCAAACCAGTTAAACTTCACTAAAAAAAATGTCCTAGTGTCACATCCTGCTCGTGTGGAGGGTTTGATAAATAAATAAACAAATATATACACACATATATCTATACACATATCTATCTATATATATATATATATATATATGATTGATCAAAGCCTGAAGAAGATATCAGAAGATCTGAAACACGTGTCGCAAATGTAAGATAA
>CM042182.1:13361985-13389328 GCA_023376005.1 Doryteuthis pealeii
TAAACAGGTCACCTCACCCATATCATCCCCGACTAAAATACAAGGTTGTTCCTTGTTGAAAGACAGATACATGACCCGAGTCCGCTTCAAAAACACCACAACCTGTTCGCAAAGAGGTTCATTCTTATCGATGGCAATGTCGTACACGAAAACCTGACCCTCAGCCGTAACCGCAGCAAACACGGTCGACGAGTACGGAGCCCACTCCACGTCGTACACTTGGCTGCCGAGATCGAACACGAGCAGAGGCTTCTGGATGGTTCCTTTGTGTTCCCAGATCTTCACTGTCCAATCTTCACTGCAGGTGATAAAGACTTTCGGATGGAACGAGTTCCAGGCGATTTTGTAAACGGAAGAATCGTGGGCCTGAAACGTCTGGATAGCTTCGGTCGAGTGGGTCCTCATACAGAGGTGTCCGTGACCCATTTCAGTGCCCACCAGATACAGGTGATTGTTGACGGCGTTGAAATCTATCGAGATACCGCTCCCGAAGGTCATCATTTTCATTTCCACCATGGATTTTTCGATAAAGTTTGAAACATCCAAGGTTACCAAGATATGGTATTTCAAACCGTCTTTAGCCATAGTCCACTGTATGATCAACCCGTCAGGGGAGACTGAAAAGCACCTCATGGGGTCATCTTTAGGGCTTTTCTCCCATCTGATCTGCGCAATATACATGGAGTGTACCCCTTTCTCTGATTCGTGTTCCGGTCCGTGCTTCTTCAGACCGAGGTTATAGGTAGCCATGCTACCGTCGTAAAATCCAGCAGCCAGGTAGTAGGAAAATTTCTGGTTAAAATCTACAGACGTTACCCCACACTTCGTCAAGAAGGTATGGCTAGGGTACGACGGATTTTTTAGGGAATACACCATAATCGCCCCTTCTTTTTGTTTGGTCAGACTAAACGTACCGAACGAAACAGCAAATAGATCCGAATGTTGGGAGCTCCAGCACAAACTGGTTACCGATAAATATTTCGTTTCTTCGGACGAGAACTTCCACAGGGGTAACAAGCAGCCGATGCTACCCCGCACCTCGTCCGCCGGGTCTTCGTAATATTTATAATCCTGTAAAAGGTGATCGTATATATTGTGAAGGATCATCCTCTCTACAACGGTGGCTAGCCTGTTCACGCTGGGTTGGAGTTTTGTCGACGCGGGTTCGGTTTTGGTTACCTTCTTCTTCTTCATGTGATTATTTAAGTATGCATCGTAAATGCTCCCCTGGCTGCTGTGTCCCGAAAAGGTGGCCGTGGCGGGCGGTTCTGTCTGCATCAGTTGGTGTCTGGGTCGGGGGTCCAGCGTCTGTGACCCCCTGTCGCTGAAATTAAATTGGTTTTTGACAATTTGCGGGGGTCCCTCTTCGACTTTCTTCTCGCTGTCCATCTTCTCTTCGGATGTGACGGAATCGACGGTTTCTAGGGAAAAGTGCGATTCGTCACCTTTGTAAATGATGCTGCCTTCGAGGAGCATCGTGGCCGTATCGAACGAGGTTATCGGCTTGAATTCGCGCAGGGCGAAGTTGAACCGGATCAGAGGCAAGTTCTCGTAATCGTTACTTATTCTGAGCATGCGCGAGATCTCGTCGTTTAGCATAGATTCCGGAAGTACTTCCGCTACCTCGGGCAGATGAGGCTTTGTCCCACGTCTTTGTTTTCCGGGCGGCATTTTAAAAAATATATTTCAGACAATTATATATATATATATATAAATATATGCGCAAGTGTGTATCGAGAGAAAGAGAAAGATAAGTACATATATAGAGATATATAGATATAGATAGATATATAGATAGATAGATAGATAGATAGATAAATGTTCCTGTTTAAAATGGCGCTCAGGCCCACATTTCTAAAAAGGTTGTCTTTTTGTTTTTCCTTCTTTTATTTTTTCCTTTTCTTTTTCTTTCTTTTTCTTTCTTTCTTTCTTTGTTTTTTTAATCACTGGATGCCAAGCGCGCGGTTTCTTCTTTTTTTGTTCTCTTTGGTCACGTGACTCCTGACGTTTACAATTGGTCAATTTATGATTATAAAAAAAAAACGTAGACCGATCTTAAGTCATAATGCCGAGTCATAAAACAAACAAAAATTCTATTACTTCTAGTAAAAAAATAAAATCATAGATCCTTTTAGTTAGGAGGCTGAATGATCATCAACCCCAGTTTTTTTCTTATAGGACATATCCAGGACCCCAATCCCAAGTTTTTTTTTATAAAACCACCCGAGTCACCCTAATATTTTCCCTGGAAAGTCAATTTTTCTAGTAACCCAACCCGCCTGGCCTACAGAATCCCAATTTTTTACCGACCACCCACTAAGGACACCCACTCCCATATTAGAGGCACTGACCGGCTTGCTTTCAAACAACAAAGTGCGGAAGACAGTCGGCGGGCCTACACAATAGCTGAGGGAAAGGGGGAAACCAAAATGACCCACAATTTTTGTTTTGTTTACATGTGTTTTTCAGTTTCTTGGGGTTTTTATTTTCAATTTTTCCCACCCCCTCCATTGCCAATCATCAATATTGGGAAATTTTTAAGTAGGATACATGCATAGAGCGAATGCAAGAATTTTATTTTTATTTTTGAATGAATCGGTCGGCGAGTGAGCCTAGCTAGATAGATCCGTGTAGTGATATGACCAGTTTTATCACCCCTCCCCCAAAACCAAATTTCCGGCTACATGCCGAGTTGTGTGCACATGCGCTGTACCTCATTTCCGAATAAATAAAAAGTTTGTTTGGAGTGAGTGCACGTATGTGCTCACTTCAAATAATCTAGTAAAAAACTAAAATCTACAAGAGTGGCCTATTGTCGATTTATTTGAAGTGAGCACACTCGTGCACTCACTTCAAAAAAAAAATGTTTTATTTATTCTAAAATGAGGTACATCGAGTGTGCACACGACTCGGCATATAGCCGGAAGTTTGGAAGTTTGGGGGAGAGGTAATAAAACTGGTCATAACACTACACGGTTCTATCTAGCTAGGTTCACTCGCCGACCGATTCATTCAAAAATAAAATAAAATCTTGCATTCTCTCCTTGCGCAGCCCACTTTCACCAAAATACCGCGCAGATCAAATTACCCAATCTGTGCTACTCGTGCTGAGTTGGTGAGAAACGGTATTGAACCCGGAACCTTGTGATTTTTTGGTGATATCGGAAATTCAACAGAGAATTAACTTCCCCTGCCGCTAGGGGGAAATCGCCAACAGGAGGTTGGCACGAGAATCAAACCAAACCTCACTTATCACAGAGCAGTTACCGAGTCGCAAAATAAGCGGTCCCACCACCACTTGTCTGTAGGCTGTCGACCTGGACGGAGGCGTTTTTTAACAGCATACTTTCTGAAGGCCGTTTCGACTGCACACTTATCAGAAGGCTGAGGACCTAAATAGTCTACTTGAAAAGGGCCCCTTCCACCGTCACTTATACCCAGGCGAGAAGCTTCTAAAATAGCATCCCCTACTTTACTTATCACGGAGCAGTTATCCAGGAGAGACGTGAAAATAAGCGCTTCCAGCCACCTCGCCCATAACCAGCACACTTTCTAAGGCATTGTATCAGCGTACTACAAAAGGCTGTCACAATAGCATACTAACAGAAGGCTGAAGAACGAGAAACGACCTGTCGAAGCGTCTTAACAACATTCCAACCAGCGACCAGAATACCCCTGTTATCACCACTTCTCCACGAACAGTATTTAACCTCACAGATAAGTCTCGTAGCAAATGCCATTAAAATTTGCAACAACATTTCTGTACTTTCTGATAATACAAGTGTCTGTATTTCATATTCGTATTTGTTTCCTTCTTTCGTCCGAAATAGCCAACTACGGAGAATAAGGGCTCCAACGAATCCCCGTAAATACTCTTATTTTGCAAATTTTAATGCTGTAGCGTTAGTTTGTATTCGCCTGGTGGAGTTGTCTGCCCCTTTTAGTTTGCTGGGTGCCCGCTAGGGCACCATAGTATTTAAGCGTCGGATTCAAACCCTTTCACCCTCTTTTCCTGTTTCAGCAACTACGAGCCACATGGGGTAGATTCTGTCTAAACCCTCTCGTTGGGGCTCCGCCCCCTTACATTACTGTAAGTCCTCACAGCATGGACTATTCCTAGTCCCATGTCTGTACTCATATATGTATATCTGTATCATTCATGAATGTGTCTTTATCTTTATTGTGTACCCCTTTTTATATGTACTCTTTTACTATGTACGTGTATCTACTGTTATCCATGTGCTGTGTATATTAAATGTTTTGTCTATTAACCTTCGTCGGAGTTATTTGTATGCAAAGTATCTAATTACTTTGCACCATCCTTATAATGTTTTTAGTTTGCAAATTTAAGTTCCTCTTGGTGAATACGACTCCAATTAAGTTAAACCGGCTCTTTTATCACTTCGAAAAGAGTCGTTTTTAGAAATATCGGTGAATAACCCTAAAATAGCATCCCCTACTTTACTTATCACGGAGCAGTTATCCAGGAGAGACGTGAAAATAAGCGCTTCCAGCCACCTCGCCCACAACCAGCACACTTTCTAAGGCATTGTATCAGCATACTACAAAAGGCTGTCACAATAGCATACTAACAGAAGGCTGAAGAACGAGAAACGACCTGTCGAAGCGTCTTAACAACATTCCAACCAGCGACCAGAATACCCCTGTTATCACTACTTCTCCACGAACAGTATTTAACCTCACAGATAAGTCTCGTAGCAAATGCCATTAAAATTTGCAACAACATTTCTGTACCTTTTGATAATACAAGTGTCTGCATTTTATATTCGTATTTGTTTCCTTCTTTCGTCCGAAATAGCCAACTACAGAGAATAAGGGCTCCAACGAATCCCCGTAAATACTCTTATTTTGCAAATTTTAATGCTGTAGCGTTAGTTTGTATTCGCCTGGTGGAGTTGTCTGCTCCTTTTAGTTTGCTGGGTGCCCGCTAGGGCACCATAGTATTTAAGCGCCGGATTCAAACCCTTTCACCCTCTTTTCCTGCTTCAGCAACTACGAGCCACATGGGGTAGATTCTGTCTAAATCCTCTCGTTGGGGCTCCGCCCCCCTTACATTACTGTAAGTCCTCACAGCATGGACTATTCCTAGTCCCATGTCTGTACTCATATATGTATATCTGTATCATTCATGAATGTGTCTTTATCTTTATTGTGTACCCCTTTTTATATGTACTCTTTTACTATGTACGTGTATCTACTGTTATCCATGTGCTGTGTATATTAAATGTTTTGTCTATTAACCTTCGTCGGAGTTATTTGTATGCAAAGTATCTAATAACCTTGCACCCTCCTTATAATGCTTTTAGTTTGCAAATTTAAGTTCCTCTTTGTGAATACGACTCCAATTAAGTTAAACCGGCTCTTTTATCACTTCGAAAAGAGTCGTTTTTAGAAATATCGGTGAATAACCCTAACCCTGCCAAGTTAAAATAGGCAAATCGGACGTCCTGTCGCTTTCAACCCCGACGAGATGTCTAAGGGGAGTATTGTTGTATTTACCGCGTACCCCACTTGTACGGGTCAGGCACAAAGTCCCTATTAACGTGGGACCACCCACAAGCCGAAGCTCATGGAATGGCAGGTGCAAAAATTGCGTCGATCCCGTCGGCATTCCCCCTCAAGGGGGGCGCCTCAGGCACTGGGCAATAAACCCAGCCCTGCCCCTTTAAATCAAGGGGGCAGGTGTTGGCTGGGGGGATGGCCCCCTGGGATCGATGCTATTATTATAAACAACCCGGTCCAGCGGCCGAAGCTCGCCGGACCCCCAGTCGAAACCGGGCTGGAAAACCAGAGGTTTTCCAGCCCAGTCTAAGGGGAGTATTGTGCTAGAATAGCATTTATTTTAATACTAACAGCAACAAATAAATGAAGTTAAACTAACGTTTTATCAAACATAAACAGTTGGAGGCACGTGGCGTGATGTTACATAATCATTAGATTCCTAACACTTATGTACCATTAGTGTAGAAACCAAAATGGCTGTTTTAATTTGCAGCCGGCGGCCTTGAAAGATTGAGTGTCTCGGCTTGACCTCAGTCTGATCCTCCTTCTGGGGGATACCGTGAGAATCGGTGGAGAAGACCCTCTTCCGGTTTAGATTAGAAAGAGAGTTTAGATCAGTATCGGCCAAACCACGAAGGTGGTAAGTCGTGTTAAGCGCACGGCCAACTCAATCTGCGCAGGTAGTCTGGTGGGGATTTCGGAATAAAATATGATCTAAAGCAAATCGAAGTCTTGGGTTATTATCTAAAGACTACTAACAGAGGATTTTTAGATTTTAAAAAAATTATAAAACTAACCCCTAACCCTAACCCCTAACAAACAACCAGATATTGACGGTGTAAATGAAAGACATGTCCTTTCTTAATCGAGATCAAAAAGGGGTGCCTAAAGGTCATATGGTCCAAAAATTGACCTTGTTTTGCATCCTACTCGAGCGGGGGAGGGGGGTAAATTTTATTTATCTGTAAAGCAAGGAATTAAAATATAAACATCTTTCCTATGTATAGAGTCAAGTTTGACAGACTTACCAGAGTGATGGAGATGAAATGTGCGGATATCTGGTATCTTCTGTTTTTGTTAATTCTCGGAGATAATTTCTAGTCGACTGCTTCTGGAACTTGCTCCAGAATGTCTATATGAATTTGGCGCTAAAAATTCTGGGCACATCACGTGATTGCTCTGTCCAATCACAGAAAGACTCTTCCTCATTTGACCCCACACACAGAATTAAACGTATTTTACTGACCCAACGGGAGCTCCGAAAAAAATTGGGAAAAAAAAACAAAGATGGCGGTACAAATGCAGAATATCATTAGAATAGCATTTTACGTATAAATAGTGTTAGATCACGGAATCTCCCAAAGTAGCCTAACCCTAACCCTAACCCTAACCCCATTCCTAACTCTAATCCTAGCGCCTTAAATGTTTCGGGTATTTTCGTGAAATGTAATGCTTTTTATACGTAATCTAATGATATTATCTCTTGCGCGCTATTCTGCATTAGTACCAAAGCAAAAATTACAATTTAACGCAATTATTTAATTGCGTAAAAGATGATTTTAAGATCAACAAATAAAAAATGTGCCGGTTAGGTAGATGTTTACCCAACTAGTTCGCGGTACTAATGCAGAATAGCGCGCAAGAAATAATACCATTAAATTATGTATAAAACGCATTACATTTCACAGAAATACCCAAAACAGTACTAATGCAGAATAGCGCGCAAGAGATAATATCATTAGATTACATATAAAAAGCATTACATTCTAATGGTACTAATGCGGAATAGCGCGCAAGAGATAATATCATTAGATTACGTATAAAAAGCATTACATTTCATTACATTTCACGGAAATACCTGAAACAGTAATATAATGCAGAATAGCGCGCAAGAGATAATATCATTAGATTACGTATGAAAAGCATTAGATTTCATTACATTTCACGGAAATAAAACTGGTAGTACTGGGTTACATAGTACCAGTAGCACATATGGGGTAGCAAGAGGTTTTGGTGTCTTAAGGTTTAAAGGTAGCTGGATATTCTTCTTGTGTGTTCTTAAGGTTTTGCTTTTAACCCCATCTTATTTGGTGGTCGCGCTGAAAAGGAAGGAATTCAAGGAACGAAAAAGAAAGAGACAAAGGCAGAAGGTGATTTTATGACTTAGGCTTTAATCACCGGTCATAGTCACCCGTGGCAAGGGGATATCACCCTGGCCATGGAAGCGACTACACACAGTTAAGGCCTAAACTAGATTCTCTTGGGGGGTAAGAAGTGGGTCCTTTTTCTCGCACATGCGCGGAGGGTTCTTCCGGTGAAGGCTCATGGGAGTTTTGTCATTTTTTAAAAATTCTATTTAATCCCCACACACATTGAGCGACTTAACCACATATATGTCAGTCTGGTGGCTTCGGCCCTGGACCGTAAAAGTTAATCCCAGGGACAACCCCCCCCCCCAGCAAGTAACACCTGCATCCTCAATTTAAAGGGACAGGGCTGGGATTATTGCCAGGTGCCTGAGGCGCTACCCTTAAGGGGGAATGCCGAGGGGATCAACGTATTTTTTTTGCACCCATGAGCTTCGGTTCGTGGTTGGTCCCACATTAATAGGACCTTGTGCCTAACCCGTACGCATGGGGTACGTGGTAAGTGTCTATATGTCAAGCAATAAGATACGATAATAATAAATCAGCACTTTTTATTGAAAACTTGATGAAAGTGAATACAAAAGAAATGCCTTGTTTTTCTTCACAATATTTTAGTCGTTTTGTTGGGGGTTTGGGGGGGTGGTGTTGTTGTTTTTTATTGGAAGGGGGTGTAATAAGTTATCTATATCTATATCTATATATATATATATATATATATATATATATATATATATATATACTAGCAAATATATGCACCCTCCGGGTGCAAGTATTTAAGTTTTAATGTAAGGAAATATCGTATTAAATTAGAAAGTCTAATAAGAAGGCAGATAAAAAGATATGTAACAGAGTGGGGGTATAATAGAAAAATAGAAATGAAACTTACTCTTCCATCACTGCCGTCTTTCATTGCTGAATTTTACTTATTTAACTATTTAGTTAAATTAGGAAATAAAGAATAAAATGACAGTTATTTTTTCTTGTTAATGGATTTCATTTAAGATTCATTGAAGAGATTTTTGCTTATATTCATTAAAATAAAACCAAACAATTAGAAATCAATAATACTAAGCACATATTTAATAAAATCACATTTTTAATATCAATATGCAAATTAGCCTTCCCATTCACACTGTAAACCGCTATTTTTTGTATATATAAATACAATTGCATGTTATTTATATGTAGATATGGACAACACTAATAAAAAGGTGAAGCAATTTTATTGATAATTGAGGTTTAAATATAAATAAAATCATGGAGAATGTGATGTAAATAACGAAGGGAATTGTGACTTGAGTAGTAATATAGTTTCGGTTACAGACAGAAAAACACACAATCTCCATTATAATAAGATATATATATATATAGGTATATATAAAAACAATTTTTTTTTTTTTGTGATGAAACAAAGAAAATACAGTGCTCAATCACAAATTATGAGAGCTAATATTTATCTAATTTGTTGAGTTTTTAAAGATAAATGTTTATTATAGACAGCGCATTAGCGCACTAGCGTTCACGAAAGCAACCGACGTTATTTGCGGTCCAGAATGTGACATTAAGAAAAGATCTTCAATAAACACCATGGGATCTAATTTGACAGCCTGATGATTGCGACCTGGGTAGCTGTCTATAATAAACATTTATCTTTCAAAACTCAACAAATTAAATATATATATATATATAATATATATATATATATATATATATATATTATATATATATATATATATATGAGGAAAAAATGAGTAAAGAAAAGAAATGTAGATGGATAAAAATGAATTTTATCGATATCACTTTTAATCGATATCACTTACACATGTGTTTCGGTCTGTTTATCAAAATGTATACGGATTTACGTTATTATTATTCAAATAATCAGATGGAGTTGAAATGATGATAATCTTATTATAATGGAGATTGTGTGTTTGTCTGTCTGTAACCGAAACTAAGTCACTACTCAAGTCACAATTTCCTTAGTTATTGACGTCACATTCACCATGAATTTATTTTTATTTAAACTTCAATTATTGATAAAATTGCTATACCTTATTAATATTGTTGGATTAATCTACATACTGATAACATGCAAGTATATTTATATATTCAACAAAATAGCGGTTTACAATGTGAACGAGAAGGCTAATTTGCATATTGATATTAAGAATTTGATTTTAATAAATATTTAGTATTATTGATTTCTAAATGTTTGGTTTTCTCTTAACGAATCTGAGCAAAAATCTCTGGGATAAATCTTAAAAGAAATCCATAAACAAGACGAACGAACTGTAATTTTATTAAATACGTCATAATATAACTAAATAGATAAATTAGGAAAAATGAAATACGGGAGTGATGGAAAATGATGGAAGAGTTAGATTTAAAGCTGTTCTATTTTTCGATTATACCCCCTCAGCTTATCATTTTCTAAATAGTTTATAATTTGATACAATATTTTATTACATCAAAACCTAAATACTTGCACCCGAAGGGTGCATATATTTGCTAATAATAATAATAATAATAATAATAATAATAATAATAATAATAGGAAAAATGTATAAAATATTCCGTACACAGAGAGATTTTTTACGACCTTCATCAGAGTGAATTTTTAAAATTCTTTTATTTTTACACATGTGTAAGTGATATCGATTAAAAGTGATATCGATAAAATTCATTTTTATCCATCTACATTTCTTTTCTTTACTCATTTTTCCTCATACTGTCGGATTCAATTCCCTTTCCATTCTTATATATATATTATATATATATATATATATATAATATATATATATAAGAAGGTCCGTAAAATGGATTATGTTTAAAAAAAAATTGTATTATTATTTTACATTTGCGACACATGTTTCAGATCTTCTTCAGGCATTAATTAACCATATTCTGTCCGAGTATTTAAGATGATCTGAAACACGTGTCGCAAATGTAAAATAATAATAAAAATTTTAAAAAAAAGTATAATCCATTTTGCGGACCTTCTTTTTTATAATATATTTAATTTTCTACCGTTGGACCCATAACAATATATATATATATATATATATATATATATATATATATATATATACATTCTGCACAAAGAAAAAAAATAAACAAAAACTCCAAATACTAGAAGCTTTATACATAAAACAATACAAACCATCCTTAAACAAAATTAATTTCCAATACAGTACACACATTCTAAAATGCCTATAACACCTTTCTTACCAATTCTTTTCCTTCCAGCCTCCACATTAATATAATTTTTATTAAAAACTGGAATACATCACCCCTGATGATGGCACTTCGAAGTGCCGAAAGTACTCGGGAACTGAACTTTGGTGGACTTATCCACCAATTCCACCCAAACATTAAAAAGTTGGCCAGAAAAATTAGAAAAGATCAAAAATAAAAGTGTTAAACAGGAGATATATCTTTTGTTTAATTCTACATGTATATATATATTATTATATATATATATATATATATATGTGTGTGTGTGTGTGTTTGTGTGTGTGTGTGTGTGTGTGTGTGTGTGTGTGTGTGTGTGTGTGTGTGTGTTTTGGGTTTGATTCTTTTGTTGTTTTGTTTTTTTTGTTGTTGTTTTTTTTGGCACACTGTCCTATCAAATACAAACAGTTTTAAACAGATCTATTTGACCCATAGATGGGACCCTAACAGATACTACCACTCCGGGTCAGAGTGGACCTGGGAGTAATGGCAATGGAAATGGTTACTCCACCAAAACAGGAGCTTCACCATCAGATGAAGTTGTATCATATCCAGGAGACATTTTTTTTCTTTTTCATTTTTTCTTTTTTGGGGTGGGGATGGGGGGTGTACCTTACCCCTCAGCAGAGCATACAGCTAGCTATTTCTACATCCCACCGAAAAGTATATGTGTAATGAGTCTCTAACATAGGCAGTGAGTATCCGTATTCAAAATTATGGCCTTAACACGGGATCGAACTCAGACTGCTTGAGGAGATATGTACCTCTATCCCAAACGTCATGGAATCAAGTCTTGGTAAAAAAACAATGGGGCGTAAAGAAATGGCCTCAACTCTAATTTTGTCCTTGAGGCAGTAAATAGACTATATCAACTATTCCGGCATGTGCGCAGCTGCGACAACAGATTTTTCCTATGAGAAAAACGAGAAGGAATAACTCCTAAATGATATTGTTTTGTTCTTATAAATATCCACAATGAAGCAGTAGACTATATCAACTATTCTGGCATGTGCGGCAGCTGCGACAACAGATTTTCCTATAAGAAAACGGGAAGGAATAACTCCTTAAAAAATATCGTTTTCTCCTTATAAATATCCACAATGAAGCAATAGACTATATCAACTATTCCAGCATGTGCGGCAGCTGCGACAAGAGATTTTTCCTATGAGAAAAAGAGAATGAATAACTCCTTAAATCAACCATGCTTCTCCCGAACTGTCGCCAGAATTTCATTAAGTCGTTTGAATTCATACAACTCCTTGCTTTTCTTGTCCGTGGGGATCTGGCCTTTTCGTTCCTTTGGGGCTTTTCTTAGATTCGGGGACATTTTTAAACAGGTAATGTCCCCTCTGTCGTCTCCGACCAGAATGACTGGGTGTGCCTTATTGAAAGAGAGGTGCATAACTCGGGTCTTTTTCAAAAAGACCACCACCTGTGAACACAGGGGTTCGCTTCTGTCGATAGCAAGATCATAGACAAACACCTGGCCACTGGCCGTCACTGCTGCGAATACGGTAGACGAGAAGGGTGACCATTCGACATCATACACTTGACTACCGAGATCGAATATCAGCAGAGGTTTCCGAATACTTCCCTCGTATTCCCAGATTTTCACCATCCAATCTTCACTGCACGTGATGAAGATCTTCGAATGAAAATTGTTCCAGGCTATTTTGTAGACGGAAGAATGGTGGGCGTCGAAGGTTTGCAAAGCTTCGGTCGAGTGGGCCCTCGAACAGAGATGCGCGTGACCCATTTCAGTGCCCACCAGGTAGATGTGTTCATTAGCGGCATTGAAATCGATGGTGATGCCGCTCCCGAAGGTCATTATTTTCATTTCGACCATTGATTTTTCGATAAAGTCGGAAATGTCCAGGGTGACTAGGATATGGGGCTTTAGACCAGTAGGAGCCAGGATCCATTTTATAACGAGTCCATCGGGAGAGACAGAATTGCAACATAGCTGTTCATCGTTAACGATTTTGTCCCACTGTATCTGCGCGATGTACATGTTGTGGACGCCTCTTTTAGATCTATACTGAGGTTCGGTTTTGTTCTTGCTGAGGTCGAATACTGCTACGCTACCGTCGTAGAGACCGGCACACAAGTAATTAGAATAGTTTCGATTGAAATCGATACACATGACTCCGCAGTCTGTCGTGAAGGAGTACGATGGATGAGAGGGACTTTTAAGTGAATACAACAAAATCGTACCCTCCCCTTGTCTGTTAAAGCTTAAGGAGCCAAACGAAACCGCGAATAGGTCGTGATATTGAGGATTCCAGCACACACCAGTCACTGAAAAGGATTTAGATTCGTTGGCCCCAAATTTCCAGAGAGGTAACAAGCAGCCCAGGTTTCCCCTACTATCATCCGCCGGATCCTCGTAATATTTAAAATCCTGTAAAATGGGGTCGTTTATATTCTGGAGAATCATCCTCTCCATAATCCTGGCCAGTTTATTGGCACCCGGTTGAAGGGTCGTCGGATAGGTCCTGGTGTTAACATTCTCCTTCGTGAAATGGCTGAGGTACTCATCGTAGATGATACCCTGGTTGCAGGTCGCCGAAAACCGAGCGGTAGCGGGGGGCTCGGTCTGTATCAGTTGGTGTCTCGGTCGACAGTCGACGGTCTGCGAGGCCCTTTCGCAGAAGTTAAACTGGTTCCTCACAAGTTTTTCCGGCTTCTGTACGACCCTCCTCTCGTTACTCTCTTCGTCGTCGGTCCCTGTCGCGTCGGTCGCCTCTCCGCCCATCTGTGCCTCCTCGCTGCTTTTATGATATATACTGCCTTCGATCAGTACCAGCAAGGGATCGAACGTTGTTCTTGGTTTGTATTCGTACTGGCTAAAGCTGTATCGAATTAGATTCCTTCGTTCATTTTCGTTACTTACCGTCAGCATCCGGGAAATTTCTTCGCCCAACAGAGACTCGCAGACGATCTCCTCATGGTCATCCTCGGTAAAGTGTTTCGTTATTCTTTTTGGAGTCGTTTTACTTGTAGGCATTTTTTGTTGGGACAAATATTTGCTAAATAAATATTTGAATGGTTGGGTTTTTTATACAGAAGTCGTTCTGTGTTTTTTTACGTTATTTCTATGTTTAAGTTTAAGCGTCGCTCGGACTGAATGAACGAACCATGTTTCAAGTTTACTTCACGTAAGGCGCGATGAACGCCGAGGAGGAAAAAATATTGGTTAAACTTGCAAATTGTCGTCAAAATTAAAATGGAAATTTATTTGGTGGTCATCCATGACAGTTTAACTACAGTCTATGACTGAACCTTTTTTGCGAATTGGGTTACGGTTTAGGGTTTTGGGGATTAAGGTTGTTTTTAATTACGTATTGCTTAAAAAAAAACAAATTACTATACATTTAATGTTGAAAAGTATTTTTTTAAACCAAGTTTAATTGAAATTATACATTGTAATACTAACACAAACAACTGAGACTAACTCCTAAACCCAATTCGCAAAAAAGGTTAATTCATAGACTGTAGTTAAACTGTCACGGGGGACCACCAAATAAGTTTCCGTTTTAATTTTGACGACGATTTGCAAGTTAAACCAAAATATTTTCGTTTTTTGTTTGTGTTTATGGTACTAATGCTGAATAGCGCGCAAGAGATAATATCATTAGATTTCGTATAAAAAGCATTGGTACTAATGCAGAATAGCGCGCAAGAGATAATATCATTAGATTACGTATATAAAGCATTGGTACTAATGCAGAATAGCGCGCAAGAGATAATATCATTAAATTACGTATAAAAAGCATTACATTTCACAGAAATACTCGAAACCTTTAAGGATTAGGGTTAGGGCGAGTGTTAGGGTTATGATTAGTTTTAGGGTTATTTCCTATAACTCCAACCAAAAAAAGGGGAACCACTCTGATTGACTGATAAATTATTTATCTATTTATTGATCTATTAGAAAAAAAGAAGACGGTGTTAGGGTTAGGGTTTAGGGTTAGGGTTAGTTTAATGGGATATTATATTAAATGGGATATAATAGGTATATTAATTAACAGATAAAATTCATTCAGAGTGGTTCCCCTTTTTTAGGTTGGAGTTATAGAAAATAATCGGTTAGGGTTAGTGTTAGGGTTACGATTACGGTTAGGCTACTTCGGGAGGTTCCATAATCTAAAACTATGTATATGTATAGCTATAGGCAAATTTGTCATCTGCTAGGAATTTTAAAAGCGAATTAGAAATAATTAAATCTATTATTTAAGGTCAAACTTTGTCTAAATCGCTAAGTAGTAACATAATAACCATCATTAAAAAAAGAAAAATATCATTACATATGCAGTTTATTTTTTTTAAATTTAAAACTATTTGTTTTGGTCAATTTCGACCATATCCGCCAGTCAGCCTCGTTTTCAATGTCTTTAAGTGCTTGTCTACAATTTTACTGTTACATTCGCGTTTGCAAAAAAATTTACCAAAAATCAGGTAATTATCTGATTTTAAGGAAATTTTCAGTATTGATTTAACAATTAATGAATTTTATAATGCATTAGTTATTTTATTTCAAAACTTTAATTTAGTATTTTTGCTATGAAAAATGAATATATAAAATTCATTTAAAATATGAAAAGCCTGATGTTAATTCTAAAATGTTATATTTTTAGATTCTAAAAATAAATATCTACTTAATGCAAAACTTATTTTAGGCGCCAAAAGTAATAAGTTTTGAAGAAAAACTCGATTGAAAATGTACCCCCTGCCCCTTTTAAGCAGAAAAAACATCGATGTATAATTTTTTCTTATATAAAATAATAGCCAATAAAATAATAGCCAATTAAATAATTATCGAAATGAGTAAAAAAGAAATCTCCAAAAAATTAATTATTTATTATTTTTTACATTTTATTTTTCAATTTTCGGTACTTATTTTCTCATAGAAAAGCCACCGTTAAATTTTTTTTTTTTGTTTCTATTCATAACTTCGGTCTTTTATCTCATTATTTATAATGTAATTAGTATCGAAAATGATAAATTTGCAAAATATTTTACGCCCCCAACATAAGGGGGGTCAAAATTAAGTGACCTGAAAAAAATGAGAAAGTTTTGAAATAAAATAAATAATGCATTATAAAGAGCATTTATTGATACATAAACTCTGAAAATGTCATTAAAATCCGATAATTTCCTGATTTTTGGTAAATTATTTTCTGTAGGGGGGCTAAAGTCATTTTGTCAAAAACGCATTTTAGGCTCCGTTTGCCAGTCCCTATATATGTAAAATACGATTTTAATGATATTATCTCTTGCGTGCTATTCTGCATTTGTACCGTTTTTACATATCTTTATGTGTATTTATGAGATGATGCTTGATATGAATAATTATGGCTCTCTTTT
The DNA here is from genome assembly GCA_023376005.1 of Doryteuthis pealeii. Taxonomy (NCBI): domain Eukaryota; kingdom Metazoa; phylum Mollusca; class Cephalopoda; order Myopsida; family Loliginidae; genus Doryteuthis; species Doryteuthis pealeii. The sequence continues at coordinate 13,378,254 of CM042182.1, forward strand.
CTGTCGAGGCTACCCCACCCCTCTGCCTTGCTTAACGTTGAAGCGCCAGGCCACTCTATTTTTTGCATCTACCTCTCACGTGTTTGTGTCAATATGGCATATCCTCATAACTCTCCTGTGTAGGCGTGGTCTATTTATTCATCTTTATTTATTTTTTATTTATATTTTTTATTTTTATTTTTTAAATATTTTTTGGTAATTTATGAGGAAGTGCGTCCCGGTCTCCTGCCTCAAAAAATGCTGCTCGGTGACTACTAAAATAACGACCCCAGCTATGGTGTTACTTGAAAGAAAACAACCAACTTAGGACGTTAAATGTATTTGGGAGGAGGCTTCTCTTTTTTGTCGTAATTCTTATTTATCAAACAAATTGAGATAGATAGATAGATAGATAGATAGATATCCATCTTCATATCTAAACAATAATTACGACAAATTTCTATAAATAAATAAGAATTACGACAAATTATGATAAATAAATAAGAATTACGACAAAAAAGAGAAGCACCCCCCCACACACACACACACTAAAATACATTTAACGCCATAAGTTGGTTGTTTTCTTTCAAGTAACACCATAGCTGGGGGTCGTTATTTTAGTAGTCACAGGGCAGCAATTTTTGAGGCAGGAGACCGGGACGCTCTTCCTCATAAATTACCTATTTTTTTAAATATTTTTATAAATTTCATTTTTATTCATTCATTTACATTTAGTTTTTCATTCTTTACTATTTAAAGAAATGTTTTTATTTATTTATTTATTTATTCTTATTTGTTCATTGTTTTATATTTTTTTCTATTATAGGAACAACTTCTTTAAGTTGTTCCTATCATGTAAGGGAGATAAAAAAAAAAACATTTTAAAATAATAATCATGCTTATCTCCCTTACATTATCTTCGTTTTTGCAAATAAATTCTTTCTCATACCGATGACACTACATATATATATATATATATATATATATATATATATATATATATATATATATATATATATATATATATATTGGTTTGTTGGTTGGTTTTGAAGGCTGTCACAATGCGAGTGTAAAGAAAAAAGAAGGTAACTATGATGTTTTTTGTTAACCTGTCATTTATTTCTCAATATTTCGGGAAGAAATTCCCATCCTCAGAAGAATACTGGAACTGAAGTTGTCTTAGCGGCTGCTAGATTCGTTCTTTACACTCGCATTGTGACAGCCTTCAAAACCAACCAACAAACCAATATATACACAATACTTCAAGCAAATTACAAAACCCTTTTATATATATATATATATATATATATATATATATATATATATATATATATATATTAGAGATTGGCAAAAAATCAGCTTCTACGAGTTTTAAAAGCGAATTAAAAATAATTAAATCTATTATTTAAGGTCAAACTTTATCTAAATCGATAAGTAGTAACATAATGACCATCATTAAAAAAAGAAAAAATATCATTACATATGCAGTTTATTTTTAATACATTTAAAAGGATTTGTTTTGGTCAATTTCGACGTGATCCGCCATTCTGTCTATTTTTCAAGGGTTTTAGGTGCTTGTTTACAATTTTAATATAACATTCGCGATTGCAAAAAAAAATTTTTGTTTAATTTTTTCTTTGTGCAGAATGTGTGTATTTTCCGTTAGGATATTTCGGTAATTAGAGTAATTCCTGTAATTTTAGATGCTGTGAAATGAAGCTATTATCTGTCATATGAAGAGTTAAACGACGTGACAATGTCGTTGAGGTAAAACCAATGTATTTTCATTTTTTGGGAGACATTATTTATTATTTATTACACAAAATTCAAAACAACTAACCTCGTTATCCGCAACAATTCCTTTCCTCATACAAGTCAGCTTAATGAGACCAATGCAGTATACAAATTTAAATGTTTCTTAGGAGATTGCCATTCAAAAATTGGTCTGTTCAGCCACTCACGCAGTTGCAGATAATAAAAAAAGTGAAAAAGTGGACACAACGTTGTCGTCTTTAGTAGACGGACAGATGCCAACACACACATTTAATTTATAGTCAAAATCATAAACTATATAGAATAAAGAACAACTCTGTATTATATATATACTCAGAAATTAAGTATGTTAATCAATGAGCATTTGATTTATAGTCAAAATCATTAATATATAGAATAAAGAACAACTCTGTATTATATATATATACTCAGAAATTAAGTATGTTTATCAATGAGCATTTAATTTATAGTCAAAATCATTAATATATAGAATAAAGAACAACTGTATTATATATATACTCAAAAATTAAGTATACAACATTGAACGGTCCATATTGTTTGTTAAAACAAGTTTTGGACCAAGTCACCTTTAAGCACCCTAGGGGAACCTGGATTCAGAAGGTCGCCCCTGGGGTGCGTAAAGGTGACTTGGTCGCAAGTTTTAATAAATACATGCCTGGTATTAATGATTTGTTTATTTCCTATAAGTCTAACAAGATCAAAGGGAACCACTCTTGACTGATAAATTATTTATCTATTTCTTGATCTACTAGGAAAAAACAAGACGGGGTTAGTGTTAAGATTAGGGTTAGGGTTTAGGGTTAGGGTTAGAGTTTAGGGTTAGTTTAATGGGAAAATAAATAAATAATTTATCAGTCAAGAGTGGTTCCCCTTTGATCATTTAGACTTATAGGAAATAACAAATGATTTATATATAGTATGTTTTGTTCTTTTGGTTTGGTTTGTTTTACAGCATATCAACCTCAGTGGGTCATTTAATGCCGATAAAGTTTCGAAATGAATCAATTCTTAATGGATAATACGATTTTTTTATAAATACATTTTTCTATTTAACCCATAGATGGGACCCTAACAGGTACTACCACTCCGGATCAGAGTGGACCAGGGAGCAATGGTGATGAAGGGGTGCTCCACATTCCCCAAACCTCCAAAACTGGAACCTCGCCATCAGATAGAGTTTAACGTCATTCCCAAGACATGTAGACCCGCAGCCACCGCCTTCTAGCACCCATATGATAAAAAGGGTTGGGGGTTGCCATAAGGGCAATAGGGTTGGGAAAATCATATAGCTGCTAGGGCTTGACGTGACCAGCCGATTGATTGGAGGGGGCCTCTCCAACCGCCCGTCTAGCCCAAGATAGGGCCAGAGTGGAGTATTGCATGTCATGAACTGCTCATCCACCTGGGCTCTATCCTTAAGCATCACGGGTCGCCACCCACGGCCAACAGGTGGCACCATTGGGGGAGTCTTACCCCTCTGCAGAGGTGCAGTCAGTGCATTCTAACGCCCCAGCCGACAGGGCGGATGTTTTGTTCTAATATATATTTAAAGTTATCTAATGTATAGAGTTTTACGAGAAAATTATTTACAAACAAGAAATTGTCACATAATGTTCTTCTACATTACATTTCATATTTTATTATATGGTGAAAAAAAAAGTTCTGATTTGATTATTGTCAGTCATGAAACAAGATTTTACAACAGACGATAATCAAAACAGAATAGTTTTGATGCCCCCCCCCCAAAAAAAAAGAAGGACCTTAAATATTTGAATTAATTTGAATTTAACTGTTAGAAAATTTGGTTTTATTTGAAAGAAAACACATTTATTTTAATTTTGACTGCCAAACGATTTTTTATGTTTATTAAAAAAAAAAAAAAAAAAGATCTTGTTCTAGCGCTAGTGAAAAGGAGATAGACTCCCTTGCTGTTACTGACAATAGGCCACTCTGCTGACTTGACTTTACTTACTACTAGAATTGGCTACCCGGCGTCACCTGGGTAGAGGGGGATTTTTAAAAAGTTAGTCCTGCAGATCCATTATTACTGAATCATGAGTTGAATCCTCATGGGATGCCCCATTTAAATCCCTATGTAAAAAAAAGAGACCTTGCATTGATCCAGCTACTCTGAAAAGAAATGTTAATGTCTACTATCTAAAATATTAAATGAAAAAAAATTCATGCTGTTATCATTTAAATTTTATTTTTTTAATTATCTTCACGAATATAAATCAAATCACTATTATTTTTGCTCAAAAACCAAGCCCTGGTGATATTTAATGTGTATATATATATATATATAAAGAAAATTTGAAAAAACAAGTATTCCGAAATTGGGATGAATTTAATAATCGATGTTTAAAACATTTCGGTTACATTGAACCTTCATCAGGATGTCTCTTGGGGTGAAGAAAATGATGGATGTTTTTATATGTGACAGGAGATGAAAATCTTTTTAGTTATGTAACTGTATTTGATCAGCGTTTTAATTTTGAAAGGCAAGTCGCGATCTACTCACGCGAAGGTGTCATGACGCGTGACGCCACTCGAAGAAATGCAAAAGACGAGAAAAAGTATTAATGGACTGATTATTTTTAAGAGAACATAGGGAAACAAAGTGGGAATGATAACTAAATAAATAATTAAATGAAGCCTGGTATTTAGTAATTATTTAACACTATTTAACTAAAACGGAGATATAATAAATAATACATGTCGGTTATTAAGGGAACAAAGTGGGAATGATAACTAAATAAATAATTAAATGAAGCCTGGTATTTTGTAATTGTTTAACACTATTTTAGCTAAATATATATATATATTTACTTTGTTGTTAATTGTTTTATTTTCAAAGTTTCATCCAGACATACACATACACACAACTGCCCTTTATGTATATATAGATAGATTAATAATGGAGATTTGGTCTCAATTTGTCTGTAACCAAAACTATGTCATTGCTTATATCACAATACCAAAAATCATCAATACATAGAATAAAGAACAACCCTGTAATCAGTTTTTAAAATTATTTTTACCCTTTTTTTGGTAAGAAGAGGTTAACTAAAAAGTTTACAAATAACTAAGTACCTATGATTGAGTGTAAAATTTAGGTGTTAAATATTCAAAATAATTATCTAATTAATTAATAATTAATTATGGTTATTTCCTATAGGTCTAAAATGATCAAAGGGGAACCACTCTTGACTGATAAATTATTTATTTATTTTCCCATTAAACAAACCCTAAACCATAACCCTAACCCAAACCCTAACCCTAACCCCGTCTTCTTTTTTCTTAATAGAATCGATAAATAAATAAATAGTTTATCAGTCAAGAGTGGTTCCCCTTTGATCATGTTAGACTTATAGGAAATAACCTTAATTATTAATACTATTATATTGGGCCGGGTTAGCTCAGTCGGTAGAGCATTCGGCTAGAAACCACAAGGTTCCTAGTTCGATACCGGTCCTCGCCAACTCAGCGTATGAGTAGCACAGTAAAGTAAGGAGCTGATGGTAGGTGTGGCGTTCCACCCCAGATGCTAAAACAATCTCCTTGGTCTAGCACTATTGAAAAGGGGATAGACTCCCTCGCTGACTGGCTGATACCGACTTTAGGCCACCCCGACGACTTTATTTTTTAAAAATTATTATATTGTTTTTCACACCTGCCGTAGCTGGTGGTTCACTGGAGGCTGAGTAACAGCAAGTCTCCTCAGATCTCCAGGACTCTTCTGAGTATTCTAGCCGATCTCGACAATGCTGCAGTTTGGAGGGTCTCGATTCTTCCTCTGATTTTCAATTCACTCAAATTCTTTTTCAGACCTTTGAGGACCATTCGAAGGGCACCAATTTCAATTGGCATAACCTTCACATTCATGTTCCATATTATTGTTGTTTTTAAGTCATTTCTGTTGCTATTGCAGTCACTAATACCTATAATCAATCTCACTTCTTCTTCTTCTTCTTCTTCTTCTTCTTCTTCTTCTTCTTCTTCTTCTTCTTCTTCTTCTTCTTCTAATTATTATTATTATTATTATTATTATTATTATTATTATTATTATTATTTTGTTGTAGTAGTAGTAGTAGTAGTAGTAGTAGTAGTAGTAGTAGTAATATTAAAATTTATGCGTAAAGTGAGCTTTCCCTATTTATTCTATTAAAAAAAAAGTTTTGGGTTTTTATTACACATCCTGATATAGTGATTGTTTCTGTTACGGTCTTCCATATTTCCATATTATAGCTGAAACCACCATCATCAGTTTTCTTCTTCTTCTTCTTCTTCTAATTATTATTATTATTATTATTTGTAGTAGTAGTAGTAGTTGTAGTCTTAAAATGCATGCATAAAGTGAGCTTTGAAGCAAGGACCTATATAAAAACAATTTTTTTTGTTTTTGTTTTTGTTGGGGGAGGGGCTTTACACATCCTGATATAGCGATTGTTTCTGTTACGGTCTACCATATTATTACTGAAGCCACCGTCAGCAGTTTCCGCAAAAGAAATCCACTTCCTGTCAGCTGACCTCAACAACGCATTCTGATTGGCTGTTCGTGCATTTGTTCTTTAATAATAATTTCGAGTCCTCTTCTTCAGCACGTAAACTCCAGAAAACATCAACATGCTTGGCCGTCAAATTCTCGCAATTTCGCGACGTGGATTTTCCACCTCTCAGGTGGTCCGTAGCGATTTCCAACAGAGAGGAATTCCAGGAAACGTGAGTAGCCAAAATTTTAATTCATAAATCCCTAAATTTAAAAGAATTTAAATGTTTTTTCGCCATAGTTCGTATGCGTGACCTTCTTATTCTAAGGAGACCTTTACGTTTTTCAATGCGTATTTATCTACTATTTTTGGTAAAATATATTAATAAATTATATTTATTTGATAATATTTTTAATCTATTTTATGATAGAAATAATTATCAAATTAAATATACGTAATCTTTCTTTGTTTTGGGTTATTTATTCCTGAAATAATGTAATATTTATCTACATGGTATATTTGGTGATAGTTAGTGACCTTGTCTCTTTCTCTCTCAGAAAAACAAGAAAAAAGTTTTTTAATTTTGGATTAAAAATATTGAGAATTGATATTTAATAGTATTTTTATTATAATTATTAATTTAAACTGTCTTTTTTTTTTTTTAAATCTCTTTAGGTTTCTTTATAAACTTTAATTCAAAAAATAATTTCTCACTTGCTAGACAGTTTCATTACATTACGTTTCATACTTAACTTCATTTAACGTATTCAACTTTATTTTTCTTTTAATTCAATATTTATTTTTATTAATAATAAAATTACAATAAATAAGTAGACGTATTATTTTACTAATTATTAAATTACCTCGTCATATCTTTTTATAAATAAATAATTAACTTATTTATTTATAAAAAGATATGACGAGGTAGAAGTTAAAAATAATGTAATGTTAAAACCTTTTTACGTTTTTCAAAACGTATTTATCTATTTTTGTAAAATATATTAATAAACTCTTTATTTTATGATATTTTTAATCTATTTATAATAGAAATAATTGTCAAATATATATACATACTTTTTCTTTTTTTTTTTTTTTTTTTATATATTTAAGGGTTTTTCCCCCGAAATAATGTAATGAAAAAGAAACAGGAAACTCTTTTGTTTTAATTTAAAAATGTCGAGAATTAATATTTAATTTATTATTGTTATCTTTATTTTAAACTGTCTTTTCCCCTCAGTTTCTTTTGTAAACTTTAATTTAAAAAATGAAATATCTAACTTAAGTTTCATTAATAAAAAAAATAAAAATGTACTTAACTTCATTTAAGTAATGAACTATGGACTATTCAATATTTATTTTTATCAATTACAAAATTATTACAATAAATAAATAGACTTATATTCTGTTACTAAATATTGAATTTCCTCGACATTTTTTAAAAATAGATAAATAAAAAAAAATAATCTTATTTTAAACCGCCTAATTCTTAATGTTTCCGCATTATATAACAGGGCTGCCTTCTAAGTAGAAAGTAAGAATTGTAGTTATTTATATAAGTTTTGCTTAGTTGTGGCACAAGGCCAGATGTATGGGGCACCCAATGTGCGAAACTACGTCAAGGTTAATTAACAAAATGACTTGCAGGTCATTTGGTGATAGTCTAGGTACTTTTTTTTGTAGGTGAGGCTAGGTTAAAAAAAATTTCTAATAAAACGGGAGGTAATTCAGTATATTATATAATTAAATAAAATGTGATATAAAATATTGAATAATATAATAATAATAATAATAATAATATAATAAATTAATAAATTAGATTAATAACAAATTAGATAATAATATAATAATTAATAACAAATTAATAATTTATTAAATAATCACATCAAAATTATATTGTCTTTTAGAAATATCTATGGACCAAAAATAAATTTGGCGTTAATTTCGTCCAAAATATTTTTTTCTTGTGTGTCTAAATATTTTATTTTTAAGGAATAACTGGTTGGGAGTGGGGGACTTGAGGTGATTGGTTGGCATTGACTTTAAATTGGGTGTTCCGTTTAGAACATGAATATGATGCCAAATTGGACACTGACTTTATAAAGAACTTAATATCTCCAGAAATGTCAGCCTCCTCTAGAATTTGAACTCTGGTCGACAAGTCCATTTCCTACGACTATAACCATTACACCACATTGCCTCCATACTGGATACCATATAACTGATATTCAAATGTCTTGAAACCATATAGTTATTAGTATTATCTGTGTTATTTGTACAACGTTTCGGCCAATGTGCCCTCCGGCCTTCTTCAGGTATTTCTTTTCAGACTCTGGGGGCCATCACAGAACTTTTGTAGCAAGATTGCATTTGGCAAGGACTACTAATGGAAGGAGGAAGAAATAAATAAATAAGAGATGATAAAGGTTTAAAAAAATAGTGATGAGCCAAAACATGATGAACGATGATTTGACCGGAGCGTGATCCCGAATGGAGAATTTAGTGTCAACCGGAAGTTTCGGGTGTTGACCGGAACCGGTGGGGACGTGGAACAACGAAGAAAGGGACCAGCCTCTTTTTGCTTTCGGGCGCGTAGGGGAACGGACGGGCCTTTGGTGCCTAGTATGGGGTCACAGTAATCAAGTAGTTTCTCTTTCTCTTTCTCTCTGCCTTTCCTCCTCTCCGATACAGCCCACGGGACAAACCTACCCTGGAAATAAAGGCTAGCAGTTGTGACTACATATTTCTCGCGTTGTAATTTTTATCAACACCATTTTAGCACTGTGAATTTGGAGGCACGTGGACGAGACCCGCTATACAATATACACCGCCGCCACCATGTTACAGATATCGTTTTAGTGCCCGGAAAAAAGGGAGAACATTACACTTTGAACCTGTAGCGAGATCGAACAGCAAAACTCACAAACCTTTGATGAGCCAACAACAGTCGGTCGGTCGAAGAGACAGCGAATGGCATGTTGTACGTGTGGGTGGAAGCAGAAATGTAACGAGTCTGACTAGTGGTGAAATCGTGATTGTCCTTGAGGCTGCGATTTGTAGTGGCAAGTCTTGTAGCTGGCGAGACTAGAGTTGTGATGTGTCTTGAACAGACCGAGTATAAAAGGAGATGGTTGGACAGTGGCGAGGTAGAAACACAACGGACTTAGTTTGTCAAAATTCTTCTCAAGTGTTACATTGTCTTTGGTACCCTTGACCAGGATTGAACCTGCAGTCCAGAGATAACTGTCACTGAGCACTCTTAACCTAACTACCTTATCCACTAGGCCATGTGTCCAATTAGTGAATTTTGGGAACATATAAACCTAATGTCTTGATTTCGCTAGAATATCTACCTATTCACTTATGTATGATTTTTTTTACCATATAGTTATGTATAAATTATTAGTACTTGCAAAAATATGTGCCCTCTGGGAGTACGTATTAAATATTCATTGATAAGCTTACACAATTCATGAGGGTGTTGTGACATAGTTTCATTTACAGACACACTGAATCTCCATTAATAAGATTAGCTAGAAATACTTGATATCATGTAAAATTGTCAGGGTGGCCTAATGTCGGTATCAGCCAGACACCGATGGAGTCTATCCCTTTTTCACTAGTGCTAGACCAAGGAGATTATTTTAGCATCTGAGGTGGAGCGCCACACCTACCTTCAGCTCCTCACTTTACCGCACAGATCCCTGTGCTACTCATACGCTGAGTTGGCGAGGGCTGGTATCAAACCAAGAACCTTGTAATTCCTAGCCGAACACTTTACCAACTGAGCTAAACCGGCCCTCTAATATATCTCCTTGTAGGACTCCAGCAACAATGTCAAATATGTCACCATCAGGTGAACAAATCCTGGTAATTTTCACCTTTTAGTTGGCTAAATTCCTAGCATAAAATTGTGTGCGCATTATCTGAAATTAACTTAATTGTTATTAAGACATTTTATTATATTTTTGTGTTAAAGCATGCAGTTGTATTGTTTTCGAAAAAGTTTCTAAGATTTGTTTATTTCGCACAGAGATTTTCAAAATAGCTACCGGCTTGTTTCAAAGTGAAAGTTAAGGGAGGTTACTCTAATTGCCTTATTTGCTAGGAATTTAGCCAACTAAAGGTGAAAATTACCCAAATCATTGCATTCGTGTCTTTGTAGTGCATCATTATAGCAGTAACAGTTTGGTACCTAATCTGCGCTGGGTTGGCAGGGACCGGTATCGAACCAGGAACCTTGCGATTCCTAAGCAAGTGCTCTATCTACTGAGAAAAATTAGAATTAAATCTGAAAGTCTTTTTCAACAGTGTTTCTTGGATGTGGTAGTAATACGACACCAAATTCTTTCAGTTTCAGATGGAACGGAAGGTGTCTCAAAGAAGCAGCTCTTGAAGTGACTAAAGTATAGAGACGAACATATAGTATGGGTCAGGCCCTGACACTAACTTTTTTCATGACCGCCCCGAACAAAAATGATCAACCATCCCGAATGAGGTTTGGACCGTCCAAAATCAAAATATTTTTGTTTTAATTCATTAACATCATCTATACTTGTCAGTCATCAGTAGCATAATAACGTAATAAAACATTAAGAAAAAGCTGCAAGCGTGATAATTCTGGATATTTGGACAAAAATCTGAACGTCTTTTTCAACAGTGTTTCCTTGGATGCGGTAGTAATGGCACAGCACCAAATGCTTTCAGTTTCAGACTGAAAGGAAGGTGTCTCGAAGAAGCAGCTCTTGAAGTGACCAAAGTATAGAGACGAACATTATAGTATGGGTCAGGCCCTGACACTAACTTTTTTTTCAT
>CM042182.1:13389428-13429428 GCA_023376005.1 Doryteuthis pealeii
CCAGAAGAGAGATGGTGAGAAATTGATTTGATTAACGAGGAATTGAGTTAGGAGCGGAACGAATTAAATTCGTAAGTCAAGGCACACTGGGAGGGCTGGAACGGATTAATGGCATTTCAATTTATTTCAATGGGGAAAATTGATTTGATAATCGAGGAAATTGAGTTAGGAGCGGAACGAATTAAATTCGTCAGTCAAGGCACCACTGGGAGGGCTGGAACGGATTAATGGCATTTCAATTTATTTTAATGGTGAGAATTGATTTGATATACGAGGAAATTGAGAGGAGCGGAACGAATTAAATTCGTAAGTCAAGTTACCACTGGGAGGGTGGAACGGATTAATGGCATTTCAATTTATTTTAATGGTGAGAATTGATTTGATATACGAGGAAATTGAGAGGAGCGGAACGAATTAAATTCGTCAGTCAAGTTACCACTGGGAGGGCTGGAACGGATTAATGGCATTTCAATTTATTTTAATGGTGAGAATTGATTTGATATACGAGGAAATTGAGAGGAGCGGAACGAATTAAATTCGTAAGTCAAGTTACCACTGGGAGGGTTGGAACGGATTAATGGCATTTCAATTTATTTTAATGGGAGAATTGATTTGATATACGAGGAAATTGATAGGAGCGGAACGAATTAAATTCGTAAGTCAAGTTACCACTGGAGGGTTGGAACGGATTAATGGCATTTCAATTTATTTAATGGTGAGAATTGATTTGATATACGAGGAAATTGAGAGGAGCGGAACGAATTAAATTCGTCAGTCAAGTTACCACTGGGAGGGCTGGAACGGATTAATGGCATTTCAATTTATTTTAATGGTGAGAATTGATTTGATATACGAGGAAATTGAGAGGAGCGGAACGAATTAAATTCGTAAGTCAAGTTACCACTGGGAGGGTTGGAACGGATTAATGGCATTTCAATTTATTTTAATGGTGAGAATTGATTTGATATACGAGGAAATTGAGAGGAGCGGAACGAATTAAATTCGTAAGTCAAGTTACCACTGGGAGGGTTGGAACGGATTAATGGCATTTCAATTTATTTTAATGGTGAGAATTGATTTGATATACGAGGAAATTGAGAGGAGCGGAACGAATTAAATTCGTAAGTCAAGGCACCACTGGGAGGGCTGGAACGGATTAATGGCATTTCAATTTATTTTAATGGTGAGAATTGATTTGATATACGAGGAAATTGAGAGGAGCGGAATTAAATTCGTAAGTCAAGTTACCACTGGGAGGGCTGGAACGGATTAATGGCATTTCAATTTATTTTAATGGTGAGAATTGATTTGATATACGAGGAAATTGAGAGGAGCGGAACGAATTAAATTCGTAAGTCAAGTTACCACTGGGAGGGTTGGAACGGATTAATGGCATTTCAATTTATTTTAATGGTGAGAATTGATTTGATATACGAGGAAATTGAGAGGAGCGGAACGAATTAAATTCGTAGTCAAGTTACCACTGGTGGAACGGATTAATGGCATTTCAATTTATTTTAATGGTGAGAATTGATTTGATATACGAGGAAATTGAGAGGAGCGGAACGAATTAAATTCGTAAGTCAAGTTACCACTGGGAGGGTTGGAACGGATTAATGGCATTTCAATTTATTTTAATGGTGAGATTGATTTGATATACGAGGAAATTGAGTTAGGAGCGGAACGAATTAAATTCGTAAGTCAAGTTACCACTGGGAGGGTTGGAACGGATTAATGGCATTTCAATTTATTTTAATGAGAATTGATTTGATATACGAGGAAATCGAGTTTTTTTTTTAAGTTCACAGTTCTTTGGGGTGAGGGGGAATAATTACGCAGAAGCGAGTTGGTATCTTCTTATTATAATAAAGATTCTGTGTAACCGAAACTACGTCACTGCCTACGTCACAATACCCTCAGGAATTGCGTAAGTTTACCAATGAGTATTTAACGTATAGTAAAAATCGTTAATACATCAAATAAATATTATCTCTTATCGATGTCTCAATGAAAATCGGAGTTAGATTTGCGTCAAAACAGCCGATGTTATGTGATACTATGGTTGAAGACGAACATGGTCAGAATCAATAAATAAATAAGAAAGAGAGTAGGTTAAGGTCCGGCATAAGTAAAAGGGGTGGGTGGCTGACCTTTTTACGAATCAAAAGATTAGGTCGTAAAGTTTAAAGAGACCTATATGCCCCATGAAATGGGACCACTGGTGATAATATCTTAGGCACCCAGGTATTAAAAGCAAAAAGGATTTTTTTTAGGAGAAATTCTCTTTTGAAAAAAATTAATGATCAACATATTGAAGACGGATTGTCTGGAAAAAATATTTGAGTACTTTAATTTTAAGGGTTAATGGCGACTCGAAGTCTGCGATTTATTTAAGTCTGGCCATTTGTGTGGTCCGGAGAAGATGGTTTGGGGTAGGGAAATTTGACATAAATACAACTAAACTCAAGCCCTAAGTTAGTTAGAACCCGGGGATCGAAGGGTTAAGTTCGCCAGTAGAGTTACAACTCGGCCGTTGGGGTGTCAAGATCGCCGGTAGGGGTAGACAGTAGCAGCCAGCGAGTATCAACACACCCTTCTTCCATGTGTCTTGTTTACACTTGTTGTTGTTGTTGTTTTGTTCTTAATCCTTGTGAGCCTGTTTTCCGACTCGTGCTTTAAATCGGCCATTACATAATTCACAACGTTGGGATCTAGACAAGTACATCGAAAGAGCAGAGTGCAGAACAGGTCGTCTTACAGTTATCAGTGCGTTTAAAATCCTGTGTCTTATATTGTTGTTGGCATCCTTCCGTCTATTAAACCGCCCTGTCGGCTGGGGCGCTAGAATGCACCGACTGCACCTCTGCAGAGGGGTAAGACTCCCCCAATGGGGCCACCTGTTGGCTGTGAGTGGCGACCCGTGATGCTTAAAGATAGAACCCAGGTGGATGAGCAGTCCATAATTTGTAATACTCCACTTTGGCCCTTGGTCTAGACTGGCGGTCGGAGAGGCCTCCTCCGATCAATCGGCTGGTCACGTCAAGCCCTAGCACCTATATGATTGCCCCAACCGTATTGCCCTTATGTCAAGCCCTAACCCCTTTTTATCATATGAGTGCTAGAAGGCGGTGACTGAGGGTCTACATGTCCTGGGAATGACGTTGAACTCTATCTGATGGTGAGGTTCCAGTTTTAAAGGTTTGGGGAATGTGGAGCACCCCTTCATCACCATTGCTCCCTGGTCCACTCTGACCCGGAGTAGTGGTAGTACCTGTTAGGGTTCCATCTATGGGTTAAATAGAAAAACATGAGTTGATAAACAAAATTTGTTATCCATTAAGAATGAATTTATTTCAAAACTTTGTTGGCATTAAATGACCCACTGAGGTTGATATGCCGTAAAACAAACCAAACCAAACCAAAACAAAACAAACCATCCGTTTATTAATGACGATGGCGTAGTGTACACATTTTTTTTAAACTGCATTGAGTGGCTGAACGGACCAGTTTTTGAATGGCAATCTCTGGTGCAGTGACAAACAAACGGTGATGCTTGCTGGAGATGCTGTCTCTCCTTCCTTTTGGCTCTCTTTTATTCGGCGGCTTCTTTTCTCTCTCTTTTTTTTTCGCTCTTCTTCGTTCCTTGTTTGACGAGGAGGATAATACCCAATTTTTAATGGACACCAAGGAACAACCAAAGGATTCTACACTAAGGACCGTGCTCTGCTTAACACAAAGGATATCGCTCTTGCTTGAAACCTACCACAAAAATCGTAACATAACACTTATTTTAATTATATTTTAATTGGTTTCTATATAAAATCATTTATAGGATTGATTTTAATACATTGGAGAATAAAACAATAATATCTATTAAACCCGGTTTTGTTAAAACCAGTGTAGCGTTAGTTTCGTATTTGCCTGGGAGAGTTGTCTGCCCGTTTAGTTTGCTGGTGCCCGCTAGGGGGCTATAGTATTTAAGCGCCGGGTTCAAACCCTTTCGGCCTCTTTTGCCTGTTCCTGATACTACGAGAATCATGGGCTAGATACTGTCTATTCCCTTCTCGTTGGGGCTTTTGGCCCCACTTACATTTCTGTAAGTTCGTCACAGCATGGACTATCCCTAGTCTCATGCCTGTACTTTTGTATATCTTGTACCATTCATGAATGTGTCTTCATCTTTATTTATGTACTCCTTGTGTATGTACCCTTTTTGCCTATGTACTTTGTATCTCGTCATATCCATGTGCTGTACTATATTAAATGTTTTGTCTGTTAACCTTCGTCGGAGTTTTGTATATCAAAGTATATATAACTTTGAACAATGTCTTACACCAGTATGCAAATTAACCACACTATATATATACCTTTTCTGTTACCATCAACCGACCCCACCCCTTACTCACGACCCCCTCAATTCATTAGAAAGAAAATGTTCAACCCTGAAGCAAGAACTCTATTCCTAAAGTCCTGAAGAAGGTCTAACAGACCCAACAGAATAGTAAATGTAGACTTTGCGGTAATAGAGATGAGACTGTAAACCATATACTCCGCGAATGTAGCAAACTAGCACAACGAGAATACAAAACTAGACACGACTGGGTTGGGAAGGTGATCCACTGGGAATTATGCAAAAAATTTAATTTTGACCATGCAACAAAATGGTATATGCATAAACCAGAATCTGTTCTTGAGAACGAAACGCATAAAATTCTCTGGGACTTTGAAATAAAAACGGATCACCTTATCCCAGCAAGAAGACCAGACCTAGTGTTGATTAACAAAAGAGAAAGAACTTGCCAACTGGTGGATTTTGCAGTTCCAGCAGATCACAGGGTGAAGCTAAAGGAAAATGAAAAAATGGACAAATATCTGGAGCTTGTCAGAGAACTGAAAAAGTTATGGAACATGAAAGTGAAAGTGATACCAATTGTAGTTGGTGCACTTGGAACAGTCCCTAAAGGATTGGAAAAGGGTTTGGAAAGTTTGGATATCAGAGGGAGGATTGACACCATTCAGAACACTGCACTGCTGCAATCTGCCAGAATACTCAGAAGAGTCCTGGAGACCTGAGGAGACTTGCTGTCACTCAGACTCCAGTGAAAGACCATCGGCTAATGCTGATGTGAAAACTCAAATAGTAATAACAATAATAATAATAATCAGCCTCCAGTGAACCACCGGCTACGACAGATGTGAAAAAATATAATAATAATAATAATAATAATAATAATAATAATCCCGGCCAGGAGACCAGATCTAGTTTTGATTGACAAGAAGAGGAAGACTTGTCATCTCGTGGACTTTGCTGTCCCGGCCGATCACAGAGTAAAAATGAAAGAAAACGAAAAGATCGACAAATACTTGGACCTTGCCAGAGAACTGAGAAAACTGTGGAACATTAGGGTGAAGGTCGTACTAATAGTAATTGGGGCCCTTGGAACAATCCCCAAGGGGTTGGAAAGGAGTCTGGATGAATTGAAAATCGGAGGAAGAATCGAGACCATCCAGACTACAGCATTATTGAGATCGGCTGGAATACTCAGAAGAGTTCTGGAGACCTGAGGAGACTTGCTGTCACTCAGCTTCCAGTGAACCACCGACTACTGCAGGTGTGAAAAACTCGAATGGTGTGAAATAATAATGTCTTGGTTGGTTGGATCTGTCGGCCTTGAAATAGCATAGATTTTTATCTGAACAATTTTGAGAAAGTTTTGATGTTTACGAAATTACTCAGACAGAACTTCATAGAATTACTTGAAAGAAGTTGCATGTAGATAATTCTTTTAGTATATTAACTCGGTCAGTAGAGCGACCGACTAGGGAGCACAAGGTTCAGGGTTCAATACCGGCCTTCGCCAACTCAGCGCATGAGTAGTATAGGGATCTGTGCGGTAAAATGAGGTGTGGCACTCCACCTCAGACGCCAAAATAATTTCTTATGTCTAGCGCTTGTGAAAAGGGGATAGACACCCTCGCTGTTTGTTTGATACCGACTTTAGGTCACCCCGAAGACTTTGCTTTTACTTTATATTTATGTGCTTAATTGAAGTCATACCTAATTTTGAAAATTAATTAGTTGATAATTAATGAATTAGGCGAGCATATCTATTCAAATGTAAAGCGTAAACTAATCGAGAAAAAGTCAATCTCTGTATGTACATTTCGGCATATTATGCCTCATCAGCAGAGTTATAGACAGGAGACTGCTCTGTGTGTGATTCGAACCCGAACTGTCAGGCTGACATTACACTAACCATTACACTAGCTGGGTTTTTTCCAGATTTCTCGTTGTTTTGAATTGAGATATACTACATTTTTGGTAACTTACTGCACGACAGTATATATTATATATATATATATATATATATATATATATGTGTGTGTGTGTGTGTGTGTGTGTGTGTGTGTGTGCGTGCGTGTGTGTGTTGAATTGAAAAATAAAGGAAAGAAAATGTTGAATGGATAAAATAGAATTTATTTTATTTTATTTTACTGACACGTGTTTTGGCCAGGAGTTTATCCATGTACACATGTACTCTATCTATTATTATTTTAAATACAAAATAAATTAAAATAATAGAAAACTATTAAAAAAACATTTTTTTTTTTTTAGTATACAAGGAATAACAGCCTTCGTCAGAGTAAATTCTTTGACGAAGGTGACATAAATTCCACCATCGTATTTCAAAGAAAAAAATACCAAAAATCAAGGAATTAACCGAATTTAATAAATTTTCAGTGTTGATATATTAATGAATAAAAAAATCTAATGCACCATTTATTTGATTTGAAAACTCGGCGGACCTGAACTTTCAGACCCCCCCCCTTTCGTTTTCAACGGATTATTATCGATTGCACACCAATCTATCCGATTGTAAAAAAAAAAAAATTTTTTAAGTTATTTATTTTTCGAGTTTTCAGGAGTGCTCAGTTCCCCGTATAAGTTTATCGTAAGTTTACTACAAACTTATACCGAGAAATGAGCACCCCTGAAAACTAAAAAAAATAAAGAACTTTCAAGAATTAAAAAAAAAATCTGATAGATTGGTGTGTAATCGATAATAATCCATTGAAGGAAAAATAAATAAATAAATAAAAAATTTTTTTTAGCGGTTCTGATAAGGGGGATCGATTTACGATAAACTTATACGGGGAACTGAGCACACCTGAAAACTAGAAAAATAAATAACTTTTTTGAATTTTTTTTTCACAGTCTGATAGATTGGTGTACAATCGATAATAATCAATTGAAAGAAGAAAAAAAATTAAAAACAAAAATTTTAGATGGGGGGCGGGGTCTGAAAGTTCAGGTCCGTCGAAAACTCTTACATTTTTTTCTGGTCAGTTAACTTTTTAACCACGTATCTTTGAGGCGTAACACAGATTCACAAACATACATGGTTCAAAGTTAATTGACCTGAAAAATATGTAAAAGTCTTTAATTAAAATAATTGCTGCATTATATCTTTTATTCATTAATATATCAACACTGAAAATTTCATTAAATTCGGTTAATTCTTTGATTTTTAGTATTATTTTTATTCTTTCGGCGGGGGTGACATACGATGGTGGAATTTATGCTCGTTAAATAGGATTTAACCCTGCGCTCTCAAACGGCGTTTATTTATTTATTTTTTTTTTACAGTACCCCAGTTTTTTTTTACGTTTTTTCTCAAAATTTTTTGCTAAATCGGTTGTTAACTTTCATTAGGGTAATGTGTTGTTAAGAAACAGAATCTGTTATCAACGGATTGTCTCTCACTCCTACCTTTGAGTTGCGGAAGGAGGAGGCTAATTCAGTCAATGAAAGGGAGTGAGTTTTTCCTCCTACCTTCTCCTGTTTTCAATAAACGCAGTATATCCATCACATTTATATATATTATATATATATATATATATATATATATATATATATTCTTCTTTCAAAAACTGTTACACTAAAGATATACAATTATGTCGTTGGCCGAGAAACGCGTAGCGTATGTGCTAATGACGAAACGATCGCATGACTTGCACGCTTTTTGGAACATCAATGTTTTTCGTTTTGAATTTAAATTATTTTCTGCTTCTCTCTCGATGAGTCCGGATTAAAAACAAGCCCTGAAGATGATTTTTATAAATCGAAATATTATTCAATATTAGCTATGAATGTGATATAAAATATTTTCACTTTAACAGCATTGTGTGTTTTCATATCCTTTTATCTATACTTATATATATAAGGGGCCGGTTTAAACCACAAGGTTCCTAGTTCAATATCGGCCCCCGCAAACTCAGCGCATGAGTAGCACAGGGAACTGTGCGGTAAAGTAAGGAGCTAATGGTAGGTGTGGTGCTCCACCTGTCTCCTTGGTCTAGCGCTATTGAAAAGGGGATAGACTCCCTCGCTGTCTGGTTGATACCGACATTAGGCCACCCCGACTTTATATATATATATATATATATATATATATATATATATATATATAGAAAAATAATTTAAATTCAAAACGAAAAACATTGATGTTCCAAAAAGAGTCTTTCCTCTTGCCTTCTCCTGTTTTCAATAAACACATACTATATCCATCACAACTGAATAGAGGGTTCAATCCTCGTTGAATGCCTACCTTTCGTGAATAGGTTGCGTAAAAAAGGGCATCTCATCCTGGTGTAATGGTTAGCAAGCTAGTCTCGCAGATCGATTACAACTAAATAGTGAGTTCAATATTCGCAGGATGCCCCAGACTTGCGATCTTGTGTCACATCCTACCCGTGAAGAATGGGTTGTGCAAATACCTACCTACCTACATACGAACGGACTGCGTCACTATTGAATAGCGAGTTCGATCCTTGTATGCCCCCATACTTGCGACATTGTCACATCCTACCCGTGGCAAACGAGTGACGTATATACCTAGCTACATACGAATGGACTGCATTACTATGCAATAGCGAGTTCTATCCACATCGGATGCCCCATACTTGTAACCTTGTGTCATATCCTACCGTGACAAACGATTTAAGGGTTTGGGGATTAAGGTTGTTTTTAATTACGTATTGCTTAAAAAAACAACAACAACAAAAAATTACTATACATTTAATGTTTAAAAATAATTTTTTTAAAGCAAGTTTAATTGAAATTATACATTGCAATACTAACACAAGCAACTGAGACTAATCTGTCTACCGTTGGATTCAATAATCAATTTCAATGGTTAATTAAATGTATAGTAATTTTTTTAAGCAATACGCAATTAAAAACAACCTTAATCCCCAAACCGTAACCCAATTCGCAAAAAAGTTCATTCATAGACTGTAGTTAAACTATCATGGATCCCACCAAATAAGTTTCCGTTTTAATTTTGACGACGATTTGCAAGTATAACCAAAAATTATCCCGCCCTGTCGGTGGGGCGTTAGGATGCATCGACTGCACCTCTGTAGAGGGGTAAGACTCCCCCAATGGGGCCACCTGTTGGCCGTGGGTGGCGACCCGTGATGCTTAAGGATAGAAACCAAATGGATGAGCAGTTCATGACTTGCAATACTCCACTTTGGCCCTATCTTGGGCTAGACGGGCGGTCGGAGAGCCCCCTCCCGATCAATCAGCTGGTCACGTCAAGCCCTAGCACCTATATGATTTTCCCAACCCTATTGCCCTTATGGCAAGCCCCAACCCCTTTTTATCATATGGGTGCTAGAAGGTGGTGACTGAGGGTCTACCTACATGTCCTGGGAATGACGTTAAACTCTATCTGATTGAGGTTTCTGGAGGTTTGGGGAATGTGAAGCACCCCTTTATCACCATTGCTCCCTGTCCACTCTGACCCTGAGTGGTAGTACCTGTTAGGGTCCCATCTATGCGTTAAATAGAAAAACATGAGTTTATAAACAAAATTGTATTATGCATTAAGAATGAATTTATTTCACAACTTTGTCGGCATTAAATGACCCACTCGGGTTGATATGCCGTAAAACAAAACAAAACAAACCCAAAAAAAAATTATCAGTTAACTAACTTAAAAGCTGTCATAACTGGTGGCAATTAAGTTGTTTACTATTTTTTTAAAAATAATGGAAAAGTAGATACGGTAATTTCGTGCAGTTTGTGAATCGAAGCCACGCCTACTTTGTTCGCAAC
The DNA here is from genome assembly GCA_023376005.1 of Doryteuthis pealeii. Classification (NCBI taxonomy): domain Eukaryota; kingdom Metazoa; phylum Mollusca; class Cephalopoda; order Myopsida; family Loliginidae; genus Doryteuthis; species Doryteuthis pealeii. Next base: position 13,399,552 of record CM042182.1, read on the forward strand.
GAATTTGATTGGTCGATTGGAGTTTAAAAAAAAAATTCCATTTCCACTTTGTCACGAGTCAAAGGTCTTGAATAGCAGATATAATTGCATCGCCTTTACTCATTGGTTTAAATTGCAATGTAATGAAATATACGGCATATTTTCACAAACCGCACCCCCACCACCACCCCGCCTCCGACATTTTTGTTTTAAGTTTTGTTTAATTTTTTTTCCTTTCATTGTTTGTCCTTGACGTCAGACGAAAACAAACTTCATTTTCTCTTCTTCACCCATTCAATGAAGATAACTCACAACTTCTCCATATTTTAACCGCGAAAAAATAGATACAAAAAAAAAAAACACATATACTTCCCTGCGTTTGTTTTTTGATCAATGGTAAGTTTTTATTTTAAATATTATTTTTTTGTTATTTCATTTTTTTTTCCATGCCTTTTGTTTTTTATTTTTATATACAACTAGTAGGGGCTAAAAAAATTGGAAACTTAAATGTTTTTAGTGAACTTATTAACATAAGCGTGTCTGAAGCTCGCCCGTACCTCAATTTTTAGCTCTCAGCACAAAGCAAAAAATTCGGAAACTTAAATGTTTTTAGTGAACTCATTAACATAAGCGCATCTGAAGCTGGTTCGTACCTTACAGTTTAGCTCTCAGCACAAAGCAAAAAATTTGGAAATTAAATGTTTTTAGTGAACTTATTTACATAAGCGTATCTGAAGCTCGTTCGTACCTCAAATTTTTAGCTCTCAACACATAGCAAAAAAAATGGAAACTTAAATGCTTTTAGTGAACCTATTAACATAAGCATATCTGAAGCTCGTTCGTACCTCAAAGTTTTAGCTCTCAACACATAGCAACAAATTTGGAAACTTAAATACTTTTAGTGAACTTCCTTTCATTGTTTGTCCTTGATGTCAGAGGAAAACAAACTTCATTTTCTCTTCTTCACCCATTCAATGAAGATAGCTCACAACTTCTCCATATTTTAACCGCGAAAAAAAAAAAAAAAAAAAATAGACACAAACAAAAAAAAACACATATACTTCCCTGCGTTTGTTTTTTGATCAATGGTAAGTTTTTATTTTAAATATTATTTTTATGTTATTTCATTTTTTTTTTTCTGGGCCTTTTGTTTGTTATTTTTATATAAAAAATGAACTTCCTAAAAAATTTGGAAACTTAATTATTTTTACTGAACTTATTAACATAAGCGTATCTGAAGCTCGCTCGTACCTTAATTTTTAGCTCTCAACACAAAGCAAAAAAATCGGAAACTTAAATGTTTTTAGTGAACTTATTTACATAAACGTATCTGAAGCTCGCTCGTACCTCAAATTACATTAGACAGTCCTCATTGTTTTTTTAAAACAAGTTTTAATAAATACATGACTGGTATTATATATCTATATATAGTTTGTTTTATTTTAATACATATTTTAAAGTTTACATTTCAAATTGTTTTATTTTTTAATCCTTTAATGAATTTGATGATTTTACTTACTTAGGGTACAAACTCGCTGATATTGAATTTTTAACTCCCACCCCTCAGGCAATACGTTTCAAAAATCTATTTTTACATCGCCCGGAGGGTGTTTTTTTAAATTTTGTACTAGTGTTTTTAATGAACTTATTAACATAAGCGTATCTGAAGCTCTCTCGTACCTTAATTTTTAGCTCTCAACACAAAGCAAACAATTTGGAAACTTAAATGGTTTTAGTGGACTCATTAACATAAGCGTATATGAAGCTCGCTCGAACCTTAATTTTTTAGCTCTCAACCCAAAGCAAAAAATTTGGAAACTTAAATGTTTTTAGTGAACCTATTAACATAAGCGTATCTGAAGCTCGCTCGTAACTCAAATTGTATCTCTCAACACAAAACAAAAAATACACCGAGTGACAGCCTGTAACTTGGAAAACTCCTAAGTTAAGGATCCACTGTATTTTTCTTTGGCATCATAAATTTGGAAACTTAAATATTTTTAGTGAACTTATTAACATAAGCGCATCTGAAGCTCGCTCGTACCTCAAATTTTTAGCACTCAATATAAAGCAAAAAATCGACCAAGTGGACAGTTCGTACCTCGGAAAACCCATAATTTGAGGTACTCTTAAATCAAGGTACCACAGTTTTTTTCTTATATTTTCTTTTTTTCAATATTTGATAGGAAAATTAAATAACATATTAACCTTCCTGGGTAGTCTATGGCCAAAGCTATCCTTGTAGAAGAACAGTAGTGGTTCATACCTTTCCCAAGGGTATTAATCTGAATGTGAACGTAATAGTGCGACTTGGCTTCGAACTCGCTTACTGCGTTATTGCAATCAAGCACATTAGCCCTTACACCAATGGCATTCTTCCCAATAAGAAGAACAGTAGTGGTTCATACCTTTCCCAAGGGTATTAATTTGAATGTGAACGTAATAGTGCGACTTGGATTCGAACTCGCTTACCGCGGCATTGCAATCAAACACATTAGCCCTTACACCACTAGGATCCTTCCCGAGAAGAAGAACAGTAGTGGTTCATACCTTTCCCAAGGGTATTAATCTGAATGTGAACGTAATAGTGCGACTTGGCTTCGAACTCGCTTACTGCGTTATTGCACTCCAGCACATTAGCCCTTACACCAATAGGATCCTTCCCGAGAAGAAGAACAGTAGTGGTACTATTTAACCCATAGCTGGGGGATACGGGTGTCTATACTTTTCCCAGGGGTATTAGTCCGAATGTAAACGTAAGGGCGCAACTGGAATTCGAACTCTCTTACTATGTTGTCACAGTCTAGCACGTTAACCACTACGCCACGGTGACTACACCTCCCTAATTTTCAGGGACGCCCTTAAGCCCTAGGCACACTAGACAGTTGCCCGAGGGGCGCGAGCATAATCAACCGTTTATATTTTTAAATTCCTGTCGTTGTAGGGAGCCCAAAGCACAGGGATGAGGGGGTGGTGCTATAATGACATTAGGATGGCCCTGCTAATTTTTAGCCACAAAAGACTAACTTTTGTCTCTGTTAGTTCACAACATAAGCGTATCTGAAGCTCGCTCGTACCTCAAATTTTTAGTTCTCAACACAAAGCAAAACATTTGGAAACTTAAATGTTTTTAGTGAACTTATTAACATAAGCGCATCTGAAGCTCGCTCGTACAAGAAATATTGACAGAGATATTCTCAGTCAATATTTCTTGTTTTTGAGGTAAAACCCCCACCCCCACCCCAGAGGTTCCCTGATTTCGACATTAAACTAACTGACATAGAAATGGGGGATCAGAGTGTAGTATCTGTTCCAGATTCTATGCTTTGACTCTTACCTTTTATACCCGGCCTCGGCTGGGGGTCCAGTGTGCTTTGACCGGTAAAGTACAATTAATAGCGTCTATCCCAGGGGGCTATCCCCCCAGGCAATACCTGCCCCCGTGGGGACAGAGCTGGGTTTATTGCCCAGCGCCTGAGGCGCCCCCGTTGTGTGGGAATGCCGACGGGATCGACGCAATTTTTGTTCCTACCCACCCATGAGCTTCGGCTTGTGGGTGGGCCCACGTTAAAACGAGGCCTTGTGCCCAGCCCATACGAGTGGGGTATGAGGCAAATACCCTAAACTGCGTCTGGTCGTTTGGATGGTTGTTTTACGGCATATCAACCCTTTTCGGTTCATTTAATGCCGAATCAAATCATATTTCTCTGAATGTTTGAGATGAGGCTTGATGATTAGTATTATCTGCGTTATTCGGACTATTGTCCTCATCTTCATTCCTATCTGTACAATGTTTCGGTCGATATGCTCTCCGGCCTTCTTCAGGTATTTCTTGTTGGACTTGGGAACCTTCTTGTCGGACTCGGGAACCTTCTTTTCGGACTCGGGAACTTTCTTGTCGTAATCGGGAGCCAATTGGACACATGGCCTAGTGGATAAGGTAGTTAGGTTAAGACAGTTCTAAGTGACAGTTATCTCTGGATTCCGGGTTCAATCCTGAGTGGCGGCAGTAACATAGAAAAATAATTTACACAACTCATACCCCAGCTATGGTTAGCGGAATGAGAACAGGATACCCACGTGGACTAAATAAAGGGTTAAGTTCGAAGTTCCGTGATGGCTCCCGATTACGACAAGAAAGTTCCCGAGTCCGACAAGAAATACCTGAAGAAGGCCAGAGGGCATATTGACCGAAACGTTGTACAGATAACAATGAAGATGAGGACAATAGTCCGAATAACGCAGATAATACCAATGAATTGAACCTTTTTTTTATTATGATAATGGCACCTGCTGCTAATTTAGAGGGGTATTCCTTAAAAAAAAAAAAAGCTGAAAAACTCGGGAGTACGTAGCTTGAAGATAACCGGGTGAACTGTAAGGAACTTATCAATTGTTGTTGTTGTTGTTCATCATCATCATCATCATCATCAACAACAACAACAATAACAATAATAATAAGAGTAATGGATAAATACCTGGACCTTGCCAGAGAATTGAAAAAGCTGTGGAATACGAGAGTGAAAGTGATACCAATTGAAGTTGGTGCCCTTGGAACGGTCCCAATAAACTTGGAAAAAAGACTGGAGGATCTAGAAATCAGAGGAAGAATAGAGACCATCCAGACTACTGCACTGCTGCAATCGGTTAGAATACTCAGAAGAATCTTGGAGACCTGAGGAGACTTGTTGTCACTCAGACTCCAGTGAAATACCATCTGCTAACACTGATGTGAAAAACTCAAAAGGAGTGAAAATAATAATAATAATCTATATGTTAATACTCATGTTCCTTAATTGTACGACCGTTATCATCTTGCAATACTCTCTGGTAAAAAAAAAATGAAACCGTCCAAATCATCCAAGATGAAATGCAAAAATATAAATCCTCATTATCTGGTGTTGCTTATCCGCCGAATTTTTACTTCTTTCAGGTAAATAATGGACCATTCCGTTTTTATTATAAAGAAAAGGAATAGAAAGGACCTGCTACACATAGAAATATAAGAAAGAAAGAAAGAAAGAAAGAAAGAAAGAGTAGGCGAAAGAGAGAGAGAGAGAGAGAGAGAGAGAGAGAGAGAGAGAGAGAGAGAGAGAGAGAGAGAGAGAGAGTGTAAGTGCGCGGAAGCGATAACTCTAATCTGTTACAATCGAACATAATGAAAAGATGAAAGTAAAAAAAAAAAAAAAAGAGTGAGAGAGAGTTAAATCAAGATTATTATACTTTTTACATATTGAACTATTTAGCAATAGCTCTTAAATAGACATATTAAACGTTATGATAATTAAATTACCATACTGTGGTATATCCACAGGTCCTGCTAGTATATATATATATATATATATATATATATATATATGTGTGTGTGTGTGTGTGTGTTGAAATGAAAAATAAAGAAAAGAAAATGTTGAATGGATAAACTTGGATTTATTCTATTTTATTTTACTGACACGTGTTTCGGCCAGGAGTTTATCCATGTACACATGTATTCTATTATTATTTTAAATACAAAATAACAATAACAATACAATAATAGAAAAACTACAGAATTTTTTTTAGTATCCAAAGAAATAACGACCTTCGTCAGAGTAAATCCTTTGGTGTTTTAAATGAAATCGGTTGAAATACGGAGAATTTCCGAGATGTTCAAAAAAAGAACTTTTTTTGAAATCGCTTGAAGAAAAAGTTCTACAGCGATAGAGAAACAGTTATGTCGACGTCATCGTCGCATGCGACGGATTTTAAATATATATATATATATATATATATATATATATATAATAAACACACAAACTAAACTAAACCTAACCTAACACACACATGCACACATACATATACACACACAACAACGACAAAAAACTTTACTAACATCGGATGAACTATACCTATTAAAAGAGTAATAAAAGCTCAGTTAATAAATTTATTACTAAGCCGTGACAAACGTGCGACTTACGCGCAAAGATTGTGGAACGTTACATCATCATTTTTTTTTTCTCAATTTTTGCGCGCAGGTCACATGCAGGTAACGCGCAAATCGCACGCAAATATTGAAAAGAATAACGTAGCGTTCAATCGTTATTAAACAACCATAACAGAAAAATTACAGAAACACGCACAACCTATGTATATATATATATATATCTATGTATATGTGTATATCAATATATGTATTGATCAAAGCCTGAAGAAGATACCAGAATATCTGAAACACGTGTTGCGTATGTGAAATAAAAAGAATAAAACATTTTTTCTGAGAACGATACATTTTGCGGACCTTCTTCTTTTTTTTAATAAAATATTACATTTTCTCCCGTTGGAACCAGAACAACATTTATATATATATATATATATATATATATATATATATATATATATATATGAGGAAAAATAAGTAAAGAAAAGAAATGTAAATGGATAAAAGGAATTAATCATATCACATTAATCGATATCACTTACACATGTGTTTCGGTCAGTTTATGTGTGTGAAAATATTTCGCACACATAGAAGAATGAAAAAATTAATGTTCACTCTGATGAAGGTCGATTAATCTATGTGTGCGAAATATTTTCACAGACATAAACTGACCGAAACACATGTGTAAGTGATATCGATTAATGTGATATCGATTAAATTCATTTTATCCATTTACATTTCTTTTCTTTACTCATTTTTCCTCATATTGTCGGATTCAATTCCTTTTCTATTTTTACATATATATATATATATATATATATATATATATATATATATATATATATATATATATATGTGGGATTTTGTGCGAAGTATGGTTGAGAAATAAATGAGAAAAATCCGTTACATGTTATGTGTTAAGTTTCGTTTTTTATTTCATTCAATACTTCGGAGGTATGAGCCTTCTTTATCAAGAATGTCTAGACTCTAGATGTAGATATGATATAAGTAATTTATCTATATATCTAGATAAGAATAATCAATTAGAATAATTGTATCTATTTTGTGATTGTTAAAAGAACAAAATGGGTAAATTACAAAAATACTAATAGTACAGACCGCCCTGTCGACTGGGGCGTTAGAATGCACCGACTGTACCTCTGCAGAGGGGTAAGACTCCCCAAATGGGGCCCCATCTAAAAAAAAGGAGGGAAAATAAAGAGCCTGTAGGGGCTTATGTAACGTGTTCAAGGTTCGCAAATGATATTAAAATGACAAATAAAAATATGACACAGTTTAGGCAGAGAATACGGAGAAATGATAAAACAAATGCATATGATTAAATGGTAACAAATGAATTTATTCGGAGAATAAATTTGCAATAATCAACAAAATTGAATGTTCAAAAGAAATAGCGTAGATATGATGTAGAAAAGTTTGCTACGAAATGTAAGATGTAAAAGTACGTCAAGAAATGTGTAATGGTAATGTGAAATGTTTATGTAATCAAAAGTTCGGATATGTGTGCTAGAAATGAGAATTAATTTTTGTCCATACGACCTGCTGAAACGGATTCCTGATGTTGAATGAATTGTAGTAGTAGAAGCGTTTTTAGTTGTGTTGAGGCGGTGGAATCATTCGTTCGGACATCTGTTTCTTGGTCGTGTTCTATCTGGCCGTGAGATGGGATCTGTGTGTTTGTTTGTTGTCGTCGGGTGTGTCCTGTTTGACAGCGAGATGAAGTCTGTGTAATTGCTGATTTCTTCTCTGTGTTTTATAATTACAAGATGGGATCAAAAATTAATTAACTTTTTGGCGCAAACGCGCGGACGTAGTAGAAAGCAATGCTAACCTAGCCAATCGATTCTGATTTTTATGTAAATATTTGTTTTAATCTCTTTTCCTTAAGTTTAGGAAAAGGATTGTGTTCGTGTGTTTGTTTTAATTTCTTTCCCTTAAGTTTGGGAAAAGAAATGTGTACGTGTGTTTATTCTTATGATATGAAATATAGAATTGTATTCTATAGGCCATCTTAGAAAATAAGGTTGAAAATCTAGGTTGCCACTGATAAAAGTGCGTAGGTATTATCTGTGTACGAAATCGGAAATACAATTGAACTAGACGCGGCTACCAACGTCGCTTGGGTAGACGGGGGGGGGGGGGTAAAATTAGTATTGCAGATCCATTACTGTTGAATCGCGAGTTGGATCCTCACAAGACACCCATTAAAATCCCTAGGTAAAAAAAAGAATTTCCATTGATCCAGACACTCTGAAAATAAAACTTTATTACTAACCTTTGTTTGAGGAAATAGCATCAAAGATCGTCTACTAAAATGCACTAAAAATCCTCGTTTTCGCAAAATTTAGCCTTTAGAAAACGAGGATTTTTAGTGCATTTTAGTAGACGATCTTTGATGCTATTTCCTCAAACAATGGTGCAAGTAAAAGATCTAATTTTTGGTATCAGTATTCAGTATACTAACACACAACTTTCGTATAGAAGGACAATTTGACATTTTAAAAAGGGAAAAATCGACCGGTTAAATCGAAAGACTTTTACCAAATAACACCAAATAATTAGGATTTACATTTTTGAATTTCATCCCAGATGATTTGGACAGTTTCATTTTTAACCAGAGGGTGTTGCAAGATGATAATGGTCGTACAATTAAGGAACATGATCATTAATATATAGTAGATTGCATTTCATCTTGGACGGTTTCATTTTTAACCAGAGGGTGTTGCAAGATGATAATGGTCGTACAATTAACGATCATGAGTATTAATATATAGAAGATTGCATTTCATCTTGGACGGTCTCATTTTTCAGCTCAGTTAATTTTGAACCACGTATCTTTGAGAATCTGTGTTACGCTTCAAAGATACGTGGTTCAAAGTTAATTGACCTGAAAAAATGTAAAAGTTTTTAAATAAAATAACTGGTGCATTATATTTTTTATTCATTAATATGTCAACACTGAACATTTCATTAAATTCGGTTAATTCCCTTGTGGGGTTATTTTCGTATTTGTCTGGGGAGTTGTCTGCCCGTTTAAGGTCGTTGGTTCCCGCTAGGGGCCTCGTGTATTAAAGCGGCTGATTTGAACTTCTCTTCCTCTTTGCCTGCTGCTCGACCTACGAGACACAATGAGGTAGTCTTATGACTACCCCTTTCTTGGTGGGGCTTTGCCCCCCCCCCTTACATTACTGTAAGTGATTTATACAGCATGGACTATTCTTAGTCTCATGTCTGTACCTATATATTATGTGACTTTTATGTATGTATGTTTATGTACACTATTCTATCTTCTATTCTTTATGTATCTCGTCATATCCATGTGCTGTATACCTATTAAATGTTTTGTCTATCAACCCTTGTCGGGGTTGTATGTTCAATTATTACTTTGAATCTTACACCCAGATTTTTGTTATTCTTTTCTTTTTGATCTCTCTCTGCCACTTCTTGCTTGTGTTGAGAACTAAAAATTTGAGGTACGAGCGCAGCTTCAGATACGCTATGTTTGTGAACTAACAGAACAAAAAGTTAGTCTTTGTTGGCTAAAAATTGGCAGGGCCATCCTATGTCATTATAGCACACCCCCTCATCCCTGTGCTTGGGCTCCCACAACGACAGGGAATTTAAAATATAAACGGTTGATTATGCTCGCGCCCCTCGCGGCAACGTCTTAGTGTGCCTAGGGCTAAGGGCCGTCCCTGAAAATTAGGGAGGTGTAGTCACCGTGGCGTTAGTGGTTAACGTGCTAGACTGTGACAACATAGTAAGAGAGTTCGAATTCCAGTTGCGCCCTTACGTTTACATTCGGACTAATACCCCTGGGAAAGTATTAGACAACCCGTATCCCCCAGCTATGGTAAAAAGTACCACTACTGTTCTTCGCGGGGAAGGACCTATTGGATGTAAGCGGCTTTAATGTGCTGAGTGCAATAACGCAGTAAGCAGTTCGAAGCCAAGCGCACTATTACGTTCACATTCAGATTAATACCCTTGGGGAAAGTATGAACCACTACTGTTCTTCTTCTCGGGAAGGATCCTAGTGGTGTAAGGGCTAATGTGAACGTAATAGTGCGACTTGGATTCGAACTCGCTTACCGCGGCATTGCAATCAAACACATTAGCCCTTACACCACTAGGATCCTTCCCGAGAAGAAGAACAGTAGTGGTTCATACCTTTCCAAGGGTATTAATCTGAATGTGAACGTAATAGTGCGACTTGGCTTCGAACTCGCTTACTGCGTTATTGCACTCCAGCACATTAGCCCTTACACCAATAGGATCCTTCCCCGAGAAGAACAGTAGTGGTACTATTTAACCCATAGCTGGGGATACGGGTGTCTATACTTTTCCCAGGGGTATTAGTCCGAATGTAAACGTAAGGGCGCAACTGGAATTCGAACTCTCTTACTATGTTGTCACAGTCTAGCACGTTAACCACTACGCCACGGTGACTACACCTCCCTAATTTTCAGGGACGCCCTTAAGCCCTAGGCACACTAGACAGTTGCCCGAGGGGCGCGAGCATAATCAACCGTTTATATTTTTAAATTCCTGTCGTTGTAGGGAGCCCAAAGCACAGGGATGAGGGGTGGTGCTATAATGACATTAGGATGGCCCTGCTAATTTTTAGCCACAAAAGACTAACTTTTGTCTCTGTTAGTTCACAACATAAGCGTATCTGAAGCTCGCTCGTACCTCAAATTTAGTTCTCAACACAAAGCAAAACATTTGGAAACTTAAATGTTTTTAGTGAACTTATTAACATAAGCGCATCTGAAGCTCGCTCGTACAAGAAATATTGACAGAGATATTCTCAGTCAATATTTCTTGTTTTTGAGGTAAAACCCCCACCCCACCCCAGAGGTTCCCTGATTTCGACATTAAACTAACTGACATAGAAATGGGGGATCAGAGTGTAGTATCTGTTCCAGTTCTATGCTTTGACTCTTACCTTTTATACCCGGCCTCGGCTGGGGGTCCAGTGTGCTTTGCATGACCGGTAAAGTACAATTAATAGCGTCTATCCCAGGGGGCTATCCCCCCAGGCAATACCTGCCCCCGTGGGGACAGAGCTGGGTTTATTGCCCAGCGCCTGAGGCGCCCCCGTTGTGTGGGAATGCCGACGGGATCGACGCAATTTTTGTTCCTACCCACCCATGAGCTTCGGCTTGTGGGTGGGCCCACGTTAAAACGAGGCCTTGTGCCCAGCCCATACGAGTGGGGTATGAGGCAAATACCCTAAACTGCGTCTGGTCGTTTGGATGGTTGTTTTACGGCATATCAACCCTTTTCGGTTCATTTAATGCCGAATCAAATCATATTTCTCTGAATGTTTGAGATGAGGCTTGGATGATAGTATTATCTGCGTTATTCGGACTATTGTCCTCATCTTCATTCCTATCTGTACAATGTTTCGGTCTGATAGCTCTCCGGCCTTCTTCAGGTATTTCTTGTTGGACTTGGGAACCTTCTTGTCGGACTCGGAACCTTCTTTTCGGACTCGGGAACTTTCTTGTCGTAATCGGGAGCCAATTGGACACATGGCCTAGTGGATAAGGTAGTTAGGTTAAGACAGTTCTAAGTGACAGTTATCTCTGGATTCCGGGTTCAATCCTGAGTGGCGGCAGTAACATAGAAAAATAATTTACACAACTCATACCCCAGCTATGGTTAGCGGAATGAGAACAGGATACCCACGTGGACTAAATAAAGGGTTAAGTTCGAAGTTCCGTGATGGCTCCCGATTACGACAAGAAAGTTCCCGAGTCCGACAAGAAATACCTGAAGAAGGCCAGAGGGCATATTGACCGAAACGTTGTACAGATAACAATGAAGATGAGGACAATAGTCCGAATAACGCAGATAATACCAATGAATTGAACCTTTTTTTATTATGATAATGGCACCTGCTGCTAATTTAGAGGGGTATTCCTTAAAAAAAAAAAAAGCTGAAAAACTCGGAGTACGTAGCTTGAAGATAACGGGTGAACTGTAAGAACTTATCAATTGTTGTGTTGTTGTTCATCATCATCATCATCATCATCAACAACAAACAACAATAACAATAATAATAAGAGTAATGGAATAAATACCTGGACCTTGCCAGAGAATTGAAAAAGCTGTGGAATACGAGAGTGAAAGTGATACCAATTGAAGTTGGTGCCCTTGGAACGTCCCAATAAACTTGGAAAAAAGAGTGAGGATCTAGAAATCAGAGGAAGAATAGAGACCATCCAGACTACTGCACTGCTGCAATCGGTTAGAATACTCAGAAGAATCTTGGAGACCTGAGGAGACTTGTTGTCACATCAGACTCCAGTGAAATACCATCTGCTAACCTGATGTGAAAAACTCAAAAGGAGTGAAATAATAATAATAATCTATATGTTAATACTCATGTTCCTTAATTGTACGACCGTTATCATCTTGCAATACTCTCTGGTAAAAAAAAAATGAAACCGTCCAAATCATCCAAGATGAATGCAAAAATATAAATCCTCATTATCTGGTGTTGCTTATCCGCCGAATTTTTACTTCTTTTACGTACTTCAGGTAAATAATGGACCATTCCGTTTTTATTATAAAGAAAAGGAATAGAAAGGACCTGCTACACATAGAAATATAAGAAAGAAAGAAAGAAAAGAAAGAAAAGAGTAGGCGAAAGATAGATATAAGAAGAGAGAAAGAGAGAGAGAGAGAGAGAGAGAGAGAAGAGAGAGAGAGAGAGAGAGGTGAGGGTGAGAGAGAGAGGTGTAAGTGCGCGGAAGCGATAACTCTAATCTGTTACAATCGAACATAATGAAAAGATGAAAGTAAAAAAAAAAAAAAAGAGTGGAGAGATAGTAAATCAAGATTATTATACTTTTACATATTGAACTATTAGCAATAGCTCTTAAATAAACATATTAAACGTTATGATAATTAAATTACCTACTGTGGTATATCCACAGGTCCTGCTAGTATATATATATATATATATATATAATAATATATATATATATGTGTGTGGTGTGTGTGTGTGTGTGTTGAAATGACAAATAAAGAAAAGAAAATGTTGAATGGATAAACTTGGATTTATTTTATTTTATTTTACTGACACGTGTTTCGGCCAGGAGTTTATCCATGTACACATGCATTCTATTATTATTATTTAAATACAAAATAACAATAACAATATAATAAAAACTACAGAATTTTTTTTGTATCCAAAGAAATAAAGACCTTCGTCAGAGTAAATCCTTTGGTGTTTTAAATGAAATCGGTTGAAATACGGAGAATTTCCGAAATGTTCGAAAAAAGAACTTTTTTTGAAATCGCTTGAAGAAAAGTTCTACAGCGATAGAGAAACAGTTATGTTGACGTCATCGTCGCATGCGACGGTTTGATATATTATATATATATAATATATATATATATATTATATATATATATATATATATATATAAAAACAAATAAACTAACCTAATACACAACACACAACTAAACTAAACCTAACCTAACACACACATGCACACATACATATACACACACAACAACGCAAAAAACTTTACTAACATCGGATGAACTATACCTATTAAAAGAGTAATAAAAGCTCAGTTAATAAATTTATTACTAAGCCGTGACCTGCGTGCGACTTACGCGCAAAGATTGTGGAACGTTACATCATCATTTTTTTTTCTCAATTTTTGCGCGCAGGTCACATGCGGGTCACGCGCAAATCGCACGCAAATATTGAAAAGAATAACGTAGCGTTCAATCGTTATTAAACAACCATAACAGAAAAATTACAGAAACACGCACAACCTATGTATATATATGTATATATAATATATGTATATATATATATATGTATTGATCAAAGTCTGAAGAAGATACCAGAATATCTGAAACACGTGTTGCGTATGTGAAATAAAAAGAATAAAACATTTTTTCTGAGAACGATACATTTTGGACCTTCTTTTTTTTTAATAAAATATTACATTTTCTCCTTGGAACCAGAACAACATATATTATATATAATATATATATATATATATATATATATTATATATATATGGAGAATATGTGCTTAATTGAAGTCAAACCTAATTTTTTGAAAGTAATTCATTAATAATTATTAAGCGGGATTTAACTACTTAAATGTAAGGCTAAACAAATCTAGAAAAATCAATCTCTGTATGTACATTTCAGCCTATTAGGCCTCATCAGCAGAGCTATAGATACGAAAGATCGCCTCGTGGTGATTTGAAACCTGTCTGTTTTGTGCGAAGTATGGTTGAGAAATAAATGAGGAAATCCGTTACATGTTATGTGTTAAGTTTCGTTTTTATTTCTTTCAATACTTCGGAGGTATGAGCCTTCTTTATCAAGAATGTCTAGACTCTAGATGTAGATATGATATAAGTAATTTATCTATATATCTAGATAAGAATAATCAATTAGAATAATTGTATCTATTTTGTGATTGTTAAAAGAACAAAATGGGTAAATTACAAAAATACTAATAGTACAGACCGCCCTGTCGGCTGGGGCGTTAGAATGCACCGACTGTACCTCTGCAGAGGGGTAAGACTCCCCAAATGNAAAAATGGGCCCCATCTAAAAAAAAAGGAGGGAAAATAAAGGCCTGTAGGGGCTTATGTGACGTGTTCAAGGTTCGCAAATGATATTAAAATGACAAATAAAAATATGACACAGTTTAGGCAGAGAATACGGAGAAATGATAAAACAAATGCATATGATTAAATGGTAACAAATGAATTTATTCGGAGAATAAATTTGCAATAATCAACAAAATTGAATGTTCAAAAGAAATAGCGTAGATATGATGTAGAAAAGTTTGCTACGAAATGTAAGATGTAAAAGTACGTCAAGAAATGTGTAATGGTAAATGTGAAATGTTTATGTAATCAAAAGTTCGGATATGTGTGCTAGAAATGAGAATTAATTTTTGTCCATACGACCTGCTGAAACGGATTCCTGATGTTGAATGAATTGTAGTAGTAGAAGCGTTTTTAGTTGTGTTGAGGCGGTGGAATCATTCGTTCGGACATCTGTTTCTTGGTCGTGTTCTATCTGGCCGTGAGATGGGATCTGTGTGTTTGTTTGTTGTCGTCGGGTGTGTCCTGTTTGACAGCGAGATGAAGTCTGTGTAATTGCTGATTTCTTCTCTGTGTTTTATAATTACAAGATGGGATCAAAAATTAATTAACTTTTTGGCGCAAACGCGCGGACGTAGTAGAAAGCAATGCTAACCTACCAATCGATTCTGATTTTTATGTAAATATTTGTTTTAATCTCTTTTCCTTAAGTTTAGAAAAAGGATTGTGTTCGTGTGTTTGTTTTAATTTCTTTTCCTTAAGTTTAGGAAAAGAAATGTGTACGTGTGTTTATTCTTATGATATGAAATATAGAATTGTATTCTATAGGCCATCTTAGAAAATAAGGTTGAAAATCTAGGTTGCCACTGATAAAAGTGCGTAGGTATTATCTGTGTACGAAATCAGAAATACAATTGAACTAGACGCGGCTACCCAGCGTCGCTTGTGTAGAGTGGGTGGGTAAAATTAGTATTGCAGATCCATTACTGTTGAATCGCGAGTTGGATCCTCACAAGACGCCCCATTAAAATCCCTATGTATAAAAAAAGAAATTCCATTGATCCAGACACTCTGAAAATAAAACTTTATTACTAACCGTTGTTTGAGGAAATAGCATCAAAGATCGTCTACTAAAATGCACTAAAAATCCTCGTTTTCGCAAAATTTAGCCTTTAGAAAACGAGGATTTTTAGTGCATTTTAGTAGACGATCTTTGATGCTATTTCCTCAAACAATGGTGCAAGTAAAAGATCTAAATTTTGGTATCAGTATTCAGTATACTAACACACAACTTTCGTATAGATGGACAATTTGACATTTTAAAAAGGGAAAAATCGACCGGTTAAATCGAAAAACTTTGACCAAATAACACCAAATAATTAGGATTTACATTTTTGAATTTCATCCCAGATGATTTGGACGGTTTCATTTTTAACCAGAGGGTGTTTCAAGATGATATTGGTTGTACAATTAAGGAACATGATTATTAACATATAGTAGATTGCATTTCATCTTGGACGGTTTCATTTTTAACCAGAGGGTGTTGCAAGATGATAATGGTCGTACAATTAACGATCATGAGTGCTAATATATAGAAGATTGCATTTCATCTTGGACGGTCTCATTTTTCAGCTCAGTTAATTTTGAACCACGTATCTTTGAGAATCTGTGTTACGCTTCAAAGATACGTGGTTCAAAGTTAATTGACCTGAAAAAATGTAAAAGTTTTTAAATAAAATAACTGGTGCATTATATTTTTTATTCTTTAATATGTCAACACTGAACATTTCATTAAATTCGGTTAATTCCCTTGTGGGGTTATTTTCGTATTTGTCTGGGGAGTTGTCTGCCCGTTTAAGGTCGCTGGTTCCCGCTAGGGGCCTCGTGTATTAAAGCGGCTGATTTGAACTTCTCTTCCTCTTTGCCTGCTGCTCGACCTACGAGACACAATGAGGTAGTCTTATGACTACCCCTTTCTTGGTGGGGCTTTGCCCCCCCCTTACATTACTGTAAGTGATTTATACAGCATGGACTATTCTTAGTCTCATGTCTGTACCTATATATTATGTGACTTTTATGTATGTATGTTTATGTACACTATTCTATCTTCTATTCTTTATGTATCTCGTCATATCTATGTGCTGTATACCTATTAAATGTTTTGTCTATCAACCCTTGTCGGAGTTGCATGTTCAATTATCACTTTGAATCTTACACCCTGATTTTTGTTATTCTTTTTCTTTTGGCGGGGTGACATACGACGGTGAAATTTAGGTCCGTTAAGTTCGATTTAACTAATCGACCCGACCTAATGTCCACTGTTTCGTAGATTTCGTAATTCTCCTTGAATTTTATGAACACAATCTCTCTTGAACTTTGGGTTTGACATCAGAGAGGTTCTCGGCTCAAATTGAACTGTGATCAATTATGATTAAGATTTTTTTTTCAGTCAAGGACTCATTAGATACTTGGTCAGAGAACATTGCTTCAAGGATGCTGAATCGCTTTGATAAAAGGATCAACTTCAAAGTAGATAAACACACACACACACACACACACACACACACATATATATATATATATATATATGAATTTTTCCTATGTTTGCTTTTTTTGCGCTGGATTGTGGGGTGGGTGGGGGTATTTTTCTTTTCGTTATCTTTTTTTATTCAACAGCCTTGATCGCTGATAAAATAATCAAATACTTAAAATTACCCTAATTGACACAAAATCTGATCACTTCCTTTTTCATTTTAAATAATTTATATATATATATATATATATATATATATATATATATATATATATATATATATATATAAATTGTTTTTTCTTTTGGCCAAATATTGTACCAATAGATTATTTTTGGGTGGTACGATTATTTTGGTCTTTTCTTTTTTTCCAAAAATGTTTTTTCTCCCCGGGTGATGTTTGGTAGTATATTTTTACAATCAAACTATTTGCTGTTTTTTTTTCTCACTGCGAGGATTTACCAACAAGTTTGGTATATTAAATTATATATATATATATATATATATATATATATATATATATATTTGGAGGATATGTGCTTAATTGAAGTTGTACCTAATTTTGAAAATTAATTAGTTAATAATTAATGAATTTTAGGCGGGCATATATGTTCAAATGTAAGGCTAAACGAATCGAGAAAATGTCAATCCCTGAATGTACATTTCGACTATTCAGGGATTGACATTTTCTCGATTCGTTTAGCCTTACATTTGAGCATATATGCCCGCCTAAAATTCATTAATTATTAACTAATTAATTTTCAAAAATTAGGTATGACTTCAATTAAGCACATATCCTCCAAAAATTGTCGGCTTAAAGCCATATAAAAATAAACACATTTGTTTGTTTACTTAACCTCATATATATATATATATATATATATATATATATATATATAATGTGTTTTATATATATATTATATATATATATATCTTATTATAATGGAGATTGTGTGTTTGTCTGTCTGTAACCGAAACTATATTACTACTCAAGTGACAATTCCCTTAGTTATTGACATCACATTCTCCATGATTTTATTTTTCTAACCTCAATTATACATAAAATTGTTTCTAAATTATTAATACTGGTAACCATATCTACATACTAATAACATGCAATTATGTTTATATATAAAACAAAATAGCGGTTTACAGTGTGAACGGGAAGGCTAATTTGCATATTGATAAAAATCGAATTTAATAAATATGTGCTTAGTATTATTGATTTCTAACTGTTTGGGTTTATTTTAATGAATATAAGCAAAAATCTCTTCAATAAATCTTCAATGAAATCCATTAACAAGAAAAAAATAACTGTCATTTTATTCTTTACTTCCTCATTTAACTAAATAGTTAAATTAGAAAAAATAACAATGAAAGACAAGAGTGATGGAAGAGTAAGATTCAGTTGTTCTATTTTTTTTATTATACCCCCTCTGTTTCAAATCTTTTTATCTGCATTCTTATTTAGTTTCATTAGCCTTTCTAATTTAATATAATATTTTATTACATTAAAACTTAAATACTTGCACCCGGAGGGTGCATATATTTGCTAGTGTATATATATATATATATATATATATATATATATATATATATATATATATATATATATAACCAGTAGTAAGGGAAAATTGTTTTTACGAAAAAAAACAACAAAACAGAACGAAACAATAAAGCCTTGTGACACAACACAACACACACACACACACACACACACACACACACACACTACCCTTCCCACACACCCATATACTTGACATGTGACATCCTAACCACTAGACCATTCCATGACGTCAAACAAATAACTCGTCAGTCAACATATATTTCTTTAGGGTCCCCAAACATCATTTTCCCATCCCATGATTTCATCAGTCGTCACATTAGCCCAACATTTACAACTGAGGTATTTATTATTCTTTTAAATATTTCAATCTTGCTCATTTCTATTTCGTATATTATGTAAGAATTAGTCAGCCTATATTGATAAATACGAAAAGTATGTTTTTCTTTATATACGGATAGATAATTTGATGGAGAAATACTAAGTTTTCTATGTATTTTTATAGTAAAAATAATTTCCAGTGCTTTTTTTATAGTAAAATTCATTTCCAATTCATTTTTATTGTATAATTCATTGTCCAATGCATTTTTATAGTAAAATTCATTTCCAATTCATTTTTATAGTAAAATTCATTTCCAATTCATTTTTATAGTAAAAATCATTGTACAATGCATTTTTATGGTAAAAATCATTTCCAATGCATTTTTATAGTAAAAATAATTTCCAATTCATTTTTATAGTAAAAATCATTGTACAATGCATTTTTTTATATAGTAAAATTCATTTCCAATTCATTTTTATAGTAAAAATCATTTCCAATTCATTTTTATAGTAAAAATCATT
The DNA here is from genome assembly GCA_023376005.1 of Doryteuthis pealeii. NCBI lineage: Eukaryota > Metazoa > Mollusca > Cephalopoda > Myopsida > Loliginidae > Doryteuthis > Doryteuthis pealeii. The sequence continues at coordinate 13,419,001 of CM042182.1, forward strand.
TCCAATGCATTTTTATTGTAAAATTCATTTCCGATGCATTTTTATAGTAAAAATAATTTCCAATTCGTTTTAATTGTAAAAATCATCGTCCAATGCCTTTTTATAGTAAACATTATACGTCACATTACCCAAAATCGTCATAACATAGAATAAATACACTCAAAATTTGAACATGCAACATTAGACAGTCCTCATTGTTTTTTAAAACAAGTTTTAATAAATACATGACTGGTATTATATATCTATATATAGTTTGTTTTATTTTAATACATATTTAAAGTTTACATTTCAAATTATTTTATTTTTTAATCCTTTAATGAATTTGATGATTTTACTTACTTAGGGTACAAACTCGCTGACATTGAATTTTTTACTCCCACCCCTCAGGCAATATGTTTCAAAAATCTATTTTTACATCGCCCGGAGGGTGTTTTTTTATTTTGTACTAGTATTTATAACATTCCTTTGTAATCAATTTTTACTGACATTATTTTGTCTATAAAGTAAGTAAAGTAGTCGGGGTGGCCTAATATCGGTATACCACCCTGTCGGTGGGGCGTTAGAATGTACCGACTGTACCTCTGCAGAGGGGTAAGACTCCCCCAATGGGGCCACCTGTTGGCCGTGGGTGGCGACCCGTGATGCTTAAGGATAAGCCCAGGTGGATGAGCAGTTCATGACATGCAATACTCCACTTTGGCCCTATCTTAGGCTAGACGGGCGGTCAGAGAGGCCCCCTCCAATCAATCGGCTGGTTACGTCAAGCCCTAGCACCTATATGATTTTCCCAACCCTATTGCCTTAATGGCAAGCCCCAACACTTTTTATCATATGGTGCTAGAAGGCGGTGGCTGCGGGTCTACATGTCCTGGGAATGACGTTAAACTCTATCTGATGGTGAGATTCCAGTTTTGGAGGTTTGGGGAATGTGGAGCACCCATTCATCACCATTGCTCCCTGGTCCACTCTGACCTGGAGTGGTAGTACCTGTTAGGGTCCCATCTATGGGTTAAATAGAAAAATGTATTTATAAAAAAATTGTATCATCCATTAAGAATTGATTTATTTCAAAACTTTATCGGCATTAAATGACCCACTGAGGTTGATATGCCGTAAAACAAAACAAACCAAACCAAACCAAATAATACCGGTATGAGCCATACAGCGAGAAGTCTATCCCCTTCTCACTAGCGCTAGACCAAGGAGATTTTTTTTCGTCTGAGGTGGAGCGCCACACCTACAATCAGCTCCTTACTTTACCACACAGATCCCTGTGCTACTCATACGCTGAGTTGGCGAGGGCCGGTATCGAACGCTCTACCGATTGAGTTTGTAATTTTCAAACGGAGGTGGGTTCCCGTGGGGTAGTGGCTAACGTGTTGGACTGCACCATCGTAGTAAGCAAGTTCGAATTCCAGACACATTATTATGTTCACTTTCAGACTAATACTCTTGGGAAAGGTACGAAGCCCCTTGGCTTTGGCATTAAATGACCCACAAACGCTGATATGCCATTAAAAAAAAAAACAAGAAACTAATTTTCAAACAGATCTATTTTATCCGTAGATGGAACAGGTGCTACCACTCCGGGTCAGAGTCGACCCGGTAATAATGACAAGGAAGTAGTGTTAGTATTATTTGGATTATTCGGACTATTGTCCTCATCGTTTACTGTTATCTGTACAACGTTTCTCCCGATGTTTACAGATAACGACGAAGACGAGGACAATAGTCCGAATAATGCAGATAATACGAACCATCAAGCCTCTGTAGCAAACCTGAAAGGCAGAATGTGGACGAGCAGATTCCCAACCCCCACGAACAAAGCACGTCCGGATATGTTTGGCCTGTGCGAGGGGGGGGGCGAGTGGCCACGGATATTTGAACTCGCTACCTCCTCGTCGCCGAAATGCTGTTGGCAGTAACCCGGATGTAAACAGTATTGACGCGTATTCAAAAAGCTGGTGAATATTGAAGTTCTAAACGGGAAATGCCAGACCAGAGTAAGAAGCCCGGATGTACATAATAACTGTGTATTTAAGAGCCTGTCCTCCAGACCGAGGGAGAACGATAGTCCGTTTTTTTTTTTTTACAATAGGGTCAGTTTTTTTATTGGTATTTTTTTAGCAGAATTCTGTATTCATGGTTCTTTTACCAAAAAACTCCCGTATCGAAACTTATAAAAATCTTCTGATATAATTATTCAGACTCTTATCTTTATAGGAAAAACATTTAAAAATCGTTTTTTTATGGGTTCATTTTTTCATATTTCATGAAATAAAATAGGGGGTGGGAGACATCGTAAAAAATATTTTCCCTAATATATTTTTAGAAAAAACTTATTTTCAAACATAATTTCATGAACAGTTAAATAATTATCGTAATTTTCGTAAAAATTTGACTATTAATTGATTTTTCATAGAATTTTTCAAAAAGCCGGTAGTCATAACTTGTTTTGGCTACGTTAAATTTCAATTGATTTAACGGTGCGAAAATGTAAACATTGTTTTCGTTCATAATTTTCATTATTTCCGTAAGCTGAATTAAAAAAAAAATCATCAGAAGTTTTTTTTAAAAATGTTTCTTCTTTTGAATGGACAAAAAAAAAATAAGACAATATTAATCTTTATGCAAGTTTCATGGTAATAAAGGACTATTTGCTCGTAAATTCCTACCATAAAATAAACTGAACCCCCATTTTATGTCCGTGTTTTTGTTTTGTTTTATTTTCTTTGCATCCGTTATTTTACAATACAAAATATATTTTCTTTATTTTAATATTCATTTCAATGTGCATATTCTAAAAGTTTTTATTTTGTGAGAATGCTTAGTGTTAAAGTGGGGTCTCGTTTTACAATTTAGGCATAAATTGGATCCTCCTTTTATGACCGTAATTTTGTTTTTTTCGTCGACGATGATTAAAATCTGACGTTTTTATTTTAGAGTACCAAAGCCAAAAAGAAAAGAAATAACAACAACAAAAGGTAATATTCAACTTTTTACTCGTAAATTCCTGCCATAAAATTAGACTTGGGCATTTTATGGTAGGAATTTACGAGTAAAAAGTTGAAGTGTAAAAACGAACCCCCACTTTAAAACTAAGCATTCTCATAAAATAAAAAATTTTAGAATATACATATTGAAGTGAATATTAAAATAAATAAATAAAATATATTTAGTATTGTAACATAACGGGTGCAAGAAAAATAAAACATTTATTGCAAAAACACGGACATAAAATGAGGGTTCAGTTTATTTTATGGTAGGAATTTACGAGCAAATAGTCCTTTATTACCACTAGCAAATATATGCACCCTCCGGGTGCAAGTATTTGAATTTTAATGTAATGAAATATGTTAAATTTGAAATACTTTTGAAACTAAATAAAAATCCAAATAAAATGATTTGAAACAGAGGGGGTATAATCGAAGAATAGAACAACTTTGAAACTAAGTCTTCCATCATTTTCCATCACTCCCTCCTTTTATTGCTGAATTTTCCTAATTTAACTATTTAGTTAAATTAGGAAGTAAAGAATAAAATTACTGTTATTTCTTTATATTAAAGGATTTCTTTTAAGATTTATCCCCGAGTTTTTTGCTCATATTCATTAAGAAAAAAACAAACACTTAGAAATCAATAATACCAAGCGCATATTTAATAAAATTAAACTTTTAATATCAATATGCAAATTAGCTTTCCTGTTCACACTGTAACCCGCTATTTTGTTGCATATATAAATACAATTGCATGTTATTAGAATGTAGATAAAGTCAAAAGTATTAATAAGGTATAACAATTTTATCAATAACTGAGGTTTAAATAAAAATAAATTCATGGTGAATGTGACGTCAATAACTAAGGGAATTGTGACTTGAGTAGTGATTTAGTTTCGGCTTCAGACAGACAAACACACAATCTCCATTATAATAAGATATTAACCTTTATGCAAATTTCATTGTGTTAAATATAAGGGGTGTGGGGTAAATTTGACTGGGCAAATTGGAGGTCACTACTGGATTGTATCAAGGCCTTCTAAGATATACAGAAGGCCTTGATTGTATACATTTTTTTAGTGGTTGAATCACATGGCGTAGTGACATACATGCGAGTTCAAACTCCGGTCACGCTAACACGTGGACTTCCGGACTAATACCCCTAGGTATAGTATTACCTAAAAATATATCAAACAAAGGCACTAGTTTTAAAAATTATTTTAAAAAAGTGATCAAGAAATTTGGAATTAGTTTGCAAGAATGGCTGAAAACATTTATCTGGTATGTTTTTTTGTTTGTTTTTTTGTTTGTTGTTTTTTTGTTTTTAACGGAATATCAACACTTTATGGGTTATTTGATACCAAAATTCAATTAATTTGTAAATGTTTAAACAAAAAAAGCAAACCAATTATTTGGATAATATCAGTGTTTGATAGCACGTATTATTTGGATTTTTCAGACTGTTGTCCTCATCTTTACTGTTATATACACAACGTTTTGATCGATGTGCCCTCCGGCATTCTTTAGGTGTTTCTTGGAACCTTCACTTGTGTATATAACAATAAAGATGAGGACAACAGTCCGAAAAATCCAAACATATAAATTATCAAGTCTCATCCCAAAATTTCAAACAAATAGTTTGTGATCAGGATTAAAAATCTCTCACTCTCATCTCCCCTCTCTCTCTATTCCCCCCCTCTCTCTCACACACACATCTTTACTCCCCTCTCTCTTCTTTGTATCCCCCTCTCTCTCTTACCTCCTCTCTCTCATCTCCCCTCTCCCTCATCTTCAACAAACGAAAAACAATGTGTAATCTTTTTATATGCGTTCTTATTTTATTTCGTAAGTCTTTCTGGTTTAATATAATATCTTATTACATTAAAACTTAAATACTCGCACCTGGCGGGCGTATATTTTTGCCAGTTTGAATAATAAACCAAGTCAGAATGGCCGAGAGATTATCTTGGATGTCGGAAGTTGGTCCTTTTTTGCGCATGCTCGGGTTTTTTTCCGGTCTGAAGGCTCATGGGAGTTTATTTTTTATTCCTTTTATTTTAATCCCCACATACCTCACCTAACCATCAGAAACACAAATGGATGAATGCAGTTATCTAGTATGTTTTTCTTTTTTCCTTTTCTTTTTTTACGGTATATCAATTCTTTATGGGTTATTTAATGCCGAAATTTGATTCATTTTTTAATGTTTTAAAAAACAAACAAAACCAATTATTTGTATAAGACCAAAATTTGATTTGCACAGTTTAAAAAATGTCTCTCTATTTTCGTTTCAGACTGAAAAACATTAAATATAATCTTTTTATATGCGTTCTTATTTTATTTCGTTAATCTTATTTATATTATTTAAATTTTTTGCTAGTTTGAATAATATCAAAGTTTGTGTATTTACCATAAATAAGGCCCTATTAATGTGGGACGGCTAAACTTGCAAAGTTCATTCATAGACTGTAGTTAAACTGTCATGAAGGACCACCAAAAAAGTTTCTGTTTTAATTTTTCGACCAATTTGCAAGTTTAGCCTGTGGGACTACCCACGAACTGAAGAAAGTTTGATATCAGGATTTTAAAAAAAATGTCTTTCTTTTCGTTTCAGATTGAAAAACAAACAGAAAAGAAATCTCCCCATCTGCTGATTCAATTAAAGGAATCCATCATGGCTCTCCTGACCGGAGTTAGAAATGTTCAACAAAACTCTATCTTTGCAATCTCCAATTCTCTCACAGTCGACGAGATCGTCACCGACATCAGTGGTAAGTTTGAAACTTCACTCATCTTTCCGACATCTTTCTTAACTCACTCAAATCTCTGGTTCTTTAACGAAATCTGCCCACTCTATACCCCTTAATCTCCCTCCAGCAGATTTATCTTATATATAGAAAGTAAATATTTTTAGATATTTCTTAAAATTTGTTTTTTGCGACAGTGTGGGTCACTCTTAACACGCGACAGTGGCGTAGGTCACTCTTAATACACTCAAATCTCTGGTCCTTTAACGAAATTTGCCCACTCTACACCCCTATTTTAATATTTACCCCGACAGATTTATCTCATATAAGTAAGTAAATAGTTTAGATATTTCTTAAAATTTGATGATTTTCGCGACAGTGTGGGTCACCATGCTAAACTGATCCTACTACAGCTGGTATAAAAAATATTATTCTAAAGTTTCTTTAAGTAATTATTAGCCTTATAGAGTAATAACACAATAGGTACCACCAATTTTACCCTGTAAAATCCCCCCCCCTACATTTAACACAATGAAACTTGCAGAAAAATTAATATTTTCTTGAAAATTTTTTTCCATTCGAAAGAAAAAACATTAAACAGACTCCTGATGATTTTTAAAAATTTTTTAGCAGCTTACGAAAATAATGAAAATTATGATTGAAAAACAATGTTTTCATTTTTGCACTGTTAAATCAACTGAAATTTAACGTAGCTAAAAACTTACGATAAGAGTTTTTTTTTAAAATTCTATGAAAAATCAATTAATTATCTGATTTTCACGAAAATTTCCATAAATGTTTTACAAATTTATAATATCAAAATATTTTATAAAAATTAACAGTATTTACTCAATAAATACGTAGAATTGTTTTTTTTATGTTTAGGATAATTATTCGTATTTAAAAGACCTTTTCTCTATTTTATCTTTTTATTCACCCCTACGAACCGTATTAACCCGTTACATACAGGTTGTAAGATGGTCATTACGTACCACCAATTTTCCTTGTGAAATTTACCCCCTCCCTATATTTAACAAAATGAAACTTGCATAAAGGTTAATATTATCTTGAAAATTTTTCGTCCATTCAAGAGAAGAAAGATTAATAAAACTTCTGATGATTTTTTAAACATTTTTTCCGACTTACGGAAATAATGAAAATTATGAACGAAAACAATGTTTACAATTTTCGCACCGTTAAATCAATTGAAATTTAACGTAGCCAAAAACAAGTTACGACTAGAGGCTTTTAAAAAAATTCTATAGGAAATCAATTAACGATCCTAATGGTCATTATTAAAGTTAAAGCATGTATGTCACTTTTATTCAAGTTTTTAGGATCATTATTCGTAAACACTAGGTACCACCAAAATAGTCACGTGATCAGTTTAGGCCATATTGAAGGAAGAAACGTAAATATTTTTGAACTTAAAAAAAAAAAATCTCGCAAAAAAGAAATAACGAACATAAAGAGTTGTTACAAAGAAAAACAGTTAATTCAAAGATCAAATTATCCGATTGGGGAAAAATTACTCACTGTTATTTTGAAAAATAAGTCGGTTAAAAAAAAAAAAATTTTACAACAGGGTCAGTTTCTTTATTGATATTTTTTAGCAGGATTTTGTATTCATGGTTCTTGTACTAAAAAAGCTCTCGCATAGAAACTTATAAAAATCTTCTGATATAATTATTCAGACTCTTATCTTTATAGAAAAAAAAAAAAAATCGTTTTTGTCAGTTCATTTTTTTTTTCATATTTCGTAAAATAAAATAGGGGGTTAGACCTCGTAAAAAAAATATTTCCCCCTTATATTTTAGGAAAAAACACTATTTCAAACATATTTATATCAAAAGGTAAACAATTATGGAAATTTTCGTGAAAATCGGACCATTAATTGATTTTTCATAGAATTCTAAAAACAACCTCTAAAAAGTATTTATTTAAAAAAAAGATTTTGCTATTGAATTTTAATTTGATTACATGTAAGTAAGTAAAGTCGTCGGGGCGGCCTAAAGTCGGTATCAGCCAGTCAGCGAGGGAGTCTATCCCCTTTTCAATAGTGCTAGACCAAGGAGATTGTTTTTTATCTGAGGTGGAGCGCCACACCTACCATCAGCTCCTTACTTTACCACACAGATCCCTGTGCTACTCATACGCTGAGTTGGCGAGGACCGATATCGAACTAGGAACCTTGTGGTTTCTAGCTGAACGCTCTACCGACTGAGCTCAACATAATTAAGCATATTTTAAGATTGTTTATGTAGGATTTAAAAAATGATTGCAATGGAACATTGAAAATGTTTCTTGATGTAAAGTGAGGGATCATTTTGCTATTATAACTATGTTGTAAATTGATCCCCCATTTCATAGATTCCATTCGTTTTTATGATCGAGTTTATTTTAAGACTGTATGATTTTAAGACTATGTATGATTTAAAGAATGATTGCAATGAAACACTGAAAATGATTGTTGATGTAAAGTGAGGGATCATTTTTGTATTATAACTATGTTGTAAATTGATCCCCATTTCTTAGATTACATTCATTTTTATCATCAAGTTTATTTTAAGACTGTTTATGTATGATTTAAAAATGTTTGCAATGGAACATTGAAAATGTTTCTAAATGTAAAGTGAGGGATCATTTTGGTATTATAACCAAGTTGTAAACTGATCCCCCATTTATTGACCACCATAGATTCATTCATTTTTATCATCAAGTTTATTTTAAGACTATGTAGGATTTTGAAGGGCAGAGTTAGCTCAGTCGGTAGAGCGTTCGGCTAGAAACCACAAGGTTCCTAGTTCGATACCGGTCCTCGCCAACTCAGCGTATGAGTAGCACAGGGATCTGTGCGGTAAAGTAAGGAGCTGATGGTAGGTGTGGCGCTCCACCTCAGATGCCAAAACAATCTCCTTGGTCTAGTGCTAGCGAAAAGAGGATAGACTCCCTCCCTGATTGGCTGATATCGACTTTAGGCCGCCCCGACGACTTTACTTTTTACTTATGTAGGATTTTTAAAAACTGATTGCAATGGAACTTTGAAAATATAAATATAATCATTCATTCATAAATGAATCAATTGTTGGCATTAGATAACCCATAAACAGTTGATATGTCATTAAATAAACCAAACCATACCATTAACGTACACCCTGTGTTTTTTCATTGGAAAATGACCTCAAAACTATTTTCATGGAATCTGATGAGATGTACTTGTACCAAGATTGTTATTTTCACTGTTAACGAACGTCCTTGTAGATCAAGGGTGTGCCGTACGTGAGGCCAATGTTTACAAACAGAACGTGATAAGACATAATTTAAAATAAAAGAAGATATGATTAAAATGAAAACACGACACATTATATCGTCAGAAATGATGGGGGTAGGTCTACTTTTATTTTTCTGGGGTCACGAGAAATGCTTTGTCATCCTCTTTCACCCAACCCCTCCAACACGAATAGGATGTTGGTTGGCTGGTTGTTTTGTTTTTATGGCATATCAACCATTTTTTGGGGGTCATTTAACTTAAGTTATTTTTGATAAACAAAGGGTCCAGGTTGCTTATAGTACCTGCCGTTGCTTAAGTGGTCATCCAATTAAGTCGTGAACAGGCTCATCGCTAGTATTATCTGCGTTATTCGGACTATTGTCCCCATCTTCATTGTTATTTGTACAACGTTTCGGCCGATATACCCTCCGGCCTTCTTCAGGTATTTCTTGTCGGACTCGGGAACCTTCTCGGACTCGGGAACCTTCTTTGAATGTTAAGAACACATTTTATGATATTTTTGTGTTAAAACATGCAGTTGTATTATTTTCAAAAAAGTTTCTAAGATTTGTTTATTTCACACGGAGACTTTCAAAATGGTTAACGGCTTGTTTCAAAGTGAAAGTCAAGGGAGGTTACTCTAATTGCCTTATTTGCTAGGAATTTTGACAACTGAAGGTGAAAATTACCGTAATTAAAATATCATACTGTGGTATATCCACAGGTCCTGCTAGTAAACATTAATTGAATAAAAATGTATTTAGCTCTATTGTACAGAAAGATGTAAATCTGATATTTCGTTACAGGTGCTCTTATCTGAATTATTCAATTTACTGCCTCTGTTTTTTGGGGGTGGGGGGTGGGGTTCTAACCATGAATAAAAGATTTTTGGCTTTATTCTTACATTCTGATAGACCAACAATTTCCGAGACAAACGCTCCTTGCTCCCCCCCCCCCTAAGTTTTTTTTTTTTTTTTTTTTAAACGGTTGTTGATATTTACAAATCGGAACAAATGTATTCTTGTCAGAGCAATTAAATACTCTATTTGTGTTTGTTTTTGGATAATCAGGTCATTGAAGTGTGTTTGTCTCCCTCCTTTGAGATTAGACCGTGAGAGAGAGAGAGAGAGAGAATGAGAGAATTTTATTTTTATTTATCTTTTACGTTCGGTTATCATTATCTTACGACCTCTTGAACGATCGTCAATTTAACAATGTTAACAAAATGGATTTACAATTGTCGACCAATGAGTGGGAAAACTTTCTTTTTTTTTTTTTTAAATTCTGATAGAATCCCTTCTAAATAACAAGTAAGTTTTTCATTATACTTTTTCATGTGTCTTGTGCAATCTGTAACAAAATCTGTAAGTTAGCTTCTGATCTTAAGAGACATATGGTAGTGCATAAGCATCAA
>CM042182.1:13436928-13486329 GCA_023376005.1 Doryteuthis pealeii
GCTCACATTTTGTCTAGTGGTATATATATATATATATTTTGTCTAGTGTATATATATATATATATATATATATATATATATATATATATAAAGTGTTGTTATGGACCCAACGGGAGAAAAATAGATATTTTATAAAAAAGAAGGTTTGCAAAAAGGATTTTTTATTTTTTAAAAATTTTATTAACTTACATATGCGACACGTGTTTCAGATCTGTTATCTTCTTCAGGCATTGAATTATTATATTTTGGCAGAATATGTCTGATATTTGATAGGTTGTGTGTGTTTTTGTAACTTACTTTTTGATTATAATGGTTGTGTAATAACGGTGTATATATATATATATATATATATATATATAAGTAAAGAAATAACAAAAGACTTAGAGATTTAGCATTATAGTCTATTCCAGGGAGCTTAGACAAAGTGTCTAACTCTCCCGACTCATCAGATAGGAATGATTCGGGAGACTTAGACAATTTGTCTAAGCTCCCTGAAATAGACTATAATGCTAAATCTCTAAGTCTTTTGTTATTTCTTTACTTATATATTTGCTCTGTGACTCTAACATTAAGAGCACACATTGAGCTCTCAAACTGCGACAGGTTTTTTTAAAATAAAACTCTTGTGTCGTAAGGAAGATTTCTTCTCTGGACTTTTGGATTATATATATATATATATATATATATATATATATGGTTGGAAGAAGGAAATGAAAATATTTGTTCATTTTTAAAAATTTTTTATTTTTATTTTTTTTGATTTGTAACAATCTATTTTTCTTTCTGGTTTCAGTTTCTCACGACCCAACTCCAGAACCGACCAGCAAACAGAAGAAAGTGACGTTCATCACGGAACCGATCATCGTAGAACGACAAAAACTGCACGACAAAAAGGTACAATCGGAGAAAGTCAAAATGGAAGCGTACGACAATTCCCTATTCCAGTACGACGATGACAGCTCTATATTAAAAAACGCCAGCTATCTCACCAGATTCGGCAAGAAAGGCAGAGATGCCGGACATCTTGGAGATGCGTCTGACATCAAATACGTCGGCAATAATGTTGTACTGGTGACAGATATGTCCAACAACCGTCTACAGACGTTCGACATTGACGGAAAACTGCTCAACGTTTGCGAACTGGAAAAAGATTCGTATCCGACCAGTGCCATAATGACACTGAACAACCAGGTGGCAGTAACGAGCCGTCTCCAGAAGTGCATCCTGGTTCTCTCCAAAGAAGGCGAGGTGGTAAACCGGATGGGACAGGGAAACTATAAATGGCCGTTCGGGATCGCCCAGGATCCGCAGAGCGGACGGATCGCCGTCACGGATCAGCTGAACCACACGCTGACCCTGCTCGACGACAACTTCAACGTCATCCTCCAGGTCGACAAGGAGAACCTCAGCCAGAATCTCGTCAAACCGCGGCACGTGTCGTTTTCCGACAAAGGACTTATTGTCGTTTCCGATTCCGGTAACCATTCCGTCAAACTGTTCGACCACAACGGAGTCATGGTGACAACTTTTGGATCGTTTGGACGGGGGGTTAGTGAATTACGGGCGCCGTACGGGGTCTGCGTCGACCAGTTTGGCGATGTTCTTGTTGCTGATCATTATAATGACCGTATATCGTCTTTTGATATTCGTGGTCACTGGCAACACGATCTGATTTCGTATTATCATGGACTCCGACATCCGCAGGGAATCGCGTTGACCTCAAGAAATAAACTTTGCGCTTCTCATGGCGGACTAAAAGCAACAGAAATTGCAGTCTATGATCTGTTAAACCTTCAGAGTGATATCCAAGACATTAGATTATAAAATCCACCCCCCCTACACAGAAAGACACCTCACTTCCCAAAAAAAAATCAGACACAGATATGGACTAAAACATGAGCAAGAAAAACCCAGATATCAGGTTATAAAATTATAACCCCCCCTTCACACAAAGACCCCACCACACCCCAAAAAATTAAAAATCAGACACAGAGTCAAACACGAGCAAGAAAAACCTAGACATCAGATTATAAAAAAAAAAGGCCATATCCCAAACACAGAACCCCCCCCCACTCACGCACAAAAACCCCCTCGCCTCGCCCCACAAAAAAAAAAATCAGACACAGTCGCATGAAAAACCCATCAGGTTATAACGACCCCCCCTCCCCGTCCCTGACATGGAATCAAAATTGCTGTCTATAATCTGTTGAAACTTCAGAGTGATACTCAAGACATCAGATTATAACCCCCCCAGAAACCCTGCCACCTCACACATACGCACACAGCATACCCCCCCCCAAAAAAAAAAAAAAACAAAAAAAAAACAGACACAGACAGACATGGACTCAAACATGAGCAGGAAAAACCCCAAGACATCAGGTTATAAAACCCTCCCCCTACAACCCCTCCCCTCCTCAGACCCCCCCAAAAAAAACATATACCCTCTCCACAGACCCCCTCCCCCGAAAAAAATACCCATCCCTCTCCACAGAACCCCCACCAAAAGTCGACTCTCCTACAGACCCCACTTCCCCCCAAAAACCTGGCCCTATTCCACAGACCCCCCCCAAAAAAACCCCCCACAGATACGGACTCAAACGCGAGCATGAAGACATTTAAAAACTTTTCTTTACAGGTTTGCTTTTCTTTTTTTTCTTTTCTATAAATTTTTTTTTTCAATATTTTTTGCAAACACGAACAAGTTTATTTTTTTATTTCTATCTTAATTTTTTTTTCTTTTCTACTTATATATGTATATATAAATAAATGCTGCTGATAACTAATACTATTTTTATTATTATTTGTTTGTTTTGTTTCGACCAATACTCTAGGAAGCACCCCCCAACTCACCCCAGGAATGAAAAGGTCACTTTCACTTGTCAACGCTAGATTCGGCTTCTGATTATTTGTAAACAAACCAACAGACCATTTTTTTTTCACTTATATTGTACTAAGAGGGGGATTTTGTTAAGTTAGTCCCGCAGATCCATTATTACTGAATCGGGAGTTGAATCTTGAATGAAAGAAATGTTAATGTCTACTATCTAAAATATCAAATGAAAAAAAATCCATACTGTTATCATTCAAAAAATAGTAAATGTTTATAATATATTTACTTTGTCATTAATTGTTTTATTTTCATAGTTTCCTCCAGGCCTACGGATTCAAACAACTGCCCTTATAATATATATATATATATATATATATATATATATATATATAATCCAAAAGTCCAGAGAAGAAATCTTCCTTGCGACACAAGAGTTTTATTTTAAAAAAACCTGTCGCAGTTTGAGAGCTCAATGTGTGTTCTTAATGTTAGAGTCACAGAGCAAATTATAAGTAAAGAAATAACAAAAACACTTTGTCTAAGCTCCCTGAAATAGACTATAATGCAAAATCTCTAAGTCTTGTTATTTCTTTACTGAATCGTGAGTTGAATCCTCGTCGGATGCCCCATTTAAATCCCTATATAAAAAAAATAGACCTTGCATTGATCCAGCTACTCTGAAAAGAAATGTTAATGTCTACTATCTAAAATATTAAATGAAAAAAAAAATCCATGCTGTTATCATTTAAATTTTATTTTTTAATTAGCTTCACGAATATAAGTCAAATCTCTATTATTTTTGCCCAAAAACCAAGCCCTGGTGATATTTAATGTGTATATATATTTACTTTGTTGTTAATTGTTTTATTTTCAAAGTTTCCTGTTGGTTTATTTACAAATAATACTAAGCAGAAACTAGCGATGACATGTAAATGACCTATTCATTACTGGGCTGCTCTTTTGACCATCATCTCAAGTCGTCCTGGACAAGACTTTTTGCATTTCACATGGTGCTAATACCCTTGGGAAAGGTATACATATATTGGTTAAACTTGCAAATCGTCATCAAAATTAAAACGAAACTTATTTGGTGATCCATGACAGTTTAACTACAGTGTATGAATTAACTTTTTTTAAATTGGTTACGTTAGGGTTTGGGGATTAAGGTTGTTTTTAATTACATATTGCTTAAAAAAAACAAAACAACAAACCCCAAATTACTATACATTTAATGTTGAAAAATAACTTTTTTAAAACCAAGTTTAATTGAAATTATACATTGCAATACTAACACAAACAACTGAGACTAATCTGTCTACCGTTGGATTCAATAATTAATTTCAATTAATGTATAGTAATTTGTTTGTTTTTTTTTGTTTTTGTTGTTGTTTTTTAAGCGATAGGTAATTAAAAACAACCATAACCCAATTTGCAAAAAAAAGTTCATTCATACACTAGTTAAACTGTCATAGATCACCACCAAATAAGTTTCCGTTTTAATTTTGACGACAATTTGCAAGTTTAACCCATATATTTTGCTAGTACTAATAATAAAATTTCTTTTTTTTCTTTTTTTTTTTTTCCCCCCATTATTTCAAAATTTATGAAATTCAATCTGAAATGTTTTTACACTTTTGCTGTTTTTGATGTAATTGGGCAGTTTGCATCAACAATAAGGGCCAGGTTAGCTCAGTCGGTAGAGTGTTCGGCTAGAAACTACATGGTTCCTAGTTTGAAACCGGCCCTCGCCAACTCAGCGTATGAATAGCACAGGGATCTGTGCAGTAAAGGAGCGGCACTCCACCTCAGATGCAGAAACATAGCTATTTTTTTTTTTAGTTATAGGTCAGAGAGGGCCGGGTCAGTAGAGCGTTGGCTAGAAACTACAAGGTTCCTAGTTTGATACCGGCCCTCGCCAACTCAGGGATCTGTGCGGTAAAGTAAGGAGCTGATGGTAGGTGTGGCGCTCCACCTCAGATGCCAAAACAATCTCCTTGGTCTAGCACTAGTGAAAAAGGCTGATTGGCTGATACCGCTTTACTTATTTTACTTATTAATAAAAAAATTAAATTGGTTAAGAGAGACAAATTATTCAATAACACCCCAACACCACCCCACCACACACACACACAATTGACTTTTAAATTTTGCTCATCAACCAAGTGCTTTTCTTTATTTCTGCTGAGCCCAAGGATTGAACTCTGACTCCCCGGTAGGCTCTAACTGTAAAAAATTGTATGTAGTGGTTAATACATTTATCCTCTAGGCTACTGTGCAATACAACAATTCAGAAATCATTTTTAAGACTATTAAACCTGATATTATTTTTTTCTGTTTCTTTCACACGAGAATTTATGGTCTATTTTTAAATTTAAGTTTAAAGCTCTTAAAAATTGATCTTTAAATTGCCCCCTGGGGACAATGGCTGAGATGATCAAGGTGTTGGTTACTAGAGTTTCAAGGTAGTCAACTTAGAGGTTGTGAGTTCAATCCATCAGGTTCAACAAAGTGATAGAAAAAATTGGATCAACCCTTGGGGATTGAATAAAGGGCTTGATACAAAATTGAGAATTCGATTTTTATAATGAAGAGAAAATTTCATCATCATTGTAATATTTTCATATATTTGGCTGTTTTTTTTTTATTTCCAAATCAAACTTTGATTATTTCCTATAAGTCTAACATAAACAAAGGGGAACCACTCTTGGCTGATAAATTATTTTTATTTAACCCTAAACTAACCCTAAACCCGTCTTCTTTTTTCCTAGTAGATCAATGAATAGATAAATAATTTATAAGTCAAGAGTGGTTCCCCTTTGATCATGTTAGACTTATAGGAAATAACCATAATATTTTCACATATTTGGCTGATATGCCCACCGCCCCCACATTTTTTTTTTTTCTTTCCAAATCAAACTTTTTATACAAAACTGGAGTGAATTATTTTAATTCTGCAACGCATGCCGTCGGATATCTCCCTCGTTACTCCAAAGTCATATTGTTTCTTTTTCTGAGCCCAAGGATTGAACTCTTAACTTCCAAGTTGGGCTCTAATTGTATAAGCTCTTAACCAACGCATTTATCCTCAAGGCTATTTCACATAGAACAATTGTGAAATCATTTTTAAGACTATTAAACCTAAAATTATTTTTTCTGCTTCTTTAACAATGGCATTTATGTTCTATTTTTATATTAAAGTTTAAAGCTCTTAAAACAGACCGCCCTGTCAGCTGGAGCGTTAGAATGCACTCACTGCACCTCTCCAATGGGGCTACCTGTTGGCAATGGGTGGTGACCCGTGATGCTTAAGGATAGGTGGATGAGCAGTCCATAACTTACAATACTCCACTTTGGCCCTATCTTGGGCTAGACGGGCGGTCAGAGAGGCCCCCTCCAAGAGAATGTGTTGTCATCAAGCCCTAGCTAATCTATCGGATTTTCTGTTGTCCCATCTATGGCAAGCCCATTACTTTATTTCACTTTAACGGCATTAAATGACCCGAAGGCAGTGCTGAGGGTCTACATATCCTGGGAATGACGTTAAACTCTATCTGATGGTGAGGTTCCAGTTTTGGAGGTTTGGGGAATGTGGAGCACCCTTTCATCACCATTGCTCCTTGGTCCACTCTGACCCAGAGTGTAGTACCTGTTAGGGTCCCATCTATGGTTAAATAGAAAAATGTATTTATAAAAAAATTGTATTATCCATTAAGAATTGATTTATTTCAAAACTTTATCGGCATTAAATGACCCACTGAGGTTGATATGCTGTAAAACAAAACCAAACCAAATCTTAAAACAGATCTCAAAATTGTTCACCCCGAGACAATGGCTGGGAAAATAAAACTGTTGATTACAGAGCGTCTAGGTAAAGTCTACTTGGAGATTGTAAGTTCAATCCCACTAGGTTCAAGAAATTGTATCAATTCCTAAGGATTAACTTAATGTCCTATACCACCTCATTCCGCCCAGCCAGAAGTCACATTCATTTTCCCAATCCACCCCAGACAATAGCTTTGTTTAAATGTAATATTAAATATATTTAGAAGTCTTTAGTTTAAGGGAAATAACAGGTAACTTTAAATGAAAAGGCCATTTTTAGCCATTTATTGATAAATCCTTATAGGAATAGGGATCTGGACTTTGTTTAAATGTAATATTAAACATATTTAGAAGTCTTTGATTTAAAGGAAATAACAGGTAACTTTAAATGCAAAGGCCATTTTTAGCCATTTTTTGATAAATCCTTATAGGAATGGGTGTCTGTACTTAGAAAATTTTCAACAGGATGTTAAGAGTTAAATAAAGAACTTGGATCAAAATTTATTGAAAATTAGGGACTAAGACAAAATTATACAAACATAAGAATTTTGATGATGATAATAATAAAGATATTGTTTTTGTATATTAGATTATTTGAAAATGATCAAATATCTAATTTATTCCTTATTCTCCAGGGTGTCCGCAAAGTCTGGGTACATGGGGATTAACACATACTTTTAAAACAATTTTGCGATAAGACCATCCCTCTCGTCTTAAGAATACTAACTCAATTCTTTCTTCTTTAGACAGAACCATCGTTCGATCTGGGTAGAAAAAAATAACATAAATAAATTTAGAAAAGTAAAGTATTTTTTATTTAATTTAATCAAAAGTAAAGAAGGAAAATTATTATTTCTTATATTTTATTGTTTTGCATTATGATTTTATTTACTGCTAAATTACCAGATCTACATTCTCGGAAAATAACAGAAATAAATACAATAGTGAAATCTCCATGTACCCAGACTTTGTGGACACCCTGTAGAACTCCTGACTTCCAAGTAGACTCCAACCCAAGAAGTTCTGAGCCAGAACTTTCACCCTCTCAGACAATTCTGGAATGATTTTCAATAACTTTTTTTTAAAGACCTATCAGCATTTAGTCTATCTGAAAAATATGAGCATTATTACCAGATTTTGAAGCAAGGAGTCCTATCATGGGGCCCCTGGCTTAACAAGCTAGTCTCCAGATCCATCTATACATATATAAAGGGCAGTTGTGTATTGTGTATGTCTGGAGAAAACTTCGAAAATAAAACAATTATCAACAAAGTAAATATATATATATATATATATATATATATATATATATATGGTGGACTCTCCTATCGAGAACGATAGATGAGGGTCAGCAGTGAGTGATTTGATTCCTCCCATGTTGTGCATGCTGTCAAGAAGACATTTTATGTTTCCTCGAGTGTGACAGCAGCCCAGCCCTGCTGCGAGCCATGAAGCCACACTGACAAACGAAATGATCCAAGGCAGGAGTTAAATGTTTTTCTTTTAAAGTTAGGTGGAGCCGATCTCTATGCTTCAGTCTATTTTCTTCAAAGCTCTTTAGTTTAGCGAAACAGGTCTTACGCCATTCCTTCCGATCCGATGCTAGATCTTCCTAAGCACTCAGGTCAATATCAAGGCGTTTCAAATTGTCCTTCAATTTGTCCTTGTAGCATAAGAGAGGACGTCCAGTGGAACGCTTAGCATTTGGTAGTTGCCCGTATAAAAACTTCTTTGGAAGCCTGTTCTCATTCATACGGACAACGTGAATGTATATATATACATTCACTATCACCAGGGCTTGGTTTTTGAGCAAAAATAATAAAGATTTGATTTAAATTTGCGAAAAGGATTAAAAAAATAAAATTTAAATGATAACAGAATGGAATATTTTTTAATATTTTGAATAGTAGACATTAACGTTTATTTTCAGATTTGGCTGGGTCTTTTTATTACATGGGGATTTTAATGTTGGCATCCGATGAAGATCCAACTCAGGATTGAGTAATAATGGATCCGCTGGACTAGCTGAAAAGATATTAAATTGAGATACATACACATTTTTTCCAGTAACATTTAGGGGAGATAACCGTTAAATACTAATGATAGAGTAGTCTCCCTTTAAACATTTATTTATTTGCAAATTTATAAAGGGTAATTTGTTTTACTTCTCATTAAACATAATCGACGAGGGAGTCTATCCCCTTTTCACTAGTGGCAGACCAAGGAGATTGTTTTTTTGCGTCTGAAGTAGAGAGCCACACCTACCATCAGTTCCTTACTTTCCTGCACAGATCCCTGTGCTACACATACGTTGAGTTGGCGAGGGCCAGCATCGAACCAGGAACTTTGTGGTTCCTAGTTGGACGCTCTATCCACTGAGCTAAACAAAATGAGTTTACTTACCTGGTACATTGTGCCTTCGACTACTCGACCGGTAAGATCCCACCAGCCAACACCTGCCCCCTTGATTTAAAGGGGCAGGGCTGGGTTTATTGCCCAGTGCCTGAGGCACCTCAAAAGAGAAATGCTGAGGGATACATGCAATTTTTTAACACTAGCCACACAGGAGCTTCGGTTTGTGTGGCTCTCCACTATAATGATCCTTGTTTGACTGACATAGTCAGATTAGGTGAGTCTAAATTTTTGTGGTTATTTCCTATAACTCCAACATAAAAAGGGAACCACTCTGATTGACTGATAAATTATTTATTTTCCCATTAAACTAACCCTAACCCTGTCTTCTTTTTTCCTAGTAGATCAATAAATAAATAATAAATAATTTATCAGTCAATCAGAGGTGTTCTCCTTTTTTTTTTAGGTTGGAGTTATAGGAAATAACCAGTTTTGTAATATTTTGCCATGTACTAGTTTGCAGGGACCATATTACCTTTAGGCACCCCATCTGCGATCTCGATTCATAAGGACATTTTTTTCCATTTACACCGTCAAAATCTGGTTGTTTGTTAGGGGTTAGGGTTAGGGGTTAGTTTTACAATTTAAAAAAACCCTCTAAAATCATCTGTTAACAAACAACCGGATTTTGATGGTGTAAATGAAAAAAATGTCCTTATGAATCGAGATCGCAGATGGGGTGCTTAAAGGTAATAGTTCTCAAGGAGATGTCTCTGTTGAATCAGACTTTTCAGCTGGCCAAAGGCTTTGGAAAAAAATGCAGGACCAAGTAATCAAGAAGCACCTCAACTTTAATGGTTTGTTTTATTTTACGGCATATCAGCCTTGGTGGGTTATTTAATGCCGACAAAGTTGTGAAATAAATTCATTCTTAATGCATAATACAATTTTGTTTATCAACTCATGTTTTCCTCTTTAACCCATAGATGGGACTTAAAGGTAATATGGCCCGTTTGCAGTACATATATCACATGACTGAAGCAGTTACCTGCCGTGGATGGTAGTATAGTGGTAGAAGGTGTGCTAACATGTTGTGCATTGCTTCACTCTGTGTGTGATTAGAAAGTTGCATAGATGAACATGCAACGTAGTCTAATTAAACAACTGCTTTATGAGTTTATATATCATTATTTTTGTTATTAATGAACCAAGTAACCAATAGGCACCCCAAATCATCAACTTAATGAAAGGTTCACATTTTAACTCGTCACCAGTAACTTCCACTTCCAAATTTTTGTAAACAACTAATTTTAATCAGAAGTTTATGAGAACAGAGTTCAATCGTAGCTGGTGTTTTTTTCTTCAGCAGCCATCGGCTAGCGTTTTTTTTTTTAAAGCAGGAGGCCGGGACGGAACAAAGTGAATATACTGGGTGAATATATAAAATATTTGGTATGAATAAAATTTGAAATACATTTCTTGTTAAATAAAATCTAAAGGGAGGTAACTCTGATCATACTGATATTGTCTAATGGGAGATAACTGTCTTTCATAGTCGTATCATTGGCAACTAAAACGGTAATTTTCAACTTTAGTTGGCTAAATTCCTAGCATAAAATTGTGTGTGCGCATTATCTGAAATGAACTTAATTGTTATTAAGAACACATTTTATGATATTTTTTTCTGTTAAAGCATGCAGTTGTATTGTTTTCGAAAAAGTTTCTAAGATTTGTGTATTTCGCACGGAGACTTTCAAAATGGCTACCGGATTGTTTCAAAGTGAAAGTCAAGGGAGGTTACTCTAATTGCCTTATTTGCTAAGAATTTAGCCAACTAAAGGTGAATATTACCACTAAAACTCTGTGCTCAACAGCCATCTAGCACATTATTTCTAAAGTCCAAACTCTCCTCATGGCGGCAGTAGGGTGTAAACGTGGTAGTGTCAGAGCCATGCCAATGAGAACTTAAGTTCCCGGTTTTTTCAGGTAGAAATACAGGGTGGTTTTTAATATATATCTATATATATATCTTGATTGGGCCCATCAGCGGAAGTTGGAAAAATATGAAGACCTATGTGAACAACGCGTCAGAAACGGATGGATAACAGATGTATTTCCCATTAAAGTCGGATGTTGGGGATTTATTACCAACTCAACCTCGGCATTTTTGTCTAAACTTGGACTTTCTTTACTAGACAAGAGGAAATACTTAAAAAAGATTCAGGAGAAAGCTCTAACCGCATCAGCATGGATATGGCAATCGTACAAGGTGACATCAAACTGACAAAGTCTGGTGGTATCGTGAGATACTGCTGGGGCGCTCTGGGTTAGTGGTAATGATGCTTTGGTCCCGAAACCATGCCTGAACCCAGAGTCATCATCTGATGAAGGCTTTGTTGGTTGCAATGCTACTGTATAAATAGCAGTCATTGTATGAAGATATATATATATATATATATATGTGTATATATATATATATATATATATATAATTTATAATTATGTCAATTTTTCTCTGTATCTTTCTACATTTCTGTGCTCAGTATGGGTATGAGGGTCAGGAATAAGTTCAAACTCTAGTTCCATTATTACATTCACTTTCAGAATTTCTTGCCATTACTCCCAGGTCCACCCTGACCCGGAGTGGTAGTACATGTTAGGTTCCCATCTATGGGTTAAATATATTTAAAAAATAAGAGATTTAAAAAAAATGAGTATTAAAAACAATGTGTTTTTAAAAAAATAAAAAAGAATAAAGCAAAATGTCTCAAACAGACAGGTCTGTCACTCAGGGGTATTAGGGCCACAACCTGGTCAAAGGGGCTCTGGTGAAAGTTTTAATAGGTATCTGCATCTTTAAACCAACGGTTACTTTTGGTCTTCTTGTCTCTGCGTCTGCTAGATAATCCATTCAGATGAGGGAGTCTATCCCCCTTTCACTAGTAAATACAGGAGGGTTGAGAGAACTATGGCGCGATTTACTGCACATATAGTTCTCAAGGAGTTGTCTCTGTTGAATCAGACTTACCTCTTCAGTTGGCCAAAGGCTTTGGGAAAAAATGCAGGACCAAGTAAACAATAAGCACCCCAAATTAGCAACTTAATGAAAGGTTCATATTTTAACTCATCACCAAATTTTTGTAAACAAATGATTTTAATCAGAAATTTATGGAGATGTTGAACTCACAATAAATTAAATAAATAGATGGTTGGTACACGTAATCAAATTAAAATTCCATAGCAAAATCTTTTTTTAAATAAATACTTTTTAATCAGAAACTTATGAATATTTTTCAATAAAAATATTTTGTAAATAAATTTTGTATTTTTATTTAAACAAACATAATGCATTTCTCTTCTTGTAAGTGATGATTTAAAAAAAGACGAAAGACGTCTTTATACTAAAATAGTTTTTACTTAATCAGAAGAGAAATGCAATTATGTTTATTTAAATAAAAATACAGTTTTTATTTACAAAATATTTTTATGCTTATTTAAATAAAAAGATGTCGTTCAGAAATAGTATCACACAATTTGTAAAATTTATTTTTGTCAGATACAATATAATTGCAAAAATCGTCTGTTCGTTTATTTTCAAATATTTGAAAGTGAAACTTACCGGTGATGAGTTAAAATATGAACCTTTCATTAAGTTGATGATTTGGGGTGCTTATTGGTTACTTGGTTCAAAATGCAAACATGAAAAGGATCTAAACATATTCAAAGAATAACGATAAAAAAAAGAAAGAAAAATGAAATAAAATAGTAAAAATTTATTACATAATATTAAAAAATATTAAAAAATATTGTCAAGTTTGAAGAGTAATTTATAAAAATTTAATGGGTTTTGTCGGCAAAGAACATAGAAAAGGTTGTTTAATTGATAGGAAATATTGTGGTTTATATTGAAGGAGATGATAAGTTGTAGTGATAGGTGCCTGCAGAGGATCAGAGTGTAGTATCTGTGCATACTGTCAAAAGTTATACACACACAATTATATGCACACACACACACATATATAAATATATATACATACGCCTATATATGCACATATGTATACACACACACATAATTTATATACATATATATGCACACATATACATACACACTCATATAGACACAACATAGTTACACATACATGTGTGTGTGTATATATATATTTATACATAGATATGCATACACACATATACATACACATACACATATGTGAAGAGAAATGGAAGTGAATCCGATGGTATGTAGTATAGTGAGAAATTTGAAAAAACACAGGTTTAAATAAAATGAGTGGTAAGTTTATTAGCCGACACTGCAGTGTTTCAATCTGTTAAGTAGATCTTCTTCAGGGCTCTTCCTTATATCAACAAAAGCCCTGAAGAAGATCTACTTAACAGATTGAAACACTGCAGCATTGGCTAATATACTTACCACTCATTTTATTTAAACCTGTTTTTTCAAATTTCTCACTATAATACACGCACCCACATATATATATATACATATATATGCACACATATACATACATAATATAGATATATATGCACACATAGAAACACACATTATATATATATATATATATATATATATATATATATATATATATGTACATATGTATATCCACATACACAAACACACATATGGTTAAAATTTTTTTTATTGAATATTGACTCAATGATTTTATATTTAAGTAGATTTCAATTGGTTCAATGATATGTTTATGGGTCATAATATTGTAATTTATTAAAGCCATGTTCCCCTCCCTCCCCTAAAAAATAAATAAATGAATAAAAAAAAAAAGAAGATAAATAAATAAAATTATTGATAATGCAGATTTCAGTATTTATTTTTTCCTTTTCATTGATAATTCTGTTCATGATGTTGATAATTCTATTTTTAATGTTGATAATTCAATTCTGGGTGCTGGGAATTCTATTTTGGGTGTTGATAATTCTATTTTTGATGCTGATAACTGTTTCAGGTGTTGATAATTCTGTTTTGGATGTTGATAATTCGGTTCCTCATGTTGATAATTTTTTGGGGTTATTGATAATACTGTTTTTGTTCTTTTATTTTTCTATTTATTCATTTTTTAAATTCCTAATTCTGTTCAAGTTATTGATAATACTGTTTTGGGTGTTGATAATCATATTGTTCATGTTGCTAATTCTGTCCCCACCCTCCTCTTCTTTGCTAATTCTGGATATTGATAATTCTGTTTTTTTTTTTCTAAATAATAATTCACTCAAACAGATTCAGAAATAATTTTCATGTGATCCCTATTAGTCCTTGTCATAAAACCAAAATTTTAAAACTGATAATGTTATTTTATGTCGAAGATGTTTTGTTTTTTCAAACTTTTTTTTTATTCTATTGAACCCATAGATAAGACACTAACAGGTACTACCACTCATAATTCTATTTTTGATGTTGATAATTCTATTTTTGATGTTGATAATTCTATTGTGTATGCTGATAATTCAATTTTGGGTGTTGACAATTCTATTTTGGATGTTGATAATTCTATTGTGCATGCTGATAATTTTATTTTTGATGTTGACAATTCTATTTTGGATGTTGATAATTCTATTGTGTATGCTGATAATTCAATTTTGGGTGTTGATAATTCTGTTTTTGATGTTGATAATTCTATTTTTGATGCTGATAACTGTTTCAGGTGTTGATAATTCTGTTTTGGATGTTGATAATTTGGTTCATCAAGTTGATAATTCTTTTCTATTTAACCCACTAACAGGTACTACCACTCTAGGTCAGAGTAGACCTGGGAGTAATGGCACTACGGTAGGTATTTTGTAGGTATATTCTGTTTTTGGTATTGCTAATTCTGTTTGTATATTGATAAATATCAATTTCTATTTAATGGGACCTTAACAGATACTACCACTCCGGGTCAGAGTGGACCTGGGAGTAATGGCACTAAGGTAGTTATTTTGTAGGTATATTTCGTAATAGCAAAGTAGTGTAAATTGAACTTGTCATAAAGTGGGTTGTATCGGTACAGACAAGGGAAAGGGATTTTTTTAGACGTAGATATACTGAAGGCATAAACCTTAAAAGTCCTCATCACTCATTGATTTAAAAGGTGATGTATCCTGCGAATTCATGTCATCTAGCCCAGGTATAGAATCCAATTTGATGTTGCTGTGAGCAGGTGTGTCACATTGGTTACTCACCTGTGACAGATCGATGGTACCAAGACTAAAAGACTCATCAGTGTCACTTGTTAGTTTAGACTCTGCGGAATCGGCCCGCAACGGAATATTTATCGAGCGGTCACTCAAAACCTCTTCAGGTTTTCCTTTAGAACCGGAAGATTTTTGGCTCTCGGAAACATCTTTGGTTTCTTCGGAGAGATACAGTTCTCCGTGTCTCATTTCTGCTACTTGGGGATCGAGTCTTGGAGATTTTGGTTCTACCGTATTTTTTCGGCTATTCAAAGAATTGTCTGATGCTGGTTCAAGACTTTCAGAATTTGCAATGTTCTTAGGAATATCTCTGATTTCGGCCGTTTCTACTGCAGGAATCGTTTCATAATTATCTTTATCTGAAAGTCTGGATCCATTCTCAGATTCTACAATGATTAAATCTGATTCTTTAGAATCGGTAAAAATTTCCTTTCTCATATCCTCCAAGACTGGGATATTTGGGACTTTTTCAACGTTAGCATTTCCGTTACTATTTTCTTTGTCTTCCGTCTTTCTTTCTGGTATATCAGTTCTGGCGCTAACCGTTTCCGCTTTTGGCAATTCGGTCTCTTCTACTTTGGAACCAGATTCAAAATCCCGTTTCAAATGGGTCTTCTTCAAAATATCCTCGACAATTTTCGCCCGATCAAAATTATCTTTCAACCAAGAATCCGCAGTCAAAGTCTTTGAATTTGCAGGAGGCGGTACCGAGGCTTTAGTACTAGTGTCAGCTGGTTTGGTTAAGATGCCGCCACTAACTAGAGTCTTGGTCTTTTCCCATAAGTAAAAAGACGTCTGCGGATCTTTTGGTTCCACACCATCTTTGGGTTCTTCTTGACCGTTGTCGATTTTGCGAAGATTGTGTAGCTCCGTTATTGCCTCAGGAATTCCAAAAATAGAATCTTTAGAATTTTCAGCCATGTCTCCAGGAATCTTTGAGGTCAGTTCTCCAAGAAAACTGGAAGAATGAAAAAGATAAAAAGAAAATATAAAAATTATGATTGGTTGAGAGAAATTATTAAGAACTAGTTGACGTAAACTATCTACATAGGGTAAAGAGGTTAGGAATTTGATAGGTTGTGTGTGTTTTTGTAACTTACTTTTTGTTTAAAATGGTTGTGTAATAACGGTTGAACGCTACGTTATTTTTCTCAATCCTTGCGTGCGACTTGCACACACAACCTATCAAATATCAGAAATCACACATATACATATTCGGTCAAAATATAGTTATTCAATGCCTGAAGAAGATAACAGATCTGAAACACGTGATGCATATGTAAGTTAATAATAAATTTAAAAAAAAAAAAAATCCTTTTTGCAAACCTTTTTTTATAGAATATCTAATTTTCTTCCGTTGGACCCATAACAACAATTTATATATATATATATATATATATAGTCAAACCACATGGGTGAGAGAAAGTGTGGAATATTCCATTTCAACAGTCTTCAAACAAAGCAGTTCTCGAACATTATTTTGGAATGTATTAGGTTCAAGAAGAAGAAAAAGAAGAATGAAAGAAGAAGAAGAATGAAAGAAGAAGAAAAATGAAAAAAGAAAAGAAAAGAAAAAGAATTTAAGGAAATGAAAGAAGAATGAAAGAAGAATGAAAAGAAAAAAGAATGAAAGAAGAAGAAAAATTAGAATGAAAGAAGAAGAATGAAAGAAAAAGAAAAAAATGAAGAAGAAAAAGAAAAAGAAAAAAAAAAAGAAAAGAAAAGAAAAAGAATGAAAGAAAAAGAAAATGAAGAAAAGAAAAAGAAAAAAAAAAAGAATGAAAGAAGAAAAAGAAGAAAAAAAGAAAAATGAAAAAAGAAAAAGAAAAAGAAGAATGAAGAAAAGAAAAGAAAAAGAATGAAAGAAAAAGAAAATGAAGAAAAAGAAGAAAAAAAGAATGAAAGAAGAAAAAGAAAAAGAAGAATGAAGAAAAGAAAAGAAGAAGAAAAAGAATGAATTTGAAAATCCATTAAAGCAAAATCCACTAACCTTTGACCTTCTGTTGGATACCTAATGTTTTCCGATTGGACAATATCATTTGGTTGTTCATAACTTAAAGGAAATCCATACGCATATCCCTCGTTTTCTATTGAGTCTTCTTGATTTGGAAATAAACGTTGTGATTCAGTTGAGGCAACTCCATGTGAAAATCGAGGAGGATTCCTCAAAGCAGATCGTTCATTCTGACGATAAGACATTTCCGCCTCGGAGCGACTTCTCGACAGGATATCTGGAGTCTTTAACAAACTTCTCTCATCCAAACCGGCAACACGGATTAAATCACCCAACCTGCAAAAAATTAAAAATGTTTTGGTTTTGTTTTACGGCATATCAACCTCAGTGGGTCATTCAATGCCGATAAAGTTTTGAAATAAATCAATTCTTAATGGATAATACAATTTTTTTTATAAATACATTTTTCTATTTAACCCATAGATGGGACCCTAACAGGTACTACCACTACGGGTCAGAGTGGATCAGGGAGTAATGGTGATGAAGGGGTGCTCCACATTCCCCAAACCTCCAGAACTGGAACCTCACCATCAGATAGAGTTTAACGTCATTCCCAGGACATGTAGACCCTCAGCCTTCTAGCATCCAGATGATAAAAAGGGTTTGGGGCTTGCCATAAGGGCAATAGGGTTGGGACAATCATATAGGTGCTAGGGCTTGACATGACCAGCCGATTGATCGGAGGGGGCCTCTCCGACCGACCGTCTAGCCCAAGAAAGGGCCAAAGTGGAGTATTGCAAGTCAGGAACCTTAAGCCTCACGGGTCGCCACCCACAGCCAACAGGTGGCCCCATTGGGGGAGTTTACCCCTCTGCAGAGGTGCAGTCGGTGCATTCTAATGCCCCAGCCGACAGGGCGGTAAAAATGTTTTATAATTTGCTTAAAGCATTGTGTTTATATTGGTTTGGTTGTTGGTTTTGAAGGCTATCACAATGCAAGTGGAAATAAAAATTAAAAATAAGGTAACTCAAGTTGTTGCTAGTGGCTGTCCATTTGGTTTTGTCTTATGTCTTCCAAACTCTCTGTCATATATATATATAATATAATAAAATGAATATATAAAGTTTTATATATTTATTTATTTGATGACAAAGGAACAGTAACAACCATTTGGTTTCATGCATGCGTAACCGCAAACATTCGTCAAGTGACGTTGGTCATGACTGTTCCTTTGTCATCAAATAAATAAATATATAAAACCTCTATATATTTATTTTATTATATTATATAACAGCTCTATTTTATATTGAGCATTCTGCCAATTAATACTATGTTTGGCACACCGTTCCAGTAAAAGCTGAAACAGTGCTAATCCCACGCTATAGTTATATATAAAGTAAAGAAATAAAAAAAGACTTAGAGATTTTGCATTATAGCAAAATCTCTAAGTTGCATTATGCAAAATCTCTAAGTCTTTTGTTATTTCTTTACTTATATATTTGCTCTGTGACTCTAACATTAAGAGCACACATTGAGCTCTCAAACTGCCATAGGTTTTTTAAATAAAACTCTTGTGTCGTAAGGAAGATTTCTTCTCTGGACTTTTGGATTATATATATATATATTTTTTTTTTTTTTTAATTATTTTAAAAAAAATTTTTTAAATTTTTTAAATTATTTATTATTTATTTTTTATTTCTTTATTTTAATTTTATTTTTTTTATTATTTTGTTATTTTTATTTTTTTTATATTGTTTTTCTCCTTATTTCTAGTCTTTTAATTCTGCTCATTTTGTGTACACTTTTACAACTATTTCCCCAAGGAATCAGTCCCCCATCTAAGCCACACCTCATCCAAAACATAGACCTCCCCGCCTCATTCAAAGAAACTAATCCTACCCATTTTAAGCTAAGACACCAACCCTCCCTCCCACAAATTGATAGATTTAAAAGCAATGTTACTTTGGGAAATTCTCAGTAAGAGTCATGTTCTTGTGATTACCTGAAGATGCTGTAGTAATACGGTTGAAATAAATTATTGCAATGAAGCAAGTTTAGAGTTTTTCTTCATTTACTATATATATATATATATATATATTGGTTTGGTGGTTGGTTTTGAAGGCTATCACAATGCAAGTGTAAAGAAAAATGAGGTAACTATGGTGTTGTTGGTTTACCTTTGATTTATTCTCTTAATATTTCAAGATAAAAATCTCCTCGTCAGAAGATTTCTGAAAGTCTGAAGTTGTTGAATAATAAGACATTGTTGCCTCTTCTGAGGATTCACAGTCTGTAGTCAAAGAAGAAAACGAAAGAATTTACACTAACACCTGAGGATGGCTGGAGACTAGACAGACAAAATGGTATATCTATTTATAATTGCTCTAGCTCTCTATTTCACTCTTACTCTGGATACTTGTTTCTCTTTGTCTGTCTCTTCTGAGGCTTCACAGTCTATCTATAATCCCTCTAACTCTCTTTCTCTCTCTGTTTCCCCTCTTTCTCTCTCTCTCTGTCTGTGTGTCTCTTCTGAGGCTTCACAGTCTGCAGCCAAATAAAAAGAAAGTTGAAAGGTTTTGTCATAAGAAAGCAATTACCCTGAACAATAAAAAAAGAAATTATAGATCGTTTTCATTCCACCGTTTGTGCTCAAAGGATGTGACACATCAGTTCTTCTTAGTCAATTTGTCCTTGTGGCTAAATTAACAACCAAAATAAGTGTCCTGGGTATGACGTTAAACTGCATTGAATGTAGAGTACCCCTTTATCACCATTACTCCCAGGTCCACTCTAACCCACAGTGATTGCATTTTATCTTGGATGATTTGGATGGTCTCATTTTTAACCAGAGGGTGTTGCAAGATGATAATGGCCATACAATTAAGGAATACGAGTATTAATATATTGGATTGCATTTTATCTTTGATGATTTGGATGGTCTCATTTTTAACCAGAGGGTGTTGCAAGATGATAATGGCCATACAATTAAGGAACATGAGTATTAGATGTATAGATGACAAGAGTCTTAACTTACCCTGCATGTCGAAGAACATCAAGGAAGGCATGAAACTGTTTGAATGATGTTTCAATGGCCTCCAAGACTTTCTCATCATCCAACATAGAATTCCTTTTTCTCATTTGATCAAGTTCAACCAATAATCTTTCGTTTTCCAAAGTCAGCTAAAATACAAGGGAGATAATAATCAAATCTTAATTTAAGGAAGAAAAAAAAAACAATTAGAAAACAGACTGTCATAACTTGTTAAAAATGAATGGCCAAGGAGGGAATATTTGATTGGAGGCAAACGAGAGATTTTTTTTTGTTTTCTAAAGTCAACTAAAATACAAGGGATTAATTCAAGAAAGAAAAACAATACAAAACAGTCATAATTTGTTAAAAACAAAGAGTTAAGAATTAACAAAGTCTATAAAAGAAGAAAGAATAAAGGTAATTTAGGATATTTGTTTATCTTAAAATGTTACATAATTATTAGATACCTAATATTTATGTGCAATAGTGTAGAAATCAAAATGGCTGTTATTAAGTTGCAGCCCACGGCCTTGAAGGATGAGTGACAAGGCTTGACCTCATCCTGATCCTTTCCGGTGGATACCGTGAGAATCGGTGGAGAAGACCCTCTTCCGGTTTAGATTAGAAATAGATTTTAGTCAGTCAGCGAGAAACCACGACGGTCGTCAGTCGTGTTATACACACTCCAACTCGATCTGCGCAGGTAGTCTGGTGGGGATTTCGAAATAAAATGTAAATCGAAGTCTTGTGTTACTATCTAAAAACTACCAATGACACAGGGCTTCTGATAAAGAGAAATCCCCAATGAAAGACCAGACACAAAGTCCCCAAGATGAAGTCCAGACGTTAGAAGAGACCTAGAAGAACTTAAGATATCAAGACCCCAGAAGAAGAATAGAAGTAAGTAAGAAAGTAAAGAAGGGTATGCAACAAAAATTCAATAAATTTTTTTAAAAAATAACAAAAGTTCCTCCACTTAAACTGTTAAGCAATGAATGGCTGAGGAGGGAATATTTAATTGGAGGCAGACGAGAGATTTTTTTTATTTTCCAAAGTTAGCTACAATAAAAGGTCGCAATGTTGTACAGATAGCAAAAAAGATGAGGACAATAGTCCAAAGAATACAAATAATACAAATTATCAAGCCTCATCTCAAAAATTCAGAGAAAGAATTAAAGAATAATCTATTATTTGTAAATTGATGTTTTAAATCTTCATTATCAAAGAGATATCTTACCTCTAAGACATTTTTGTCCGCTTCTTGTCTCGCTTGGCGTTCTTGGGCCAATTCTCTTTTGACATGTTCCAATTCCACCTGGAAAATAGAAATCTTATTCTTTAAAAATATTTTCAAAATACAAACACAAATATTTGAATACAGTTTGAACTTTAAATATGAGTGTTGTTATAATAAGTAATTGAGAGTTACTTCCTCTGTTTTATTATTACCTCCCCTTTGTGTAAATCTTTAGCTTTCTGAAAGTATATAAACTCCCAAGAAAACTACAACTGTCTTCTAAGTAGAATAAAGCTTTAAGATCATTTTTTTTTTAGCCCCCCATGATTTTTCGTTTTTTTTATCCCCCCCCCCCCCCCATTAGATGAGAGAAATTCAAGTTCTCCGGCTGCTTGACGAGAGGTTTTTTTATTTTAAAATTTTATTTTTATTTTTTTTGTTTTTCCTCTATGCATTTTTTCGAACCGGTGAACTAACTTTTCTGACATAAATATTAAATGAGGGGTTGGGGGCATACTAATAATCATTTTATTTTCTCATAAAACTCTATACGTTAGATAACTTTAAATATATATCAAAATAAAACAAACTATATGTAATAAGTAATTGAAAGTTACTTCCCCTGTTTTATTATTACCTCCCCTTTGTGTAAATCTTTAGCTTTCTGAAAGTATATAAACTCCCAAGAAAACTACAACTGTATTCTAAGTAGAATAAAGCTTTCTCAAGTCCGACCGTGTGTGTTCATTTATTATTACAATTTATTCTACTCTCAATATCGAACTACCAAGACATACCAACAGAACCCACAAAAAGCCTGGATGATGGAGCAACTTCATTCCGTATGATTAAAATAAAATGGGGGAGAATGTAATAAGTAATTGAGAGTTACTTCCCCTGTTTTATTATTACCTCCCCTTTGTGTAAATCTTTAACTTTCTGAAAGTATATAAACTCCCAAGAAACTGCAACTGTATTCTAAGTAGAATAAAGCTCTCTCAAGCCCGACCGTGTGTGTTCATTTATTATTACAGTTATTTAATTAATAGGGTGGAACTTTTTCTTGAAAAACGAAAAAGAATTTCTTTTTCTTCAGAATTTTTTTCCATAAATGTAAACTCTGCTTTGTTTACAAGTGAAAAAAAAAATAACAGAACAAAAAAATTAAAAAAAAACAAATAAGAATGAGAAAACTACATAACTGTATGAAAAAAAAATATAATAGAATGGAAAAAATAACAGTTGTATGAAACAAACTACATAACAGTATGCAAAAACTACATAAGAGTATAAAAAACTGCATAAAAAAATGAAAAACTACATAAGAGTATGAAAAAAATTACAACTACATGAAAAAACTATATAACTGTATGATAAAACTGACAATGAAAAACTACATAACTGTATGAAAAAATTAGGATAATGAAAAAACTACATAACTGTAAGAACAAACTATGATAATGAAAAAAACTACATAACTTTAGGAAAAAAAACCCCAAAAAAACTACATAAGAGTATTAAAAAACTGTAGGAAAAACTGCATAAAAGAATGAAAAAAATTACAACTGTATCACAAAAATACATAACTTTATGAAAAAAAAAAAAAAAAAAAACAGAAAAAAAACTACATAAGAGAATAAAAACAACTACATAACAGAGATACAAAACTACATTTACAGTAGAAAAAAACTACATAAGAGAATAAAAACAACATTTACAGTAAAAAGGAAAAAAGCAATAAAAACTGACCTTAAAATTTCTTAACATTGCAATTCCATTAACAATATTCTCATTGTCTTGAGGATTAAAAGGAGACAAAACTTGGTAAGATTTTTTATCATTATTCAATTTTTTTTCAGTTGGTGGTGTACCCAACCATTCAGATGGCATTTTCTGATGACCATCAGGGTCAGCAACAATCTGGATACTACCATCAGGGGCATAATACTCTTCATGACTAGAAAAACAACCTCTGCAAAAGAAACAAGAAAATAACAATAATGTATTAGATATATACTGTAGTTTTATACTTGGATTAATTGGGGTCTAGTGGTAAATGACATAATAGAAATTTGTTTAAATGTCTACATTTGA
The DNA here is from genome assembly GCA_023376005.1 of Doryteuthis pealeii. NCBI lineage: Eukaryota > Metazoa > Mollusca > Cephalopoda > Myopsida > Loliginidae > Doryteuthis > Doryteuthis pealeii. The sequence goes on from CM042182.1 coordinate 13,460,449, forward strand.
AAACTAGTTCACTTCTTTTGTTCAGTAAATTCAAATTCACATTTTGGAAAATACACAATTTTTCATTTAAAAACATAAACATGCTTAAACAGGTCTTAATGCAGGCAGTGTCCAGATGAAAAATAACATTTATTTTTGAATTGATAGAGGGGTGAAAATATGGGATTAATTGGGGCCAGGTGATATAAGAGAAATTGGTTTAAATGTCTACATTTGAAAACTAGTTCACTTCTTTTGTTCAGTAAATTCAAATTCACATTTTGGAAAATACACAATTTTTCATTTAAAAACGTAAACATGCTTAAACAGGTCTTAATGCAGGCAGTGTCCCGAAAAAAAATAAAATTTTTTTTGAATTGATAGAGGGGTGAAAATATTGGATTAATTGGGGTCAGGTGATATAACAGAAATTTGTTTGAATGTCTACATTTGAAAACTAGTTCACTTCTTTTGTTCAGTAAATTCACATTCGTATTTTGGAAAATACACAATTTTTCATCGGTGCATAGTTTATTGTTGTATTGGTCACTTTTTTTGATAATTTCCCATTTTTATCATAGGTGTTTTACCCAGTGTGTCTTTAATGTGCCATACGTGTTTCGATAAGGTGGTACTCTATGAGTATCTTCTGAATATCAAATGTAGACATTAAAACAAATTTCTATTATGTCATTTAGCACAAGACCCAGGGCTTGATATTAATGCCGTCTCGGGGACGATAAAAATTACATCTGGGATGATCAATAAGTCATCCGGGACAGTTTGCCAGGGACGGTAAAATTTTTTTCCTAAAAGTTAGTACTACATTCCAATATTGGCCGTCCAGTAATTGACCGAATACTGACCTCAAAAAACGGTCTAGTTCTAAACTTAAAATTACTAATGGCAACAACACTGAAGAAATAGACACAGTCACACAGTATATATTTTTATGATTGGAAAATGTCCGCATAAAGATGGAAATAGAATAAATTTTAGTTTATAACATTTTTATTTTATTATTCTTGATTATAAATAAACGTTTCTGTCAACTGCTTCAGCTTTTCTTAATGTTTTATTACATGTTATTATGCTACTGATGACTGACAAGTATAGATGATGCTAATGAATTAAACAAAAATATTTTGATTTCGGGACGGTCCAAACCCCATTTGGGACGGTTGATAATTTTTGTTCGGGACGGTCATGAAAAAAGTTAGTGTTGAGGCTTGACCTGACCCTAATTAATCCAAGAAGCTTAGATTTGTAAAAATGACTTATACTGTTACGTAATCTATGCGGTGGCATAAGATTATTGTCAATCCCCTGTAATTCTGAGGGGATGACCCTTTTCATACTTATGTAAGGCAGTATAGAGATATGGTGGCGATCAGTGCAGTTGATGGCCCTGAAAGTGAGTGACGGCATTTGACCTCACTCTCACCTTGCCTTCTGGGGATAAATCGTGGGAACCGGAAGGCATAGAAGAACCTGTTCCGGTTTAAGAATAGTAAGGAGCTTTAGTTTAGTTTTGCAGTGGACGTCAGACAGAGCAGTCGGTCATGATGCTCTGTCTAAACTGTAACTCTGTATACGCGCGCTATGTTATGTCTGGGTTGGGGATTTACCGAATAAAGTAACATTAAAAGAAAATCGAAGTCTTGTGTTTCTTAAAACTAACAATGACACAGGGCTTCTGATATGGAGAAATCCCTAACAGAAACCAGACCGGAATCCCCAAGTCAACACCAGACGCTAGACCAGATCAAGATAGATGATAAAAGAACCAAAGCCGGCCAGAAGAAAAGACGACTAGAAGTAAGAAGTAAAAAGTAATGAAGGCTATACAACATTATATCAATTTGGTACCGTGAAAACCTCAGTACGTAACAATACAGGTTCCATTGAAAATCATTTTAGTTTGAAAAAAACAAAAAAATAAACACAAGATGATATCAACTGATTCTAAGGGGAGGCGGATTAAATTGAAAGTGAAAAGGTCGGAGAGAGAAAGAGGGGTAGATATTTACCTTTGTTTGATGGCTCTAGCCGCTGTTCTCCAAGGTACTCCTCGGCCAGGCTGGGGTATCTCAAGAGTGGCAGATACAGCTTTGCCTCGGCAACTATTGTTGTTAGATGACCGCGACGATTTCAGATTATAACGCATCCCATTGATCTAAAAAGATTTTATTCACATAATGACTTGAAAAGGTGGAGAAAAGATACGGCTTTGCCTCGGCAACTATTGTTGTTAGACGACCGCGACGTGAAATGCCTTGTCTGGGATTTGAACTCGGGTCGACAAGTCTATTTCCTACGACTGGTGTAGTGGTTAGAATCCCCGCCTGTCAGCTTGGCAGTCGAGGTTTCGAGTCACACACGGAGCAGTCTCCCATGTCTATAACCTTGCTGATGAGACCTAATAGGTCGAAATGAACATTCAGGGATTGACATTTTCTCGATTTGTTTAGCCTTACATTTGAACATATATGCCCGCCTAAATTCATTAATTATTAACTAATTAATTTTCAAAATTAGGTATCACTTCAATTAAGCACATATCCTCCAAACATTGTCGGCTAAAAGTCATATCAAATAAACATATTGTTTGCTTACTTACTCTCATATATATATATATATATATATAAAAATATAAAGAATCATAAAAAATATCATTTATCATAGTAAATATTGAAATACCAAATTGAAAATAATTCTTACCTTAATACTTGTTTTCTTGGTGAATGAGTTATTCAAAGTTTTGGTGACTTTTTTCTTTTTGGGTTTTGATTCAACTTTGCCAGATTCTAATTTGATCCAATCATACTGAATGGAAAAAAAACAAAAAAAAATTTAAAAAAATGAACATTTGTCTTCTATCTATACATATATAAAGGGCAGTTGTGTGTATATGTATGTCCAGAAGAAACTTCGAAAGTAAAACAATTGATGACAAAGTAAATATATATACACATTAAATATCACCAGGGCTTGGTTTTCTATACATATATAAAGGGCAGTTGTGTGTATGTGTATGTCTGGAGGAAACTTCGAAAGTAAAACAATTGATGACAAAGTAAATATATATACACATTAAATATCACCAGGGCTTGGTTTTCTATACATATATAAAGGGCAGTTGTGTGTATATGTATGTCCAGAAGAAACTTCGAAAGTAAAACAATTGATGACAAAGTAAATATATATACACATTTAAATATCACCAGGGCTTGGTTTTCTATACATATATAAAGGGCAGTTGTGTGTATGTGTATGTCTGGAGGAAACTTCGAAAGTAAAACAATTAACGACAAAGTAAATATAATACACATTAAATATCACCAGGGCTTGGTTTCTATGCATATATAAAGGGCAGTTGTGTGTGTATGTATGTCCTGAGGAAACTTCGAAAGTAAAACAATTAACGACAAAGTAAATATATATACACATTAAATATCACCAGGGCTTGGTTTTCTATGCATATATAAAGGGCAGTTGTGTGTATGTATGTATGTCCTGAGGAAACTTCGAAAGTAAAACAATTAACGACAAAGTAAATATATATACACATTAAATATCACCAGGGCTTGGTTTTCTATGCATATATAAAGGGCAGTTGTGTGTATGTATGTATGTCCTGAGGAAACTTCGAAAGTAAAACAATTAACGACAAAGTAAATATATATACACATTAAATATCACCAGGGCTTGGTTTTCTATGCATATATAAAGGGCAGTTGTGTGTATGTATGTATGTCCTGAGGAAACTTCGAAAGTAAAACAATTAACGACAAAGTAAATATATATACACATTAAATATCACCAGGGCTTGGTTTTCTATGCATATATAAAGGGCAGTTGTGTGTATGTATGTATGTCCTGAGGAAACTTCGAAAGTAAAACAATTAACGACAAAGTAAATATATATACACATTAAATATCACCAGGGCTTGGTTTTCTATGCATATATAAAGGGCAGTTGTGTGTATGTATGTATGTCCTGAGGAAACTTCGAAAGTAAAACAATTAACGACAAAGTAAATATATATACACATTAAATATCACCAGGGCTTGGTTTTCTATGCATATATAAAGGGCAGTTGTGTGTATGTATGTATGTCCTGAGGAAACTTCGAAAGTAAAACAATTAACGACAAAGTAAATATATACACATTAAATATCACCAGGGCTTGGTTTTCTATGCATATATAAAGGGCAGTTGTGTGTATGTATGTATGTCCTGAGGAAACTTCGAAAGTAAAACAATTAACGACAAAGTAAATATATATACACATTAAATATCACCAGGGCTTGGTTTTCTATGCATATATAAAGGGCAGTTGTGTGTATGTATGTATGTCCTGAGGAAACTTCGAAAGTAAAACAATTAACGACAAAGTAAATATATATACACATTAAATATCACCAGGGCTTGGTTTTCTATGCATATATAAAGGGCAGTTGTGTGTGTATGTATGTATGTCCTGAGGAAACTTCGAAAGTAAAACAATTAACGACAAAGTAAATATATATACACATTAAATATCACCAGGGCTTGGTTTTCTATGCATATATAAAAGGGCAGTTGTGTGTATGTATGTATGTCCTGAGGAAACTTCGAAAGTAAAACAATTAACGACAAAGTAAATATATATACACATTAAATATCACCAGGGCTTGGTTTTCTATGCATATATAAAGGGCAGTTGTGTGTATGTATGTATGTCCTGAGGAAACTTCGAAAGTAAAACAATTAACGACAAAGTAAATATATATACACATTAAATATCACCAGGGCTTGGATAGATTTGATTTATATTCGTGAAGATGATTAAAAAATAAAATCTAAATGATAACAGCATGGATTTTTTTTTCATTTAATATTTTAGATAGTAGACATTAACATTTCTTTTCAGAGTAGCTGGATCAATGCAAGGTCTATTTTTTACATAGGGATTTAAATGGGGCATCCACGAGTATTCACCTCACGATTTAATAATAATGGATCTGCGGGACTAACTTAACAAAATCCCCCTCTACCCAGGTGACGATTACAAATCAAAATACATAAATTGAATAAGTTATAACAATTCAAAGAGTGTATACATTATTTTGGGACACCCTGTATGTATATATACAGGGTGTCCCAAAATAATGTATACACACTTTTTTTGTATTCTTTCTCTTGTATCAATCTTATTTACAAGTCAAAATACATACTGATAGTTTCTTGCCTCTGCAATCTTGGTTCAAGAATGGCCCTTTCGCAGACCCCCATATAAGGAAGATACTCTAACATAAGTGTTAGGTACACCTAAATAGACTTAATCAAAAATAAAGTTGCTTCCCTTTGCTTTGTCAAAGCGTTTTGTTTACATTTGTATATTTTGAACGCCAGCGTCCAGATACTGGTTAAGCTCGCTTGAGAGTAAGAAGCATTTCCTACTCTGTGTTTTAATAAATCCATTGTTAATTTTATAACAACCTGGTCTTGCATTATCATTCCTATCCTCCATATAATTTCATCTGGATGTTAAAAACATAATAATCTTCTGTTTCTCTGAATGTTTGAGATGAGGCTTGATGATTAGTATTATCTGCATTATTCGGACTATTGTCCCCATCTTCATTGTTATCTGTACAACACCATGTGTCCAATTGGACACATGGCCTAGTGGATAAAGGAGTTAGGTTAAGACAGTTCTAAGTGACAGTTATCTCTGCAGACTGCAGGTTCAATCCTGGCCAAGGGCAGCAGTAACATAGAATAATAATTAACACAGCTTAACGCCTCTACCCCAGCTATGGTTAGTGGAATGAGAACAGGATACCCCTGTGGATTGAATAAACGGTTAGGTTCAAAGTTCCATGATAGCTCCCGATTACGACAAGAAGGTTCCCGAGTCTGACAAGAAATACCTGAAGAAGGCCGGAGGGCATATCGGCCGAAATGTTGTACAGATAAAAATGAAGATGATTGGTTTGGTTTGTTTTGTTTTACGGCATATCAACCTCAGTGGGTCATTTAATGCTGATAAAGTTTTGAAATAAATCAATTCTTAATGGATAATACAATTTTTTTATAAATACATTTTTCTATTTAACCCATAGATGGGACCCTAACAGGTACTACCACACCGGGTCAGAGTGGACCAGGGAGCAATGGTGATGAAGGGGTGCTCCACATTCCCCAAACCTCCAAAACTGGAACCTCACCATCAGATAGAGTTTAACGTCATTCCCAGGACATGTAGACCCGCAGCCACCGCCTTCTAGCACCCATACGATAAAAAGGGGTTGGGGCTTGCCATAAGGGTAATAGGGTTGAGAAAATCATATAGGTGCTAGGGCTTGACGTGACCAGCCGATTGATTGGAGGGGAATGAAGATGAGGATGAGTCCGTATAACGCAGATAATACTAATAATAATCTTCGATGAAATTTTAATATTCTTATTTCTCTTTCCGACATATTGAGATCGTTAATATGTCAGCTGCCAATCTGATGAAGAAGGAAATGAAACGTTATGTCACGCTGACGGCACCGAGCACCTCCCAACCACAACTGACCCCCATCGTGATATTATTGATGATTCTATTTCGAAAGGAGATTTTAGATGAGATATATTGAACATTTATAAGATTAACAAAAATTGTTGATCAGCAGAAAATCTGATCCCCACCCCACCCCACCAAATCTGTAGGTGCAGATGGCCAAGTGGTTAAGAAGCCTGACTGGTGATAAATTGATTGAGTTTCCATTCCGGCTGGAGGTAGCCTACAAATGTCTAGCCACAATGGAGAGACATGATACATTGAAACACAGTGTATGTGAATGATTATATATATATATATATATATATATATATATAAAGATATATAATACAACCCTCTAATACGTATATATGAATATACATACATATATATATAATAGCTAAACAAGTTGATATGTACATATATACATCCATACATATATAATCATATGCGCATATATAAACACACATACACACATGCATAAACACACACGCATAAACATAAACACATAAACATACATAAACACACACACACATATAAACACACACACACATAAACATACATATATATATATACATAAGCACACTCACATACATACATACATAAACACACACACACACACATATATATATACACATACATACATAAACGCACACAGACACACATACATAAGCACACACATATATTCATAAACACACGCACACACATATAGATATATATATACATACATACATACATAAATGCACACAGACACACACATACATAAACACATATATATTCATAAACACATGCACACACATATATATATATATACATAAACACACACGCACACACACACATATATATATAAATAAACACACACACGCATTCACATACATACATACATAAACACACACATACATAAAAACACACACACACACATATACATAAACACACACACACACACATACATAAATATGAACGTTATATAATACACCCAACGTTCCACCACATTTTCCATATTAATATTTCACCAGTCTTATAAAAGAGAGAGAATGGCAATAAAAGAATTCTTTCCTTCTTTTTCTTTTAATAATCAAAGACATCTCAATTTATCAGGGGAGGGGGAGAATCCTGCAATCTGAATCTTTCCCTCTCTCGCAACACCCCCACCCCACCACACACACACCACCACCAACCCTCACCATCCCCACCACCACACTCCCCCCTCATTTCTGCCTGATAAGCATTGGCATAGTGACGGGCAACCATTTGCCAAATGAACAAATCGACCGCTCTCTCTCTCTCTTCTCTCATCTCTCTCTCTTAATATCTTTCTTTCTTTCTCTCTCCCCTCTCATCTCTCTCTCTTAATATCTTTCTTTCTTTCTCTCTCCCTCTTTTCTCTCTCTCTCTTAATATCTTTCTTTCTCTCTCGATCTCTCTCTCTTGTTCGTCAATGCCCAAACACACATCATGAGAGAGAGAGAGAGAGAGAGAGAGTATCGGCCAGAAAATGAGAGGTCAAGGTTATGTCAAGTCCAAAGCCAAAACGCAACGCTGACCGCACAATGCATGCATGGCCGATCGCTCAACTGAATCAGCAATTTTCATAATCAATACAACTTCTCGTCTTACATTAGATATTTATTGAGCTTGTCTGGCACAAGGCTACAAGACTGAGCAGCACCCAGTGAGAATCATATTCATTATGCTTAGTTCTTTGGCTAGAAATGTGATGGAGAACGGGAGTCAAATGGCGGCAATGCACGGCAACTATCGTATTCTCTGAGAAAGAGAGCAAGACATTGTCTTGCCTGCCAGAATCGAACCCATGTCCTCCCGAATTAAAAATAGAAGAGATTTAGGCGTTGCGGACCCAAGGTTCGTCTCAGTTGCCTGGATGATTGTCTTGACCCTATTAACCAAATTGTTTCTAACTTGGGTACCCCGGATGTTGAAAGCTACATCCATAAATAGTGGGAGTCCAAAGGAGACTCAGTTGCCTGGATGATTGTCTTGACCATATTAACCAAATTGTTTCTAACTCGGGTACCCCGGATGTTGAAAGCTACGTCCATAAATAGTGGGAGTCCAAAGGAGACTCAGTTGCCCGGATGATTGTCTTGACCATATTAACCAAATTGTTTCTAACTTGGGTACCCCGGATGTTGAAAGCTATGTCCATAAATAGTGGGAATCCAAAGAAGACAGGGGAGAGTGGTGTGTGCACCTGACTGACCTACGAAATGAAGGATAGAAAGGAAAGGAAAAGAAGACAGACAGACAGACAGGTGATGAAAGATTACTTTATCAGTTAATGTCAGACTTGATTGCAGACACCCCCTCAACAAAGAAATTTTTTTTTCAACAAAAATTCCATGTCAAATAATCCAGAAAAAAGTAAAATTGTCACCCACCCCCTTCAATTTTTCTGAATTTTTTTCCAGGTGTAGACTATGTTAACGTGAGACAATCCCCTAAGTTTGAGTTTCTAATTCCAAAAATTGGAGGAGTTATGTCGATCTTTTGCTCTCCAAATTTGATGGGGTTGTCAAAAAATGGCGACTTTTTGTAATCTATTTTTGTTTGTAAAATGAGTTCTAGAGCTTCCCTACTACTAAATATTGGTTTATAAAAGTATTTTTGCCCATGAAATCCAAAAATGCTATCAAAAATGTTTTAAAATCAACCAATTTTAAATTGTTGATAATTTCTAATTTTTTCATAGCAAGATCAATATCCCAATGTGACACTGTATCTATGACAACATTTTTTTACTAGTATTATTTCACATATATTGAACATTATTTGTACCAAAAAGATAGTTTGATATTTGCCCAGGACCAAAGCTACAACATTGGTTAAAAGTTAATTTTATCATAATCCACACTTGGACAAAATTTCAGAAAAATTCAAGGGGCGGGGTGACATGGCCTGGATGATTTGACATGGAATTAACCATTTGATATTTATTAAACTTGTCTGGTAAAAGGCTAGATAATAGCAGCACCCAGTGAGGATCAAGCTCATTATGCTTTGTTCTTTGTCACTGACAAAAATTTATAGCCAAACATGGCTGTGTATACTTGACAACAGTAAGTTACTGATTGTATCCCTCAAAGTGGACAGGTCTAACACCCAGTGGTATTAGGGTCACATCTGGTGAAAGTGAAAAAAAACCCCAAACCCCCCCCCCAAAACATAGACAAATCCAAGTATTTGTCTATTTTTTCAGGGTTTTTTTTGCTAGAGAACTGAGAAAACTGTGGAACCTGAAGGTAAAACTCCTACTAATTATAATTGGTGCCCTTGGAACGTATACACCTGGGTTCCCCCTCACAGTAATATGATTGGCTGGTGTCAGACATAAATACCGAGCATTGTAGAGGTACAACGCCTAATCCTACTACTACTACTACTACGACGTTGCACCAGTATTACTACTTACCTGCTAGATTGTACCAGACTGTTACCGTGGCCATATGATTGGCTGGTGTCGGCCATAAATACCGAGCAATGTAGAGGTACAACCCCTACTACTCCTCCTAATACTACTACTGCTACGACGTTACACCAGTATTACTATTTACCTGCTCAATTGTACCTTGCTGTTACCGTGGCCTCACCACTCTGCTATTTCTACTAATATATCCCTTCCTGGGACATATCAAATAGAAACCATCCTAACAACAGTATTGTTAAGATCAGCTAGAATACTCAGAAGAGTCCTGGAGACCTGAGAAGACTTGTTGTCACTCATCCTCCAGGGAACCACTCCTGGAGTGAAATAATAATAATAATGATGATGATGGCTTTACTTACCTCCGGATCAGAACTTTCCGTGGCAATGGCTTTTGCATTCAACATAACTTGTTCTGTGATACTATGAATAAGCACACGGTCTAAAAGACAAAAAAAATATATATATATATCTATACATATATAAAGGGCAGTTGTGTGTATGTATGTCCGTCTATCTATACATATATAAAGGGCAGTTTTGTGTATGTGTATGTCCGGATGAAACTTCGAAAATAAAACAATTAACGACAAAGTAAATATATATACACATTAAATATTACTAGGGCTTGATTTTTGTGCAAAAATAGAGATTTGATTTATATTTGTGAAGATAATTAAAAAATATGTGTGCATATAAACAAAATCATAAATAGTTTAAAATAGGGAGTTACTTTTCAATCAGCCTGTATATTAAGGAACATACATTAAAGAATTGAGAAAAATGTAACTGCATATAAAAAATTATAAAATTTAAAATAGGGAGTTACTTTTTCAATCAGCCCTGTATATTAAGGAACATACATTAAAGAATTGAGAAAAATGTAACTGCATATTAAAAAAACATTGGTTATATTCGCTTCAACTTCAACATAAACAAAGGGGAACCACTCTTGACTGATACATTATTTGTTTATTTATTGATCTACTAGGAAAAAGAAGACGGGTTATGGAGGGTTTAGGGTTATGTTTAGTTTAATGGGAAATAAATAATTTATCAGGCAAGAGTGGTCCCCTTTGTTTATGTTGGAGTTATAGGAAATAACAAAAATTATAGTTTAAAATAGGGAGTTACTTTTCAATCAGCCTGATATTAAGGAACATACATTAAAGAATAAGGAAAAATGTAACTGAATATTAAAGAAATATAAAATAGTTTAAAATAAGGAGTTTCTTTTCAATCACCCTGTATGTTAAGGAACATATATTAAAAGAATTGAGAAAAATATAACTGCATCTAAAAAATTAAAATAGTTTAAAATAAGGAGTTACTTTTCAATCACCGTTTAGTTAAGGAAATACATTAAAGAATTGAAGAAAATGGAACTGTATATAAAAAGTTATAATATATCTAAAAATAGGAGTTACTTTTTCAATCAACCTGGATATTAAGGAACATATATTAAAGAATTGAGAAAAAATGTAACTGCATATAAAAACAATTATAAATAGTTTAAAATGGGGAGTTACTTTTCAATCACCCTGTATATTAAGAAATATATAGAAGAATTGAGAAAAATATAACTGCATATAAAACAAAATCATATATAGTTTAAAATAGGGAGTTATGCTTCAATCAGCCTGTATATTAAGGAACATATTTAAAGAATTGAGAAAATGTAACTGCATAAAAAATAATAATAATAATAATGAAATTTATTGTGTTACAGTGCTCAGGTGCACCACAACTCATCAAAGTCTCATGTCTAGTACACAGAATAATGTGTGTCAGAAACATGACAGTTTACAGTAATAATATGACATGTATGTGTGTGCGTATGTGCTTATGTGTGTGGAGAGGGGATATCCGGTATAGTGTTGGCGGACTACAGAAGCATAGAGGCTTTGAAAGATGCAGTGTTTTGGCAGCCTACAACAGACGCAAGGCAGCTATTCCATGCCTTGGCAATTCTGAGCATGAAAAAATGCTTCCAAAAAATATTAAAAAATTATAAATAGTTTAAAATAAGGAGTTAATTTTCAATCAGCCTGTATATTAAGGAACATACATTAAAGAATTGAGAAAAATGTAATTGCATATAAAAATTATAAATAGTTTAAAATAAAGGAGTTACTTTTCAATCAGCCTGTATATTAAGGAACATACATTAAAGAATTGAGAAAAATGTAACTGCATATAAAAAATTATAATAGTTTAAAATAGGGAGTTACTTTTCAATCAGCCTGTATATTAAGGAACATACATTAAAGAATTGAAGAAAAATGTAATTGCATATAAAAATTATAAATAGTTTAAATAAGGAGTTACTTTTCAATCAGCCTGTATATTAAGGAACATACATTAAAGAATTGAGAAAAATGTAACTGCATATAAAAAAATTATAAATAGTTTAAAATAGGGAGTTACTTTTCAATCAGCCTGTATATTAAGGAACATACATTAAAGAATTGAGAAAAATGTAATTGCATCTAAAAAATTATAAATAGTTTAAATAAGGAGTTACTTTTTCAATCAGCCTGTATATTAAGGAACATACATTAAGAATTGAAAAAATGTAATTGCATAAAAAATTATAAATAGTTTAAATAAAGAGTTACTTTTCAATCAGCCTGTATATTAAGGAACATACATTAAAGAATTGAGAAAAATGTAACTGCATATAAAAAATATAAATAGTTTAAAATAGGGAGTTACTTTTCAATCAGCCTGTATATTAAGGAACATACATTAAAGAATTGAAAAAATGTAATTGCATCTAAAAAATTATAAATAGTTTAAAATAAGAGTTACTTTTCAATCAGCCTGTATATTAAGGAACATACATTAAGAATTGAGAAAATGTAATTGCATATAAAAAATTATAAATAGTTTAAAATAAGGAGTTACTTTTCAATCAGCCTGTATATTAAGGAACATACATTAAAAGAATTGAGAAAAATGTAATTGCATCTAAAAAATTATAAATAGTTTAAAATAAGGAGTTCCTTTTCAATCCCCCTGTACGTATTGGAATTGTATAAAAATTTGTAGACTTACCAATCATTGGGTTAGCTCGAACATTAAAAACAACTAAAGTTGTGTTATAAAGTAACATATCACTGAAAGCCTTGGCGGCCAACTTTGTAATTCCCACAGCCTTGCAAGTCAAGTGCTGAAATTCAAAGAATATTTTGGGTTGTAAAATAAAAATTTAAAAAAAAAAAAAAAAAGAAAAAGATTACAATAAGATATCACCTAAGTGATTTTTGCATACAGCTTACTATATAATATATATAATATATATATAAAAAGGGGGAGAATGGAAGACACCTCTTTCCGGTGAGGACAGCTGAAAGAAAAAAAATATTATAAAAAAAAAAGAAGTCTGTTCGTTATCAGATCAAAAGATTAAAAAAAAATGCGTGGGCATATTTATCGTATATAAAGGTTAGTGGATCTCGAAAGATTCAGTCCCCAGTGAGCAGCCGTGAGCATAACCTCGTCACCTCCTGTCACCAACTCCCTCAGGCATTTCCATTGTGAACACTGCACTCTTCACCTACTCACCTGGGCATTTCCATTGTGAACATTCCGCGCCCCTCACCACCACAAACTGAAGAAAATAAAGACGGGTCATATTTTCATATACATGTGTCTGTGGTTTCATTGGAGTCCAGTAGCAGGCTATACAACATTAAGAGACATATGGTGGTGCATAAGCATAAAATTTTATCATTTGATCCATCCGATACAATGGGAAGGATGTCCTTCCTATGTCATATTGGCATCAAACTTTGTGGATCTGTAGCAGGTTTGATGAGTCATTTGAGGGCTCATGAGAGGAAAGGTTCTGATGGTGGGGTTATAAGATTGTGAGTGGGTGGGTGGGTGGTTGTTTGTTTATGTGTGTGTGTGCGCTTATGTGTGTGTGCCTGTTCAACAGTGTCTGATTATCATTCCAGGTCTGGCTAACCCTCTAAGCATGAACCTTTTGTTTATTAACAGGACCATCTGATCTGATTATCATTCCAGATTAAATTCGCCCCAAAAATCTTAAAAGAAAAAAAAAAGTTTTAGAAATCATTAACAAAAAAAAAAAAAAAAAAAAAAAAAAACACTTTTGTACAGAAAATACCTAATTAATAGATAAAATTCTAAGTTTTAAATTTCATATTGTCAGATTATAAAAAAAAAAAAAAAAAAAAAAAAAATTAATTTAATAACAAAAAATAAGGCAATGAGAGTTATTTCCCTTGAAATGTCATAACCAGGACACCCCCTTCCCCTTCTTTTGGAGGAGGGGGGCTCACCCCATTACAAGGTTTGTTTGGTTTCATTTGTTTTACGGCATATCAACCTCGGTAGGTCATTTAATGCTGATAAAGTTTTGAAATAAATTCATTCTTAATGGATAATCAAATTTTGTTTATCAACTCAGGTTTTTTTATTTAACCCATAGATGGGACCCTAACAGGTACTACCACTCCGGGTCAGAGTGGACCAGGGAGCAACGGTGATGATGGGGTGCTCCACATTCCCCAAACCTCCAGAACTGGAACCTCAAATAGAGTCTAACGTTATTCCCAGGACATGTAGACTCTCAACCACCGCCTTCTAGCACCGATATGATAAAAAGGGTTGGGGCTTGCCATAAGGGCAATAGGGTTGGGGCAATCATATAGGTGCTAGGGCTTGACGTGACCAGCCGATTGATCAGAGGAGGCCCCTCCGACCGCCTGTCTAGCTTAAGAAAGGGCCAAAGTGGAGTATTGCAAGTCATTGACTGCTCAACCACCTGGGTTCTTTCCTTAAGCATCATCACGGGTCGCCTACTGCAGAGGTGCTGTCAGTGCATTCTAGCACCCCAGATGACAGGGCGGACCAATGCAGGGGATGCAGTCAGCCTGTTCTAATCCCTGCCCACAAGGTGAAAGATGTTAAGGGGTCAAAGGTTTCTTTAAATATTTTTTCAAAACCAAACAAAATAGAACATCAAATCATGTTGAACTTTAAAGTTATGTTTAAGCAAAAGGTTATTTTTAAGGATCTCAGCCAAAACACTCGACGATAACCGTCGATACCCAATGAAGAGCTTTTAATTATGAAATGTGTATGAAATATCAAAGGGAGATCAACTGATGAGAAGGAATGGATCAGATATACTGAAGAAGAGTTTGAAGGGGTTCATAAAGATCTGCTTTCTAAATCACCTTTTTGAATCATATACATCATATACCATATTTAAAAGAAAAAAGGAAACGCAAAGGTCCTATGATACCCAAGAAAAAAAAAAAAAAAAAAAAATGAAAGAAAAAAAAGTTTGATATAAAGAAAAAGAAAAAAAAGGGGTTATTCCTTAGTTCAGTAACATGAGTGACCCAGAAAAAACAGAACCCAAAATTATTCATTTTCCCATTAAACTAACCCTAAACCCTAACCCCTTAAGCTTAAAAAAAAATCAAAATTAAAATTACCAGTTTTATTACAAAATTTGTGGGTTCTGTTTTTTCTGGGTCACCCTGCGATATTATGTTGCTCAACTAGGAGTGTAGGGTTGGGGTTTAGGGTTAGTTTAATGGGAAAATAAATAATTTGGGTTCTGTTTTTTTCTGGGTCACCCTGTGATATCATGTTGCTCAACTAGGAAATAACCAAAAAAAAGTTCATATATAGAAATAAATAAATAAAAAGTTTGGTTAAATCCTACTTAACGGACATAAATTCCACCATCATATGTCACCCTAAAAAATACTAAAAATCAAGGAGCTAACCGAATTTAATGAAATTTTCAGTGTTGATATATCAATGAATAAACAATATAATGCACCAGTTATTTTATTTAAAAACTTTTACATTTTTTCAGGTCAATTAACTTTGAACCGTGTATGTTTGTGAATCTGTGTTACGCCTCAAAGATATTTGGTTCAAAGTTAACTGACCTGAAAAAATGTAAAAGTTTTAAAATAAAATAACTGGTGCATTATATTTTTATTCATTGATATATCAAAATTTAAAATTTCATTAAATTCGGTTAATTCCCTGATTTTTGGTATTTTTTTCTTTTGGCAGGGTGACATACAATGGTGGAATTTCGGTCCGTTAAGTTCGATTTAACCAAAAGTTCTTATATGAAAGGAAAGAAAGAAAAAAGTTCTGATATGGAAAGAAAGAAAGAAAGAATGAAAGAAAGTTCTTTATGAAAAGAAAAAAATGTTCTAATTGGAATAAAAAAAAAAAAAGGACCTTGACACAGAGGCACCCCATCCCAAAAAAGGAACTGAATTTTGCTTGTCACCGGTTGTTAGTAAACAAAACAGCCAGACGATAAAAACCAGTAACATTTTTATACTAAAATAGTTTTTGATTTTAATAAATAAAAAAAATAGTTATTTCATGTGACAAAATTTTTGCACTAAAATAAACTAATAGTTATTTAAAAAAAAACAAACTTAAAAAAAGACACGTTTATTTATTTTCCATGTGCCTCTACGGATAGTTAATATTAAAAAGTATTTATTTAAAAATAGATTTTGCTAGGGTTAGGGTTAGGGGTTAGGGTTAGCTGTTATTATTATAACATTATAATATACTTTTTATAGCTTTAACTATTCCCATGTTAAATGTTTTATAATTAAAAAAAAAATTGCTATTGAATTAACAACAACAACATGAAAGATGTAAAGAAAAAGTGTCTTTAATATAATAACGTGTCTTTTGTTTATAGTTTTATAATAAAAAAAAAAGTGCGTGTAAAAATTGTCTGTTAACAAACAACCGGATTTTGACGGTGAAAGCAAAACATGTCCTTTTGAATCTAGGTCTTACCTGGGGTGCTTATTGGTGTCTTGCTCAAAAAAAAAAAAAAAAAAAAAGAAAGAAATTTCTTATATGGAAAGAAAAAAGAGAGAAAGAAAGAAAAAAAAATTCTGATGTAGAAAAAAAGAACAAAAGAAAAAAAAAATTCTTATATGGAAATAAAAAAAAAAGAAGAAAGAAAGAAAAAAAAAAAAAGAAAGAACAAAAGAAAGTTCTGATATGGAAAGAAAGAAAGAAGAAAAGAATAATAGTTCTTATATGAAAAGAAAGAAAGAAAGAAAAAAAAAAAAAAAAAAAAAGAAAGTTTATATATGAAGAAAGAAAAAAGAAAGAAAGAAAGAAGGTTATTTCCTATAACTCCAACATAAAGAAGGGAAACCAATCTGATTGACTGATAAATTATTCATTTTCCCTTTAAACTAAACCCTAACCCTAACCCCAACCCCGTCTTCTTTTTTCTTAGTAGATCAATCAATAAATAAATAATTTATCAGTTAATCAGAGTGGTTCCCCTTTTTTATGTTGGAGTTATAGGAAATAACCCGAAAGAATTAATTTTATAAAAAAAACAGATTATTATACACAGATTTGAAAAATTAAATTGCTTAAAAACAAAATATTTTTAAAGGGTTTCAAAAATATACCTTTAAGCCATAAATCATCACGAAGTTCTTCAGCCAAAAGCAGAGCCCCATGATCTCCAATAAGGGGATTGTTATTAAGGGTGATACGACGCAACCCTGACATTCTCTCCAAGTCGGGTCGTCTGTATCGGAGGCTATCCTTCCATGCCTCACCATGACGACACATTGCTTGATGCTGGAAAAAACAAAAGGCTCATATCAAATTTATCATAAATACTAATGGTCAAGGAACATTTAGATTTTTGGGACTGTTGTCCTCATCTTTATTGTTATATACACAACATTTCGGCCAATGTGCCCTCCCGGTCTACTTCAGGTGTTTCTTGTCGAACTGATGCAACACATCTCTATTTGTCTGAATTTTTGAGATGAGCCTTGATAATTTGTATTATTTAGATTTTTCAGACTATTGTCCTCATCTTTATTGTTATATACACATAATGTTTCGGCCAATGTGCCCTCCGGCCATCTTCAGATGTTTCTTGTTGAACTGATGCAACACATCTCTATTTGTCTGGTTTGGTTTGTTTTACGGCATATCAACCTCAGTGGGTCATTTAATGCTGATAAAGTTTTGAAATAAATTCATTCTTAATGGATAATACAATTTTGTTTATAAACTCATGTTTTTCTATTTAACCCATAGATGGGACCCTAACAGGTACTAACACTCCGGGTCAGAGTGGACCAGGGAGCAATGGTGATGAAGGGGTGCTCCACATTCCCCAGACCTCCAGAAATGGAACCTCACCATCAGATAGAGTTTAACGTCATTCCCAGGACATGTAGACCCTCAGTCACTGCCTTCTAGTACCCATGTGATAAAAAGGGTTGGGGCTTGCCAGAAGGGCAATAGGGTTGAGGCAATCATATAGATGCTAGGGCTTGACGTGACCAGCCGATTGATCAGAGGAGGCCTCTCCAATCACCCGTCTAGCCAAAGAAAGGGCCAAAGTGGAGTATTGCAAGTCATGGACTGCTCAACCACCTGGGTTCTATCCTTAAACATCACAGGTCGCCACCCACGGCCAACAGGTGGCCCCATTGCAGAGGTGCAGGCAGTGCATTCTAATGCCCTAGCCAACATGTGGAGTGATGAAGAGGTACTCCACACTCCCCAGAGCTTCAGGATTGGAACTTGTGAGGGAGTACAACTCTATGTCCAAAAACCCACTTTGGGAGACCAACTTTAAGGAAGTCTAGAAAGGAACAAGTCATTGTGTCCTGATTACACATTGGTCACACAAGACTAACACACTCCTATATACTCAAACAAGAACAATAACAGAGTGTGAAACATGTCAAACACCTTTGACAGTTAAACACTTATTTATGGAATGCATGTTTTTTGCTCACATCAAAAAACGTTATTTTAAAGCAAACAATATGAACGATCTATTTGAAAATGTCAACATAGAAGACATTCTGTCCTTTTTAAAGGAAACAAAATTATACCATAGAATATAGACATGATCTTAATACCATGTAACATAATCCCCAATGATGCTAACACATTGTTAAAAGCAATTACTACAAAAGTATAAATATAACTACACAACATATATTACTTCCTAACCGTTAGTCATGGCATAACCCCAGACGGGTTGATATGCCGTTAAAATCAATCAATCAACCAACAATCTAAGTCCAAGTGGACCTGGGAGTAATGCTTAAGGAGGAAGTTTTAAAGTTTTAAATGAGTGAAATAATTGACCAATGAAAAACTCACTGGAATAAATGTGCTAAAAGCCAAGGAGGGGGGGACATCTTTTTTTTTTAGTGCTATCAAAAAAAAAAAAATTTTTTTTTTTTTTTACAACCAAGCTAAAAAGGTCACCCTAAACATGAAACGACAAAATATGGTAGATCCAAAGTGACCAAATCTTTTGAAGAAAGTAAAAAAAAAAAAGAGTATTTTTCTCTCTTGAGGAGGAGAAGGGTCCACGTAAAAAGTCAGGCACAACATTTCAGACATTTTTGTGTCGCGTTTAGTCACCAAGTCTAAATGTTACCAACTCAAAAACGTTTTTATCAAAGAAATCTCCAGACTATCCGATTATGTTCATCCGACAAAAAGACAAAAAAAAAAGACAAAAAAAATCTTCACAACTCCAAAGGTCAACAAGGACAAAAGAGAGAGAGAGAGAGAGAGAGAGAGAGAGAGAGAGAAAAGAAAAGAAATAAAAAAAGAAACAAAAAATATACGTCTAAAGTTTCCCAGTATTTTTGTTCTTCGTTCTTTTTGTGAATGGAAAGCCAATTGATATTTGGGAAAGTTTAAACGCTCAAAACTTCTTTCGACTTTGAAGTTGACAAAAATACACAGTTGTGTACACAATACGCACACAGCAATACACAGCAATCAAAAGTTTTCAATTATACACAA
The DNA here is from genome assembly GCA_023376005.1 of Doryteuthis pealeii. Classification (NCBI taxonomy): domain Eukaryota; kingdom Metazoa; phylum Mollusca; class Cephalopoda; order Myopsida; family Loliginidae; genus Doryteuthis; species Doryteuthis pealeii. The sequence continues at coordinate 13,480,249 of CM042182.1, forward strand.
CTTATTTGTGTACACAATACACACACAGCTATACACAGCAATCGAAAGTTTTCAGCTATACACAATTTGTGTACACAATACATACATAGTTATACGCTGTGTATAACTATATATAATTGGAGATTTTCATCTATACACAACTTATTTGTGTACACAATACACACAGCTATACACAACAATTGGAGGTTTTCATATGTGCACAACATATTTGTGTACGCAATACACACAGCTATACACAACAATCAAAAGTTTTCAACTATACACAACTTATTTGTGTACACAATTCATACACAGTTATACACAGCAATTGGAGATTTTCATCTGTACACAACTTATTTGTGTACACAATATACACAGCTATACACAACAATCGAAAGTTTTCATCTATACACAACTTATTTTGTGTACGCAATATACACAGATATACACAGCAATCGAAAGTTTTCAACTATACACAACTTATTTGTGTACACAATACACACAGCTATACACAACAATTGGAGGTTTTCATATGTGCACAACATATTTGTGTACGCAATACACACAGCTATACACAACAATCAAAAGTTTTCAACTATACACAACTTATTTGTGTACACAATTCATACACAGTTATACACAGCAATTGGAGATTTTCATCTATACACAACTTATTTGTGTACGCAATACACACAGCTATACACAACAATTGGAGATTTTCATCTGTACACAACTTATTTGTGTACACAATACACACACAGATATACACAGCAATTGGAGATTTTCAACTATACACAACTTATTTGTGTACGCAATACACACATAGTTATACACAACAATCGAAAGTTTTCAACTATACACAACTTATTTGTGTACACAATTCATACACAGCTATACACAACAATCAGAGGTTTTTCCTCTGTACACAACTTATTACTTGTGTACACATATATAAAGCTATACACAGCAATTAGAAGTTTTCATCTATATACAACTTGTTATTTATGTAAACAATACACACATTTATACACACAAATAATATATAGACATATACACAGACAATATATGCACACATATTCATACACACAAACAATATACACACACATTCACACAAACAATATACACACACATACATACACACAAATAATATACACACACATACATACACACAAATAATATACACACACATACATACACACAAATACATACACACAAAAAATATACACACGCATACACACAAACAATATACACACACATACACACAAACAATATACACACACATACATACACACAAATAATATACACACACATACATACACACAAACAATATACACACACAAACAATATATACACACATACATACAAACAAACAATATACACACACAAATAATATACACACACATACATACACACAAACAATATACACACACAAACAATATATACACACATACATAATATACACACATATACATACACACAAACATATATACACATAAACATAATATAGACACACATATATAATATATACACATAAACATATAATATAGACACACACACACACACACAAACAATATATACACATAAACATATAATATAGACACACACACACACACATATATATAATATATACACATAAACATGTAATATAGACACATACACACAACATATATATATATATATATATATATATATAGGAGTGTGTTTGAAATAGTGAGTCCATCTGTTCCGTGAATAAAATCTTTTTTGAGTTGGGTTCTTTTGGAATGTTCTTATATATGTGAGGAAGGGTTCTTGGGAGTTGTGTGTATATCCATATATGTACACATATAAATGTATGTGTGTGCATACACATATGTGTGTGAGTGTGTGTATCTCGGTAGCATACATTTATATGTGTACATATATGGATATACACATAATTCCTAAAAACCCTTCCTCACATATATAAGAACATTCAAAAAGAACCCAACTCAAAAAAGATTTTATTCACGGAACAGATGGACTTGCAACTTCTAACACACTTCTCTACCCGGATTATAGTGGCCTGTCAAATCCTCAAAAAATCTTTTAATTTAAAATTTTTTTAAATAATGATCTCTTTAAAAAAAAACTCTCTAAAAACAATTTCTTCAAACCAGAAATTTTCTCCTGACGATGACCTAAGGTCGAAACTAGTTGAGAATAAATAACATATAAGAAATATTCTTGTTTGTCTTTCAATTAAATTTCATTTAACTAAAAATGCCATAACAAGACGACAACTACTTCAGTTCCAATGTTCTTCTGAAAAATAGATTTTATCTCGAAATATCAAGAATAAAATACAGGTTAACAAACAACACCATTGTTACCTTATTATATTTTTTTTTACACCTGCATTGTGATAGCCTTCAAAATCAACCTCAAACCAATATATACACAATGCTTCAAGCAAATTATAAAACTCTCTTTTTATATATATATATATATATATATATATATAGAGAGAGAGAGAGAGAGAGAGAGAGAGAGAGAGAGAGAAAGAGAGAGGCGCATGGGCTAGTGGTTAGAGTCGTGGGAAATGGACTCGTCGATTCGAGTTCAATTCCTAGATGAAGCTGCATTTCACATAGCGCTAATACCCTTGGGAAAGGTATGAATCTATATATTCTCCCTCCAGCTATGGGTTAAATAGTAGGGCAGACTGGGCCCTTCAGCTTTGGGTAGGTAACCAGTCTAGGAGAGGGATAACTCTGAATTCAAAATTCCTGAGGTCGGTCGTTGATTGGGTTGTGGCAACCCTTGATGCACCAATTCTTTCCTATCGATTGTGCCAAAAAGTGTGGATGGTCCAACACAAGCCTTCACCACTATAAACAAATCACTGTGTGGGTGTTCATTTTGTGTGTGAACCCTCATGCATCGAAAATCGACGAGAGAGTACATAATATATATACGCACACACACACACACACATATATATGCAGTGTTACCTGCAATAAAGAAACCAGCAAAAATTAAAAAAACAACAAACCAACAACCCCTACCCTTGTGCTGGTAGGGAGGGGAGTGATGGCGCTTCTGCCGAGATCTGATCGAGATTGATTTAGTTAAAAAGTTAATAAAAATGTCAGCAGTCAGCTTTTCTGAAATGTGCTGAATGTCAAGACAGTTTATTTCATGTCTGGTTGTTGTTTGAGACCCAGCACCTGACTAGGGCAAATGACACTCACAAAATCACCCACATGGAGAGAGAGAGAGAGAGACGAGAGAGAGAGGAGAGAGAGAGAGAGAGAGAGAGAGAGAGAGAGAGGGGGAGAGAGAGAGAGAGAGAGAGAGAGAGAGAGAAGAGAGAGAGAGAGAGAGAGAGAGAAGAGAAGAGAGAGAGAGGAGAGAGAGGGGGAGAAAAGAGAGAGAGGGGGAGAGAGAGTGAGAGAAAGAGAGAGAGAGAGGGGGAGAGAGAGAGGGGAGAGAGAGATGAGAGAGAGAGAGTAGAGAGGGAGAGGAGAGGGAGTGAGAGTGAGGAGAGTGAGAGAGAGAGAGAGAGAGAGAGAGAGAGAGAGAGAGAGACACACACACACAAATGAAAAAGTTCAAAAGTTTCATGAACCTGATCACCTCACACAAAACATTTCATTCCATTTTTTTTAGAAGAAGAAAAAATTACACACACATCCATCCATACATACACATACCAGGAAGCATAGAAAATATATAAAAAGTAATAAAAACCAAAAAAAAAACAGAGTTCTAATAATATAAGCATTGTTTTGTCATTGGTTCACTTTATATATATATATATATATATATTTTTTTTTTTGTGAACTGATTTGACATTTTTCTCTGACCCAAACACCATGGAGTGAATGAGCTCTGATGATGATTTTTGTAAAATCGAAATATTGATCAGTATCAGCTATGATTATATTATAAATTGTTTTCTTCTTTAACAGCATTGTGTGGTGTTTTCATTCTACCTTTTCATACTCATATATATATATATGTAAAAAAATGGAAATTGGAAATGAATGTGACAATATGAGGAAGAATGAATAAAGAAAAGAAAGAAATAGAATTGATAATAAAAGATGAATTTAATCAATATCACTTACACATGTGTTTCGGTCAGTTTATCTGTGTGAAAATATTTCGCACACAGAGAAGATTCGACCTTCATCAGAGTGAAATTTTATTTTGAATGAAAAATAAAATTTCACTCAAATTTTTACTCATAAAATATATTTATATATATACGCGCTACTATATATATATAATTATATATATATATATATATATATATATATTTTGGAGGATATGTGCTTAATTGAAGTCATACCTTATTTTGAAAATTAATTAGTTAATAATTAATGAATTTAGGCGGGCATATGTCAGCTTGACAGTCGAGATTTCGAGTCACACACGGAGCAGTCTCCCATGTCTCTAACCTTGCTGATGAGACCTAATAGGTCGAAATGTACGTTCAGGGATTGACATTTTCTCGATTTGTTTAGCCTTACATTTGAACATATATGCCCGCCTAAATTCATTAATATAAAAATAAACACAAGATCCGAATAGTTTTCTTCCTCTCTTCTTGACAGCAAAATTCGACTACGGTTTTTCTCCCCCCGGTCTGGGTGGCTAGGCCCTTAAATAATCAGTAACTGTTTACATCCAGGCTACTCACTCTGCACTGCCCGTACGGAATTTCTATATTCAACAGTATTTCAATTACGAGGAGTGTGGTGAGTACAATTTCTGTAGTCACTCGCCACACTCCTCCCCCTCGCACAGACCAAATATATCTTTGTTTGTGGAGGTTGGGAAACTGCTCGTCCACAAATTCTAGAAGACGATGATTTTGCTATATTGGTTTTGAAACTAATTAAAAAAAGAAAGAAAAAAAAGAAAGAAAAAAAAAAGAAAGAAAAAAAGAAAGAAAAAAGAAGGAAAAAAAGAAGAAAAGAAGAAAAAAAAGAGAAAAAAAGAAAAAAAAAGATGAAAGAAAAAAAAGAAGAAAAGAAACAAAAAAAGAAAAAGAAAACAAAAAAAGAAAGAAAAAAAGAAAGAAAAAAAAAGGAGAAAAAAGAAACAAAAAAAAAGAAACAAAAAAAAAAGAAACAAAAAAAAAGAAACAAAGAAACAAAAAAATAAAGAAAAAGAAAGAAAAAAAACAAAAAAAAAGGAGAAAAAAAAAAGAAAACAAAAAAAAAGAAAACAAAAAAAAAAAAGAAAAAAAAGAAACAAAAAAAAAGAAGAAAGAAACAAAAAAAAAGCTTTAATTTTTGATAATTGACTTTGTCCGTCTCAGACAATGAACGATTAAAGATTACAAATTAAAAATGTAATTGGCTTTTTATTGCTGCGATAAATAAAACGTGAGAGACTTTGATTATTGCAGTCAGTTGATTATTCACTTCAGTTGAGATGAAAAGAAGAGAAAGGAAAAAAAGGTTCTAATTAACTCTTAACATTCTGTTGAGAATTTTATAAGTCCAGATAAGGATTCTATAAAGAATTTATCAATAAATGGCTAAAAATGACCTCTTTTCAATTAGATTAACGATGTATTGCCCTTTAATGAAAAAAAAATGTATAAAATAAAAAAAAGAAAAAAAAAAAAAAAAAAAAAACAAAAAAAAAATGTGACAAAAGAGGACCTCATAAGACTTCTCAATATGTTTTTAAATAATACTATTGTAACAAAGATCCGAGCCCGGTTCCCATAGTAGGATTTATCAAAAAAATAGGTAAAATATGGCCTTATACATTTAAAGTACTTGTGTATATCCACTTAATCAAAAAGACTTTCAATAAATATCATGTTCAGATATTACAATTAAAACAAAGTCCAGCAGCCTGCCATACATATTAAGGAATATTATCAATACAAGGAGTCTAGAGAAGAGAGCCATTATTGATATAAAGTCTACCTGTTAGTTTACCCATAATCAAAGTAATCTAAACTATGTTATATTATAACATTAAAACAAAAAGATACCAAGAGCCCAAACAACTATTAGGATATCAACAAATGTGCCTAAAAAAATGGTCCTTCATTTAATAGTACTGTTTTTCCTTAAAATTCGAAAGACTTCAATATAATATGTATTAGTATAACAA
>CM042182.1:13486429-13517642 GCA_023376005.1 Doryteuthis pealeii
CCTCTCTCCTCTCAATCTGTTCATCTCTCTCTGCTCAATCTGTTCTATGCTCTCTTTCTCTTTCTCTCAATCTGTTACTCTCTCTCTCTCTCTCTCTCTCTCCTCTCTCAATCAGATATTCTCTCTCTCCTCTCTCTCTCCTCTCTCTCTCTCTCTCAATCTGTTCACCTCTCTCTCTCAATCTGTTCATCTCCCCTCTCTCTCTCCGTTCATCTCTCCCTCTCTCCTTCATGTTTCCATCCTCCCTCTTTCCCATCTATCTACCCCAGTCTGTCACCCCCCTCCCTCCATTCAACCATTTATTTACAAAGTCTAATGACCAACAAAAAACAACAATATTTCATTTTCTTTCTTCTTATCTCTCTAAAAGATTTCTTAATAATTTCAAATTTACATTTTCAAATCCCAACAAAAGGAAAAAGAAAACACAAAAAACAAAAACAAAAAAACAAACAAACAAAAAAACAAAACAATTGACTCATTTCGATCAAATCAATTTCATTGAATTGATTCAGCAAAGAACAACAACATTCAAACCACAAAAATGATCTCCCCATCTCGACTGCAAAGTGGTAATATTCAACTATTGACTAAAAAAAAATAAATAAATAAAAAGCATCATCATCATTACCAACAGCAGGAGCAATAAAAATAAAATCACCTTTTAACAAAATGATAACTCTTGAATATAGACAAATTTCAGTCATGAATTACAATGTAATTTGAAAACCATTGAAAATAAATTGGAGTAGTGAAAACAAATTATGGAACTAGCACACTTAGAGGATGTTTATTAGGGTTTTTTTTATAGTAAAAATCATTGTCCCAATGCATTTTCATAATACTAAATCATTGTCCAATGCATTTTCATTAGTAAAAATCATTTCGTCCAATGCATTTTCATAGTAAAAAATCATTTCCAATGCATTTTTATTAGTAAAATTCATTTTCAATGCATTTTATAGTAAAAATCAAATGCATTTTATAAGTAAAATCATTTCCAAGCATTTTTTAGTAAAATCATTTCCAATGCATTTTTATAGTTAAAAATTCATTTCCCAATGCATTTTTATAGTAAAATCATTTCAAATGCATTTTTATAGTTAAAAATCATTTCCACAATGCATTTTTATAGTAAAAATCTTTCAATGCATTTTTATAGTAAAAATCATTTCCTATGCATTTTATAGTAAAACATTGTCCATTTTCATAATAAAATCATTGTCCATTGCCTTTTCATAGTAAAAATTTATTGTCCAATGCATTTTATAGTAAAATCATTGTCCAATGCTTTCTCATAGTAAAAATCATTTCCAATGCATTTTCATGTAGCATTTTCTAAGTAAAATCATTGTCCAATGCATTTCATAGTAAAAATCATGCTCCAATGCATTTTCATTAAGTAAAAATCATTTCCAATGTTTTCATAGTAAAAATTCATTGTCCAATTGCATTTCCATAGTAAAACATCATTTTCCAATGCATTTTTCTAGTAAAAAAATCATTGTCCAATGCATTTTCATAGTAAAATCATTGTCCAACTGCATTTTTCATAGTAAAATCATTTCCAATGCATTTCTAAGGGAGTGCCAATCCACCGTAAAAACTAGACCCTTAAATACAGACGACGATCCAATCAGAATTGAAGAAAGAAAAAATGGTGACATCAAAGCTGTTGTGGAGCCTTGCCATCAGTTGTAATTTAATGTCATACCCAGGACACCCATTTTAGGGGGTTCTAAGCCCCCACTGACAGGGTGGAGTACATTTGATTCCCTCGAAAAATCAAATCACTTTATAACCGAGAGAGAGAGATATATGGGACCCTAACATATACCACTACTCTGGGTCAGAGTGGACCTGCATGTAATGGCAATGAAGGAATACTCCACATGCCCCAGATCTTCAGAACTGGAGCTTTGCCATCAGATGTAGTTTAGTGCCATATTCAAGACGCCCCCTTTTTGGAGGGGTGGGGACTCTTACCCCTCTGCAGAGGTTACAGTTAGTGTATTGTAAGCCCCATTGATAGAATGGACTAAATTCAATTTCCTTCTAAAAAGCAAGTCACTTATAACTTACAAAGAACCCAACATTGTTTTTTTTGTATTAGATGAGAGAGAGAGAGAGAGAGAGAGAGGAAGAGAGAGAGGCGAGAGCAAGAGGGAAAAAGAGAAGGAGAGCAAGAGAGAGAAAAAAGGAAGGAGGAGGCAAGAGAGAGGAAAAGAAGGGAGCAAGAAAGAGAGAGAGAGGGAGGCAAAGAGGAAAAAGAGAAGGAGGCAAGAGAGAGAAAACGAGACGGAGAGCAACTGAGAGGAAAAAGAGAGGAACAGCAAAAGAGAGAAAAAGCGAGGAAAGAGAGAGAGAGAAGCAGAAGAGAGCAAAGAAAGAGATTCAAGAGATGAGAGAGAAGGAGAGCAAGAGAGAGCAAAAAGAAGGAGAGCAGAGAGAGAGAAAGAGAAGGAGAGCAAGAGAAGAAAAAGAGAAGGAGAGCAGAGAGAGAAAAGAGAATGAGAGCAAGAGAGAGAAAGAGAAGGAGAGCAAGAGAGAAAAAGAGAAGGAGGCAAAGAGAGAAAAAGAGAAGGCGAAAGCAAAAGAGAAAAAAGAGAAGGAGAGCAAGTGAGAGAAAAGGAAGGGAGAGCAAGAGAGAGAAAAAGAGAAGGAGAGCAAGAGAGAGAAAAAAGAGAAGGAGAGCAAGAGAAGAGAAAGGAGGAGACAAGAGAGGAAAAATGAGAGGGGGAAGAGAGAGAGAAAAAGAGAAGGAAAAGCAAGTGAGAGAGAGCAAAGGAAAACGAGAAGGAGAGCAAGAGAGAGAAAAAGAGAAGGAGAGCAAGAGAGAGAAAAAGAAGAAGGAAGAGCAAAAGAGAGGAAAAAAGGAAGGAGAGCAAGTGAGAGAAAGAGAAGTGAGGAGCAAGAGAGAGAAAAGAGAAGGAGAGAAGGAAAGCAAAAGAGGAAAAAAGAGAAGGAAGCAAAGAGAGAAAAAGAGAAGGAAAGCAAAGAGAGAAAAAAGAGAAGGGGAAAAGCAAAGAGGAAAGAGAGGAGAGCAAGAGAGGAAAAAGAGAAGGAGAGCAAGAGAGAGAAAAAAGAAAGGAGAGCAGAGAGAAGACAAAGAAGAGAGAGCAAGAGAGAGAGAAAGAGAAGGAGAGCAAGAGAGAGAGAAGAAAGGAGAGAGAGAGAGAAAAAGAGAAGGAAAGCAAAAGAAGAGAAAAGAGAAGGGAGCAAGTGAGAGAAAAGAGAAGCTGAGAGCAGACGAAGAAAAGGAGAAGGAGCAGCAAGAGAGAGAAAAAGAGAAGCAAAGCAAAGAGAGAAAAAGAGAAGGAGAAGCAAGTGAGAGAAAAAGAGAAGGAGAGCAAGAGAGAGAGAAAAAGAGAAGGAGAGCAAGTGAGAGAAAAGAGAAGGAAAGAGCAATAAGAGAGAAAAAAAAAGGAGGCAGAGAGAGAAAAAGAAAGGAAGCAAAAGAGAGAAAAAGGAGGGAGCAAGAGAGAGAGAAGGAGAGCAAGTGAGAGAAAAAGAGAAGGAGAGCAGAGAGAGAAAAGAAGGAGAGCAAGAGCAAGAGAGAGGAAAAAGAGAAGGAGCAAGACGAGAGAAAGAGAAGGAAAGCAAAAGAGAAAAAAGAAGAGGAGCAGAGAGAGAAAAGAGAAGGAGAGCAAGAGAGAGAAAAAGAGAAGAAGCAAAAGAGAGAAAAAGAGAGCAGGAGCACAGAGAGAAAAAACGGAGAAGGAGAGCAAGAGAGAGAAAAAAGAGAAGGAAAGCAAAAGAGAGAAAAGAGAAGGACCAAGAGAGAGAAAGGAGGAAGGAGAGCAGAGACTGAGAAAAAGAGAAGGAAAGCAAAAGAGAGAAAATGGAAGGGAGAAGAGAGAGAAAAAAAGAGAAGGAGGAGCAAGACGAGAGAAAAAGAGAAGGAAGCAAAAGAGAGAACAAGAGAGGGAGGAGCAGCGAGAGAGAAAAAGAGAAGAGAGCAAGAGAGAGAAACAAAAGAGAAGGAGCAAAATAGAGAAACAGAAGAAGGAAGCAAGAGGAGAGAACAAAGAGAAGGAGGCAAGAGAAGAAAAATAGAGGAAAGCGAAGAGAGAAAAAAGAAGGAGCAGAGAGAGAAAACGAAGAAGGAGAGCCAAGCGAGAGAGAAAGAGGACAAAAGAGAGAGAAAATGAGAAAGAGGAAGAGAAAAAGAGAAGTGGAGAGCAAGAGAGAGAAAAGAGGAAAGCAAAAGAGAGAAAAAGAGAAGGAGCAAGAAGAGAAACAAGAGAAGAGAGAGCAAGAGAGAGAAAGAGAGGAAAGCAAAAGAGAGAAAAAGAGAAGGAGAGCAAGAGAGAAAAGAGAAGGGAGAGCAGAGAGAGAGAAAGAGCAAGAGAGCAAAGAGTAGAGAAAAAAGAGAAGGTAGAGCAGAGAGAGAGAGAAGGAGCAGCAAGAGAGAGAGAAAGAGAAGGAGACAAGGAGAGAAAAAGAGAAGGAGAGCAAGAGAGAAAAAAAGAAGGAAAGCAAAAGAGAGAAAAAGAGAAGGAGAGCAGTGAGAGAAAAAGAGAAGGGAGAGCAAGAGAGAGAGGAAAAAGAGAAGGAGAGCAGAGAGAGAAAAAGAGAGGAGAGCAAGAGAGAGAGAAAGAGAAGGAGACAGCAGAGAGAGAAAGAGAAGAGAGGCAAGAGAGGCAGAAAAAAGAGAAGAAAGCAAAAGAGAGGAAAAGAGAAGGAGAGCAAGCGAGAAAAAGAGAAGGAGAGCAAGAGAAGAGAAAAGAGAAGAGAGAGCAAGAGAGAGAAAAAGAGAAGGAAACAAAAGAGAGAAAAGAGAAGGAGAGCAAGTGAGAGAAAAAGAAGGAGAGGCAAGAGAGAGAAAGAGAAGGAGAGCAGTGAGAGAAAAAAGAGAAGGAAAGCAAAAGAGAAAAAGAGAAGGAAGCAAAAGAGAGAAAGAAGAGAAAGAAAGCAAAGAGAGAAAAATGAGAAGGAAAGCAAAAGAGAGAAAAGAGAAGGAGAGCAAGTGAGAGAAAGAGAAGGAGAGCAAGAGAGAGAACAAAGAGAAGAGCAAGAGAGAGAAAAAGAAAGGGGCAAGAGAGAGAGAGAAAGAGAGAGGAGAGCAAGAGAGAGAGAAAAGAGAAGGAGGAGCAAGAGAAGAGAAAAAAAGAAGAAAGCAAAAGAGAGAAAAAGAGAAGGAGAGCAATGAGAGAAAAGAGAAGGAGAGCAAGAGAGAGAAAAGAGAAGGAGAGCAAGAGAGAGAGAAAAAGGAAGAAAGCAAAAGAGAGGAAAAAGAGAAGGAGAGCAAGTGAGAGAAAAAGAGAAGGAGAGCAAAGAGAGAGAAAAGAGAAGGAGAAGGAGAGAAGCAAAAGAGAGAAAAAGAAGGAGAGCAGAGAGAAAAAAGAGAAGGAAAGCAAAAGAGAGAAAAAGAGAAGGAGCAAGAGAGAGAAAAAGAGAAGAGAGCAAGTGAGAGAAAAAGAGAGGAGGCAAGAGAGAGAAAAAGAGAAGGAGAGCAAGAGAGAGAAAAAGAGAAGGAGAGCAAGAGAGAGAAAAAGAGAAGGAAAGCAAAAGAGAGAAAAAGAGAAGGAGCAAGAGAGAGAAAAAGGAAAGGAGCAAAAGAGAGAAAAAGAGGAAGGAAAGCAAAGAGAGAAAAAGAGAAGGAGCAAGAGAGAGAAAAAGAGAAGGAGAGCAAGAGAGGAGAAAAGAGAAGGAAAAGCAAAAGAGAGAGAAAAGAGAAGGAGCAAGCAGAGAGAAAAAGAAGAGAGCAAGGAGAGAGAGAAAAAGAAAGAAGAAGGAAAGCAAAAGAGAGAAAAGAGAAGGAAGCAAGAGAGAGAAAAAGAGAAGGAGAAAGAGAGAAAAGAGAAGAAGCAAAAGAAGAAAGAGAAAGAGAAGAGAGAGGAAAAAGAGAGAGAGCAAGAGAGAGAAAAAGAGAAGGACAAAGAGAGAAAAAGAAGAGCAAGAGAGAGAAAAGAGAAGGGAGGAAGAGAGAGAAAAGAGAAGGAAGCAAAAGAGAGAAAAAAGAAGGAGCAGAGAGAGAAAAAGAGAAGGAGAGCAAGAGAGAGAAAAGAGAAGGAAAGCAAGAGAGAAAAGAGGAAGGAGCAAAGAGAGAAAAAGAGAAGGAGAGCAGGAGAGAGAAAAGAGAAGGAAAGCAAAAGAGAGAAAAGAGAGGAGCAAGAGAGAGAAAAGAGAAGGAGAGCAAGAGAGAGAAAAGAGAAGGAAAGAAAAGAGAGAAAAAGAGAAGGAGAGCAAGAGAGAGAAAAAGAGAAGGAAGCAAGGAGAGAGAAAAAGAGAAGGAAAGCAAAAGAGAGAAAAAGAGAAGGAGCAAGAGAGAGAAAGAGAAGGAGAGCAAGAGAGAGAAAAGAGAAGGAGAGCAAGAGAGAGAAAAAGAGAAGGAAGCAAGAGAGAGAAAAAGAGAAGGGGAGCAAGAGAGAAAAGAGAAGGAGAGGCAAGAGAGAGAAAAAGAAAGGAGAGCAAGAGAGAGAAAAAGAGAAGGATAGCAAAAGAAAGAAAAGAGGAGAGAGAGAAATGGAGAAAAGAGAGAGAAAAGGAAAAGGGGGAGACCAAGAGAGAAAAAGAAAGAGAGAGAGAGAGAGAGAGAAAAAAGGAGAGCAAGAGAGAATAAGGAGAAAGGAAGACAGAAGTAGAAAGCAACAAAGAAAGAGAGAGAGAGAGAGAAGAGAGGGCGAGAGAAATGAGCATGATAGAGCAAGAAAGAGAAGGAGAAGCAGAGAGAGCAAAAGAGAGAAGGAAAGCCAGAGAAGGACAAAGAGAGAGAGAGAGAGAGAGAGAGAGAGAGAAAACAAAATCAAAACTAAAAACACGTTCTTAAACCAAACCTATGTTGGGGGCCATTTTGTGTAAAATTCAGTTAGCCAAAAAACCAAAAAACAAAAAAAAACAAGAAAAATCAATCATTGATTGCTAGGGGGGGCCGTGAAGCCGTGGGGCCCTGGGGGATTGGGGGGTGGGGTCAGGACTTGAGCATCAACTGACATGCCAAGAATTGTTGTTGTCCATGAATATCAAATTACATTAGACAGATAAATGGCTTTTATTCAATTCAAAAAGAGAGACAAAGAGAAAGAGAGAGAGAGAGAGGAGAGAGAGAGAGAAAGAACGAGAGAGAGAGAGAGGAGAGAAGAGAGAGAAAGAACGAGTGAGAGAGAAAGAACGAGTGAGAGAGACAGAGGGATAGAGAGAAAGAATGTTGCTCCCTTGATTCTTTAGATCAAGATGATTCCTACCAAAGAGAGAAAGAGACAGAGAGAGAGAGAGAGAGAGAGAAAGAGAGAAGAAGAAAGAGAGAAGAAAAGAGAGACAGAGGGATAGAGAGAGAAAATGTTGCTTCCTTGATTCTTTAGATTAACAAGATCATTCCTACCAAAGAGAGAGAGAGAGAGAGAGAGACAGAGGGGAAAGAGAGAGAGAGGGGGGAAGAGAGGAGAGGGGGAAAGAGAGAGAGAGAAAGAAAGTGAGAGACAGAGGGATAGAGAGAAAGAATGATTCCTACCAAAGAGAGAGAAAGAGAGAGACAGAGGGGAAGAGAGAGAAAGAGAGAGAGACAGAGGGGAAAGAGAGAGAGAGAAAGAAAGTGAGAGATAGAGGGATAGAGAGAAAGAATGATTCCTACCAAAGAGAGAGAAAGAGAGAGAGACAGAGGGGAAAGAGAGAGGGAGAGAGAGAGAGGGGGGAAGAGAGAGAAGGAGGGGGGATGAAAGAGAGAAAGAGGGGGAAGAAAGAGGGGGAAAGAAAGAACATTGCTTCCTTGATTCTTTAAATTAACAAGATCATTCCTACCAAAGAGAGAGAGAGAGAGAGGAAAGAGAGAGAGAAGAAGAGAAAGAGAGAGAGAGAGACTTTGATTCTTTAGATCAACAAAATCACAGAGAGAGAGAGAGAAGAGGCAGAAAAGAGAGAGAGAGAGGAAGAGAGGGGGGGGCAGAAAGAACTTGCTTCCTTGATTCTTTAGATTAGCAAGAATCGGACAATTCCTACCAAAGGGAAAAATGCAAATATTGTAATCAAATCCGTTGTTATAATATCATTAGGAAATGGCGCTCAGCAGAAGCCGACAAGTCTAGAAATCAGTCAACCATAAAGCAAAGGAAATCGTATTGTCTCTCGATATCAATTATCTTTAACTATCAGGGGGTACCCGGTTATGTTCTAAGGGGGCAGGAGATAAAAGAAAAATGTTTTAATGATACAATTCTTATATACGAGGATCATCCAATAGTTTCTTAGACTGGTTAGCCCTGTCGGCTGAGACTTTAGAATATACAGAGTGCACCTCTGAAGAGCTGTAAGACCCTGTGGGTTTTTTAAAAAAATATGAAAATAAAAATAAAATTAAAATAAAAAAAAAAAAAACAACAAACTTCCATGTGGCCTTGCCTGGAAGAACTCCTTTGCGCATGTCCGACAAAAAGGACTGACTCCCTACCCCAAAAAGGATACCTTGGCCATTTTGAATTTAGGCCGCACCTGAAGGCAGTCTTTTCCTGGCCAGGGGCATGTCCCCTTGCTATGGCTGACTATGCCACATTCAATAAAGCCTAAGTCGTAAAACTACCGGACCATATAACCATTAAGCACCCCAAGTGAGAGCTGTTTTGAAAGGAACACTTTTTGCTTTGCACCGTAAACTCCTGGTTGCTTGTTTTTTGCGTTAGAATTTCACTGTAAGATATTTTTAAGTTTGTTCATGTATATTTACAACCCAAAGGCAGGTTTTTATACTAAAATAGGTTTCAATTATAATAAAAAAATAGTTAGTTATTGATTACTTGGTCCCAACATCCTTTTATTTAAATAAACATAAAAAACTATTTTGTAAATAAAAACTATTTTCATTTAAATAAACATATCTGCATTTCTCTTCTGATTAAATAAAAACTATTTTAATATAAAAATGTGTCTTCATTAACTTCATCCCCAAATCCACCCTTCTCCCTTCTACTTTCTCTTCTATAAAACACATGTATGATGCTTTAATGATCAAATAAACGGTACTCTATGAGGAAGTTCGTCCCGGTCCCCTGCCTCCAAATTTGCTGTTCGGTGACGTATCAAATACCAATCCCAACTAGTACCGCTAGAGCGGTGTTACTTGAAAGAAAACAACCAACTCAAATAACAACCCCAACTATCGTATCGGCGCCTATTTGAAAAAGAAAAATTAGAATTGCGACAAAAAACGGCTTAATGTTTTTTTCTTTCGAATGGAAAAAATAAATAAACAAGAATTAAGACAAAAAAGAGCCCCCCCCCCCCTATCAAATATCGGACATATTCTGCCAAAATAAATTCAATGCCTGAAGAAGACAACAGATCAGAAACACGTGTAGCATATGTAAGATAAAAAGAATTTTTTTAAATTTTCTGAAAACATAAAACATTTTGCAGACCTTCTTTTTTATAAAAATATTGAATTTTCTCCCGTTGGAACCAGAACAACATTTTATATATATATATATATATATATATATATAGAGAGAGAGAGAGAGAGAGAGAGGGAAAGAGAAAGAGAGAGAGGGGGGGGGAAAGAGAGAGAGAGAGAGAAAAAGAGAGAAAGAGAGAGAGAGATAGCCATCTGCTTCTAAAAAGAGTAATAATTAGTTCCAGTATAAAATGATAAAAAGTCCCAAAGAAAATAAAAATCCATCTTTTACTGTCCATTTTTATTTCAGACACTCATTGATCCGCAACAAATAAAAGTTATAAAGCTTTCAAATTTACCAGACTTTTTTGCAGACCATCTTTCGTATAAAAAAAAATCCCCCCCACCCCCCCAAAAAAAAGAAAAATTCCAAAACATAACGAGGTTTCTCTAGATTAAATGCTAATTAGAGGATTTTGGCATTGATTTGCACAAGATGAAGAATCTTTGACCAGAGAAAAACAGGAATAAAATTCCAATAACAACTAGTGGCCAATTAAATTCTAAGCAACGTTACTATTTGGTGCCGCCAATTTGGTGCCGCCATTGTTTTGGTGCCAATTCAGTATGGCAATAATATTTTTGTTTTAAAACAAAAAATGAATTATGGGGGCGTATGGCGTAATGGTTATCGTCATAGAAAATGGACACACGCTAAAGCAACAATTCTTCCAGGCCGACATTAGGTTGCCCCGATGACGACTTTTTTACCCCTCTGCAGAAGCTGGTTTAACAGTTGGTAGAGTATCCACCTAGATTGGGTAATCTAATATGTGCAGTAAAGTAGGGAGCTGATGGTAGGTATGGCACTCTACTTCAGAAGCAAAAACAATCTCCCTGGTCTAGTGCTAGCGAAAAGGAGATAGACTCCTTTGCTGTCCAGCTGATACCAACAATAGATCACTCAGCCAACTTTACTTTATTTTTTTTCCATATACCTAGGGTAGTAATATCTCATCCACAGAAAGCGAAGTTAATACAAACATAGGAAAGGCATGGTTGGCCACAGATTATCAGTCATATGGAAATCGGATCTCACTGACAAGTTAAAGCGACAATTCTTCCAGGCTGCGGTCATATCAGTACTGCTGTATGCCTGCACCACTAGGACCCTAACAAAGTGCTTTGAGAATAAGCTAGATGGGAGCTGCACAAGAATGCTGAGTGCAGTCTTGAACAAGTCGTGGAAACAGCACCCTTCAAGGAAGTAGCTGTATGGCCACCTGTTTAACAGACAAGATAACCTTAGACCGGTTTAATACGATTAAAATCAATCAATAATAATACTAATAATGTTAAAGGTGAAAATATTCAGTTTTAAGTCACATTTATATTTATCCAACTCCTCTGTATGAGCAGGATGTGGCACAAGGTCAGTATTTAAACAGACATTAAGATGTTTGTTGTAACCAGTTGTATAAACAGACTAAACAGCAAAAGTCAAATTATCTTACCATTGTCAAATTCACATTTACCCAACCCCTCTGCACAAGCAGGATGTGACACAAGGTTAATTTCTTAAGCAGAGTTTAACCAGTTTGAATTTAGAGTTTTCCTTCTCCTAGACTGGTTGCCATACCAAGGTTAAAGAGCCCAGTCTACCCTACTATTTTACCCATAGCTGGAGGGAGGTCCAAGATTTAAACTTGAGCCACTCTATCCATTTCCTACAATGATAACCATTACACATGAGCGCCTCCAATTGATTTGCAAGAAAATAAATCTATTTTAAGCACTTTTTAAAGACTTTTTTTTTTCGTCAATTTTGACAACAAAAAAACAAAAACAACAGAAGACGGAGGGGCAGTGAAAAGATTAAAGACTATATTTAGCATTGAATAAGTTAAGCATTCGTTTGACAGCATCGAGAGAATAAGTGACACGAGGAATTATCGTTCCCTCCAAACTGTCAATCGAAAATCTACCCACAGACATTCTTAAAATTTTTTGTAAATCAATTTTGGATTTCAACTTAAAAATTTTTTTTAGAAATCTGTTTTTATCATTATTTCTACCTTGATGATTTTATACTGCACAACTTTCGGCAAAACAAAAATTATTTTGGTTCGAATTCAGAGTTTATCTTTTAGACTGGTTGCCTAACTAAAATTAAAGACCCCAGTCTGCCCTACTATTTACCTAAAGGTGGAGAGATAATAATTGGATTTATACCTTTCCCAATGGTATTAGGACTACATGAAATGCAAACAGCCTTGTACAGGATCTGAACTTGTCTTGATGTGTCCATTTCCAATAACGATAACCATTACACCATGAGCGCCTCCAATTGATTTGCAATAAAATAAATCTATATTAAGCACTCTATAAAAACCTTTTTTTTTTCGTCAATTTTGCCAACAAAAAAAACAACAGGTGGGGGTGGGGTGAAAAGATTAAAGACTATATTTGGCA
The DNA here is from genome assembly GCA_023376005.1 of Doryteuthis pealeii. Taxonomy (NCBI): domain Eukaryota; kingdom Metazoa; phylum Mollusca; class Cephalopoda; order Myopsida; family Loliginidae; genus Doryteuthis; species Doryteuthis pealeii. The sequence goes on from CM042182.1 coordinate 13,498,224, forward strand.
TTGAATAAGTTTAGCATTCGTTTGACAGCATCGAGAGTAAGAGACATGAGGAATTATCGTTGCCTGTAAACGTTAATGCCAATCGTAAATCTACTAACAGACATTCTTAAAATTTATTGTCAATCAATTACGGATTTCAACTTAAAAAAAAAAAAGATTTAAATTCTGGTTTTTCCATTATTTCTACATTGATGATTTCATACTGCACAACTTTCGGTAAAACAAAAATTATTTTGGTTCGAATTCAGAGTTTATCTTCTCTTAGACTGGTTGCCTAACTAAAATTAAAGACCCCAGTCCGCCCTACTATTTACCTAAAGATGGAGGGATAATAATTGGATTTATACCTTTCCCAATGGTATTAGGACTACATGAAAGGCAAACAGCCTCGTACAGGATCTGAACTTGTCTTACTGTGTCCATTTCTAATAATAATAACCATTACATCATGAGCGGCTCAAATTGATTTGCAAGAAAATAAATCTAATTTTAGCACTCTATAAAGACTTTTTTCCTTCAATTTTGACGATAAAAAAAAAAAACAAAAAAACAGAGGGGGGGGGGGGTGAAAAGATTAAAGACTATATTTGGTATTGAATAAGTTAAGCATTCGTTTGACAGCATCGAGAATAGTGACACCAGGAATTATCGTTGCCTGTAAATGTTAATGTCAATCGTAATTTACCTACAGACATTCTTAAAATTTTTTGCAAATCAATTTTGGATTTCAACTTAAAAAAATCAAAAAAAAAAAATCTGATTTTTCCATTATATCTACATTGATGATTTCATACTGCACAACTTTCGGCAAAACAAAAATTATTTTGGTTCGAATTCAGAGTTTATCTTTTAGACTGGTTGCCTAACTAAAATTAAAGACCCCAGTCTGCCCTACTATTTACCTAAAGGTGGAGGGATAATAATTGGATTTATACCTTTCCCAATGGTATTAGCACTACATGAAATACAAACAGCCTCATACAGGATCTGAACTTGTCTTACTGTGTCCATTTCCAATAATGATAACCATTACACCATGAGTGGCTCCAATTGATTTGCAAGAAAATAAATCTATTTTAAGCACTCTATAAAAACCTTTTTTTTTTTTTCCGTCAATTTTGCCAACAAAAAAACTCGACAGAAGGGGGGGGGGAGCAGTGAAAAGATTAAAGACTATATTTGGCACTGAATAAGTTAAGCATTCGTTTGACAGCATCGAGAATAAGTGACACGAGGAATTATCGTTGCCTGTAAATGTTAATGCCAATCGAAAATCTACCCACAGACATTCTTGAAATTTTTTGTAAATCAATTATGGATTTTTACATTTTTTTTTTTTTTTTTTTAAATTCTGGTTTTTCCATTATTTCTACCTTGATGATTTTATACTGCACAACTTTCGGCAAAATGAAAATTATTTTTTTCTTCATCGATTTTTTTTTTTTTTCTTAAATTTTTTTTTTTTTTTTTAAAAACCTGTTTTCCAATTTATTTTATTTCTTTGATCTAACTTAAGACATCCCGAACATTTCTTTTTAAATAATTCAATAACTTGTTTTTTTTTCTTTTCTATTTCTTTTCTTTTTTAATTTTTTCAATAAAAAATAAACTTTGATGTATTTTATTCTCTTTTAAGAAAGGAAAAAAAAAAAAAAAGAAAAGAAAAAAAAACCCAGATCACTCTATATTTGAATTATCTTACTTTTATGTGGGGCAGAAGTAAGAGAGCAGTATTACCATCATCATCATGTCACGCTGGCAGCACAGATATCCATGACTCCCTCTCCCCAACTATCCCTATCACTCATCACCTGGGAGGTCCTTTATACAGTATCCAGAATCAACAGAGCTGACTGATGTAGGTTTTTGCTGATCAGGCTACACTGGTGTGTCCCAGTGATGCTGATAGCTTTTTGATTTAGTGCGTCCTGGGATGCACATATTTGATTTGAATGAGTCCCCAGGAAAATTTATGGGTCCCAATTAAAGTTACTTAATAAATTGTAGGATTTTTATTTATGATCTGGGGAAACAACTAAAGCCGTCTAACTCCTACCTTGTAACCTATCCTATGTAATTCATTTCTAAGAAACTATTGAAATGTATTTACAGTTAGCTTGAAATGGTGAGGGAAGAAAAAAGAAAAACACTGGGATGCATGGATATGATTTTACTGTGTCCCTGTAGATTTTTGTGCGTCAGGGACGCAGGACGTGTACCTATCAGTATCTCTGATGTCCATATATTTGAATTATCTTCTAGGTGGAGCAGAAGTAAGGGAGCAGTCATCATCATTAAGTGGCACTGGCACTGATATCCAGGACTCTCTCTCTCTCTCTCTCTTTCTCTCCAACCAACCCTATCAGTGATTGCCTGGAAGTCCTTTCTCCCAGAATTCACACAGAGCTGATTGATATAGGGTTTTGCTGATCAGGCTGCACTGGTGTGTCCATATGTAGTTGTCCACAGTAGAATGTCATTCATGAGTTTGTCCTTACTTTTCTAGCATGTCTTGTTTGTCTTCCTCTGATGGCTTGTGTGATAGGGGGCAAGTGGCCATACAGCAGCCGTTTCCAAGATTTTTTCAAGAAAGCACACAGCATCCTTATTCCCATCTAACCTTTTCTCTAAATGCTTTGTTAGTCCAAGTGGTGCAGCCATACAGTAGCATTGATATTTACCGACCTTCAAGCCCTGTGTCCAGTGGCTTCAGCCATTGGATCGGTAAGATATGTAATATCAGTGTGATCCCAGGGAGCCATCCCCCAGGCAACACCTGCCCCTTCGTCTGAAAGGGGCAGGGCTGGGATTATTGTCCAGTGCCTGAGGTGCCTCAAAAGAGGAAGCTTGGAAATTGGAGATGATATTATTGAGTGCTTAATTAATTCTGACCCAGATAGACTCTTCAGGCTTGATTTAAAATTGACAGAAGTTCCAATGTTGGTTGTCTGAAGAAGACCATAGCAACCAAGATATGACCATAGCAACTAAAATGAGAAGAAGTATCCAAATAAATTCTACCCTTTTAGTGGAGTTTAGAATATATTGCTTCTATCCCCCGACCTTCGGTGGCGGCAGGCTCTCTTTAGAGGACAGTTCATGTCTGAGGTCACCCTGGCACAACACCATGAAGCTAGGAGGTCCAGAAGAAAGCAACATCTTCAGGGACAGACTTCACATGCGACATCTGTGGTCAAGAATGTTTTTCAAACATCGGACTATACAGTCACAGGAGGCGCTGTAACTTCAGGGGCATAAAAACTATTTTATAGTCTTCCGAGACTGAAAATGCCAATAACCCCCCCCACACACACACCAAAAAAAAAAAAAAAGAAAAAAGTAAGACCCTACCAAAAGAAAGGGCTTGGTGGGGAGTTTTGTTTAACGGCATATCAACCTCTGTTGGTCATTTAATGCCAAAAAGGTTATTTTGGATTTCAGTCTTTAAAGTAGTGGTTCTATGGAGATATTCGGTTATGTTTTGTTATATCTTGTTGAAAAGGTTGCTTTTTTAGAAAATTTAAAATGTCTTCTGGGTTTGTATTTTTAAAGAGGTCTTTTAAGTTTTTTGTTTGATAATATTTGGTACGGGTTTGTCTAAGGCTGTTACAATTTAGGAGAATGTGTTTGTGTTAGCAAAATAGACTTAAAACAAAAATAGAGTTGCTTCCTTTTGCTTTGTCACATTGTTAATTTTATAACAACCTGGTCTTGCATTATCATTCCTATACTCCAAATAATTTCATCTGGATACATAACATAACAGTTTGATTGTGAGCTGTACTTTGCATATTGGGCATACAGTGGTGTCCCCTCCCTTTTTAAAAGGTGAAAATGGATGATGTGGGTGTGTCCAATATGCAAACTGCATCTTGGGGTAAGGCTCCAGGTCATTATGCTGATCATCTGAAGAAGGTCAGAATACAACAATTTGTATTGTTTAGATTTTTCCAACTGTTATCCTCATCTTTATTGTTATATAAACATTTCAGATGAAACTTCTCTTCTTTCAGTCTCTTAGACTCCTCTTCAAGCACTTCAGTTCAAATGCAGTCTCTCGCACTTCTCTTCTAGTACATCACTTCAAAAATGCAGTCTCTCGCACTTCTCTTCTAGCACATCACTTCAAATGCAGTCTCTCGCACTTCTCTTCAAGCACTTCACTTCAAATTCAGTCTCTCGCACTTCTCTTCAAGCACTTCACTTCAAATGCAGTCTCTCGCACTTCTCTTCTAGTACATCACTTCAAATGCATTTGATCACACTTCTCTTTCAAGCACTTCACTTTAAATGCATTCGATCGCACTTCTCTTCAAGCATATCACTTTAAATGCATTCGATCGCACTTCTCTTCAAGCATATCACTTCAAATGCAGTCTCTTGCACTTCTCTTCAAGCACTTCACTTCAAATGCATTTGATCGCACTTCTCTTCAAGCACTTCACTTCAAATGCATTTGACCGCACTTCTCTTCAAGCACTTCACTTCAAATGCAGTCTCTCGCACTTTTCTTAAACAACAGTTTCTTGCACTTCTCGTACTGACAATATTGTTTGATAATAAAAAACATGGAAGTGCATTTCTGACAATCACTTCCTAATACCGGACGCAAGAGATGCTAGTAGCAATAGCAGCAGCGGTATGACTCGAGATAAAAATTCAGACACACACATCTATTCCTGTTTACTAGCGTATACACTTATAAACCAACAGATCAACAATCAATAACATTTTTTTAACAGACGATTGCGACAAAGTCATTTTAACCAAAGACGCAACCATTTTAAACAAAAGAACACAAAGACATAAAAAGATAAACATTTGCTAACGTCGACATTTCCCAATAAATACACAGATATATTTACCTCAGTCGATGGCAATGAATCAAGATTTTTTCCCCTCTCGTTTCTTTACTGGAGTCTTTCTTACCTACAAGAAACAAAAATAAAAAAAACAAAGTAGAAGAAGTGGCTTGAAAATGTATTTGACATGTTTTTCTGATCTTTTTAAAAAAATAAAAAAATAAAATAAATTTATTAATCAATAGTAGTACAAATTATTAAAAAAAAATATAAGTAAAAGAAAAACTTTATTGGTTTAAACTACTATTGAAGGGAGGCCATGCCTAATAGCGTGAAGCTAATCCCATGGACATGACCACCCTTGGACGCTCACAGGAAACAATACATGAAACACACAATGTAAACATATACATATATATCATGAGACAAATTAGCCGTGTGAGAATCTAAATGCAAATCTGTTGTTTATAAGAGGCAATAAAATGATTTTTCAAAAGTGTTTTAAGGACAAAATAATTAACTGAAACAGGCTTCATCTTTTCTTTATCAAAAAATAATGACTGAACAGTATTCCAAGAATTAATTGCATTAAAACGAATCGAATTATGCCCAAAACTAACAGTGTTGATGATAGGGAAATTAAATAAACCAGATTGGTCAGCACGAGTGACATGAGCATGGGTGAAGTCAACTGCAAAAGCATTCTGGACAGAAACAGGCATTTTATTGTGGAATAGTTTATGTAAGAACAAAATATTTTCACAATGGACCATATTAAACAAGAGGTACATTTCAAAATTTGTATTATTTAGATTTTTCTGACTGTTGTCCTCATCTTTATTGTTATTCTCTAATCTTTTAAAGAAGAATCACATTTCAAAATTTGTATTATTTAGATTTTCCAGACTGTTGTCCTCATCTTTATTGTTATTCTTTAATCTTTAAAGAAGAATCACATTTCAAAATTTGTATTATTTAGATTTTCAGACTGTTGTCCTCATCTTTATTGTTATTCTTTAGTCTTTTAAAGAAGAATCACATTTCAAAATTTGTATTATTTAGATTCTTCAGACTGTTGTCTGTAGAAATTTATGTAGACTGATCAAGTATTCAACTAAGTTGCAAGTTGAATCTGCTTCTGAGAATCCAGACTTGATAAGTGGTTTAAATAGCAAGTTGGGCTATTCTACTATGTGACATGGTCAAGTCTATTTCCAGGATTTTGATTCACTGGTTATTTTGGTGTGGATATTTTTATCCACATATACTGAATACTTGACCAGGTTCTGTCAGTTACTACAGAATGCATTCGGTTACGCTCTGTCTTTTTTTGTCTGGTGACTAGTCACAGCCAAAAATGCATCGGATATGATTTTTATTATAAAAATGCATTGGAAATTAATTTAAATTATAAAAAAAGCAGACAATGATTTATTATAATAAAAGCATTGGAAATAATTTTTATTATAAAAAAGCATCTGACAATGATTTTTATTATAAAAATGCATGGAAATAATTTTTATTATAAAAAAGCATCTGACAATGATTATTATAAAAATGCATGGATAATAATTTTATAAAATTCAATGGCATTGGAAATAATTTTTGATATAAAAAGCATTGACAATGATTTTTATTATAAAATGCATTGGAAATAAATTTATAAAAAGCATGGACAATGATTTTTATTATAAAAATGCATTGGAAATAATTTATTAATAAAAAAGCATTGATGATTTTTATTATAAAAATGCATTGGAAATTTTTTATATAAAAAAGCATTGACAATGATTTTTTATTATAAAAATGCATTGGAAATAATTTTAATTATAAAAAAGCATTGACAATGATTTATTATAAAAATGCATTGGAAATAATGCATCTGACAATGAATTTATTATAAAATGCATGGAAATAATTTTTATTATAAAAAAGCATCTGACAATGATTTTATTATAAAAATGCATTGGAAATAATTTTTATAATAAAAAAGCATTGACAATGCATTTTATTATAAAAAGAAACAATTTTTATTATAAAAAAGCAATTGGAAAATAATTTTTATTATAAAAAAAGCCATTGACAATGATTTTTATTATAAAATGCAATGGTAAATAATTTTTATTATAAAAAAAGCATCTGACAATGATTTTTATTATTAAAATTTGCATTGTGACAATATTATTTAAATGCATTGATAAAATTTTTATTATAAATGCATGACAAATGATTTTTATTATAAAAAATGCATGGACTGACAATGATTTTTTATTATAAAATGCATTGGGATTTTTAATGCATCAATATTATTTGAATGCAGCACAAATGATTGATTTATATATAAAATGCATAATGCATTGTGACTATAAAGCAATGCATTGGAAATGATTTTTATTATAAAAATGCATTGGACAATGATTTTTTATTAATAAAAAGCATTGAAAAAATGACATTTTTATTATAAAATGCACAATAATATTTTTATATAAAAATGCATCTTGAAATCGAATAATTTTTTTATTATAAAAAAATTCACATTGAATGATTTTTACTCGTAAATGCATTGGACAATGATTTATTATTAAAAAATGCAATTGGATATATGATTCTATTACCTTGAGCAAATAAATGCTAGGGATAATTAGATTTTTTGCTCCTGAGAGCAATAAATGCTAGGGATAGTTATGAGAGATTGTCATGGATATTCATGCCACTGGCACAGCATGATGATGATGATGATGATGATGATGACAATCAGATAGGCAACAACTGTTAAATGTTTACTTTGAGATTAAAAGTGTTCAAGCAATGGACATTACTGAAACATATTCAAACAAAATGGCTGTGCAATGTTGAGATAAATTGAAAATAAATATCAGTCGTCTATTGTTAGGTTTTCAAAGTGAAAAGTCAACAATTATAACAACAGGAGGTTTGGACATACCGAAGGAAGAAACGATATTGAAGACATACAGAGTTAGTGGCAGTGAACAGAGACCAAGACAGGGCGGACAAGGGGGAGGGGGTGCAATAGAGGTGAAAGGAGGAGCAGGAGGGGACTGAGTTTTGGGGATAGTGGTGACAGATCTAGTCTTGGATGCAATCCAAAACAAGAATAACAAGAATAGCAGGAAATTAAAACATTGTGTGAAAGTGAAAGTGAAGAGGATAGCCAGGTGCAGGTTTGGATTTTATATAAAATAAATTTAGTACAAGTATACATATACAGAGAATAATTTTTACTATAAAAATGCATTGGTCAATGATTTATATGATAAAAATATATTGAAAATGATTTTCTATAGAAATACATTGGAAAATAATTTTTATCATAAAAATGCAATGAAAATTATTTTTACTCTATATATGCATTGGAAATAATTTTTACTATAAAATGCATTGGACAATGCTTTTTATCATAAAAATGCGTTGGAAATTATTTTTACTATAAAAATCCATTGGAAATGATTTTTACTCTAAAAATACATTGGGCAATGATTTTTACTATAAAAATGCATCGGATAATGATCTTTACTATAAAAATGCATCGGACAATGATTTTTACTATAAAAATGCATTGGAAATGATTTTTACTATGAAAATGCATTGGACAATGATTTTTACTATAAAAATGCATTGGAAATGATTTTTTACAATAAAAATACTTTGGACAATGATTTTTACTATGAAAATGCATTGGAAATGATTTTTAATATAAAAATGCATTGGAAATGATTTTTTACAATAAAAATACTTTGGACAATGATTTATACTATAAAAATAAATGCATTGGAAATGATTTTTACTATAAAAATGCATTGGACAATGATTTTTTACTATAAAAATGCATTGGACAATGATTTTCTACTATAAAAATGCATTGGAAATGATTTTTACTATAAAAATGCATTGGAAGGATTTTGTACTATAAAAATGCATTGGAAAGGATTTTTGCTATAAAAATGCATTGAAATGATTTTTGCTAAAAATGCATTGGAAATGATTTTTACTATAAAAATGCATTGGAAAGGATTTGTACTATAAAAATGCATTGGAAAGGATTTTTGCTATAAAAATGCATTGGAAATGATTTTTGCTATAAAAAATGCATTGGAAATTTTTTACTATAAAAATGCATTGGAAAGGATTTGTACTATAAAAATGCATTGGAAAGATTTTTGCTATAAAAATGCATTGGAAATGAGTTTTCTAATAAAATGCATTGAAATGATTTTACTATAAAAATGCATTGGAAAGGATTTGTACTATAAAAATGCATTGGAAATGATTTTTACTATAAAAATGCATTGGAAATGAGTTTTGCTATAAAAATGCACCGGAAATGATTTTTGCTATAAAAATGCATTGGACAATGATTTTTTTTAAATATAAAAACGTTTTGGCCAATAATTTTTACTTAAAAATGCATCGGACAATAAGCTTTTGGCTTTGAACTAAGATCAAGACGGATGGAAAGAGAAGATCGAGGCAGCAGAGTGAAGAGCAAGGTGAGGAAGGGGATTGAGTTTTGGGGGTAGTGTTGGCAGATTCAGTCTCGGATTCAACCCAAAACAAGAATATCAATAATAGCAGGAAATTAAAACATTCTGCTCAACTGAAAGCGAAGAGGATAGCCAGGTGCAGGTTTCGGTTTTTATATAAAATAAATCTAGTACAAATAAAGACACAGAGTAACATGCAAACTTTATCTTAATATCAGACACAAATTCATAATTTTTTTATAACACACACAGATCCTACTCTCTATTCATAACACACACACACACACACAGATCCTTACTCTCAGATCCTTACTCGCATTCATAACAACACACAGATCCTTACTCTCTATCACACACACAGGATCCTCTATTCACATCCTTACTCTCTATTCATAACACATACACAGATCCTCCTCTATTCATAACACACACACAGATCTTACTCTCTACATATCTCCTTACTCTCTATTCATAACACACACAGATCCTTACTCTCTATTCATAACACACACACAGATCCTTACTCTCTATTCATAACACACACAGATCCTTACTCTATATTCATAACACATTACACAGATCCTTACTCTCTATTCATAACACATACACAGATCCTTACTCTCTATTAATACACATCCTTACTCTCTATTCATAACACATACACAGATCCTTACTCTATTCTACACACACACAGATCCTTACTCTCTATTCATAACACACACACAGATCCTTACTCTCTATTCATACAAACACACAGATCATTCACATCACAGATCCTTACTCTCATTCATACACAGATCCATATTCTATTCATAACACACACAGATCCTTACTCTATTCATAACACATACACACAGATCTTACTCTCTATTCATACACACACAGATCCTTACTCTCTATTCATAACACATACACAGATCTTACTCTCTATTCATAACACACCACACAGATCCTTACTCTCTATCATAACACACACACAGATCCTTACTCTCTATTCATACACACACACACAGATCCTTACTCTCTATTCATAACACACCACACACAGATCCTTACTCTCTATTCATAACACACACACACACAGATCCTTACTCTCTATTCATAACACACACACACACACAGATCTTACTCTCTATTCATAACACACACACCAGATCCTTACTCTCTATTCATCACACACACACAGATCCTTACTCTCTATTATAACACACACACACAGATCCTTACTCTCTACATAACACACACACACAGATCCTTACTCTCTATTCATAACACACGCACAGATCCTTACTCTCTATTCATAACACACGCACAGATCCTTACTCTCTATTCAAACACACACACACAGATCCTTACTCTCTATTCATAACACACGCACAGATCCTTACTCTCTATTCATAAACACACACACACAGATCCTTACTCTCTATTCATAACACACACACACAGATCCTTACTCTCTATTCATAACACACACACACAGATCCTTACTCTCTATTCATAACACACACACACAGATCCTTACTCTCTATTCATAACACAACACCAGATCCTTACTCTCTATTCATAACACACACACAGATCCTTACTCTCTATTCATAACACACACCACACACAGATCCTTACTCTTATTCATAAACACACACACAGATCCTTACTCTCTATTCATAACACACTACACAGATCCTACTCTCTATTCATAACACATACACAGATCCTTACTCTCTATTCATAACACATACACAGATCCTTACTCTCTATCTTCATAAACACACACACAGATCCTTACTCTCTATTCATAACACACACACAGATCCTTACTCTCTATTCATAACACACACACACAGATCCTTACTCTCTATTCATAACACACACACACAGATCCTTACTCTCTATTCATAACACACACACACACACAGATCCTTACTCTCTATTCATAACACACACACCAGATCCTTACTCTCTATTCATAACACACAACACACACAGATCCTTACTCTCTATTCATAAACACACAACACAGATCCTTACTCTCTATTCATACACACCACACACAGATCCTTACTCTCTATTCATAACACACCACAGATCCTTACTCTCCTATCTCTATATAACACACACACACACAGATCCTTACTCTCTATTCATAACACACACACACAGATCCTCTACTTACTCTCTATTCATACACACACAGATCCTACTCTCTATTCTCTACTCTCTATTCATAACACACACACACAGATCCTTACTCTCTATTCATAACACACACACACATCCTACTCTCTATTCATAAACACACACACACACACAGATCCTTACTCTCTATTCATAACACACACAGATGCTCCTACTCTCTATTCATAACACACGCACACAGATCCTTACTCTCTATTCATAACACACGCACAGATCCTTACTCTCTATTCATAACACACACACACAGATCCTTACTCTCTATTCATAACACACACACAGATCCATACTCTCTATTCATAACAAACACACAGATCCTTACTCTCTATTCATAACAAACACACAGATCCTTACTCTCTATTCATAACACACACATACACAGATCCTTACTCTCTATTCATAACACACACACACAGATCCTTACTCTCTATTCATAACACACACACACAATCCTTACTCTCTATTCATAACACACACACACAGATCCTTACTCTCTATCATAACACATACACAGATCCTTACTCTCTATTCATAACACATACACATACCAAATCCATACTCTCTATTCATAACACACACACAGTCTTGGCCTCATTACATCAGGTAAGTGTATTAATATAAGATTCAAAATCCTTATTAAATATAACAGTCACTTTTACAGTGTCACCTGTCATCAGGTAACCTTGGTATGACTTCCCTACTATTCAATAACCTACATTTGTAGACCTCTAATTCTTAGCCACATTACATAAGTGTATTAATATAAGATTCAAAATCCCTTCTAAATACAAACATCCACTTTTACATTGTCACCTGTCATTAGGTAACCTTAGCATAATTTCCCTATTATTCAATAACCTACATTTGTAAACCTCTAACTCTTAGCCTCATTACATAAATGTATTAATATAAGATTCAAAATCCCTTTTAAATACAAACATCCACTTTTACATTGTCACCTGTCATCAGGTAACCTTGGTACAACTTCCCTACTATTCAATAACCTACATTTGTAAACCTTTAACTCTTAGCCTCATTACATAAGTGTATTAATATTTAGGCATTTAGACTCTTTTCATCAACAGGGGAAATTCTTTCAAGCACTGTGTCTCTCGCAATAACCTTTTCATTTTCTATTTTACTTAAGGTTGTCACTTATCTCAATTCTCCCAACCACTTGTTCCACTGAATCTCTGAGGCCATTTTAATATTGACTTCACCTGACTGTGACTGATCAACAGTTCACCTGCCCTTTACTCCTCTCACCTGACTCGTCTTTATGGATTCTCTCTTCACAATTCAAAGAGCATGGGAAATGGTGCAAAAGTTGCGTGACATTTAAAAAGATTCTCCCTCTCTCTCTACCACTCTCTCTATATAACTCTCTCTCACTTTCTCTCACTCATACTCTCTATCTCTCTCTCTCTCTCTCTCTCTGTATCACTCATACTCTCTCCTCTCTCTCTGTATCACTCTCTCTCTCTCTCTCTGTATCATTCTCACTCTGTCTTTTTCTCTCACTCCATCTCTCTTTCTCTCTCTCTCTCTCACAATCTCTCTCTCTATCACTTTCTCTCTCTATCACTGTCTCTCACTCCCCCTCTCTCTCTCTTTCTCTCTATCAATCTCTCTGTCTCTCTGTCACTCACTCTGTCTCTCACAATCTCTCTGTCTCTCTCTCTGTCACTCTCTCTCTCACTGTCTATCACTCCCTCTCCTCTCTCTCTCACAATCTCACACTCTCTCTGTCTCTCTCACTGTCTATCACTCTTTCTCTGTATCACTCTCTCTGTCACTCTCTCTCTATCACTCTCACTCTCTCTCTGTCTCTTTCTTTCTTTTTCTCTCCTCCATTGTCGACATGTTTACCAAAAAGAGAGAAAAATGGCACCTTCACTTGAATAAATAAGATTTTTGTTTTGTTTGATATTACGTGGACGTTTCGGATCAAGTAACCAATAAGCACCCCAGCTGAGAGCTGTTTTGAAAGGAACACCTTTTGCTTTTCACCGTAAACTCCCAGTTGTTTGTTTACAAACAACAGGTTATTTTTTTGCATTAGAATTTCACTGTAAGATTTTTTTAAAGTTTGTTCATGTATATTTACAACCCAAAGGCATGTTTTTATACTAAAATAATTTTCAATTTTAATTTTTTAAAAATAGTTATTTCATATTGTTGTTGTTAATTCAATAGTTTTTTTAAAGTTTTAAAAACCTTAAACGAAAGACACGTTTTTATATTAATGACATTTTTATATTAAGTTTTTATTCAATTAGAAGAGAAATACAGATATGTTTATTTAAATGAAAATAGTCTTTAATTACAAAATATTTCTTATATTTATTTAAATAAAAAGATGTTGGGACCAAGTTACCAATAAATAACTATTCTTTTAATTAAAGACGGACTAGGCATGCAGGAAACTGTTAGAGAAGCAAGGACAAGCTCATAAGCGACGTTCTCCTGTGGAAGCCAACACATGGACATGCTAATGTGGGCCACTCACCAAGGACATACATTGACCAACTCTGCTAGGATGCTGGTTGTTGCAGAGAAGACCTCCTAAAGACAATGAATGATAGGGAACGTTTGCGAGAGATTGTCATGGATATCTGTGCTACTTGCGTGACATGATGATGTAACATAAGCTTTGGGATAAAAAAACAAAATGAGATTATTTTGTTATATATATATATATATATATATATATATATATGAGAAGTAAATACACAAACGATGTGTTTTGATATGGCTTTTTTTAGCCGACAATTTTTGGGAGAATATGTGCTTAATTGGAGTCGTAACTAATTTTGGAAATTATAGCTATTCAAATGTAAGGTTAAACAAATCGAGAAAAATCAATCTCTGTATGTACATTTCGGCCTATTAGGCCTCATCAGCAGAGCTATAGATACAAGGCAGTCTTCCTATTTATAGCTCTGCTGATGAGGCCTAATAGGCCGAAATGTACATACAGATTGATTTTTCTTGATTTGTTTAGCCTTACATTTTAATAGGTATGCCTGCCTAATTAACTAATTATTAATTAATTTTCCAAATTAGGTATGACTTCAATTAAGCACATATTCTCCCAAATATATATATATATATATATATATATGAATTTAACATTTTGAAAAAATATATATATATATGTATATATGTGTGTGTGTGTGTGTTGATTATACTAAATAATTTGATTAAGACATTTACACTTTGCAAATTGGATTACCTGTCAAAATCTAATGAGTACAAATCAATATTGGCTTAAAAAAAAGTGAAAGTGATACCAATTGTAGATGGGGCACTTGGAACAGACCCCAAAATCTTAGAAAAGTGACTAGAGGAACTAGAAAACAAAGAAAGAATTGAGACCATCCAGACAACAGCATTGTTGAGATCGACTAGAATACTCAGAAGAGTCCTGGAGATCCGAGGAGACTTGCTGTCACTCAGACTCCAGTGAAAGACCATCAGCTTATGCTGGTGGGGTTTGGTTTGGTTTGGTTTGTTTTAACAGCATATCAACCTCAGTGGGTCATTTAATGCTGATAAAGTTTTGAAATAAAGTTATTCTTAATAGATACTCAATGTTTTTTATAAACACATTTTTCTATTGAACCCATAGATGGGACCCTAACAGGTACTACCACTCCGGGTCAGAGTGGACCAGGAAACAATGGTGATGAAGGGGTGCTCCACATTCCCCAAACCTCCAGAACTGGAAGCTCACCATCAGATGTAGATCCTCAGTCACCGCCTTCTAGCACCCATATGATAAAAAGGATTGGGGCTTGCCATAAGGGCACTAGGGTTGAGAAAATCAAGGGCTTGACCAGAGATCAGAGGGGTCCTCTCCTACCACCTGTCTAGCCCAAGAAAGGGCCAAAGTGGAGTATTCCAAGTCATGGACTGCTCAACCATCCGTAACTCAGGACACTTTAGTAACCAAAGGATTCACATTGTCGACCGACTCTTTATCAAGGATTCCACCAGATAAGCACTTCTGCTATAAGGCCAAGCAATGGCACTTAAAAACTTAACAACCCTTTTGAATGTTTTTATTTCTTCTCGACCCGATATTTCTAAGAGACCACACAAGTAAGCCCGAAATTCTGTTACACTCTGCAGAGGTGCAGTCGGTGCATTCTAACGCCCCACCGACAGGGCAATATGCTGGTGTGAAAAACACACAAGGAGTGAAATAATAAAGAGACTCTGTAACACAAAGCTTTGAGATAAAGGTGACTAAAAAAACAAAACAAAATGAGACTATTTTGTTGTATATACAATAACGTGTTGATTAGTCTAAATAATTTGATTAAGACATTTGCACTTTGCAAATAGGGTTACCTGTCAAAATCTAATGAGTACAAATCAATATTGGCTCCAAAAAATGAGGGCAGGGGAGGGGGGGGAGATAATCAATAATTGGAATCAAACCAAATCCAAGTATCAGTTTAGATTTAGCAGCAGCAGTATCAGCAGCAGCCACTGATAAATGAGGAATCTTTTTGCAATGTGCTTGTCACGGAAAAATATCTGTCCGCAAAGAAAGTTCAATGACTTAATTGATCCAAAATCGGTCAGCCCCGTCAGCTGAGGATGTAGAATACACCGACTGCACCTCTGCAAAGGGGTTAGACCCCCACCTCCCAATGGTGTCGCCTGTTGGTTGTGGGTGGTAACCCATGGTTTGGTTTCGTTTGTTTTGTTTTACGGCATATCAACCTCAATGGGTCATTTAATGCCAATAAAATTTAAATAAATAATGCCGATAAAGTTGAAATAAATTGATTCTTAATGGATACACAATTTCTTTTTATAAATACATTTTTCTATCTAACCCATAGATGGGACCCTAACAGGTACTACCACTCCGGGTCAGAGTGGACCAGGGAGCAATGGTGATAAAGGAGTGCTCCACATTCCCCAAACCTCCAAAACGGGAACCTCACCATCAGATAGAGTTTAACGTCATTCCCAGGTCATGCAGACCCTCAGCCACTGCCTTCTAGCACCCATATGATAAAAAGGGCAATAGAGTTGGGAAAATCATATAGGTGCTAGCCGATTGATCGGAGGCGGCCTCTCCGACCGCCTGTCTAGCCTAAGTACGGGTCTAAGTGAAGTGTTGCAAGTCATGAACTGCTCATCCACCAAGACTCCGTCCTTAAGCATCATGGATCACCACCCATGGCCAACAGGTGGCCCCATTTAGGGTAGTCTTACCCCTCTGCAGAGCTGCAGTTGGTGCATTCTAACGTCCCAGCCGACAGAGTGGGGTGGCCCATGATGTTTAAGAATAATTGGTTGGTTGATGAGCAGTCCATAACTATAAACATACAATAAATGCAATTCCCTATGCTCTAGGCATAAAATAATCCTAAACAGGTTGACATGCCTTTAAAATCAATCAATAAACCAATCAATTCAATCATCCATGAAAATAAAGTAAAGTTGGCAGAGTGGTCTTATGTTGGCATCAGCTGGACAGCAAAGGAGTCTATCTCCTTTTCGCTAGCACTAGACCAGGGAGATTGTTTTTGCTTCTGAAGTAGAGCGCCACACCTACCATCAGCTCCGTACTTTAGTGCACATATTAGATTACACAATCTAGGTGGATTCTCTACCGACTGAGTTAAACCAGCTTCTGTTGATTTGGGGTGGCGACCCGTGATGCTTAAGGACGGAATCCTGGTGGATGAGCAGTCCATAACTATAAACATATAATACATGTGATTCCTTATCCTCTAAGCATGAAATAACCCTAGACAGGTTGACATGTCTTTAAAATCAATCAATCAATTCAACCATTTAAGATACATGATAAAAAATTGATTAGCTGTGACTGAAAATCCATCCTCTGAATAGATTGAAACAGATTAGTGTTATCGCTTCTGCAACTCCCCTACCTCTCTTTCTTTCTTTTTTCTTAATATTTTTTTCCTGTTCTCTCCCCTTTCTTTCTTTATATAAAAACAGAATGGTCCATTATTTAGCTAAGCTGATATTTTTCTAGGTAGCATATCCTTTTTCTCTCCCTTTCTTTCTTTATAAATAAAAACAGAACGGTCGATTATTACCTGGGGTGACAACACTCATGAAAATAAGAATCCAGTGATTAAGCAACATCCCAATAATCAGGATTTATATTTTTTTGAATTTCATCCCAGATGATTTGGACAGTTTCATTTTTTTAACCAGAGGGTATTGCAAGATGATATGGTTGTACACATTAGGGAACATGATTATTATTTATAGTAGATTGCATTTCATCTTGGACAGTTTCATTTTTAACCAGAGGGTGTTGCAAGAATAATGGTTGTACAATTAAGGAACATGCATTATTAATATATAGTAGATTGCATTTCATCTTGGACAGTTTCATTTTAACCAAGGGTGTGTTGCAAAGATGATAATGGTTGTACTTAAGGAACATGATTATTAATAATAGTAGATTGGCATTTCATCTTGGACGGTTTCATTTTTAACCAGAGGGTGTTGCAAGATGATAATGGTCGTACAATTAACGATCATGAGTATTAATATATAGAAGATTGCATTTCATGACAGTCTCATTTTTCAGGTCAGTTTAACTTTATACCAACAATATCTTTGAGAATCTGTTTATGTCTCAAAGATATGTGTTCAAAGTTAACTGACGGCTGAAAAGTAAAAGTTTTGGACCATATGATCTTTAGGCACCCATTTTGTGATCTCGATTCATAAGGACATGTTTTTTCATTTTACACCGTCAAAATACGGTTTGTTTGTTTGTTAGGGGTTAGGGTTCTATGGGTTGGGTTAGTTTTATAATTTAAAAAAAACTCTAAAAATCGTCTGTTAATAAACAACCGGATTTTGCACGTGTAAATGAAAAACATGTCCTTATGAATCGAGATCACCAAAAGGGGTGCCTAAAAAGGTCATATGGTCCAAGTTTTTAAATAAAATAACTGCTGCATTATCTTTTATTCATCAATATATCAACACTATAAATTTAATTAAATTTGTTTAATTCCCCTGATTTTTGGGGGTTTTTTTTTCTTCAGCAGGGTGACGTACGATGGTGAATTTAGGTCTGTTAAGTTCCAATTTAACCATTTTCATTGTGTAATGTTCCTCAATAAATGATAAAATCCTCCAATCTTTGTCTTTAAAAAAAAAAACTATGTTCCCAAATTAACATGGAACTATTTTTTTGTTTGTTTTATTTTTCTTGTTTTTTCTGGTTACTAAGTCGATTAGTCTCTTTTTCGTTTCTGGTTCGTTTCATTCAGGAATTTTTTCTTAATGTCAGGGATAATGTTAATTTCATATTTCATCGTTTTAACGCAAAAGATATAAGAGAAATCGAGTATTACGGCCACAAAGCAAACTGAAGAGGCTAATAAAGGAAGTATTGTTCACTACTTTTCAAATGTTGCCCATTCATAATGTCTGAATATTTAGCTAATCTTGAAATGATGAAAGTGATTCTGAAAAACATGCTGTTACCATTAGAAAAAACGAAACTCTCTCTTCTCTCTCTCTCTCATATATTATATAATATATATATATATATATATATATGAATAGTGAATGAAAAAAGAGAAGTATTTGCCTGGAAAGGTCTCAATGCTAATAAAGGCAGAGCAGATTTATAATTATGGTGATATTATGGTTTTACACTCATATTAAAAAGTTCTTGGTACTCCAATCATCAGATGAGAAAGTGGTTGAGATGTCAAACCCAGTCGTGAAATGGTTCAGATGTTAAAATCAAATTTTTTAGCATTTATATGAAGAGTTTTTTCACGCGATGGGAAAGTAAAGCTAAAAATTGTTTTTTTAAACTGTGGCTTGTTTAACATTATGTGACATATATACCACCACGTCACATAACGTTAAACAAAGCCACAGTTTAACAAAAC
>CM042182.1:13517742-13545974 GCA_023376005.1 Doryteuthis pealeii
TATACGCGCGATCGCTCAGCGACAAGTGTGAGCATTGGCCAGAGGAGATCCAGGTTGGTGTGTATGTCATGTCCAGAGGACTTCGGAACATAAAACACCACAAAATAATTATATAGCAGACTTTAATATCACCAGGGGTTGGTTTTTGACAAAATAATAGAGATTTGATTTATATTCGTGAAGATAATTAAAAGATAAAATTTAAATGATAACAGCATGGATTTTTTTCATTTAATATTTTAGATAGTAGACATTAACATTTCTTTTCAGAGTAGCTGGATCAATGGGTGCTAGAAAGTGGTGGCTGCGGGTCTACATGTCCTGGGAATGACATTAAACTCTATTGGAGATATGGGGAATGTGGAGCACCCCTTCATCACCATTGCTCCCTGGTCTACTCTGACTTGGAGTGGTAGTACCTGTTAGGATCCCATCTATGGGTTAAATAGAAAAATGTATTTATAAAAAAATTGAGTATCCATTAAAAATGACTTTATTTCAAAACTTTATTCGCATTAAATGATCCACTGTGGTTGATACGCCGTAAAACAAAACAAACCAAACCATGACATGCAACACTGGTCTTTACTTAGGCTAGATGAGTGGTCAGAGAGCTGGTCACGTTAAGCCCTAGCACCTATGTCATTGTCCCAACCCTATTACTCTGATGGCAAACCCCAATCCTTTTTATCTCATATGGGTGCTAGAAGGTGGTAGCTGATGGTCTTAGTGTCCTGGGAATGATGTTAAACTCTATCTGATGGTGAGGTTCCAATTCTCAAGCTTTGGGGAATGTGGAATACCTCTTCATCACCATTACTCCCAGATCCACTCTTACCCGGAGTGGTAGTACATGTTAGGATCCCATCTATAGGTTAAATAGAAACAAATAAGTTTTAAAAAGATGCGTTTGAGAAAAAAATTGAGTTTGAAAAAAAATTTGAATTCCCATTGTTAAAGTAAGTTAGTTACCTAAGTAGCAATATCTCATCTATGTTGAAGTGAGTTAGCGTACTGTTGGTTTGAGCAACAAGCTAAGCACAACTGAACCAGTGCCAAGACAGTTGGTACTTATGGGAATCCAGAATAGTCCACTCATGCATTTGGGTGATTTCCATTGCTTGAGTCTTGATTGGCTGCTTGGTTTCTATGATGTTATGAGGCTTCATAAATAACCTTACATTTTGCAGTAGTATTAGCAAACAGATTTGTATTGAGTTACGACTACTTGCTGCCTTGTCTTACCAATTCGATGGTAATTTGAACTAGTATGATTATTCTTTAGCATCTGAAGTGGAGCGCCACACCTACCGTCAGCTCCTTACTTTACCGCACAGATCCCTGTGCTACTCATACGCTGAGTTGGTGAGGGCGGGTATCGAACTAGAAAACTTGTGGTTTCTAGTTGAACGCTCTACCGACTGAGCTAACCCGGCCCTATCTCCTTGGTCTAGCACTAGTGAAAAGGGGATAGACTCCCTTGCTGCATGGCTGATACCGATATTAGGCCGCCCCGACGACTTTACTTTATGATTATTCTACACCCATCAAGAATGAATAAAAGAAAATGCCTTTGGCATAAAATAATCCATTCATTCATTCATTCAATAAATTATCTAACACTTCCTAACTTTTATTTATTCCGTTCGTTTATTCATTCATTTAATGAATTCCTTCTTTCTTCCTTTCTTTCTTTCATTTTACAAATCCTCTATCACTTCCGCTCTTTCTCTCATTTTTAAAAATTTTCTTTTTCTTTCTTTCTTTTTTCTTTCATTTATGTTATAAACTCTCTCTCTCTTTCTTTCTTTCTTCTTTCTTTCTTTCATTTTATAAATAATTCTCTTTCCTCCTTTCTTTCTTTCATTCATTTTATCAGTGAAATCCGCTCTCTTTATTTATTTCTTTTTTTCTTTCTTTTTTTCTTTTTTCTTTCTTTTTTTTCTTTAATTTTATGAATTCTTTCTTTTCCTTTCTTTCATTTCAGTGATTTTCTCTTTCCTTTCACTATCGTTATATAAATTCTCTCTCTATATATATATTCTACACCCATCAAGAATGAATAAAAGAAAATGCCTTTGGTATAAAATAATCCAAGAAGGGTTGACATGCCGTAAAATGCAACCACCCATCCATTTAGTAAGTCCAAATCAGTATCATTTGTATGATTTTGAACAATGAAGTTGTTACATAATCTATGCAGTTGCATAAGATTATTGTCAGCTCCCTGTATTTCTGAAGGGATGGCCCCTTTTCATATCACGGGCGGGACTTTCCATGGAATATTACAGAAAGCCCGCTAAATACGTGACCTGGTTGGGTCTTTAGTTTCAGTTTGGACGTCAGGCAGAGAAGATGTACTGCCTTAACTCAAGCTCACTGCATACGCGCGTTATGTTAGTTACATGAAATGTTCAGTTCAGTAAATAAAAGCTTAAATAATAATATGGTCTTGTGGTTAATAAATGTCTTGATAACAAGACTGATCTAGAAGAAGAAAGGAATTAAGGACGACCAACCAGAAGAGACGTTAGAAGAGACGTTAGAAGAGATGCTAGAAGAACTTAAGATACCAAAGATGACAAGTGAGGTTCCAGTTTTGGAGGTTTGGGGAATGTGGAGCACCCCTTCATCACCATTGCTCCCTGGTCCACTCTGACCCGGAGTGGGAGTACCTGTTAGGGTCCTGTCTATGGGTTAAATAGAAAAACGTGAGTTTATAAACAAAATTGTATTATCCGTTAAGAATTGATTTATTTCAAAACTTTATCGGCATTAAATGACCCACTGAGGTTGATATGCCATAAAACAAAACAAACCAAACCAAAGATGACAAGAATAATAGAAGTAAGAAAGTAAAAAGAATAGTATATTACAAAGTAATTCCCTAATTCCGTGACTGTCGACCATTTTATGCCTCCGAGGTAGCATTAAAGTTCCCTATGAGTGGGGATTACGACCGTGGCTATTAACAAGAATTCTGACCATTCTTTCTTTCTACAATAGAGTTTCAGGAATGATTGAAGCGCCAAATTCTTGGAAAAAGCCAAAATTCCATGACATGATTCCTAAACGTTCCGTTGCCAAAAATTATCTCTTGGAAAATTCTTTTCATCCTCTGCAAGAATTTCTTGGAATGATTTGTGTTTCTTTTTTGAACGTCTTTCAATTTAATGAAGAGGAAGAAAGAACGAACGAAGGAAATAGGAAGGAAAATGGCTTGGAATGAAATCGGTGAAGGAGGAAATACATTTTTTTTCTTTTTTTTTTTTTTGCTGTCTGCATTTGGGCAAATGTGATTTTGAGAAAATAGAATAATGGAGTTAATTTCAGATTTTGACTCTCCCCTCTCTTTCTCTCTCTCTCCCCTCTGTCTCTCTCCCTCTCTCTCCTCTCTTCACTCTCCTTCTCTCTGTTCCCCCCTCTCTTTGTGGGTCTTTTTCTCTCACTTTTGTTTAGCTTCTTCTCCTCTCTTATTATCTCTTCTGTCTCTTCTTCTCACTTTTTATCTCTCTCTCTCTCTCTCTATCTCGACTCTCCCTCTCCTTTTTGTCTCTCCCTCTCACTTTTAATATCTTCCTCCCTCCCTCCCTCCTCTCTCTTCCCTCTCTCATGTTTGACTCCCTCTCTACTTTTTGTCTCTCCCTCGCACTATTTGCTTCTTCCTCCCTCTCTCTGTCTCTCCCTCTCTCATGTTTGACTCTCCCTCTCTCCTTTTTGTTTCCCCCTCTCTCCTTCTCTCTTTTTGTCTCCCCCTCCTTCTCTCTTTCTGGTTATCTCTTACTCTGTATGTGTATATGTCTCTCTGTTTATATCTTACTGTGTGTGTTAGTCTCTCTCTCTCTCTCTCTCTCTCTCTTTTTATCTCTTTGTGTCTGTCTCTTACTCTCTCTCTGTCTCTCTTATTCTGTGTGTGTGTGTGTGTGTGTGTGCTCACTTCTCTCTCTCTCTCCTATCTCTCTCTCTCTTTCCTTCAGTAGTAAAATCAATTAGTAATCAATTTAGTAAAATCAAAAACCTTCCTTTCTTCTCTAACTCTCTCTCTCTCTCTCTCATACACACTATCTCACACTCTGTTCAACCCACTGTTTCACTCTCTCTCTCTCTCTCTCTCCCTTTCTTCTCTATCTAACTTTCTCTCTCTCTCTCTCTCTCTAACTTTTCCTTTCTTCTCTATCTAACTTTCTCTCTCTCTCATATACACTATCTCACTCTAACACACTCTCTTCAACCCACTATTTCACTCTTTCTTTCTTTTTCTCTAACCTTCCTTTCTTCTCTCTCTCTCTCTCTCTCTCCACCTCAGTAGTAAAATCAATTGGCTTAGTATTTTCATTCTCTTTTCTTCTCCCTTCTTTCATCATCAGGAATCTCACCATTTTTGGCGCCACCGTTCTATATTTAGCATCTCTCTCACTGCCAAATGAATCCCCCTGAGTGGATATTTCAATAGATATCTGATCATTTGGATTACTTCCTCTTCATTCTTTCATGTTTGCTTTTCATGGATAGCTGGGAAGTTTCACATTGTTAACGCGGAAAAGAAACGGAAAAACATTTCCAATGTACGATCCATTAGTTTCACTGCACGTAAATTTATAGTTTATTATTGTAAATCTTGTGCTCAGGTAGAAATTGAACCTGGAACCCCTCAGTCTGAAAATATCACAAAAGGGCTGCCCTAATTTATGCCATGTTTTAGTGAGCCAGCGTCAGACAAATTTCCAGCCCAACTTAGATATTTTCCAAGTTGGGTTTTTGTCACTTTTTTATTAGCAAATCAATGTAAATATTTTACAACCTCCTATTTAAGAAAGAGTGAGAGAGAGTTAAATCAAGATTATTACATATTGAACTATTTCGTAATAGCTCTTAAGTAAACATATCAAACATTGTAATAATTAGATTATCATACTGTGGTATATCCACAGGTCCTGCTAGTAAAGAGAGTTAAATCAAGATTATTATACTTTTTACATATTGAACTATTTCGTAATAGCTCTTAAGTAAACATATCAAATGTTGTAATAATTAGATTATCATACTGTGGTATATCTACAGGTCCTGCTAGTAATGAGAGTTAAATCAAGATTATTATACTTTTTACATATTGAACTATTTAATAATAGCTCTTAAGTAAACATATCAAACATTGTAATAATTAGATTATCATACTGCGGTATATCCACAGGTACTGCTAGTCAAGATTATTATACATTTATGGGCCGGGTTAGCTCAGTCGGTAGAGCGTTCGGCTAGAAACTTCCTAGTTCGATACCTGTCCTCGCCAACTCAGTGTATGAGTAGCACAGGGATCTGTGCGGTAAAGTAAGGAGCTGACGGTAGGTGTGGAGCTCCACCTCAGACGCTAAAATAATCTCCTTGGTCTAGTGCTATTGAAAAGGGGATAGACTCCCTCGCTGATTGGCTGATACCGACTCTAGGCCACCCCGACGACGACTTACATATTGAACTATTTGGCAATATCTCCTAAGTTAACATATCAAACATTGTAATAATTAGATTATCATACTGTGGTATATCCACAGGTCCTGCTAGTTAATAATTTATTATTATTATTATTATTAATTAATGTATAAAATTGGCTTATTTATACTTTTGATCTTGAATTAAAAGCGACTAAATGTTTATTTAAGAGCTATTGCTAAATAGTTCAATATGTAACCATATTTGTGTGATTATCTAATAAGAACTGGAACCTCATCATCAGAGTTTAACTCATGTTTTTCTATTTAACCCATAGATGGGACCCTAACAGGTACTACCACTCCGGGTCAGAGTGGACTAGGGAGCATAGTAATGGTGATGAATGGGGTGCTCCACATTTCCCCAAACCTCCAAAAATGGAACCTCATCATCAGATAGAACGTTTGGTTTGGTTTGTTTTACGGCATATCAACCTCAGTGGGTCATTTAATGCCGATAAAGTTTTGAAATAAATCAATTCTTAATGGATAATACAATTTTTTTATAAATACATTTTTCTATTTAACCCATAGATGGGACCCTAACAGGTACTACCACTCCTGGTCAGAGTGGACCAGGGAGCAATGGTGATGAAGGGGTGCTCCACATTCCCCAAACCTCCAAAACTGGAACCTCACCATCAGATAGAGTTTAAGGTCATTCCCAGTACAATAAGACCCTCAGCCACCACCTTCTAGCACCCATATAATAAAAAGGGCTGGGGCTTGCCATAAGGGCAATAGGGTTGGGACAAGAGCTTTTTTTAAATTGCTTGAGAAAAACTGTTATATCTCGAAATGTAGGATATACAAAATTGATAATAAAAACAGTGAAATATGTTTAACATATAACAATATTTGTTTTATTTATTCTCACTGACAGGGATATACAGTGGGATTGTTTGGATAGAGTTAAGCTGTGTTTGTGTCATGTGTGTGATCGTCACATGGGCGCTGTGAGTATGATACATGTGCTCATGTATCAGGCCAGTCCTTGGGTTATCATGTGTGTTCACACATGGGGCCAGTGGCCTTGTCTGCTGACTCTCTGCTGATGAGTCCTTATTTAACACAGGGTAGAAAATGGTTCTACCCTAAAAGTGACTGAACTAGCCCAACTGTGCTGATGCATGTGGTCACTAGTTCAAGCGTGCTGACGCACGTCTGTCCTGTCCAAAATACCAGTCCAAAGTAACATGGCTGAATTCCCATATCCGGGTTCCCGTCAGTCCCTTACTGATCAAAGGGGAGCAACTCTTTAGCAACTCGTTAGGTTACCTAACAAAAACATTCCACAGCGATAGAGAAACAGTGATGTTTATGTCATCGTCACACGAACATTTTTTCGAACATTTCAGAAATTTTCTGTATTTTTAACCGCTTTGATTTAAAACACCAAAAAATTTACTCTGACAAAGGCCATTATTCTCTGTATACTAAAATTTTTTTTATAGTTTTCTATTATTGTTATTTTATGTAGAATAATCAAGCTAAGTTCCAATTACTGTCGAATTGATATGTCTTAGAAGTCGTAACTGAATACGAACCTATCTTGCTGCTACATACTGCAGAATGACAGGGTATTTATGAAACTCCACAACATCATAGAAACCAAGCAGCCAATCAGAACTCAGGGAATGGAATCACCCAAATACATGAATGGACTATTCTTGATTTCCATAAATACCAACTGTCTTGGACACTGCTTCAGTTGTGCTTAACCAGTTGCTGTTGTTCAAACCAACAGTTGACTGACTGACGTCAATATTTCATTTTGTATTTAAAATGATAATAGATAGAATACATATGTACATGGATAAACTCCTGGCCGAAACACATGTCAGTAAAACAAAATAAAAATAGAATCTATTTTATCCGTTCAGTATTTTCTTTCCTTTATTTTTCATTTATATATATATATATATATATATATATATATATATGAGGAAAAGGGGGTTGGAATGAATCCGACAGAATAAGGTAAAAAATAAGGAATGAAAGAACAAAACTCAGACAAAAATGTGTAGTATATTTCGCTGGAATATTGAATTCAGCTTCTTCTGCTTTTATTGAATTATTAGGATCATACACATCCGAATGATTCAATAAAAGTAGAAGAAGCTGAGTTCAAACTCCAGTGACCTATACTACACGTTTTTGTCTGAGTTTTGTTCTTTCATTCCTTGTATTTTACCTCTATATATATATATATATATATAATATATATATATGTGTGTGTGTGTGTGTGTGTGTAGAAAGTTTTGTAGAAAAAACAACAAGATGTTTAAAGTTTTGCTAACAGAAATCTGTTTCGACCATATGCGGTCTTTTTCAAAGCAACATTGTAAACGGAAAGACAAAATAAATATATCATTAATCACGAGGCACAGTTCCGCTTAGAAATGTAGCGATTAAATAGCCTGCTATACTTGGCAGCTGACTGTGGCCGTATGGGTAAGAGGATTGGCGAGCGAAAGTTTGTTCGAGTCTCGAACTCAGCCAGAGGTAGCTGCTAAAAATGGTATAACTGCACTGATGAGAGGTGATACCTCAAAACACGTGCCTGTAGTTTGCTTTATATATATATATATATATAAAAAATGTTGTTCTGGTTCCAACGGTAGAAAATTCAATATTTTATAAAAAAAAGGAAGGTCCGCAAAATGTATTTTGTTCTCAGAAATAATTTTTAAATTCTTTTTGTTTTACATATGCAACACGTGTTTCAGATCTTCTGGTATCTTCTTCAGGCTTTGATTGATAATATGAAAATGAATTTTTACATGCATGTGTAATATATACATACACATAAGTATTTCACCTCCTCTTCCTGTTTTTGTGGGAGTGGAATGGAATTTCATTTTTAACATTAGTCTTTTAAACAGGTGTTTTTGTTTTTTGGGTGATTTACTAATAAAGTCATTAGCTGAATTTTTATAACTTTTTTTATTACTTTTTTATTTGGGTTGTCTTGATAAAGTTCATCAGATGTTCATTTGATATGTCAGGTGTGTGTGTTTGTAATTTGTTTTTTGTTCTGAAGACATTCTATGTTTTTCTACTTAAATTTATACTTTTTGTGTGTGTGTATGTGTGTGCCTACGTATATGTGCCTATGTTTACTTTTTGTGTGTGCGTATGTATATGGTTGTATTCGGTGTGTATATGTGTACATATATATACATACTTAAGAGTTGAATTTTGAATTAAGAATTAAATTTAAGTTTATTCATAACTATCTTTCTAGTTTTGTGTTGTATCATGTCATACCAACAATAGTATGACATAGTTTGCTTATGTGTCTGCTGATAGTAGCTATAAAAAAAATTAAATTAAATTCAAATAATTCCTTTTAGTGGATACAAGCTGTCTCTAAACAGTGCATGTGTGTATGCAAGTTTATATATATGTGTGAGCATGTATATGTATGTAAATTTGCAATTATACATTTATGCACAAAATTATTTATATATGCATAATTACAAATTTATTTACACATACATCCATACATAGATATTCATATGTAATGTATGTAAATTTGCAATTATGTATATGTATCTAAATTTGTAAATATACATATGTATATGTATGTCCATTTTATATATATATTATATATATATATATATATGCTTATATGTCTGCTGTTACTAGTTTCTTTCTTTCTTTCTTCCTTCCTTTCTTTCTTTCTTTCTTCTTTCTTTCTTTCTTAGTCTGTTGCACCTGCTGCATTTAGTGAAAATTTCAAAAGTGAATTGATATTTTTCTTTCTTTCTTTCTGCTCCCCTCTCACCCTGATCTTTCCTTCTTCTTTTTCTTTTTTTAAAATGATTTCTTTCTTTCTTTTTAAAAAAATGATTTCTTTTCCTTCTTTCTTTTTGAAATGATTTATTTCCTTCTTTCTTTCTTTCATTCTTTCTTTCTTTCCTTTTAAAATGATTTCTTTCCTTTCTTCTTTCTTTCTTTCTTTCCTTCTTTTTTAAAAAAATGATTTCTTTCCTTACTTCTTTCTTCTTTCATTCTTTCTTTCCTTCTTTCTTTCTTTCTTTCCTTTTTAAAATGATTTTTTTCTTTCCTTCTTTCTTTCCTTTAAAATGATTTCTTTCCTTCCTTCCTTCTTTCTTTCTTTCTTTCATTCATTCTTTCTTTTTAAAATGATTTCTTTCTTTCCTTCTTTCTTTCAAAAAAATGATTTCTTTCCTTCTTTTTCTTTCTTCTTCTTTCTTTCTTTTTAAAATGATTTCCTTCTTTCTTTCCTTCTTTCTCTTTCTTTCTTTCCAAAATGATTTCTTTCCTTCTTTACACATATTATTTACACATACATCCACACATAGATATGCATATGTAATATATGTAAATTTGCAATTATGTATCTAAATTTGTAAATATACATATGCATATGTATGTCCATTATATATATATATATATATATATATATATAAAATTTGCTTATATGTCTGCTGTTAGTAGCAATAAAAAAATAAATTCAAATAGTTCCTTGTAGCGGATATAAGTTGTCTCTAAACAACATACAAACACCTGATTGCCCTCAGAGAGTGACAGTGTGCTGTGGCGGTTGAAGGTGAAGGTGTCAGGTATACAATCTTCAATTTCTATAGTCAATAATTGCTTTCAGGCTTTAGGGACAAAAAATAAATAAGATAAATAAATAAAAATAAAAATAAAAAGCTTTCTTTGCACTGATTCTGAATTGTCTGTTTTTTGTTGGTTTTTTTTTTTAGTATGTATTTTGGTTGGTTGGTTGGGTTTTTAATGGCCTGTCAACCCCTTGGGTTATTTTATGCCGAATACTTCTATTGGTAATTTGGTATTCAAAAATGTTTAATGCCGACAAAGTTTTGAAATAATTTCATTTTTAATGGATAATACAATTTCGTTTATAAACTCATGTTTTTCTATTTAACCCATAGATGAAACCCTAACAGGTACTACCACTCTGGGTCAGAGTAGACCAGGGAGCAATGGTGATGAAGGGGTGCTCCACATTCCCCAAACCTCCAGAACTGGAACCTCACCATCAGATAGAGTTTAACGTCATTCCTAGGACATGTAGACCCGCAGCCACCACCTTCTAGCACCCATATGATAAAAAGGGATTGGGGATTGCCATAAGGGCAATAGGGTTGGGAAAATCATATAGGTGCTAGGGCTTGACATTACCAGCCGATTGATTGGAAGGGGCCTCTCCGACCGCCTGTCTAGCCTAAGTAAGGTTCTAAGTGGAGTGTTGCATGTCATGGACTGCTCATCCACCAAGACTCCGTCCTTAAGCATCACGGGTCGCCACCCACGGCAGACAGGTGGCCCCATTAGGGGAGTCTTATCCCTCTGCAGAGGTGCAGTCGGTGCATTCTAATGCCCCACCGAGGTTCCATTTTTGGAGAATGTGGAGCACCCCTTCATCACCCTTGCTCCCTGGTCCACTCTGACCCGGAGTGGTAGTACCTGTTACCTCTATGGGTCAAATAGAAAAACATAAGTTGATAAACAAAATCGTATTAAGCATTAAGAATGAATTTATTTCACAACTTTGTCGGCATTAAATGTCCCACCGAGGTTGATATGCCGTAAAATAAACCAAGCCAAACCAAACCAAAGTTTTGGCCACTGTTTCCTCAGGTGTTTCCTGTGTATCCGAGTATAGTAATGATCCAATAAGATCCTTAGACGCCTGTTTGATCAACTGTCGAAATATTAAAAATGATTTCCCAGGTTGGCTCATCACTGTACTCAGGGAACACCTGAAGGCCGGAGGACAGAGCATCAAAAACCTTTTTTCCATAGTGTGAGAATACCCGTTCTGCACCCTGCACCTTTTCGCTGCACGATGTCTAGACCCCAACGTTGTGATTTTCTGTGCTGGCCGATGCGAAGGCACGAGTCAGATGGGTTCACAGGGATTAAAAGTAAACAAAACAAAACAAACACAAGTCTGTTAATAGGACACTGATAGAAGAGGGAGTTGTGACACTTAAGCAGTTGTAGTGGGCTCTTCAGCTGGCAAGAAGTTGTCATGAGACTAAGTGAATTACTGGCTTCACTGGCTAATTTCTAAGTCTCTGCTACTGTCGATATCATCACCTGCCGCCGAAAATCTAACTCTAACTCATCTTTTTCTGGGACCGTATGTATATATATATATAAAATTCCACCCTCACCATCTCCTTTCTGACTAATCCATGCTGGTCATTCAATTACTTTTACAGATGTATTTTTGTTTGAAATATTAAAATGAACTATAATCATACAGGCACAAACAGATAAACAATTGTCCTCATCATCAATTTACACAATGCCAAATTAACCCAGGCCTCAGACATTTGTCTCGGTTGGATATCAAATATATTCCCATCTGTCTTATTTATTTATTTAATTCTTTTTCATTTCTTGGTTATTTTATCACTAATGTTTACACACATGATACACTACTTCCTATCTACGTACGGATATATATATATATATATATATATATATATATATATATATATATACTACACACATTACCCCTTAGATGCATTCTGGTCCAATGCATTTTAGTGCAATTAAAAGTGTCACAATAGAAATAAACTCTGCCTTATTTGGATTGGTTTATAAGAAAAATTGTTTTAAAGTTTTGACCCTATTCAAAATGGCTGCAAATCGAAATTGTAACCAGCTGATGTAGACTCCATGTCCATACCCTAACTGAGATATAAAAGCTCCATCCAAGATATTGAGCACTGTTTACTTATAAATATAGCAGCCATAGGGCCGGTTTAGCTCAGTTGATAGAGTATTCAGCTAGGAATCACAAGGTTCTTGGTTCAATACCGGCCCTCGCCAACTCAGCGTATGAGGAGCACAGGGTTCTGTGTGGTAAAGTGAAGAGCTGATGGTAGGTGTGGCGCTCCACCTCAGATGCTAAAATAATCTCCTTGGTCTAGCGCTAGTGAAAAGGGGATAGACTCCCTCACTGTCTGGCTGATACCGACATTAGGCCGCCCGACAATTTTACTTTACTTTTATTATCTATATAATATTATTATATATATATATATATATATATAATATATATATGTGTGTGTGTGTAGTAAAGATAGGGGGAGAAATATGGACATAGGAACAAAACTCAGGCACATATATGTAGGAGATATATTTCGCCATGCATTGATCTCGGCTTCATCAGTCAATGCACGGCGAAATATATCTCCTACATATACGTGTCTGAGTTTTGTTCCTTTGTCCATATTTCTCCTATCGTAAAGATTCTGTCAGATTTACTCCTATCCTCATATTATATATATATATATATATATATATATATATCATCATATATATAATAACGTAGCGTTCAACCGTTATTACATGACCATTATAAACAAAAAGTAAGTTACAAAAACACACACAACCTATCAAATATCAGAAATCACACATATACATATTCTGCCAAAATATAGTTATTCAATGCCTGAAGACGATAACAGATCTGAAACACGTGTCGCATATGTAAGTTAATAATACTTTTAAAAAAAACCTTCTTTTTATAGAATATATATATATATATATATATATATATATATATAAATGATTGCCATCTTGAATAGCTACTTCTTTTTGTTTCTTGTAAAAATCAAACTTTATTTTGTCTTTGTTATCTAACCGATTTGGATCTGATTAAAAGCACCTGTAACTAAATAAAAGTGCTGCTTCCGATTGATTGCATTTTGACTTTATTTGGTGAAAATTGCAAAAGTGAAATGGGATTATTTTTCTTTGATCTTTGCTTCTCTTTTTTTCTTTCTTTTTAAAATGATTTCCTTTCTTTCTTTTTTTTCTGCCTCTCTCACCGATCTTTCTTTCTTTATAAAATGATTTCTTTCTTTCTTTCTTTTACCCACTTCTTTCTTTCCTTCCTTCTTTCTTTCTTTTTAAAATGATTTCTTTCTTCACTTTCTTTTCTCCTCACTTCTTTCTTTCTTTCTTTCTCTTTCTTCTTCTTTCTTTCTTTCTTTCTCCTCACTTCTTTCTTCTTTCTTTCTTTCTTTCTTTCTTCTTTCACTTCTTTCTTTCTTTCTTTCTCCTCACTTCTTTCTTTCTTTCTTTCTCCTCACTTCTTTCTTTCTTTCTTTTTTCTTTCTTTCTTTTTTTTTTCTTTCTTTCTTCTTTCTTTCTTTCTCTCACTTCTTTCTTTCTTCTCTTACATCTTTCTTTCTTTCTCCTCACTTCTTTCTTTCTTTCTTGTTCATCTTTCTTTCTTTCTTTTCTTTCTTTCTTTCTTTCTTTCTTTTTCCCTTCTTTCTTCTTTTTCACATCTTTCTTTCTTTCTTTTTCACATCTTTCTTTCTTTCTCACATCTTTCTTTCTCTCTTTTCCCTTCTTTCTTTCTTAGTCTATTGCACCTGCTGAACAGTACAAAAACCATTTGGTATATTGATCAATTGTGAACAGTTAACTTTTTTTCTTTTTTTTACTAGTTACTAATGTCAAGTCAAGTACCGCTATTAGTTCAAAAGATTTTACACTTGTATCAATAAAGCTCCTCCTCCCCTTCCCCCTCCTCCCCCCTTTCCCCCTCCTCCAGGATTTGCATAGCAGGTGCATATGGCTGCATCTTTTGGCAAGTGAGATGCAGCCTTCTTCAAGGTTGCAGAACTTGCTGACTATAACGTGTGCTAAAAGGTTTCAATGCTTGGATATTACCCTATTGCAAACTAGAAGCATGTGTTACCATTTATGGTGTCATAAACTTGTTGACAGACCCTGTTGTTGAATTCAAGGGGGCCAGTGGAAAATTACATGACTGTTGGTGACCCTGACTCCTAGAGGCGAGAATCTTGCACGTCACGAGAAAGCATGTGATCAGTTTAGAGAATGAGATGCAGCCGAATAGCACTAGGGAAAAGGAGATAGACTCCTTCACTGTCTGTCTGATACCGACTTTAGGCCACCCTGACGACGATTTATATATATATATATATATATATATATATACAGGGTGTCCCAGAAGTTACACACCATCCTGGTTTTCAAAAAATACACCTTTGTTGATTTCAAATCACTGTTATTGAGAATAATTATAATAAATGCTCAAATTGAGAGATATAAAATTAATTGCGACAATCACTATCAATGAATACGTTTTTGAAATAACTAAAGGTGTTGTTTTTCAAAACCTGGATAATACATGAGTTCTGGGACACCCTGTGTATATATATATATATATATATATATATATATATATATAGATAGATGGATGTAATGGTTAAAGTCATGGGAAATGGACTTGTCGCCCTGAGTTCAAATCCTGGGCGTTGTAATTGCATTTCACTTAGCGCTAATACCCTTGGGAAAGGTATGAATCTACTCTCCTTCCAGCTATGGGTAAATAGTAGGGCAGACTGGGCTCTTTAACCTTGGTTAGGCAACCAGTCTAGGAGAAGGAAAACTCTGAATTCAAAGCTGTTAAACTTTGCTTAATAAATTGAGCTTGTGTCACATCCTGCTCTTAGCGGGGGTTGGTATACTCCCCATCCCCCTGGGGTTGAGCACTTTGGTGGGGATTTTGCTGATGACCACCAACTAAAGCGTAAATGCAACGTTCTCCTAAAAAAGGGAAGGAGCACTCTATTGTGGCCTTTACATACATGTATTAAAACAGTTAAAATCCCCTTCGCATTCTGTGGGTGACGATATGGACGAGCAGTTAAGCTGTCCGACTGATGCTGAATCAATCGGAGTTCTATCCCGGCTGTAGGTAGCTCACAAAATGTCTAGCCACACTGAAAAGACTTGATAAGTTGAAACATGTGTCTGTGGATGACTATATATATATATATATATATATATATATATATATATATTAATGGTGATATTATGGTTTTACACTCATAACTTTAAAGTTTCTTGGTAATCCAATCATCAGATGAGAAGTGGTTGAGATGTCAAAAACCAGTCGTGAAATGGTTCAGATGTTAAAAATCAAATTTTTTAGCATTTATATGAAGCGTTTTTCACGCAATGGGAAATGTAAAGCTAAAAATTGTTTTTTTTAAAACTGTGGCTTGTTTAACGTTTATGTGACGTGGATTGTATTATGTCACATAAATGTTAAACAAGCCACAGTTTAAAAAAACAATTTTTAGCTTTACATTTCCCATCGCGTGAAAAACGCTTCATATAAATGCTAAAAAATTTGATTTTTAACATCTGAACCATTTCACGACTGGTTTTTGACATCTCAACCACTTCTCATCTGATGATTGGATTACCAAGAAACTTTAAGTTATGAGTGTAAAACCATAATATCACCATTAATTATAAATCTGCTCTGCTTTATTAGCATTTGAGCACCTTTCCAGGCAAATACTTTTCTCATTTTTTCATTCACTATTCATTATATATATATATATATATTATATATATATATGAGAGAGAGAGAGAGAGAGAGAGTTTTTTTTTCTAATGGTAACAGGCATGTTTTTCAGAATCACTTTCATCATTTCAAGATTAGCTAAAATATTCAGACATTATGAATGGCAACATTTGAAGTAGTGAACAATACTGTCCTTTATTAGCCTCTTCAGTTTGCTTTGTGGCGTAATACTCGATTCTGCTTGATATCTTTGCGTTAAAACGATGAAATAGAAATTAACATTATCCTTGACATTAAGAAAAATTTCCTGAATGAAACGAACCAGAAACGAAAAAGAGACTAATCGACTTAGTAACCAAGAAAAAACAAGAAAATAAAACAAACAAAAAAAATAGTTCCATGTTAATTTGGGAACATAGTTTTTTTTTTAAAGACAAAGATTGGAGGATTTTATCATTTTATGAGGAACATTACACAATGAAAATGGTTAAATTGAACTTAACAGACCTAAATTCCACCATCGTACGTCACCCTGCTGAAAGAAAAAAAAACCCCAAAAATCAGGGAATTAAACAAATTTAATTAAATTTATAGTGTTGATATATTGATGAATAAAAGATATAATGCAGCAGTTATTTTATTTAAAAACTTGGACCATATGACCTTTAGGCACCCCTTTTGTGATCTCGATTCATAAGGACATGTTTTTCATTTACACCGTCAAAATCCGGTTGTTTATTAACAGACGATTTTTAGAGTTTTTTTTAAATTATAAAACTAACCCCAACCCATAACCCTAACCCCTAACAAACAAACAACCGTATTTTGACGGTGTAAATGAAAAACATGTCTTTATGAATCGAGATCACAAAATGGGTGCCTAAAGATCATATGGTCCAAAACTTTTACTTTTTTTTCAGGTTAGTTAACTTTGAACCACATATCTTTGAGACATAACACAGATTCTCAAAGATATATGTGGTATAAAGTTTAACTGACCTGAAAAATGAGACTGTCATGAAATGCAATCTTCTATATATTAATACTCATGATCGTTAATTGTACGACCCATTATCATCTTGCAACACCCTCTGGTTAAAAATGAAACCGTCCAAGATGAAATGCAATCTTACTATATATTAATAATCATGTTCCTTAATTGTACAACCATTATCATCTTGCAACACCCTCTGGTTTAAAAATGAAACTGTCCAAGATGAAATGCAATCTACTATATATTAATAATCATGTTCCTTTAATTGTACAACCTTATTTCACTTGCCAACACCCTCTGGTTAAAAATGAAACTGTCCAAGATGAAATGCAATCTACTAAAATTAATAATCATGTCCCTAATTGTACAACCATTATCATCTTGCAATACCCTCTGGTTAAAAATGAAACTGTCCAAATCATCTGGGATGAAATTCAAAAATATAAATCCTGATTATTTGATGTTGCTTAATCACTGGATTCTTATTTTTCATGAGTGTTGTCACCCCAGGTAAATAATCGGACCGTTCTGTTTTTATTATAAAGAAAGAAAGGGAAGAAAAAGGATATGCTACCTAGAAAAAATATCAGCTTAGCTAAATAATGGACCATTCTGTTTTTATTATAAAGAAAGAAAGGGAAGAAAAAGGATATGCTACCTAGAAAAAATATCAGCTTAGCTAAATAATGGACCATTCTGTTTTTATTATAAAGAAAGAAAGGGGAGAAACAGGAAAAAAATATAAGAAAAAAGAAAGAAAGAGAGTAGGGGGAGTGTGCAGAAGCGATAACACTAATCTGTTTCAATCTATTCAGAGATGGATTTCAGTCACAGCTATCAATTTTTTTTATCATGTATCTTAAATGGTTGAATTGATTGATTGATTTTAAAGACATGTCAACCTGTCTAGGGTTATTTCATGCTTAGAGGATAAGGAATCACATGTATTATATGTTTATAGTTATGGACTGCTCATCCACCAGGATTCCGTCCTTAAGCATCACGGGTCGCCACCCCAAATCAACAGAAGCTGGTTTAACTCAGTCGGTAGCAGATCCACCTAGATTGTGTAATCTAATTGTGCACTAAAGTACGGAGCTGATGGGTAGGTTGTGGCGCTCTACTTCAGAAGCAAAAACAATCTCCCTGGTCTAGTGCTAGCGAAAAGGAGATAGACTCCTTTGCTGTCAGCTGACCAACAATAAGACCACTCTGCCAACTTTACTTTATTTTATGGATGATTTGAATTGATTGGTTTATTGATTGATTTTAAAGGCATGTCAACCTGTTTAGGATTATTTTATGCCTAGAGCATAGGGAATTGCATTTATTGTATGTTATATTATGGACTGCTCATCAACCAACCAATTATTCTTAAACATCATGGGCCACCCCACTCTGTCGGCTGGGACGTATAGAATGCACCAACTGCAGCTCTGCAGAGGGTAAGACTACCCTAAATGGGGCCACCTGTTGGCCATGGGTGGTGATCCATGATGCTTAAGGACGGAGTCTTTGGTGGATGAGCAGTTCATGACTTGCAACACTTCACTTAGACCCGTACTTAGGCTAACAGGCGGTCGGAGAGGCCGCCTCCGATCAATCGGGCTAGCACCTATATGATTTTCCCAACTCTATTGCCCTTTTTTATCATTATGGGTGCTGAGAGGCAGTGGCTGAGGGTCTGCATGACCTGGGAATGACGTTAAACTCTATCTGATGGTGAGGTTCCCGTTTTGGAGGTTTGGGGAATGTGGAGCACCCTTTATCACATTGCTCCCTGGTTCCACTCTGACCCGGAGTGGTGTACCTGTTAGGGTCCCATCTATGGGTTTAGATAGAAAAAATGTATTTATAAAAAGAAATTGTGTATCCATTAGAATAATTTATTTCAACTTTATCGGCATTATTATTTAAATTTTATTTGGCATTAAATGACCCATTGAGGTTGATATGCCGTAAAACAAAACAAAAGAAACAACCATGGTTACCACCCACAACAACAGGCGACACCTGGGAGGTGGGGTCTAACCCCTTTTGCAGAGGTGCAGTCGGTGTATCTAACATCCTCAGCTGACGGGGCTGACGAATTTGGATCAATTAAGTCATTGAACTTTCTTTGCGGACAGATATTTTTCCGTGACAAGCACATTGCAAAAAGATTCCTCATTTATCAGTGGCTGCTGCTGAACTGCTGCTGCTAAATCTAAACTGATACTTGGATTTGGTTTGATTCCAATTATTGATTATCTCCCCCCCTCCCCTGCCCTCATTTTTTGGAGCCAATATTGATTTGTACTCATTAGATTTTGACAGGTAACCCTATTTGCAAAGTGCAAATGTCTTAATCAAATTATTTAGACTAATCAACACGTTATTGTATATACAACAAAATAGTCTCATTTTGTTTTGTTTTTTTAGTCACCTTTATCTCAAAGCTTTGTGTTACAGAGTCTCTTTATTATTTCACTCCTTGTGAGTTTTTCACACCAGAATATTGCCCTGTCGGTGGGGGCGTTAGAATGCACCGACTGCACCTCTGCAGAGTGTAACAGAATTTCGGGCTTACTTGTGTGGTCTCTTAGAAAAATTGGGTCGAGAAGAAATAAAAACATTCAAAAGGGTTGTTAAGTTTTTAAGGGCCATTCCTTGACCTTATAGCAGAAGTGCTTATCTGATAGAATCCTTGATAAAGAGTCGGTCGACAATGTGAATCCTTTGGTTATAAAGTGTCCTGAGTTACGGATGGTTGAGCAGTCATGACTTGCAATACTCCACTTTGGCCCTTTCTTGGGCTAGACGGTGGTCGGAGAGGACCCCTTCTGATCCTGGTCAAGCCCTTGATTTTCTCAACCCTAGTGCCCTTATGGCAAGCCCAATCCTTTTTATCATATGGGTGCTAGAAGGCGGTGACTGAGGATCTACATCTGATGGTGAGCTTCCAGTTTTGGAGGTTTGGGGAATGTGGAGCCCCTTCATCACCATTGTTTCCTGGTCCACTCTGACCCGGAGTGGTAGTACCTGTTAGGGTCCCATCTATGGGTTAAATAGAAAAATGTGTTTATAAAAAACATTGAGTATCTATTAAGAATAACTTTATTTCAAAACTTTATCGGCATTAAATGACCCACTGAGGTTGATATGCCATAAAACAAACCAAACCAACCAAAACCCCACCAGCATAAGCTGATGGTCTTTAACTAGAGTCTGAGTGACAGCAAGTCTCCTCGGGTCTCCAGGACTCTTCTGAGTATTCTAGTCGATCTCAACAATGCTGTTGTCTGAATGGTCTCAATTCTTTCTTTGTTTTCCAGTTCCTCTAGTCACTTTTCTAAGCTTTTGGGGACCGTTCCAAGTGCCCCATCTACAATTGGTATCACTTTCACCTTTTTTTAAGCCAATATTGATTTGTACTCATTAGATTTTGACAGGTAACCCAATTTGCAAAGTGTAAATGTCTTAATCAAATTATTTAGTATAATCAACACACACACACACATAATACATTATATATATATTTTTTTCAAAATGTTTAATATATATATATATATATATATTATATTTGGGAGAATATGTGTTAATTGAAGTCATACCTAATTTGAAAATTAATTAATAATTAGTTAATTAGGCAGGCATACCTATTAAAATGTAAGGCTAAACAAATCAAGAAAATCAATCTGTATGTACATTTCGGCCTATTAGGCCTCATCAGCAGAGCTATAAATAGGAAGACTGCCTTGTATCTATAGCTCTGCTGATGAGGCCTAATAGGCCGAAATGTACATACAGAGATTGATTTTTCTCGATTTGTTTAACCTTACATTTGAATAGCTATAATTTCCAAAATTAGTTACGACTTCAATTAAGCACATATTCTCCCAAAAATTGTCGGCTAAAAAAAGCATATCAAAACACATCGTTTGTGTATTTACTTCTCCTATATATATATATATATATATATATATATATATATAACAAAATAATCTCATTTTTTTTTTTTATCCCAAAGCTTATGTTACATCATCATCATGTCACACAAGTAGCACGGATATCCATGACAATCTCTCGCAAACGTTCCCTATCATTCATTGCCCTTCTGTGCAACAACCAGCATCCTCGCAGAGTTGGTCAATGTATGTCCTTGGTGAGTGGCCCACATTAGCATGTCCATGTATTGGCTTCCACAGGAGAACGTCGCTTATGAGCTCTTCCTTGCTTCTCCAACAGTGTCCTGCATGCCTAGTCTGTCTTTAATTAAAAAAATAGTTATTTATTGGTAACTTGGTCCCAACATATTTTGTAATTAAAAACTATTTTCATTTAAATAAACATATCTGTATTTCTCTTCTAATTGAATAAAAACTTAATATAAAAATGTCATTAATATAAAAACGTGTCTTTTGTTTAAGGTTTTTAAAACTTTAAAAAAACTATTGAATTAACAACAACAATATGAAATAACTATTTTTTTTAAATTAAAATTGAAAATTATTTTAGTATAAAAACGTGCTTTTGGGTTGTAAATATACATGAACAAACTTTAAAAAAATCTTACAGTGAAATTCTAATGCAAAAAAATAACCTGTTGTTTGTAAACAAACAACTGGGAGTTTACGGTGAAAAGCAAAAGGTGTTCCTTTCAAAACAGCTCGCAGCTGGGGTGCTTATTTTTTACTTGGTCCGAAACGTCCACGTAATATCAAACAAAACAAAAATCTTATTTGAATAAATAATGTGCCATTTTTCTCTCTTTTTGGTAAACATGTCACAATGAGGAGAGAAAAAGAAGAAAGAGACAGAGAGAGAGTGAGAGTGATAGATGAGAGAGTGACAGGAGAGATAGACAGAGAGAGGACCAGGAGAGTGTGAGGGTGTGATAGCAAGAGAGAAAGAAGTGATTGACAGAAAGAGAGACAGAGAGGGCAGACACTCAAGGACGGCGCTGAATCCGTACAGCAGTCAGGAATGGTGAGATGGTGACTGGGATTCGAGTGAGTGACATCGAACTAGGAAATGGGAGTGATAGGACAAGTGAGAACGACGAGCCCATGCCCACAATCAGTTGCATAGAGAGATGCAGACAGAGACGATGTGTGAGCGAGACAGACGTTGCGACAGTGAAACCACACGAACCTGTGACGCTGCCCAGTCAGCACGGACGATGTAGAGTGACCAGACTACGAGACTAGAGATGCGGTGAATTGATTTTATAGAGAGAAAGAACGAGACGACACGAGGGGGGGTATCACCACATGACAACGTGTCCTGAGATGACCGAAGTTGATTTACACATACTATTGAGTACGCGCATCATCGTCTCGTCTCCTCACCAGCGCCTTAGCCCCATGCTAACCTTTCGGTGGAGAATCCCTCGTGCTCAACAACCAACTGTACGGC
The DNA here is from genome assembly GCA_023376005.1 of Doryteuthis pealeii. NCBI lineage: Eukaryota > Metazoa > Mollusca > Cephalopoda > Myopsida > Loliginidae > Doryteuthis > Doryteuthis pealeii. The sequence goes on from CM042182.1 coordinate 13,539,989, forward strand.
GGCACCACGTCGACATCAGAGACAGGTACGCGATCATCGGGTGACAGACTCTTAGTCTCGCCGCCAGATGCCTGAAACGTGCCGGTCATACACTTAGTATAGCGATGATTGGGTAGTGTGGCGTCAATAGCAGTGACCGAACTAAGCTCATACTCAGTCCATCTCGTCCATACGCACGCACCATCATCCGCAGTGATAAATAAGCCCGTCAGTCTCTCGCCTAGCAGACGAAGCTTTCGAGATCTCGCCCTCCTGGAGCACTGTGAGATGAAAGACAGCCAGAGCGCCAGCTACTTTCATCCGGACGACCATGCCACACACACTAGCAGGTACTAGTCAAATGCGCACTAGCTACCTGAAAGGCTAATCCGTCAATTTGCCGCCAGCCCCTCAGGATAAGCCCGGTGAGAATGATAACAGAGAGAGAGAGAGGAGCTGTATTACAAGATGAGAGATGAGATGATCATGAGTTATACAGAGAGAGAGAGAGAGGGGCGAGAGAGGAAGATGATAAGAGTATGAGTGAGAGGGAAGGCGTGAGAGAGACCGTCCTCTCACCGGTGGTCCCGACGGACCACCTCTCACCCGATGGTGCTACGCAGGACACCGTTTATATAGAGCTCCCGAGCCTCAATCATCGCCATCCAAGCACATCCTAGATCGGCAGCCTCCCCAGCATTCCGGTCTCGCATCGCGAGAGTGTAGATCGACACGCAGACGGATAATGCTTTTAAAAAAATACTATGTCACGCACACGCGCTTCATTGAATTCTACCTACCAATATTCCCACACGATTGCTCTTTGAATTTGTTGAGAACGAGCTCGACGAATCATAAAGACGAGTCAGGTTGAGACCTGCGTACTGTTGAGAGGAGTAGAAGGATAGTAATAAAATAGGCGCAGGGGGTTGAAATTGCGCGGATTGATAATCGTCATAAGTCACAGTCAGAGTTGAACAGAGTTCAATATATTACGAAATGGGACCCTCAGAGTTCAGTTCGAACAAGTGCGGATTCGGGAGAATTGATGATAAGTCGCCTAGACAACAAGTGACAACACTTAGTTAAATAAAAATGAAAGGGGTTATTGCGAGAGAGAGACACAGTATGCTTGAAAGAATTTTCCTCTGTTGATGAAAAGAGTCCTAATAGTCCTAAAATTTAATACACTTATCTTGTAATGAGGGGCTAAGATTAAAGGTTTACAATGTAGGTTATTTGAATAGTTAGTGGGAGAGTCTGCTACCAAGGTACCTGAGAACAGGAGGTGGACCAATGTACAAAAAGGAATGTTTGTATTTAAAAGGACGCTATTTTGAATCCTATATTAATTACATTTATAGTAATAAGGGCTAAGAGTTAGAGGTTTACAAATGTGGTTATTGAATAATTAGGGAAATTATGCTAGGTTACCTAAAATGACAGAGGTGTGGACAATGTAAAAGGGGGGATGTGTATTTAGAAGGGATTACGGATCTTATATTAATACACTTATGTAATGTGGCTAAGAATTAGAGGTCTCTACAAATGTAGGGTTATTGAATAGTAGGGGGAAGTTCATACCAAGGTATGATGACAGTGTGACACTGTTTAAAAGTGACGTTTTATATTTAATAAGCGATTTTGAAATCTTATATTAATACACTTTACCTGATTAATTGAGGCCAAGACTGTGCTGTCCTGTCGTCTGCAACATGTGTTATGAATTAGAGAGTATGGATTGTTATGTAGTGTATATTGTGTTAATGGAATATAGAGAGTAGGAGTCTGTCATTATTTCTGGTAGGTGTTTTATGGAATTAGAGAGAGGTAAGGATCGTCATTTTTATGCCTATGGTCAGTAAAATCATCCTAGTTGTGTCCAAAAAACGCATGAACAACCCTGTGTTTTGTCTTGAATGTGATCGCCAGGTAGTTCTCGCTGCGGTACAGACAGATGATGTACACGCCCCGCTGCACGCGGAGCATCTCAAATCGATATATCACACCCATACGGCACAGATGTTAATAGGATGTGTTGATCAGTATATTAATTCGCAATATTTACGTCACGAGTCCGACTCTCAAGGCCAATTTGTTCGATAAGTGACTAGGACGCTAGCGGTCGCCATCCATCCCGGTCGTGTCGAAGGCTCACCAGCTGAGCACGTACACACAGCCACACCAGCTACCTACCTCAGCTCATTCGCTATGTGTGCGCCCGTAGCCGTCTGGACATACCTCCAGCTTGGAGGTCCACGTCACGCGTTTATGCCAACATAAGTCCATCGCGCCCATACACCGCCACGGACTCTGTCTAATACTATGATTAGCGATTTGCCGCCATGCCACTGCGTCCTGCCATTAGCTCGCTATGCTATCGTCGCAACGCGCTAGCGTACCAACGAATGCCCTCTTGCACACCGGTGCAGCCGGCGACGCATACTGGCTAACGAACACACATTCCGACATCGTCTACCGTGTTGCATCCGCCATAAATAGAGAGTAGGGATCTGTGCACATTGTGGTGTGTAATATGAATAGAGAGTTAAGGATCTGTGTATGTGTGAATGTGTTTGAATAGAGAGCTAAGGATCTGAGGATGTGGTGAAGAATACTTATGTGTTTTTTGAGATAGAGAGTATAGAGGAGTTCTGTATTGTGTTTGTTATGAATATGGAGTAGTTAATGGATAATCTTTACACATGCATGTAAAAATTCATCCATATATCAATCAAAGCCTGCGTAACGAAGATACCAGATAGATCGAAACACGTTGGTTGACATATGTAACAAAGATTGTAGTTTTATATAAGAAATTTAATTGTAGAGTATAGTCTGTCCTTGTTTGTTGATGTGTATGAATAGAGAGTAAGGATCTAAGTGAGAACTAGAACTACAGTCGGACACTTCTTGTGTTTTTATGTTTTAATATGAAGTGATAAATATTTGAATCTGTGTGCGTAATTTTTCTACCCGTCTGGATCCAGAACAACATTTTTTATATATCATATATATATATAAAAGCAAACTACAGGCACGTGTTTTGAATTGGTTATGAATAGAAGAGTTGAAGGACTGTGTGGGTTGTTATGAATAGAGGTGGTAATACACGCCGATCTTCTAGTCAGGTGCGTCTGCGATGTTGTGTTGTAGAATAGAGAGTTAAGGACTGTTAGTTATACCATTTTTTAGCAGCTACCTCTTGTGGTGTAATGCGGTAAATTCGGACTCGAACATAGATGTTTAATGCATATTTAGAGAGTAAGGATCTGGTCGTGTGTGTGTGTTATGAATAGAGAGTATCAGGATCTGTGTGCTTCGCCAATCCTCTGACTCCAATAACAGGCCACAGTCAGCTGCCAGCGTATAGCAGAAGCTATATTTAATTGTCGTTAGGAATACGATAAGAGTTTAAGGTATCGTGTATGTGTTTTAAGCATGAATAGAGAGTAAGGATTCTGTGGGATGTGATGTGTCTTGATGAATACGTGGAGAGTAAGGATCTGGATGCTGTTCTATGAATAGAGGAGTAAGGATCTGTGTATGTGTGTTATGAATAGAGAGTACGGATCTGTGTGTGTATGTGTTGTTATGAAATAGAGAGTTAAGGGATCTGTGTGTGTGTGTTATGAATAGAGGTAAGGATCTGTGATTACATGAATGTGTTATGTGATATTTATTTTGTTGTGTGTTATGAATAGATCGTCTCAGATGCTACTAGGGAGATCTCCTCTGCGTGGCGTCTGTCTCCAACGTACCAGAGTGCGCTCTCTCTCTCGGTATATTTCCAAATCTGCCGCACAAGCACGCTTACATCGCGCGGCCATTTCTCGAGTGATATCGGGCTCTCCTCTAATAAGCTGCGCACCCCGGTCTGCTGCAGTCTCATCACGAGCGCGGGCCAGTCGCAACGCACAGATGTGCGGTCCATATGCTTTACTCGCAAATGCTGCTGAGCGTAAAACATGTTTTGCGTACGGAACGGTTATACCCGCTCTCATACAACACCCCGAGTTATAACTCTCACCCGGCCAACATCCGTCCTCCTCTGCCACGGTACCTCTCGTAGAGCGCTGCTGTCGTAGTGTGCCCAAGTCATCGCCCATAAACCATCTCTGCCCCTGCGGTCATGTCCTGTTTCTCCAATAATGAAGAATGGATAAACGTCCATGATATGCATGTACTCTAGAGTTTCAAGGGAATGCTTCGGACTGTAGCATCGCACGATTTGTGTTATGATAGAGGAGTAAGGATTCTGTTCGAAACAGCATTTTGTGTGTGTGTGTTGTAATGAATATAGAGGTAGGACTATCTGTGCGGACTCGCCCCTTAGCACAACCATAGTGTTATGAAATCAGAGAGTCTTAAGAGTGATCTGTGTGTGTCGTGTAGTCGTGTCCGAAAATGGAAACTCAGCACTTGAAGTCTGCAAGTAAGGATCTGTGTGTCGTGTAGCCTTTCGATGATTAGAGAGCGTGTAAGAATTCTTTACGTCTTTCTGTGTGTGGCTTAGCCAACAATCCTCTATATCGCTCCGTTACCGTCAAACTTGAAAGTCCCTGTAAGCGAGAACCATACATGATGTTATGAATAGAAGAGTAAGGATCTGTCGCGTGTGTTATGGATAATAGAGAGTAAGGATCTCGTGTCAGTGTGTTATGCAATAGGAGTAAGATCTGTGGTGTGTGTGTTATGAATACGAGTAGTACAATGATTGTTGTTTCGATGTCAGGCCAAAACTTTGTTGTTATTGAATTATGGAGAAGAAAAGGGATCCTGTAGTATTGTGCTTTATTGAATAGAGGTGATGTACGTTTATTCTGTGTGTTTACATATAGTCGATGTTATAGAAATACGTAGTAGTAAGTGCATCTTGTGAGCCCACACATGCTGTGTGTTATGAATAACGAGAGCTAAGACGATCATGTGTGCTGATTGCTGAATGTGTATATACTGAAATTAGAGAGTAAGGATCTGTGCGGTATGTGTTTATGAAATTTAGAGAGTTAAGGATCTGTGTGTGTGTGTTATGAATAGAGAAGTAAGGATCTTGTGCTGTGTGTGTTTATGAATAGAGAGTAAGGATCCTATGTGTGAAGTGTGCATGTTATGAATAGAGAGTTAAGGATCTGAAATTGTTGATTGTTGTTTATGATAGAGAGTAAGGATCTGTGTGTGTGTGTTGTTTTATGAATAGAGAGTAAGGATTCTGTGCGTGTGTTATTGAAAAGTGAGAGTAAGGGATCTGTGTTGTAGTGTGTATGAATAGGAGAGAGATAAGGATCTAGTGCGTGTGTATGAATAAGAGTAAGCGATCTGTGCTGTGTTATGAATAGAGAGTAAGGATCTGTGTTGTGTGTTGATAGATAGAGAGTAAAATTGGATCTGCCTGTGTGTGTGTAATAGAATAGAGAGTAAGGATCGGTGGTGTGAGTGTTATGAATTAGAGAGTAAGGATCTGTGTAGTGTGTGTGTTAGAAATAGAGAGTAAGGATCTGTGTTGTTGAAGAACTGGGAAAGTGTGTTATATGTACTTTGGAGGAGCCAGTAAAGGATCTAGTGTGTGTAGTAGTTAATGAATAGAGAGGTAAGGATCTGTGGTTGTGTGTGTGTGTTATTGATATAGAGGAGTAAGGATCTGAGTTTAGTGTTTAGTGGGTGTTATTGAATTAGAGAGTAAGGACATCTGTTGTAGTGTGTGTGTTATGACATGAGAGTAAGGATTTTCTAGCTTGTGGTTGTTCATGAATAGGAGATAAGGATCTGTGTGTGTGTTATATGAATATGAGAACAGTAAAGGCATCATGTGTGGCTGTGTTATGAATAGAAGTAAGATCATGTGATATGTAGTTATTGCTAATACCGTAGTATTGTATATACTTGTGTGGTAATGTGAATTATGCAAATTAGTAAGGAATCTTTGTGATGCTGTTATCGTAATAGAGTGGTAAGGATCTTGTGCTGATTTAGAGACTGAATAGAGACATATGGATCTGTGCTATGT
>CM042182.1:13546074-13557734 GCA_023376005.1 Doryteuthis pealeii
TTTATCTGCCTCTGCGAACTGTACCAAAACTGAGCCTAATAAATCCCTACTTTCTTCACACCCCCTTCCATTTTTTTTTCATCTATCTTGTACGACATATCAACTGAAAACATTTTCATTAAACGCAACAAAAATAAAAAGATGGAATATCAGAAAAAAAGATACAAAAAAAAAGCGACCCAAAACAAAACATGTTCGGAATAATTAGATACTTTCGTTTGTGTTTACGTCTTAATTGTATTTTTATTGTTATTCGTTTATTCTCTGCGATTTCATTTTCTTTCAAACATATTGGCACTTTTTTTTCTTTTTCTTTTCTCTTTATCTTTTTTTTCATCCTATCTCCTCAAGTCTCAAATTGTTTTGTTGCGGATTTCCATTGTATTTCGGTTTCCGTTCTTCTTCTTCATCTTCGTACGCATCTCAATTCCTTGTCTTAATAAAACCAACTGAATTATTTCATTCCTTTTCTTTTTTTTTCAACGCAATACATTCTCAAGATAATAATTGTTTCACTACTGACAATTCTAAAAATAATCACACCAATAGAACAATACCATAAGAACCGCAGATGTGGAGTCGGAATCGTGGAATCATGGATTTGGAAAGCTAATATGGGATCATTTGAGTCAGAGTTGGTATAGTTTTACCGACTCCGACTCATTTATGGTTTATATGGCCCTATATTAGTCTGTGTAAGTTATACAGTTCACCTTCCATATAAATAGATAATAAAAAGTCATGGTTTTATATTTATTATGAACTAATTGTATAATCGGAGTTGATATAGTTTTACCGGGTTATTTTCCCATTAAACTAACCCTAAACCTCAACCCTAAGCCTAACCCAAACCCTTGTTGGACTTAAACTTAAAAAAAAAAAAAAAGAATTAAAATGAACAGTTTTATTACAAAATTTGTGTTTCTGTTTTTCTGAGTCACCCTGTAATATTATGTTATTCAACTGGGAGGGGTTAGGGGTTAGGTTGGGGTTTAGGGTTAGTTTAATGGGAAAATGAATAATTGGGTTCTGTTTTTTCTGGGTCACCCTGTAATATTATGTTACTCAACTAGTGGGGTTTAGGGTTAGGGTTAGTTTGATGGGAAAATAAATAATTTGGGTTCTGTTTTTTCTGGGTCACCGTGTAATATCATTTTGATCAACTAGGAAATAACCGTTTTACCGACCCCAACTCATTTATGCTTTATATGGCTCTATTTTAGTCTGTAAAGATATACAGTGCACCTTCCATATAAATAGACAATAAAAAAGTCATGGTTTTATATTTATTATGAACTAATTGTATAATCGGAGTTGGTATAGTTTTACCGGGTTATTTCCTAGTTGAGTAACATGAGTGACCCAGAAAAAACAGAACCCAAATTATTTATTTTCCCATTAAATTAACCCTAAACCCCAACCCTAACCCTAACCCTTGTTGGACTTAAACTTTAAAAAAAAAAAATTAAAATTAACAGTTTTATTACAAAATTTGTGGGTTCTGTTTTTTCTGGGTCACCCTGTAATATTATGTTATTCAACTGGGAGAGGGTAGGGGTTAGGGTTGGGGTTTAGGGTTAGTTTGATGGGAAATAAATAATTTGGGTTCTGTTTTTTCTGGGTCACCGTGTAATATCATTTTGATCAACTAGGAAATAACCGTTTTACCGACGCCGACTCATTTATGCTTTATATGGCTCTATTTTAGTCTGTAAAGATATACAGTGCACCTTCCATATAAAAAGGCAATAAAAAAAGTCATGGTTTTATATTTATTATGAACTAATTGTATAAAGAGAAGATGGAGTTGCTAAAAATAGAGGAATCAAAGTTGAAGATTTTGTGTTCCAATTCCAAAGACAATTCTAAAATGAATCCCACCAGTAGAACATAAGAACCAGAAGAACCTGTTTATAATAATTTGTAATATTTATTGATTGCATGAATTTTTTTTTTAACAAAGGTTATTCAGAATGTTTTAAATTCAATAGAACATAAAAATATTTTTTGTTTTCTTTTTCAGGTAAATCCATTTTCTTTTACTAATTGGAAATATATTATCATCCAGGTAAGTTTCCATTTTATACTTAACGATGGTTTTATATATATATATATATATATATTTATTTATTTGTTGAATTTTAAAAATATAATTGTTTTCCATAGGCAACTACCCAGGTTGCTAATAATTCTTCTGGTGTTTATGCGAAGACATTTCTTGTTGTTGTGTTTTTGGACGCAAATTACGTCGGTTGATTATTGTGGACACTCTTTATGCTTTGGATTTCTTTGTTTCATCTCAAAAATTTTTAAAAATATATCTATATATATATATATATATATAATTAATGTTGATATTATGATTTCACACTCATAACTTCAAGTTTCTTGGTAGTCCAATCATCAGATGAGAAGTGGTTGAGATGTCAAAAATCAGTCGACTGGTTTTTGACATCTCAACCACTTCTCATCTGATGATTGGACTACCAAGAAACTTGAAGTTATGAGTGTGAAATCATAATATCAACATTAATTATAAATCTGCTCTGCTTTATTAGCATTGAGCACCTTTCCATGCAAATACTTTTCTCATTTTTTCATTCACTATTCATTATATATTATATATATATATATATATATATATATATATACACACATACTTGAAAAAGTGGATCTAACAATGCAACAACTAAATTCTTTTGATATTTCGTCTCATTATTGGCTGAAGGTTTTTCAAAATTTATTGGCATAAATGCTTGTACATTCTGCTTTTATAGTGAAAAGGTAATTGGATAAGGGAGGAAAGAAAGAAAGGGAGGGTTTTGGTGTGTGGTATAGAGGAATGAGAATGAAGTAGGAGTCGGCTTAGTATGTGGGGAATGGTATTTTTATGGGGTTTATATATATATGATTTTATATATACTTGACAAAATGTGATATATAATTTTTTTATATTTTATTTATTTTTATTTTTAAATTCAAATTTTAAAAATTTTTATTTTTTATTTATTTTTTTATATTTTATTTATATAATATTTTATATATACTTGACAACACGTGATATATAATTTTTAAAATATTTTATTTATTTTTATTTTTAAATTAAAAATTTTTTTAATTTTTATTTTTTATTCATTTTTTTATATTTTATTTATATAATATTTTATATATACTTGACAAAACGTGATATATAATTCTATATATACTATATATAGAAGTATATATATTTTAAATATACTTGCCAAAACGTGGGTCATCTTTTGGAATATTTTTGTTTATTTTCAGCTTTTGTATTTTTCTACTTTTTTTTGTTTGGATTTAATAGTTTTCTTTTTCATGTTTAAAGTGCATAAAAACACTTATATATATATGCATGTTTATCTGTACGTGTGTGTGTGAGTGTATGTGCACGCATTTGCTTGTGTGTCTGTGTGTACATGTGTGCGTATGTGCGTATATATGTGCACGTGGAGCCCATAGTAATATGCGTATACACTTCAGTATGTATATGTAAGGCTTACCCAGCACATATAGTGACATGTGTGTGCATATCGGTATATATGGATATTGTTTTGTATGCATGTATATGTCGTGAGTATGTGTAACCACGTCCTGTTGACAACGCTACACCTTGTAATAGACAACACCGCCGTTCCATAACCCCCACCCACCCATAATATACAACATTTGCAACCTTAAAATTAATATTATTCAACCTCACTCCTCAACTAACACGACCCGTCTGTATACAACATACACAACCTACACATCCAATAGAGAAAAAAAATACACACGCACATACATGCACAAACACAAATGCTCGCACGTAAGCACTGTTAAAATACCACACACTCACAGATCAATGTATTATGTGTGTGACCTGTTACCACGCGTACGCAACCTTTATGCTGCCCATAAACACTCTCATACATTCAATTCACCTTCACATACATACACACATCATTTTATCCAATCATACGCATCCCATGTCTATTGAATTTTTTGAAATTTTTTCGATTTTCCTTACATTTGAAACATCTTCACCTGATGAATGCATCGCATGAAACCAATATGGTTGTGAATGTTCCTTTGTCACCCAATAAATAGATATGTAAAACCTATATATTTATCTTATTATATATTATATATATATATATATAATATATATATATATATATATAATATATATATATATTGATCTCATTTTACTTCTGGCACATTATTCCTCTCATCTTTTTTCTTTCATCCCCCAAATTTTTCCTTCTCTTACCCCTCTGTTTTTTTTTTCTTCCCCCTTACTCTAAAACAATTTTTTATTCCCACTTTCTTCTTCCATACTTTTTATTTGCCTTCAGAAAAAGAAGCAAAAAGAACTTTTTTTTTGTTGTCTTTTTAAACTTATTATCTCATTACAAAAAAGAAACTCTATTTTCTAAGCTGCTTTGATTGAAGCAATGAAGAACACCACCCACCCCAGCGCTGGTGGTTGTGTAGCGGGGGTTGGCTTAGACTAAACCAACTGTATTCTCTAGAGAGCGGGGCTAGAAACCCTCCTCCCAAGGGAGGTTCTGAGTATGATGCTAAATAGCATCTGGTAGTAAAGCTTCAGTTCTGTAGATCTGGGGAATGTAGAGTCACCATTTCATTGCCATTACTCCCAGGTCCACTCTGGAATGGTAGTACCTGTTAGGGACCCACCCATGGGTCAAATAAATGTACGTGAGATAATTGTTTGCAAGTGCTTGGGTCTTATTTGCCTACACAAGGAAGGACGAGAAAAGAAAATCGAAATAGCCTCGAGAACACTTAAATGCTGTTTTGTTCCCGTCTTGTGCAGGATGGAAAAATGTAGATCACTATAATTGGACCAGCAAGTATTTATAGTAAACAGATGTTCACCAATTGCAGACTCGGGACATTGTGAATGCCCGGATGTTGTGCACCTACCAATACGGATTACTCGGGGCACAACATCCAGGCATTCACAATGTCCTAAGTCTGCAATTGGTGAACAGCTGCTTACTATAAATACTTGCTGGTCCAATTATAGTGATCTACAATGTTTTAACTGATGTATCCTCTGGGCTTCTTCAGGTGTTTCTTGTTGAATTTGGGAACCTTCTGCATTATTTGGACTATTGCCCTCATCTTGTTATCTGTACAATAGTCTGAATAATGCAGATAATAGTTCTTCCTTCTTGTGGCTTGTCAGGCTGAAAAGGAATTAAGGAAGAGAAAAGAAGAGACAAAGACAAAAGATACTTTTATGTTTCAGACTTTATTTCTAGGTTCATTGTTATTTCTTGGAGAGGAGATTTTCTACTTAGTCAATAACATGTGTTCCTAGTGTAAGGTTCAAAGTTATAATATCAATTATAATTGGTTGAAACAAACAACTCCGACACGAGTGTTAAACATAACATAATGGACTTTAATATAAGCACATGTGTTGGAATTTTTTGATATAAGGCAAATGGCTACTTCTAAATATAGACTCGCCGACTACCATGTGACCAGGGGAGGCAACCTCTTATCCAATCACTGGTAGTGCTGCTGCTGTTGTTGTATTTATACTGGCCTGATTCTTAATCTTAGCTCATTACTACTTGGATCTTCTTGGATGATGGAATGTAGTACTATACCACAGGACTTATTGACTTACCAAAGGATACTATACCACAGGACTTATTGACTTACTTACTTATTTACTTTAAGTTCTTTACATCCGGCCAAGGATGGCGGCCAGATACTTAACATCCGGCCAGATGGCAGCCAGAGAAACATTTACGACATGAAATACACATACAAGGAAAGGAATGATATACAATAAAATACATATACATTAGTTCACTACAAGAACATACAAAATAGAGATATAGGACTGGAGAGTCCATAGTTTCAAGTAAACTTACTAGTGTTGTGTTGAGGGAAGAAGCCCCCACACAAGAAGGGTGTAGACATAAAAGTCTAACCCATGTGCTGAGGTGCTGCAGAAGAAGAAGAAGACGAGCCGAGAGTACAAAACAGGCGCTTAAATACCAAAAAAACCCTGGTGGACAAACACAGGAACCCAGAGGGAAGATAACTCTTCCAGGCAAAGAGAAGACAACCCAACAATAGTAATAATCAAACCTCATCTCAAACATTCATAGAAAATGTTTGCCCGTTTAAAATGATTGTTAATAATTTGAGACCATCATTATTAAATTTGGCCCTATGAGGATTGACATACTTGCAAAACCAACCAACTAAACAACAACCAATCTTAATTTTCGTTTTTCTTTCTGTATCTTCGTGGTTGTTTCTCCCACATTTTAGAGGGAGCCATTATATTCCCTTTTTTTTCAAAAAGGCATTATTTCCAAGTCTCTCCTTTTTTATAGGCGTGGTAGTACCTGTTAGGGTCCCATCTATAGGTTAAATACAAAAAATGAGTTTTAAAGTAGTGTTTAAAAAGAATTGAGTTGAAAAAAGATTGAATTTAAAAATAAAAATGTTGAATACCCATCTATCTATCTATCTATCTATACATATATAAAGGGTAGTTGTGTGTATGTATATGTCCAGAGAAACTTTGAAAATAAAACAATTTACAACAAAGTAAATATATATACACATTAAATATCACCAGGGCTTGGTTTTTGAGCAAAAATAATAGAGATTTGATTTATATTAGTGAAGATAATTAAAAAAATAATATTTAAATGATAACAGTATGGATTTTTTTTCATTTAATATTTTAGATAGTAGACATTAACATTTCTTTTCAGAGTAGCTGGATCAATGCAAGGTCTATTTTTTTTTTACATAGGGATTTAAATGGGGCATCCTGCGAGGATTCAACTCATGATTCAGTAGTAATGGATTCGTGGAACTAACTTAAAAAATCCCCCTCTACACCGGGTAGCCACTGCTAGTCTATACATATATAAAGGGCAGTTGTGTGAATCTGTATGTCTGGAGGAAACTTTGAAAATAGAACAATTAATGACAAAGTAAATATATATACACATTCACTATCACTACATCTTGGTTTTTGAGCAAAAATAATGAAGATTTGATTTATATTCATGAAGATAATTAGAAAATAGAATTTAAATGATAACAGCATGGAATTTTTTTTGCATTTAATATTTTGAATAGGAGACATTCATTTTTCTTTTCATAGTGTCTAGATCAAAGCAAGATCTTCTTTTTACGTACGGATTCTAATGGAGTTTCTTGTGAAGATCCAACTTGCAATTCAACAATAATGGATCTGTGAGACTACCTTTTTTACCCCCCCCCGCTTTACCCAGGCAATGCTGGGTAGCCACTTCTAGTTAAGAATAAAAATAAAATAAAAATCTTCAGCATAAAATAACCCAACAAGGGTTGACGTTAAATCCAACCAACCCTTTTTGATATGGTCTTTTTCACCTTTCATTATCTGTCTTTTAATGTTTTCATATTTTTAGTACCCCTCCCCATTTTAGAGGGGGCTATTATGCCCCTTCTCTTTTAGGAAGGAATTATTTCCAGGTCTTTCTTCTCTTTCACACACTCCCCCCCCACACTTCTTACAGGTTATTAAATTATTATCCCTTCTCTCTCTTTTCCTCCCCTCTTATATTTTCTCTCTCTCTCTCTCTCTCTCTCTCTCTCTCTCTCTCTCTCTCTCTTCCTTTCCTCTCTCTATTTTTCTCTCTCTCTCTATCTCTCTCTTTTCCTCCCTCTCATATTTTCTCTCTCTCTCTCTCTTTTCCTTTCCTCTCATTTTCTCTCTCCCTCTCTCTCTTCCTTCCCTCTCATATTTTCTCTCTCTCTCTTCCTCCCCTCTTATATTTTCTCTTTCTCTTTTTTCCTTTCCTCATATTTTCTCTCTCTCTCTCTCTCTCTCTCTCTTTTCTTTTCCTCTCTCTCATATATTCTCTCTACTCTCTTACTTTCTCATTCATCCATTCTTTCTTTCCAACTAATATCTTCTCACTCACAGCCTCCACCACACCTTTTTCCCCTTTGTGCAAAGGGACTACCATGATAATTAATCCCATCAGTAGATTACTTGACCTCTAGGTCAGAAGGTCATTCCTGTTGACCCCGTGGGGATCTCACAAACCAGTAACAACAAATCAATAAACAATTGTACAAATGCGCTTCCATTTTAAACAGGCATTCATAAAAATAAAAAAAAAATTTTTTTAACTCTTAACATCCTGTTAAGAATTTTCTAAGTCCAGATCCCCATTCCTATAAGGATTTATCAACAAATGGATCAAAATGGCCTTTTCATTTAAAGTTACCTGAGATATTTCCCTTAAATCAAAGACTTCTAAATATCTTTGATATTACATTTAAACAAAGTCCAGAGTCCCATTCCTATAAGGATTTATCAAAAAATGGCTAAAAATGGCCTTTTCATTTAAAGTTACCTGTTATTTCCCTTACATCAAAGACTTCTAAATATGTTTAATATTACATTTAAACAAAGTCCAGATCCCCATTCCTATAAGGATTTATCAAAAAATAGCTAAAAATGGCCTTTTCATTAAAAGTTACCTGTTATTTCCCTTACATCAAAGACTTCTAAATATGTTTAATATTACATTTAAACAAAGTCCAGATCCCCATTCCTATAAGGATTTATCAAAAAATAGCTAAAAATGGCCTTTTCATTTAAAGTTACCTGTTATTTCCCTTAAATCAAAGACTTCTAAATATGTTTAATATTACATTTAAACAAAGGCTATCATTTGAGGCAGATTAGGAAAATGAATGTGACTTCTAGCCAGGTGGAATGAGGCGGTATAGGATGTTAAGAGTTAAATAGAAGAAATTGTGTTACGTAGTCATATACCCTAGTTGGGTATATACACAATAGTTCTTATGATAGAGAGAGAGAGAGAGGGAGAGAGAGAGAGAGAGAGAGAGAGAGAGAGAGAGTAGAGTATCAGAGGCATCAGAGAGAGATATAGACAGATACATGCTTTCTTGTTCTTCATTCCAGTCCTCTCTCTCTCTCTCTCTCTCTCTCTCTCCTTCCCTCTCATATTTTCTCTCTCTCTCTCTTTTTCCTTCCCTCTCATATTTTCTCTCTCTCTCTCTTTTTCCCTCCCTCTCATATTCTCTCTCTCTCTCTCTCTCTCTCTCTCTCTCTCCTTCCATGTTGGATCTCTACTTCTCTTTCTATTTCAGGCCTGATCGTCTAGTCTGGATTCTCTTGTTGGTTATTCATTTTCTTGTCCGGTCGGTCTTCTAACTAAGGGCATACTTTTAAGTCATACAACAACTGATCAACAAGACTGTTTTAAAGTTTTATTTGCCTTTTATAACTCATCATGCGGAGCTGACAGCCGGGATGGAATACATCTGTACCACTTGAGATCTGGCTGTCAACTGACCTAACGAAGTCAAAATCACGTGACGTGTGAGATTTCAACTATCCAGTAGTTTATGCATTTCTCAGAATCTAATGCCCACATGAATCCAGTTTTTTATGTGTTAATGTTAGTGAGAGAGAGAGAGAGAGAGAGAGAGAGAGAGAGAGAGAGAGAGAGAGAGAGAGAGAGAGAGAGAGTACCAGAGAGAGATATAGACAGATAGATATAACTTACTTGCTGTTTTTCGTCTAGTCGCCATGTTGAATATTCACTTCTTCTTTTTTCTACTTCGGACATTTGTGTGATCTCCTAAGTTCTTGCTATTAGTCTTCTCTTGTTGGTACTTCATTTTCTTGCTTGGTCGGTCTTCTAACTGAGTGCATGCGTTTAAGTCATGTCACAACTGATCAACAATACCTGTGGCTTTTTAAAGTTTTATTTGCCTTTGTAACTTATCCGTGCGGGACTGACAGCCGGGATGGAACACGTCTGTTCCATCCGGGGTCTGGCTGTCAACTGAGGACCTAACTAGTTCTCACGTGATTTGCAGGTTTCCCACCTCTGGGGTCAAAGTTTCCCAATGGTCTGTAATTTTCCATTTGGGTTCTTTGTATTCACGCTACACGGTGTTGTCAATAATCTATGCTACCACATAGATTATGCAACATAAAAGAGAGAGTAGAGAGAGAAAGAAAGAAAGAGAGTAGAGAGATTAGAGAGCATCAAGAGAGAGATATAGATAGATAGACAGATAACTTACTTGGTTGTTACTTTCTACTTCGACCATTTTGTCCTTTCCTGCTTCTTCTCTTTCTATCTAAAGTTTTATTTGCCTTTTGTAACTCATCACGTGCACTGACAGCCAGGATGGAACACGTCTGTTCATCCGAGTTTGACTGTCAACTAAGGACCTAACTGTTCTCACGTGATTTGCAGGTTTCCCGCATCTGGGGTCAAAGTTTCCCAATGGTCTGTAATTTCCATTTGGGTTCTTTGTATTCACGCTACACTGTGTTGTCATAATCTATGCTACACATAGATTATGCAACATAAAAGAGAGAGTAAGAGAGAGAGAAAGAAGAAAAGAGAGTAGAGAGATTAGAGAGCATCAGAGAGAGATATAGATAGACAGATAACTTACTTGGTTGTTACTTTCTACTTCGACCATTTTGTCCTTTCCTGCTTCTTCTCTTTCTATCTAAAGTTTTATTTGCCTTTTGTAACTCATCACGTGGCACTGACAGCCAGGATGGAACACGTCTGTTCCATCCGAGGTTTGACTGTCAACTAAGGACCTAACTAGTTCTCACGTGATTTGCAGGTTTCCCGCATCTGGGGTCAAAGTTTCCCAATGGTCTGTAATTTTCCATTTGGGTTCTTTGTATTCACGCTACACTGTGTTGTCAATAATCTATGCTACCACATAGATTATGCAACATAAAAGAGAGAGTAGAGAGAGAAAGAAAGAAAGAGAGTAGAGAGATTAGAGAGCATCAGAGAGAGATATAGATAGACAGATAACTTACTTGGTTGTTACTTTCTACTTCGACCATTTTGTCCTTTCCTGCTTCTTCTCTTTCTATCTAAAGTTTTATTTGCCTTTTGTAACTCATCACGTGGCACTGACAGCCAGGATGGAACACGTCTGTTCCATCCGAGGTTGAGACTGTCAAACTAAGGACCTCTAACCTAGTTTCTCTACGTTAGATTTGCAGGTTTCCTGCCATCGGGGTCCAAGAGTTTTCCCAGATGGTCTGATAATTTTCCATCCTTGGGTTCTTGTATTCACAGCCCATACCAGAAATCACAAAACAACTGTGTTGTCATAATCTAGCTACACATAGATTATCAACTAATAAAAGAGAGAGAGGAGAGAGAAATCGAAAGAAAAAGAGAGTAGAAGATTTAGAGAGCATACAGTAGAGAGAATATAGATATGACTTCAGGATATACTTACTTGGTTTGTACTTTCTACCTTTCGACCAAATTATTGGGGTTCCTTCTCCTGCTTCTTCTCTTTATATCTATAATGTTTTATTTGACTTTTGTAACTCATCACGTGGCACTGACAGCTCAGGATGCGAAAACGTCTGTTCCATCCGAGGTTTGACGCTGTTCAATCATAAGGACCTACTAAGTTCTGCAGACGTGATTTGCAGGTTCCGCATCTGCTGGTCAAAGTTTCCTCCCGGACAATGTCTGTAATTTTCCATTGGGTTTCTTTTTGTATTACAACAGAATGGCTAGTATCACTATGACAATACTAATATATCTGTGTGTCAATTAATAATCTATGCTACC
>CM042182.1:13557834-13582834 GCA_023376005.1 Doryteuthis pealeii
AAAGAGAGATGGGGGATGGAAAGAAAAAAAGATGAAGAGGAATATTGTGCGCAGAGTATGAGATCAATTATATATATATAATATATATTATATATAATATATATATATATATATATATATATTAATAATAATAATATAGGTTTTACATATCTATTTATTGGGTGAAAAGGAACATTCACAACCATATTGGTTTCATGCGATGCATTCATCAGGTGAAGATGTTTCAAATGTAAGGAAAATCGATAAAATTTCAAAAAATTCAATAGACATGGGATGCGTATGATTGGATAAAATGATGTGTGTATGTATGTGAAGGTGAATTGAATGTATGAGAGTGTTTATGGGCAGCAAATAAAGGTTGCGTACGCGTGGTAACAGGTCACACACATAATACATTGATCTGTGAGTGTGTGGTATTTTAACAGTGGCTTACGTGCGAGCATTTGTGTTTGTACATGTATGTGCGTGTGTATTTTTTTTTCTATTGATGTGTAGGTGTGTATTGTTGTATACAGGACGGGTCGTGTTAGTTGAGGAGTGAGGTTGAAATAATATAATTTTAAGGTTGCAAATGTTGTATATTATGGGTGGGGTGGGGTTATGGAACGGCGGGTGTTGTCTATTACAAGGTGTAGCGTTGTCAAACAGGACGTGGTTACACATACTCACGACATATACATGCATACAAAAAAATCCATATACATACCGATATGCACACACATGTCACTATATGTGCTGGTAAGCCTTACATATACATACTGAAGTGTATACGCATATTACTATGGGCTCCACGTGCACATATATACGCACATACGCACACATGTACACACAGACACAGCAATGCGTGCATACATCACAACACACGTACAGTAATACATGCATATATATATAAGTGTTTTTATGCACTTTAAACATGAAAAAGAAAACTATTAAATCCAAACAAAAAAAAGTAGAAAATACAAAAGCTGAAAATAAACAAAAATATTCCAAAAGATGACCCACGTTTTGGCAAGTATATTTTAAAATATATATACTTCTATATATAGTATATATAGAATTATATATCACGTTTTGTCAAGTATATATAAAATATTATATAAATAAAATATAAAAAATGAATAAAATGAAAATTAAAAAAATTTTAATTTAAAAATAAAAATAAATAAAATATTTTTAAAAATTATATATCACGTGTTGTCAAGTATATATAAAATATTATATAAATAATTATAAAAAAAATATAAAAAATAAAAATTTTAAAATTTGAATTTAAAAATAAAAATAAATAAAATATAAAAAATTATATATCACATTTTGTCAAGTATATATAAAATCATATATATATATAACCCCATAAAAATACCATTCCCCACATACTAAGCCGACTCCTACTTCATTCTCATTCCTCTATACCACACACCAAAACCCTCCTTTTCTTTCTTTCCTCCCTTATCCATTACCTTTTCACTATAAAAGCAGAATGTACAAGCATTTATGCCAATAAATTTTGAAAAACCTTCAGCCAAAATATCAAAAGAATTTAGTTGTTGCATTGTTAGATTCACTTTTTCAAGTATGTGTGTATATATATATATATATATATATATATATATTATATATATATATATATAGTGAAATATGAATGAAAATGAGAAAAGTATTTGCATGGAAAAGGTCTCAATGCTAATAAAGGCAGAGCAGTTTTTTATAATTAATGTTGATATTTATGATTTCACACTGCATAACTTTCAAGTTCTTGGTAGGGTCCAATCATCAGATGAGAAGTGGTTGAGATGTCAAAAACCCAGTCGATTGATTTTAGACATCGAACCACTTCTCATCTGATGATTGGACTACCAAGAAACTTGAAGTTTATGAGTGTGAAATCATTAATATCAACATTAATATATATATATATATATATATATATATTTTTTTAAAAATTTTTGAGATGAAACAAAGAAATCCAAAGCATAAAGAGATGTCCACAATAATCAACCGACGTAATTTGCGTCCAAAAACACAACAACAAGAAATGTCTTCGCATAAACACCAGAAGAATTATTAGCAACCTGGGTAGTTGCCTATGGAAAACAATTATATTTTTAAAATTCAACAAATAAATAAATATATTATAATATATATATATATATAAAACCATCGTTAAGTATAAAATGGAAACTTACCTGGATGATAATATATTTCCAATTAGTAAAAGAAAATGGATTTACCTGAAAAAGAAAACAAAAAATATTTTTATGTTCTATTGAATTTAAAACATTCTGAATAACCTTTGTTAAAAAAAAATTCATGCAATCAATAAATATTACAAATTATTATAAACAGGTTCTTCTGGTTCTTATGTTCTACTGGTGGGATTCATTTTAGAATTGTCTTTGGAATTGGAACACAAAATCTTCAACTTTGATTCCTCTATTTTTAGGCAACTCCATCTTCTCTTTATACAATTAGTTCATAATAAATATAAAACCATGACTTTTTTTATTGCCTTTTTATATGGAAGGTGCACTGTATATCTTTACAGACTAAAATAGAGCCATATAAGCATAAATGAGTCGGCGTCGGTAAAACGGTTATTTCCTAGTTGATCAAAATGATATTACACGGTGACCCAGAAAAAACAGAACCCAAATTATTTATTTTCCCATCAAAACTAACCCTAAACCCCAACCTAACCCCTACCCTTCCCAGTTGAATAACATAATATTACAGGGTGACCAGAAAAAAACAGAACCCACAAATTTTGTAATAAAACTGTTTAATTTTAATTTTTTTTTTTTAAAGTTTAAGTCCAACAAGGGTTAGGGTTAGGGTTGGGGTTTAGGGTTAATTTAATGGGAAAATAAATAATTTGGGTTCTGTTTTTTCTGGGTCACTCATGTTACTCAACTAGGAAATAACCCGGTAAAAACTATACCAACTCCGATTATACAATTAGTTCATAATAAATATAAAACCATGACTTTTTATTGTCTATTTATATGGAAGGTGCACTGTATATCTTTACAGACTAAAATAGAGCCATATAAAGCATAAATGAGTTGGGGGTCGGTAAAACGGTTATTTCCTAGTTGATCAAAAATGATATTACACGGTGACCCAGAAAAAACAGAACCCAAATTATTTTTTTCCCATCAAACTAACCTAACCCTAAACCCCACTAGTTGAGTAACATAATATTACAGGTGACCCAGAAAAAACAGAACCCAAATTATTCATTTTCCCATTAAACTAACCCTAAACCCCAACCCTAACCCCTAACCCCCTCCCAGTTGAATAACATAATATTACAGGGTGACTCAGAAAAAACAGAAACCACAAATTTTGTAATAAAACTGTTCATTTTAATTCTTTTTTTTTTTTTTTAAGTTTAAGTCCAACAAGGGTTTGGGTTAGGCTTAGGGTTGAGGTTTAGGGTTAGTTTAATGGGAAAATAACCCGGTAAAACTATATCAACTCCGATTATACAATTAGTTCATAATAAATATAAAACCATGACTTTTTATTATCTATTTATATGGAAGGTGAACTGTATAACTTACACAGACTAATATAGGGCCATATAAACCATAAATGAGTCGGAGTCGGTAAAACTATACCAACTCTGACTCAAATGATCCCATATTAGCTTTCCAAATCCATGATTCCACGATTCCGACTCCACATCTGCGGTTCTTATGGTATTGTTCTATTGGTGTGATTATTTTTAGAATTGTCAGTAGTGAAACAATTATTATCTTGAGAATGTATTGCGTTGAAAAAGAAAAGAAGAAAGGAATGAAATAATTCAGTTGGTTTTATTAAGACAAGGAATTGAGATGCGTACGAAGATGAAGAAGAAGAACGGAAACCGAAATACAATGGAAATCCGCAACAAAACAATTTGAGACTTGAGGAGATAGGATGAAAAAAAAAAGATAAAGAGAAAAGAAAAAAAAAAAAAGTGCCAATATGTTTGAAAGAAAATGAAATCGCAGAGAATAAACGAAATAACAATAAAAATACAATTAAGACGTAAACACAAACGAAAGTATCTAATTATTCCGAACATGTTTTGTTTTGGGTCGCTTTTTTTTTGTATCTTTTTTTCTGATATTCCATCTTTTTATTTTTGTTGCGTTTAATGAAAATGTTTTCAGTTGATATGTCGTACAAGATAGATGAAAAAAAATGGAAGGGGGTGTGAAGAAAGTAGGGATTTATTAGGCTCAGTTTGGTACAAGGCTAGAATAATGGTCCCACCAGTGAGAATCAATTTTTTTTTTCAGGATTAAAAGAGGGATTGGTTTGGTGCCTTTAATCAAAAAGATGAAAAAAGGAACGGGGAGGGGGACTGTAAAGAAAGTAGGGATTTATTAAGCTCAGTTTGGTACAACGCTAGAATAATGGTCCACCAATGTGAATCACCTTTTTCCAGGATTTAAAGAGGGTTCAGTTTGGTTTGGTACCTTTAATAAAAATGTTTTTCTGTTGATATGTCATACAAGATAGATGAAAAAAAGGAACGGGGGGGGGCTGTAAAGAAAGTAGAGTTTTATTAAACTTAGTTTGGTACAACGCTAGAATAATGGTCCACCCAGCTAGAATCAATATTTTTTTCAGGATTGAGGGATTGGTTTGGTGCCTTTAATCAAAAAATGGGGGGGAATAACGGGGGGGGGGTACTGTAAAGAAAGTAAGGATTTATTAAGCTCAGTTTGGTACAAGGCTAGAATAATGGTCCACCTATTTGATATCTTTTTTCCAGGATTTAAAGACGGTTTGATTTGGTTTCGTTTGGTTTGGTACCTTTATATATATATATATATATATATATATATATATATATATATATCTTATTATAATGGAGATTGTGTGTTTTTCTGTCTGTAACCGAAACTATATTACTACTCAAGTAACAATTCCCTTTGTTATTTACGTCACATTCTCCATGATTTTATTTTCATTTAAACCTCAATTATTAATAAAATTGTTTTTAGATTATTAATACTGTTGACCATATCTACATACTAACAATATGCAGTTGTATTTATATATACAACAAAATAGCGGTTTTGTAGTGTGAATGGGAAAGTTAATTTGCATATTGATATTAAAAATTTGATTTTAATAAATATATGCTTAGTATTTTGATTTCTAATTGTTTGGTTTTATCTTAATGAATATGAGCAAAAATCTCTTCAATAAATCTTAAAATAAAATCCCTTAACAAGAGGAAATAACTAATATTATTCTTTAACTTCCTATTTTAACTAAACAGTTAAATTAGGAAAATTTAACAATGAAAGACGGGGTAAGGGAAAATGATGGAATAGTTTCAAAGCTGTTCTATTTTTCAATCTTACTCCCTCTGTTTTAAATCTTTTTATCTACATTCTTATTCAGTTCCATTAGCCTTTCTAATTTAATGATATTTTATTATATTAAAACTTAAATACTTGCACCCGGAGGGTGCATATATTTGCTAGTATATATATATATATATATATGAGAATAAAAAATACTTTTGAATTTCAGTGAGGGTCATTATCCTAAAAAAACAAAAAACAAACAATAATAGTTTCATTGTTGTATATGTTTTCATCATAAACATTAACACTGGTGTATATTCTTTCATTGCTTTAAATCAGGATTAAAAAATTTAAAGAAATCAAATAAATGTTAAACACGTTTTCTCTAACCCAGTAAAATAAATAAACAAACTTAATAGGTTGAATGAAATTTGAATCTATTTTGAAAGTTGGTTGGTTGGATTTTACGGCATCTCAACTCTTTTGGGGTTATTTTATGTCAAATAAATTGTTATGTCAAATAAATCGTTTATGTTAAATAAATGAAATCGCAGAGAATAAACGAAATAACAATAAAAATACAATTAAGACGTAAACACAAACGAAAGTATTTAATTATTCCGAACATGTTTTTGTTTTGGGTCGCTTTTTTTTTTTTGTATCTTTTTTCCTCATATTCCATCTTTTTTTTTCTGTTGCGTTTAATGAAAATGTTTTCAGTTGATATGTCGTACTAGATAGATAAAAACAATGGAAGGGGGTGTGAAGAAAGTAGGGATGTATTAAGCTCAGTTTGGTACAAGGCTAGAATAATGGTCCCACCAGTGATAATCAATTTTTTTTTTTTTTCAGGATTAAAAGATTTGGTACCTTTAATCTAAATGTTTTCACTTGATATATCATACAGATAGATGAAAAAAGGAAAGGGGGGGGGGGGCTGTAAAGAAAGTAGAGTTTTCTTAAGCTTAGTTTGGTACAACGCTAAAATAATGGTCCACCAATGTGAATCGCCTTTTTCCAGGATTTAAAGAGGGTTCAGTTTGGTTTGTTGCCTTTAATAAAAATGTTTTCTGTTGATATGTAGTACAAGATAGATAAAAACAATGGAAGGGGGTGTGAAGAAAGTAGGGATTTATTAGGCTCAGTTTGGTACAAAGCTAGAATAATGGTCCCACCAGTGAGAATCAATTTTATTTTTTCCGGATTAAAAGAGGGATTGGTTTGATGCCTTTAATCAAAAAGATGAAAAAAGGAATGATGGGGGGGGGGGACTGTAAAGAAAGAGTTTTATTAAACTTATTTTGGTACAAGGCTAGAATAATGGTCCACCTATTTGATATATTTTTCCAGGATTTAAAGACAGTTTGATTTGGTTTCGTTTGGTACCTTTAATCAAAATGTTTCCTCTAGATATATTGTGCAAGATAGATGAAAAAAGTAAGGGGGGGGCTGAAAAGAATGAGATTTATTAAGCTTAGTTTGGTACAAAGCTAAAATAATGGTCCACCCAGTGAGAATCAATCTTTTATTTTCAAGAT
Organism: Doryteuthis pealeii; assembly: GCA_023376005.1. Classification (NCBI taxonomy): domain Eukaryota; kingdom Metazoa; phylum Mollusca; class Cephalopoda; order Myopsida; family Loliginidae; genus Doryteuthis; species Doryteuthis pealeii. The sequence goes on from CM042182.1 coordinate 13,564,685, forward strand.
TAAAAGAGGGTTTGGTTCAGCACCTTTAATCAAAATGTTTTCGCTTGATATATCATACAAGATAGATGAAAAGAGGATGGGGGGTGCAAAGAAAGTAGAGTTTTATTAAACTTAGTTTGGTACAACACTAGAATAATGGTCCACCAATGAGAATCACCGTTTTCCAGGATTTAAAGAAGGTTCGGTTCGCTTTGGTTTGGTACCTTTAATAAAAATTTTTTCTGTTGATATGTAGTACAAGGGAATGGGGGGCTGCAAAGAAAGTAGTGATTTAGTAATCTTAGTTTGGTACAACGCTAGAATAATGGTCCACCCAGTTAGAATCAATATCTTTTTCCAGGATTTAAAGACGGTTTGGTATGGTGCCTCTAATCAAAATGTTTTCTGTTGATATATTGTACAGGATAGATGAGTAAAGCGGAATATTACAAGTCATGGACTGCTCAACCACCTGGGTTCTATCCTTAAGCATCACATTTTTCTATTCAACCCATAGATGGGACACTAACAGGTACTACTACTCCGGGTCAGAGTGAACCAGGGAGCAATGGTGATGAAGGGGGCTCCACATTCCCCAAACCTTCAGAACTAGAACCTCACCATCAGATAGAGTTTAACGTCATTCCCAGGCATGTAGACCTTCAGCCACCCGCTAATATCCTCCGCATATGATAATGAGATGACGGATGCACACTCAGGAAAATAGAGGTGGGGAGATATTCCATCAATCCTGGCTCGTAGAGACCACTTTAGTATCACTGCTCTCTCATCACTGACTATTCCATTAATATAAGACAAAGTCTCCTCTATTTATATTTCCAATTTCTCATCGATATGTAGCAATAAGGTTATACTATTCTCACACAATCTCCTAAAAACACATTTACATCTCTCATCTCTATATCATATCTCATTTAATCAATTCAACAAGCTCAGGACCACAATTAGTTTACGTATCTGTATGTTAATCACTCCAACGCACCGACCATCATTAGCACAACATGTCACATCAATCAAGATTCTACCTCACCATCGGTATGGTAAAGAGAGGCGTGCATCGTATTATTTATGATGGGTTAATTTCGCAGGGATTGTGCGATGCGACGTTGGCCCGAGAAACAAAGTCCACAGACTTTTCTGTCCTACTTAGCACGACTAATTCTCCCCCGAAAATCGGTATTTTCAGCAGTAAATCCTCGACAAATAAAGGAAATCGAGAGTAAGGGTGAGAAGAAGGAGGAGGCGCGGATTGATTTTTCTTCTTATTCACTTTATTATATATCTCATTGTCTTGTCGGAGGGAAATTCAATGTAGTATAAACAGAATATAATTCTCACCGTCACACTAGCTCCGACGAGAAAACAGAAACTCATTTCAACACCCACATTAATACATCAATTCACTAACGTCGCAGATAGAGTTTAATTAAAGAACGTTGACATCACAGAATCACTGATTACTCTACATAAGATTACTTACAAACACTATTAAGCATATCGCATTCAATCGTGAGCGATACCATTCGACTTAGATCCATAATTGCTTATATTTGATGACTACATAATCTAAAGATTCTCATCAGATTTTTATAACGAACAATTCGATCCAGAGAATACGCAATTGATAATTGCCATTCCAAGTGTTCAAACAATATAAATTATATGATATATCTTTATTCTACAACAGAAACATAGATCTCTCAGCTTGCGTATAACAACATGTCATCAAAATCTATTTTTATATTATACTGTAGTATAGCAAATCTATAAGCAAACCCTGACCCAGGGTGCAAGTATTATAATTTTAATGTAATCCAAAAAGATTACTCTCACGAGTAAGTTTTATGAATACGTAAAGGAAACGTAATGAATACACCAAATAAGAGAACTGCAGAGATATTAACAAACTTCTGCACACGGATGACCGCAGACTTGAGATAATAACCAGTCATGAGATACAATATAATAGAAATAATCACGATTATTAGAACTATACTTATATTGCATCACACTATACCGATATCTGATTCCGATGTTGATATCTAACTCCCCGATACGACCATTACCACACAATTATAGCTAGATCTATACATCAATCTCGTATAACAGTATATACACTAACATACTCAGTTAATCTAACTCGAGAAGCTAGCAGCAAAGAGATAGAAATGACTCGTATCATCTTATTTTGCTATGTCTTACATTCGCAATACAACACACACCTCATCAACCTCAAGGGATTTCTATCTAAGATTATTGAGAGAGACTTCTCTCCCTTAATCCATTATAAGATATAAACCCCTAAGACAATTAGAAATCAATAATACTAAGCTACATAATTTATCTAAAATGCCATTTTTAATATTATATAGTCAAATAGCCTCGTTCACAACAGTAAACGTACTATTCTCTCTTGCGTATCTATCCAAACACTCAATAGTATCGTAATTGCACCTGATTATGTAGTTGTTATTTCATCAATTTTATGAGACATGTACTACTTTAAAACGATAGTTTAGTATCTACATATCTTATTATTAATCAACTAATTGAGGTTTAATTAAGAATGCAAGAATGTGAATGTACAGACTATTACGGGAATTGTTGACTTGAGTAGTAATGATTTAGTTTGCGGTTACATGACAGAAAACACACATCCCTTTACTACAAGATATACTAAATATATAACGCTATCGACAATACAACGTGGACCACACAAATAATGATTATAGATTTATAATCGCATATGGATTGATATGGTTGATTCATTTCATCTTCACAGAACACCACATATACTTTTGAAGATGATCATATTCCTGGCCTATGATATTGAACCTACAGTTGTAACCATAAATCCTTGATCTATTGTCTTTGGCTTAGGAACTGTAGACTATATATCAAACCAGCTTTATTAAATTACTATTCACGCTTCAACTCTTACCTCTGTTAAACGATCTGCCGAATACGTGGATAACTTTGGTAGTTTTGGATTTGAATGAGTTTTTATATTGTCGTAATGACAGCTCAAGTTCCTGGACACTATTTCTCGATCCATACCTTACGTCCGAGAGCGATAAGACCAGTAATATGAAATTAATAACGTACGACAAGTAATAACGACATAATACTATTACTAATCTCTTTATTAAATTATCAATAAAATCTATTACTGTGATGACATATCAATTTTAAATCACAGAGATTAGCTCACATTTTACATTTATAAATCTATTAGACCATCAACAATAATTACGCAATAACAGGACTATCTCAGCAACCCCTTAGAACATCGACTCGATTCTTCACAATTATACCAGCATAAACAAGACGCAACCCCATTTGTACACAACACTGTGCATCCCGCAGATCTACAGAGGTAAGAAAAGCATATTTAGTTCCGATATTCCTATAGCCTGTTTGGATATATTGATTGCGTATGGAAGTTGCTCAACAGCGCATTGTCAACTACCCTACTGGGTTATCGTTATTGAATCCACATAACTGTATCTTAATTGAGGCTAATCTATATAACCAAAAGATACTCTCGATATCTATAAATCTCAACTCTAAAAAGTATCAATTATGGGACAATATATATTCCATCTATATTAATAGATACTCAACATCACATACAAATATGTTTACTCATTCATTATCATCGTATTTCTAATTTAAACCATACCCTACACATAAAGATCAGACGTGCAATTAACGCCTAAAACACCGGTACTTATACATTACGAAGTGGACCAGGGAGCACTGGTCGATGAAGGGGTCGCTCCAACATATCGCACTCCAAACTACGAGTCCAAAACTGGACTCAACCAGTCAGTAGATGATACATATATATATGTCACTACGACCAAAGAGACATGATAGAAGACCGCACCACCCCACTCAGATTCTACAGATTGAGACCTTTATAATCAACCACCAGATATACTCAAATTAAACCAGGGTCTCGGAAGCTTTGCCTCATAACAAAGGCAATTACGCAGAGGTATATCTGGGGTCATACAGTCATCTATAATGGTGCATAATACATGAATTTTAGTAGTTAAGAAAAATAATGAGATCCACAAATCGCATTTTTAGTATAAATCATGTACCAAAATGCATTTCCAGACGTAAACTTCATCATAGTCTCACAATGACATTATCTCTCATATAGTTAAAACATCATCATGTCAATATCGCAATTTTCATAGGAGTAAATATCACATCAGAGTTACCAAATTTAAACATACCACATTTTCATTAAGTATAAAAAAATCATTCGATAACCAAAGTCATTAACATTCTAATATCAACAGTAAACATTAAACAATATGTACACCATCTATCTTATTTATTACGATCAGTACCAAAACTCATTGTAACAAACAGTGCATCGTCTAGTCGTAAGTAGGAAAATTAAAACTTCAGTTTGTGTCACACAAGAATACCGGCAGATACTCACGATACACCTTAAAATATATGTTTGACTCACATGTTAGGTTAACTATCAAGCTTCATAGTCCACCTCAATCCTTTCCCAATCACGCATTTATATTAGATAAATATAGATATCCAGCATGAATAAGGATCCACAATCGCTATGCTTTACTATAGTACAGTATAGCACATTCATCTATCTACAAAAGCGACATCCGCTCAATTATCCATAGTACAAAAAACAAGATCATTTCCTAATCGCCATTCTTCATTTAGTACAATCACTATTCCAATGCATTTGTCATAGCTAAAATCATTCCAAGTGCCAATTTCATAAGTAAAAGAATACTAATTTCCAAGCATTTTCATAACTAAAAAATGCATTCTGTCCCAACTAGCATTTTTAATCAAGTAAAAACGTAATTAGTACGAAACCCAACGCTGCATCATTACTACATAAGTATAAAATCAATTTACAATGCATTTTCATAGTAAAGAAATCCATATTCCGAATTGCATTATTGTCATAAGTAAAAAACTCATTTCCAGACGGCATGTTTCATCATAATAAAAATCAAATTGATAGCCAGAACTTCGCCATTTTTTATAGTAAAAAATCATTGTTCCATGCATTTTATCATAGTAAAAATCATATATGGAATCGCATTACTTTACTAGCTAACATAATACATTCGTCCAATGCATTTTTTAATGAGCTAAAACCAATCATTATCCATTATATCAACTCCACGCAAATGTGCTTTTTTCAATCGTTTTTCAATATAGACTGACACTAATCATTAATTATTCTTTCCGACTATACAATATGTATTGAAAAAGTGAACATCAAGATTTACCTATCTACAAGGTAAGTCAAGTTATACATTATATCATAGAATCCTACACGATTTTCTGACTTATGTTTCCAGGAAATAAATGTCAATTCAAAAGAATAAAGAGAATCTCAGAAGCAGAAGAATTTGGACGACCAATTCCTGGCACCATATGCAAGATCAATTAGTTTCTATTTTAAATCAACCTTTTAGCGGGAGAGGGGGGAAGAGAGAAGAGAGACGATTTGGTGGGAGACACCTTAAAGCTACGACAGAGATCTATATCAACAATATAGGGAAGGAATTATCTAGTCGATTGTGCTATACTCGACCAGCATGTGAAAACAGATTTTAGATTGTAGAACTCCCACGCTTCAATCGTACCTCATTTATAGTACGCTAAACTTCCTAGTATTGGCCAAACTATGCATTTCTTATATAGGAGTTACGAAAAAATATCAGATTCGTCCGAATGCAATTTATTAATGTAAAAATCATTGTCCAATGCATTTTTTATAGTAAAATTCATTTCCAATGCATTTTTTATAGTAAAATCATTGGCCAATGCATTTTTATAAGTAAAAATCATTGTCCATCATTTTTTAATATAAGGTAAAAATCAAATTTGTACACATACTGCATTTTTTTAGTCAGTAAATCAAGTAATTCCTAATGCAATTTTTAATAAGTAATAAAAATCATTTCAACAATGCATTTTTTTTTATAAGTGGAAAATCACTTTTGCAATGCATTTTTTATATAGGTATCATTTGCAATGCCCATTTTTAATAGTAATAAATCTCATCGCCGCAGATGCATTTGATAGTATAATCATTTCCTAATAGCATTTGTTATAGTATAAATCATTTGCAATTGCAATTTTCAATATCACGTATATCAAAATCCCAACTCATACATAATATGCCACAATGTTCATTTTAACGTTCAAATAGTAATCACTAACAAATTCGAGTTGCAATAATAATGCGTTTCTTTTATAGTAAAAATCATCTTCACATATGATATCAAAGACAATTATATAGAATCACATCATCACTATAGAAAAATTACTAAAATCAAAAAATCTCCTCCAAGAACAACATATCATCTGTAGTTAAAACATAGCCAAATGAATTGTTTGTTGAGTTATTCCCTTTCTTATTGAAAGGTATATATATTATAATATATATTGAAGATGTGGGGTCAAAAAGCTGACAGCACTGATAATTAACATTCACTTCAATCATTTTTTTTCTTGTACTTTTCCTCTTGTGATTGTTTTGCAACCCCGCCCCGCCCGCATCAGACGGCAACAAACTGCCATGACCTTTGAGCCACTCACTTAACGGAGTTTTAGATGACTTCAATATATTCCGACAGTCCCCCTCATAATATCATTCTTATCACTACATTACATTAGCTCAACCAGTGACATCAAATAACACAAACGATTACACAAAACTAACATAAGCCACCTTCATAAGTACCACCTATACGATCCAAATAAAGGACAACCAAATAACGCCAGGAACGTCAGGGGATTGAAGGTAAAAGCAAAGACAGAGAAAGAAAAGTAATTTAGATGTATTGACAAAGAATGACATTATTATGGTTGGTTTCAAATACTCTGATTCACCACACGTAAGAAAGGTGATATTTACACGCTTGCTATATAGCACTCGAGATCAATAAGTACGAACAATCCTCAAGAGAGACCAGATAACGATTATAGATTCGTTGGTCAGCACAAAGCGTTCGCTAACAACATAAAAACCACGTACTCACAAAGGCACAGAGATTGCTGTAGAACTAAAAAGTTTCCAAATGTTATTTTTAATAGTAAAAATCATTGTTCAATGCATTTATAGTAAATCATTGTCCAACAGTGATTCTTTATAGTAAAAAATCATCTGTCCAAGTGCATATTTTATAGTAAAAAGATCATTGTCCAATGGAATTTATATAGTAAAAATAATCTTGGGTCCACGTGCTATTTTATTCATACAAGATAAAAATCGAATCTTCCATGAGTAATTCAACGTAAAAATATCATATTTCCAATAGATATTATTCCTAGTAGTAAGACCTACATCATTACAATATGCATAATTTTCATGATATGTAAAAACCTACCATATTCACACAAATGAAGAACTTTTTTGACTAAAGATAAATAATAACATCATATTCAACGGATACTGTTATGTATAGTAAAATCATACTCCTTTACTACATCTCGCATTTTTATCGAGTAAAACAATCATTATTCAATAAGGCATTTGATATATAATACGTAAAATGCAATATTCCAAGATCAGATATTCTATATTTATATGTATATAAACTAACATTTACCATCATATCTTCAATAGACGAATCTCTATTTTATTACAGAATATTCACGCTCATACACCAAGTACCAATCATATAACCATATAATCCAATGCACTATTTCATAGTAGAAAAATCTCATTTTCCAATACATTTTTATAGCAAAAATCATTGTCCAATGCATTTTTTATAGTAAAAATCATTGTTCAATGCATTTTTATAGTAAAAATCATTGTCCAATGCATTTTTCATAGTAAAAATCATTGTCCAATGCATTTTCATAGTAAAAATCATTGTCCAATGCATTTTTATAGTTAAAAATCATTGTCCAATGCATTTTTTATAGTTAAAAATCATTGTCCAATGCATTTTCATAGTAAAAATCATTGTCCAATGCATTTTCATAGTAAAAAATCATTGTCCAATGCATTTTTATAGTAAAAATCATTGTCCAATGCATTTTTATAGTAAAAATCATTGTTCAATGCATTTTTATAGTAAAAATTATTGTCCAATGCATTTTTATAGTAAAAAATCATTTCCAAAAAGTGTTGCAGCAAGATTATTTTCTGAAAAGACTGCACTTTGTAGATAATGGAATGTTTCTGAATTGCGGAATAACAAAAAAAGAAAGAAAAAAAAAGAACTGTGATGGCCGAGTGGTCAAGGCATTGAAATCAAAATCCAATGGGATATTCCCTCACATGTTCAGATCCTGTTCGCAGTGCCATTTTGAAGTCAGTCAGTATATTGTTGGTTTGGATAACAGCAACTGGCTAAACACAACTGAACTAGTGCCCAACACAGCTGGTACTTATGGGACCCAAGAACAGTCCATTCATGTATTTGGGTGATTCCATTACCGGTTTGGTTTCTCTGATGTTATAAGGCTTCATAAATACTCTGGCCTTCTGCAGTAGGATTGCAACAAGGTTAGATCTGTATTGAGTTACAGCTACTTGTCTTGTCTTACCAATTCGATGGTAATTGGAACTTATGGGCTGGGTTAGCTCAGTCGGTAGATCGTTCGGCTAGAAACCACAATGTTCCTAGTTTGATACCAGTCCTCGCCAACTCAGCGTATGAGTAGCACAGGGATCTGTGCGGTAAAGTAAGGAGCTGATGGTAGGTGTGGCGCTCCACCTCAGATGCTAAACCAATCTCCTTGGTCTATTGAAAAGGGGATAGACTCCCTCGCTGACTGGCTGATACCGACTTTAGGCTGCCCCGTCGACTTTACTTTTTACTTATGATTATTCTACAATATGTCTAAATTTTTTAGATGAGGCTTGAGCATTTTGTATTATTTAGATTAGTGATTTATTTTTAACTTTTTAAATCCCAGGCAACTTCAGGTAGCTCTGCTGGTCCAGGTTAAAAGTGTGGTAAGGATAACCCAAATGAAAATTCTATTAATTATATAGTGCTCTTTTTTTGCTTATCTTATACTTTTTGAAGAAATCTCCATCAACTTTTCTCAATTGTATTGATAAAGATTAGCCACTTTGATTTTATAAAAAAAAAGATGTAACATATAAAATTCAGTCTTGGAAAAAAAATGCATATTTTTTTGTTTGGTTTGGTTTGTTTTGTTTTACGGCATATCAACCTCAGTGGGTCATTTAATGCCGATAAAGTTTTGAAATAAATCAATTCTTAATGGATAATACAATTTTTTTATGAATACATTTTTCTATTTAACCCATAGATGGGACCCTAACAGGTACTACCACTCCGGGTCAGAGTGGACCAGGGAGCAATGGTGATGAAGGGGTGCTCCACATTCCCCAAACTTCCAAAACTGGAACCTCACCATCAGATAGAGTTTAACGTCATTCCCAGGACATGTAGACTCACAGCCACCGCCTTCTAGTACCTATATGATAAAAAGGGGTTGGGGCTTGCCATAAGGCAATAGGGTTGGGAAAATCATATAGGTGCTAGGGCTTGACGTGACCAGCCGATTTATCGGAGGGGGCCTCTCCGACCTCCCGTCTAGCCCAAGATAGGGCCAAAGTGGAGTATTGCATGTCATGAACTGCTCATTCACCTGGGCTCTATCCTTAAGCATCACGGGTCGCCACCCATGGCAAACAGGTGGCTCCATTGGGGGAGTCTTACCCCTCTGCAGAGGTGCAGTCGGTGCATTCTAATGCCCCACCGACAGGATGGTTTTCTTTTGTTTACAAACAAAATAGTAATCCTACATGATACAGGTAGTAATGGGTTACATGGTATTGACAACAAGGACAAATATTTGGGACATCCTGAGCATAAAAGAGGTTTTACAAACAAAATATAAATTCTAAATTTACTGATGGTTAATTGGCTTTGTCAGGTGGTTGTGCACTTAATACCAAATCTCCAATTCTAGTAACATGATACAGATAATACTGGGTTACATGGTATCGACAACAAGGGCACATCTTTGACCTGACTGGGTTCTTCTTATCTATCAACGACCTTGATATTTTATCAATGGGATCTTTTGTGAGAGAGATCCGATGATAGGACTAAGTATGGTGAAAGACAGATTCATACCTTTGTCAAGATCAGTCGTACAAAACAAACATAAACAGTATCAGGTTTGGTTTATTTTGTTTTGTTTTGTTTTACAGCATATCAACCTCAGTGGGTCATTTAATGCCGATAAAGTTTTGAAATAAGTCAATTCTTAATGGATACACAATTTTTTTTTATAAATACATTTTTCTATTTAACCCATAGATGGGACCCTAACAGTTACTACCACTACTCCGGGTCAGAGTGGACCAGGGAGCAATGGTGATGAAGGGGTGCTTCACATTCCCCAAACCTCCAGAACTGGAACCTCACCATCAGATAGAGTTTAACGTCATTCCCAGGACATGTAGACCCTCAGCCACCTATCCTTAAACATCACAGGTCGCCACCTACAGCCAACAGGTGGCCCCATTAGGGGGTCTTATTCCTCTGCAGAGGCGCAGTCGGTGCATTCTAACGCCCCAGCCGAAAGGGCAGGTTAAAGTCATGGGAAATGGACTTGTGGCCCCAAGTACAAATCCTGTATGTTGAAATTGCATTTTCACTTAGTGCTAATACCCTTGGGAAAGGTATGAATCCAACTCTCCCTCCAGCTATGGGTAAACAGTAGGGCCGACAAGGCACTTTAACCTTGGTTAGGCAACCAGTCTAGGAGAAGGAACATTTTGAATTCAAATCTGTTAAACTTTGCTTAAATAAATTGACCTTGTGTCACATCCTGCTCGTGCGGAGGAGTCGGTAAATATATATATTGGTTTGGTGGGTGGCTTTCACTGTATAATGTACATGATTCCCTAACCCCTTTTATAACCCTAGAAAATGTTAACCATTCAATACTTTCTTTCCGAACGAAAAAAAAAAAACACGAAAAAAAGGCGAAAAAAAAAAAAAGGTGAAAGAAAAAACAAGAAAAAAAGGCGAAAGAAAAAAAACAAGAAGAAAGGCAAAAAAAAAACAAGAAGAAAGGCAAAAAAAAAACAAGAAAAAAGGCGAAAGAAAAAAAGAAAAAAGGCAAAGAAAAAAAAGAAAAAAGGTGAAAGAAAAAAAGGTGAAAAAAAAAAGAAAGAAAAATAGACGAAAGAAAAAAAAAGAAAAAAAAAGAAAAAAAACAAGAAAAAAAGGCAAAAGAAAAAAAATCAGAAAAAAAAGGTGAAAGAAAAAAAGGTGAAAAAAAAAAGAAAGAAAAATAGACGAAAGAAAAAAAAAACAAGAAAAAAAAAAAGAAAAAAGAAAAGAAAAAAACAAGAAAATAAGGCGAAAGAAAAAAAAAACCTTATAGGTACTTCATCTTGAAATATTACTAGCAACTGAAGACTTTAACTTTTCTGACACGCTCCACCCCGACCCCTACCTTTCAGAAAGAAAATCATTCAAGCAGCACCCTCCCTCACCCCTAACCCTCATTCTGCATTTTTTCTTCTTTTTTTCTTTGTATTTTCTCCTGGCTTTTGTTTTCATGTGTATCATCAACTGATAGCACACACACTGCCCCTGCTCCTGCGCTACCGTCATTCGCATCAACCTTCAACTACCCAACCCGACCTAACCCCCACCGCAATCCGTGCAAGAAGCGGCAGAGCAGAGAAGAACAGGATCTTACAGCCATCCGAAACATTTTCCCTCTTAGACTTCTTTTCCTTACTTTTCAGCATCGGTTGATTCCACAACCCAAAGATTCTTGTATCACCAACATTAGCACTTTTATTGATCTGACGTGTGCTACAAATGCAAACAGACACGTGCACATGTTTAATACTTACACGGTCACAATTTGACACGTTTACAAACACACAAAGATGCTTATATATATATATCATGGACTCTCTCATCGATTTTCCACGCATGAGGGTTCACACACACAATGAACAACCAACACAGTGATTTGTTTATAGTGGTGAAGGCTTGTGTTGGACCATCCACACTTTTTGGCACAGTCGATAGGAAAGAATTGGTGCATCAAGGGTTGCCACAAACCCAATCAATGACTGACCTCAGGAATTTTGAATTCAGAGTTATCCCTCTCCTAGACTGGTTACCTACCCAAGGATGAAGAGCCCAGTCTGCCCTACTATTTAACCCATAGCCGGAGGGAGAATATATGGATTAGGCAACCAGTCTAAAAGAAGGAAAACATTGATTTCAAACCTGTTAAACTCTGCCTAAAAAATTGACCTTGTGTCACTTCCTGCTCATGCAATGGGGTTGGTGTGTGTGTGTGTGTATATATATATATATATATATATATATATATAAGCATAAATCAGTGTTAGGTTTGCTTCAGAACAGCCCATGTTATTAAAGCATTTAAAATCCTGCAGTGTATCTAATATCTTATTATAATGGAGATTCGGTGTCTGCCTGTAACCGAAACTACATCACTGCTTATGTCACAGTACCCTCAGGAATTGCATAAGTTTATCAATGAGTATCTAATTTATAGTCAAGCTCATTTATATATAGATTAGAACAAATCTTGTTTATTAACGATCTCTATGAAAATCTGAGATTTGCCTCAAATCAGCCCATGTTATTAGTGCATTTAAAATCCTGCAATCACTAAGGAATAAAGGTTCACATAATGTATGATATGGTTAATTTGTATAATGGTTTTAACAAAACTGGGTTTAATAAATACTTACTAGATGTTATTGGTCTCTAGTATTATTGTTTTATTCTCCAACATATTAAAATCAATCCTATGAATGGTTGGTAATTTATGAGGAAGTGCGTCCCGGTCTCCTGCCTCAAAAATTGCTACCCGGTGACTATCAAAATAACAACCCCAGCTCGTCGTAATTCTTGTTTATTTATCATAATTTGTTGTAATTCTTGTTTAGATATGAAGATGGATATATAGTTTGGAATAGACTGAGATAGATAGATAATAAACAAACAAAATAATATAGATAGATATGAACAAATGGAGATAGATATTTTTCGACAAGTAAATGTATTGGGGGGGGGTCGCATTTTTTTTGTCGTAATTCTTGTTTATTTAAACTAAAAACAAGACATTAAACAAACATGAATAAAAAAAATCTTAGTATTTAAAGTAATATAGATAAATATGAACAAATTGAGATAGATAGATAGATAGATATGAAGATGGATAGTTTTGAATAGACTGAGCTGGGTCGTTATTTTAATAGTCACCGGGTAGCAATTTTTGAGGCAGGAGAATCTTTTTCTATGTGTTCTTATTTAATTTCATTAGTCTTTCTAATCTAATAAATTTCATTACATTAAAACTTAAATACTTACGCCCCAAGGGTGCATATTTTTGCTAGAACTTATAAAGAAGTACTGTAAGAAATTGACCATGTGTCACATCCTACTCGTGCGAAGAAGTTGTTAAATATATACAAGGATATATAACATGCATCCTTAACTTTGGGTAAATATTAGGTTAGATTGGGCTCTCTAACCTTTGTATGGCAACCAGTGTAGGTGAAGAAACATTCTAGATTCAAACCTGTTAAACTCAACTTAAAAAATTAACCTTGCGTCACATCTTGCTCATGCAGAGGGGTTGGGATATATATATATATATTTGATTAATTAAATTTGATTTTTAACATCTCAACCATTTCACGACTGGTTTTTGACATCTCAACCACTGTTCTCATCTGATGATTGGATTACCATGAAACTTTAAGTTATGAGTGTGAAACCATAATATCACCATTGATTAACACCTGTGGTACCACCATTCACCATTTCGGCACTCCCCATTCCAGAGAGAAGAAGAATCCACTAACCACCCCCAACTACACTTCCCCCTACTGACGACCTTCCGCTTTCAGCATTTTGAGAATTTCCATCATTGGAGTAAGAACTATATTCAAGTCCTGAAGATGGTCTAATAAGAGACCGAAACGTTGCACCGTCGACAATAAACATCAAGTTTCCACAACATCCCGTGTTTGTCTACTTTTCTCCATATATATATATATATATGTAAAAATGGAATTGGAAATGAATCCGACAATATGAGGAAGAATGAATACAGAAAAGAAAGAACAGAATGGATAATAAAAGATGAATTTAATCAATATCACTTACACATGTGTTTCAGTCAGTTTATCTCTGTGTACACGGTTCAAACTATTATTATCATTAAATAAACAAATGAAATGAAATGATACAGAGATGAACTGACCGAAACACATGTGTAAGTGATATTGATTAAATTCATCTTTTATTATCCATTCTGTTCTTCCTATTCTTTATTCATTCTTCCTCATATTGTCGGATTCATTTCCACTTTTACATATATATATGTGTGTGTGTGTGCGTGTGTGTGTGAAGAAAAAGTAGAAGTGAATCCGACAGTATGTAATATTATGAAAAAATTGAAAAAACACAAGTTCACACACACACACATACACACACACTTACCTATTAGCTGTTTGACCAGCGTCTGTTTACATTTTTGAAATCTATGACACCCGTTCTGTTTCGGGATCCTGTTTACGTTTTAAAAATCCAAGAACACTAGCGTTTTCATCAACAATCTAGACTGGCCGACCACAAAACAAAAGAGTCTCGAAGATTTCTTATTTTCTGTGATACATTTATTTTTCCTCAAACTAATGAAAGCCCTGATGAAGATCTATTGAAACAGATCAAAACACTGCAGCGTAGGCGAAATAAACATTGCTCGTTTATGAACTTGTTTTTTCAATTTTTTCAAAATATTACACACACATATTTGATCTCGATTCAGAAGGACATGTTTTTCATTTACACCGTCAATATCCAGTTGTTTGTTAGGGGTTAGGGGTTAGGGGTTAGTTTGATAATTTTTAATAAAAACTCTAAAAATCGTCTGTTAACAAACAACCGGATATTGACGGTGCGAATGAAAAACATGTCCTTCTGAATCGAGATCAAAAAGGGGTGGGTATTTGCCTCACACCCCACCTGTATGGGCTGGGCACAAGGCCTCGTTTTAACGTGGGCCCACCCACAAGCCGAAGCTCATGGGTGGGAAAGAACAAAAATTGCGTCGATCCCTTCGGCATTCCCCCTCAAGGGAGGCGCCTCAGGCGCTTGGCAATAAACCCAGCCCTGCCCCAAAGGGGCAGGTATTGCCTGGGGGGATAGCTCCCTGGGACCAACGCTATTAATTGAACACACCGGTCCAGTGTCCTTTGGCCACTGGACCCCCGTCCTTCAGGACGGGTTGGAAATGTGGTGATCAAAAAGGAGTGCCTAAAGGTCATATGGTCCTGTTTATCTAACACATTTTAAAACGCAGTTAAATCTAACATATTGACCTTGTGTCACATCCTGTTTGTGTGGAGGGGTTGGGTAAATACATATATACATTTCATATTCACACAAGTGAGAATAAAACCGATTGTATATAAGCATGATTAACACGTTTATCTAACACATTTCAAAAACACTGTATCATACACAAGCAATGCGTCAATTATAGAAAAGCTTACATGAATATTTATATAGAAAATCGATTAACGCGGCTCTAACAATACAACTTTCTAAATATGAACACATCTACTTGTAAATGCTACGAATATATGTTAAAGAAAAAAAAATTAAATTTGAATTAAAACATTTAAAAAAATAAAAAACAGCTAAAAATAATCCTCACCTACAAATCACTTGCACTTAGATTCACACATGAACAAAACAAAACTATTTTAACAATACCATTGTCAGATCAAGAAAGTATTTCTTGGAGAGACTAATTAATGTCTATTTGTTCAACTACTTGGAAGCTTTAATTGCTTCACAAATACTTAGAGGCTTCATTGCTTCACAAATACTTAGAAGCTTCACTGCTTCACAAATATTTAGAGGCTTCATTGCTTCATAAAGATTTAGAGGCTTCATCGCTTCACAAATACTTAGAGGCTTCATTGCTTCACAAATACTTAGAGGTTTCATTGCTTCACAAATGCTTAGAGGCTTCACTGCTTCACGGATACTAAAAGGCATCATTGCTTCACAAATACTAAAAGGCTTTGTTGCTTCACAAATGCTTAGAGGCTTCATTGTTTCACAAATACTTGGAAGCTTCATTGCTTCACAAATACTTGGAGGCTTCATTGCTTCGAAAATACTTGTAAGCTTCATTGCTTCAAAAATACTTGGAAGCTTCATTGCTTCACAAATACTTGGAAGCTTCATTGCTTCACAAATACTAGGAAGTTTCATTGCTTCACAAATACTTAGAGGCTTCATTGCTTCACAATACTAGGAGGCTTCATTGCTTCACAAATACTAAAAGGCTTCATTGCTTCACAAATGCCTCGAGGCTTCACTGCTTCATGGATACTAAAAGGCATCATTGCTTCACAAATACTTAGAGGCTTTGTTGCTTCACAAATACTTCACAAATGCTTAGAGGCTTCATTGCTTCACAAATAATAGGAAGTTTCATTGCTTCACAAATACTTAGAGGCTTTGTTGCTTCACAAATACTAAAAGGCTTCATTGCTTCACAAATATTAAAGGCTTCATTGCTTCATAAATGCTTAGAGGCTTCACTGCTTCACAAATACTTAGAGGCTTCACAACTTCACGGATACTAAAAGGCATCATTGCTTCACAAATACTTAGTGGCTTTGTTGCTTCACAAATACTAAAAGGCTTCATTGCTTCACAAATACTAAAAGGCTTCATTGCTTCACGGATACTAAAAGGCATCATTGCTTCACAAATACTAAAAGGCTTCATTGCTTCACAAATACTAAAAGGCTTCATTGCTTCACAAATGCTCGAGGCTTCACTGCTTCATGGATACTAAAAGGCATCATTGCTTCACAATACTTAGAGGCTTTGTTGCTTCACAAATACTTCACAAATGCTTAGAGGCTTCATTGCTTCACAAATAATAGGAAGTTTCATTGCTTCACAAATACTTAGAGGCTTTGTTGCTTCACAAATACTAAAAGGCTTCATTGCTTCACAAATATTAAAGGCTTCATTGCTTCATAACTGCTTCACAAATACTTAGAGGCTTCACAACTTCACGGATACTAAAAGGCATCATTGCTTCACAAATACTTAGTGGCTTTGTTGCTTCACAAATACTAAAAGGCTTCATTGCTTCACAAATACTAAAAGGCTTCATTGCTTCACGGATACTAAAAGGCATCATTGCTTCACAAATACTAAAAGGCTTCATTGCTTCACAAATACTAAAAGGCTTCATTGCTTCACAAATACTTAGAGGCTTCACTGCTTCACAAATACTTAGAGGCTTCATTGCTTCACAAATACTTGGAAGCTTCACTGCTTCACAAATACTTAGAGGCTTCACTGCTTCACAAATACTTAGAAGCTTCATAAATGCTTAGAGGCTTCATTGCTTCACAAATACTTGGAAGCTACATTGCTTCACAAATACTTAGAGGCATTGTTGAATCACAAATACTTAGAAGCTTCACAAATGCTTAGAGGCTTCATATTGCTTCACAAATGCTTAGAGGCTTCACTGTTTCACAAATACTGAGAAGTTTCATTGCTATACAAATACTTTGAAGATTAACTGCTTCACAAATACTTAGATGATTCACTGCTTCACAAATACTTTGAAGCTTCACAAATACTTGGAGGCTTAATTTCTTCACAAATGCTTAGTTTGTACTGACTCCTTGATTAATGTACATGATGTCAATATATTAATAAATATGTTTTGAGGTATGACTACTTGAAATTAAGGAGTGTCATTGTATATAGGTTACATAATGTTTTGAAACAAAAGATTTACATAGTAATTAGGAGAAAAGAACAGGCCTGTTCACACAATAATGCAACAAAAAATAAACTCACACAGAGGAGAAACAAAATTATAAACAAACACACATTACTGCGCGATTTGGTTTCTTTGTTTAATGTTTTACTATAGAAATGCATTGGAGAGTTTTTTTATTATAGAAATGCATTGGAAATAGTTTTACTATAGAAATGCATTGGAAATAGTTTTACTATAGAAATGCATTGGAAATAGTTTTACTATAGAAATGCATTGGAAATAGTTTCAATATAGAAATGCATT
>CM042182.1:13587834-13590334 GCA_023376005.1 Doryteuthis pealeii
TTCGGCGCATTCTAAAGCCCCACTGACAGGACAGGCTAGATGGGAGCTACACAAAGATGCTGCATAATGTCTAGACCAAATCTTGCAAACTGCAACCCCCAAGAAAGTATCTGTACGACCACTTGCCAAGTGAGAGAACAGACCTACCTCATGCAACATGGAAACAGGCTAGGCTTTGCCTGGCATGTAGGACTGACCTAATCGAACCCACATCCTTCAAAATTCGAAAGGGCGACACATTAGTGCGAGATACCACAGTTCCATATGATGATAGCTGCGAGCAATCCGGCGGCTGGGATTGGGTTGACAGTCCTGTTTGTGGGGCACAGACGCCGGATGATCAAGAGAAACGGTGTATAAGTAGAAGGCAACACCTAGAAGTGAGGTGATGGCAATTACGAGTGTTGCGACATTAGCTGTTAAGAATTGTGACAACGACGACGACGAAAACGGTGTTGTAGCCTGCGAGAAGGCATTAGACTCGCTTCTTTTTCGCCCCCACCCCTCAACAAAGACCTGTTGACTTAAATATTTATTTTTCCCCTCTATTTTTTCCTTCTAGAGATATAACACTTGGCCAAAAGAAAAAAGAATTATATATGTATATAAAAAATATATATATATAAACAGCTAGGATTATCTAAAGCTAAAAATGTAACAAGTGCTCAATACCTAAGTAGAGCAAATAATTAAGTTAAACCTAATGAGTCAGATATACCTACTAATATTTAGGTATTACTCATTATGTCTAACTTTATTATATATATATATATATATATATATATATATATGGGAGAAATAAGAGAAAATTAATCTGACAGTATGAAAACGTTCAGCATTGAAGCAAGAACTCAAACCAACGTCCTGAAGAAGGTCTAACAAACCGAAACATTACAACATCGACATCACTACTTACAACAAACATCCATTTTCTACAACATCCCGTGTGTGTCTACCTTTTTCCACACATTATATATATATATATATATACATGCATGCATAAATATATATATATATATATATATATACACATATATACATTAATATATATATATATGTATACACATATACATACATTCATACATATACATAATTATGTATATACATAATTATGTATATACATTTATGTGTGTAAACAAATTATGATCCCCCCCCCGATATCCATGAAGTCCCCTTCCCCCGCAAAAAAATGCCTCCTTTTCTACAGACATGGGTATATTCTTTTACTCGACAAATTAGTAAGAAAACTTTTGCACATATATCCACGAAACACACACTCTCTCTCTCTCTCATAATTTCATATATATATATATATATATATATATATATATATATATATATATACATATAGTATCAAATTGCTGCTTTAACCTTTTCCGTCGCAGTGGCATCAGTAAATAATCCAAAAGTGCTCAATATATTAAAAATTCAGAGCAGTAATAATACTACTAATATTATTATTAGAGAAAAATAAAGGGTCTACCATGGTTTCAATCAAATTAAAATGATTTCTTCAGGACCCTTCCCTATGTTAACTAAGTCGATGGAATTCCTTAGAACTTAGGAATTACATCAACTTAGTTAACGTAGGGTAGGGTCCTGAGGAAATCATGGTAGACCCTTTATTTTTCCTCTAACAATATTATTATTAGTATTATATATATATATATATATATATATAGATACAGATACAGTCAAACACATATACTTACATATACATTTATACATATATTTATATAATACACTCTCTCTCTCCCCTACTTTCACTTCTACACACACATATATATATATATATATATACATATACAGTCAAACACACATATATACATAAATACACACACACACACATATACATAAATACACACAAATACACACACACATATACATAAATATACACATATACATAAATACACACATACACATATACATACACATACACATAATACACACACACACATACACAAATATACACACACACATAAATACACACACACACATACACACACATAAATACACACAAATACACACACACACATAAATACACACACATATATGTATATATATATATATATAATTATGTACATACATTCATACATATACATAATTATGCACGTACATTTATATATGTAAACAAATTATGGTCCCCCCCCTCCAGATATCCATGAAGGAACCCCCCCCCCTGCAAAAAATGCCTCTTTTTCTCCAGACAAGCGAATATTCTTTTACTAGACCAATTAGCAAGAAAACTTTTGCACATACATCCACAAAACACATTCTCTTCCCTCTCTCTCTCTCGTTGTTTGTCTTCCTCTCTCTCTCTCTCTCTCTCACTTCTACTTTCACTTCTACGAAATACACTCTTTTCACATAAGACAGTGAAAATCGTGTTAAACTGATGTGGAAAGAGAGGATGGCAGAGGATGCAGGCACGGAGCGGGAGGGGTTGGAGAGTGGAGAAGTAGCTACTGCAGAACAACAACAACAACAACAACAATAACGA
>CM042182.1:13595334-13646845 GCA_023376005.1 Doryteuthis pealeii
GATTACTTAAGAACTATTACTAAATAGTTCAATATGTAAAAAGTATAATAATCTTGATTTAACACTCTTTACTAGCAGGACCTCTGGTTATATCACAGTATAATAATTTAACTATCATATTCTATATGATAACTTAAGAACTATTACTAAATAGTTCAATATGTAAAAAGTATAATAATTTTGATTTAACTCTCTTTATTAGCAGGACCTCTGGTTATATCACAGTATAATAATTTAACTATTACATTCGATATGATTACTTAAGAACTATTACTAAATAGTTCAATATGTAAAAAGAATAATAACCTTGATTTAACTCTCTTTACTAGCAGGACCTCTGGATATAACACAGTATAATAATTTAACTATTACATTCAATATGATTACTTAAGGGCTATTGCTAAATAGTTCAATATGTAAAAAGTATAATAATCTTGATGAGGTGATGACACTCATAAGAAATAAGAATTTCGGCAGATAGAAAACACCAGATAATCAGGATTTACATTTTTGCATTTCATCTTGGACAATTTGGATTATCCAGAGGGTGTTGCAAGATGATAATGGTTGTAAAGATAAGGAACACCAGGATTAATATAAAAAGTGTGTAATGGTTAGTAAGCTAGTCTCGCAGATACGTTACAACTGAACAGCGAGTTCAATTCTCGCCAGATGCCCCTTACTTGTGTCAAATCCTACCCTTAGGATAAATAATTTTTTTTTTTAATAATGATCTTACTAAAAGGAACATTTTGATTGATTGGTTTGGTTTGTTTTAACGGCATATCAACCTTAGTGGGTCATTTAATGCCGATAAAGTTTTGAAATAAATTAATTCTTAATGGATACCCAATTTTTTTTTAATAAATACATTTTTCTATTTAACCCATAAATGGGACCCTAACAGGTACTACCACTCCGGGTCAGAGTGGACCAGGGAGCAATAGTGATGAAGGGGTGCTCCACATTCCCCAAACCTCCACAATTGGAACCTCACCATCAAACCGAGTTTAACGTCATTCCCAGGACATGTAGACCCTCAGTCACCGCCTTCTAGCACCCATATGATAAAAACGGTTGGTGCTTGCCATAAGGGCAATAGAGTTGGGGACAATCATATAGGTGCTAGGGCTTGACGTGACCAGCCGATTGATCGGAGGGGGCCTCTCAGACCGCCCGTCTAGCCCAAGATAGGGCCAAAGTGGAGTATTGCATGTCATGAATTGCTCATCCACCTAGGTTCTATCCTTAAGCATCACGGGTCGCCACACACAGCCAACAGGTGGTCCCATTGGGGGAGTCTTACCCCTCTGCAGAGGCGCAGTCAGTGTATTCTAACGCCCAGCCAACAGGGCGGACCAAGCCACATTGTCATTATATCTTTGTTATACACGAGAACTATATAATTAACTTTTTTTCTGGCTACATGCCTCAACATATTCATGATGGGATGACCAAAAAAGGCCGGCTTAGGTCAGTTGCTAGTCAGAGCTGATGGAAGGTGTGGCACTCCACTTCAGATGCAAAAAACAATCTCCTTGGTCTAGTGCTAGTGAAAAGTGGATAGACTCTCTTGCTGTCTGGCTGATACCGACTTTAGGCTATCCTGAGGACTTTACTTTTTTAAAGTCCAAACTAATGAGCTTTATGCAGTTACAGATAAATATCCACAGGAATGTGTGTTTGTTTATAATTTTGTTTCTTCTAATGTGAGCTTATTTTCACTTGTTGCACTTTTATGTGAACATGTCCGTCATTTTGTCTTAAATACTGTGTAAATTTTGTGTTTTAACACAGAATGTAAACCATATAAATTCTTATTTTTAACCCAGGAAAATTTTAAATGCTAAATTTCTGTTAGATTTAGGTATAAATATTAGATTATATAAGGTAGATTTTTTTAGGTAAATTTATTATGTAAATTTTATGTAATTTTATTAGGTATTTTATAAGGTATAAATTTTTAGATTTAGGTATGAATTTTAGATTTTATAAGGTAAATTTATTAGGTAAATTTTATTTGATTTTGTAACGTAGTGATATATGGTCATAGTACCAAAAGCGATATATGTAACATGGTGGTATATTCACGGTACCAAAACGGATATATGTAACGTTCTAATAGCGATATATGTTGTATAGCGGGTCTTGTAAACGTGCCTCCAAATTCACGGCACTAAAAAGGTGTTCGGCATGTGGCAGTCATCTTGTCGGTAAAAAAGTACAACGCAAGAAATATATCATCACAAGCTTCTTAGCTTTTATTTCCAGGCTCATCTCGTGGGTTGTATCGGAAGAGGAGGAAAGGCAGAGAGAAAGAGAGAGAGGACACTGTTAAATTACTGTAATCCCACACTAGGGACCAGAGGCCCGTCTGTTCCCTAGGCCTCGGAAAATAAAAAGAGGCCGGTATTTTTCTTAGTCGTCCTACGTGACTTCCGGTTCCGGTCAACACCCGAAACTTCCGGTTCCGGTCAACACCCGAAACTTCCGGTTGGCTTTCAATTCTCAATTCGGGGGTTCACGCCCTGGTCAAATTCCCGACAAACCGTTTTGTGTTCATCACTTTTTTTTTTAACCCTTTACTATCTCTTATTTCTTCTTCCTCCTTTTCTAATAGTAGTCCTCGCAAAACTCAGGATATTCATCATCTCCCTACAATTTTATTCAGTATAAATTTAGGTTAGTTTAGCAGCTACAAATTCTAAAAGAAGACAGAGCAGATTATACAGAAGATTTCCCCACCCCAAGAATTTTGTAGTCCAAAGTTAGGTTGGTTGGTTGGATTTTACAACATGTCAACCCTTATTAGGTTATTCTATACCAAAAACGTTTTTATTTTATTCATTCTTGTTGGGTATTCAATTTTTTTTTAAACTCTTTATTATTTAAACACATTTATTTTAATTCATTTTTTGATCTAGTTAACCCATAGATGGGACCCTAGCAGGTACTATCACTCTGGGTCAGAGTGGACCTGGGAGTAATAGTGATAAAAGGGTATTCCACACTCCCCAGATGGTTTTAGTTGGGAGCCATAAATTTTCCCAGGGACTCATTCAAAGCAAATATGTGTGTCCCAGAATGCACTAAATCAAAAAGCTATCAGCATCACTGTATATATATATATATATATATATATATATATATATATATATATTAAGAGTAAGGAAATGAATCCGACGGTATAAGTATAGATAAAAGGATATGAAAACACACAATGCTGTTAAAATGAAAATATTTCATATCATATTCATAGCTAATATTGAACAATATTTCGATTTATAAAAATCATCTTCAGAGCTTGTTTTTACTCCAGACTCATCGAGAGAGAAGCAGAAAATGATTTAAATTCAAAACGAAAAACATTGATGTTCCAAAAAGTCATGTGATCGTTTCGACATAAGCTACGCGTTTCTCAGCCAACAACATAATTGTATATCTTTAGTGTAACAGTTTTTGAAAGAAGAAGACATATTTCAAATTCAAAAATAGACAAATTCTCTTTTTCAAACAAGAATATTAGTTATGAATATGATATAAAATATTTTCATTTTAACAGCATTGTGTGTTTTCATATCCTTATATATATATATATATATATATATAGTATACGTGGAGAAAAGTAGACAAACACGGGATGTTATGGAAACTGGATGTTTATTGTTGACAATGCAACGTTTCAGTCATTTAGACCTTCTTCAGGACTCAAATATAGTTCTTGCTTCAATGAAGGGCATCTTCAAAATGGTGAAAACAGTAGGTTGTCAGTAGGGGCAGGGGTGGTTAGGGGTGGGTAGTGGATTTTCATCTCTCTAGATGGGGAGTGTTTAACTGGTGATGCAGGTGTGGGTCAAGAATGTTGAATGATGGGGGTGTGGGTCAAGATAAATGAGTATGTGTATGTGTGTATGTCTGTTTTAATTGTCTTTTATATATATGTGAGTTTGGAAACTGGATTTGTCATTAGTTTTATATGTGTGAGGTTTTTGGTTTTTTTAACTTTCTGTCCATCTATTTGTCTATTTTTATTCAGTAGTATCTATCTTTCGGTGTATCTGTCTATATATTCAATTTGAATTTAACTGTCTTTCTGTGTATCTGTCAATATATTTTCTGTGTATCTGTCTATATATTGTGTATCTGTCTATATATTTAATTTGAATATCTTATTATAATGGAGATTGTGTGTTTTTCTGTCTGTAACCGAAACTATATTACTAATCGAGTCACAATTAACATAGTTATTTACATCACATTCTCCATGATTTTATTTATATTTAAACCTGAATTATTAATAAAATTGCTTCACCTTTTTATTAGTGTTGTCCATATCTACATACAAATAACATGCAATTGTATTTATATATACAAAAAATAGCGGTTTGCAGTGTGAATGGGAAGGCTAATTTGCATATTGATATTAAAAATGTGATTTTATTAAATGTGTGCTTAGTATTATTGATTTTTATAGTTTGGTTTTATTTTCATGAATATAAGCAAAAATCTCTTCAATGAATCTTAAATGAAATCCAATAACAAGAAAAAATAACTGTCATTTTATTCTTTATTTCCTAATTTAACTAAATTGTTAAATACGTAAAATTCAGCAATGAAAGACGGGAGTGATGGAAGAGTAAGTTTCATTTCTATTTTTCTATTATACCGCCACTCTGTTACATATCTTTTTATCTTCCTTCTTATTAGACTTTCTAATTTAATACGATATTTCATTACATTAAAACCTAAATACTTGCACCCGGAGGGTGCATATATTTGCTAGTAAATATAAAATAGTTTTATATGTGTGATTTTAAAAAAAAAACTTTCTGTCCATCTATTTGTCTATTTTTATTCAGTAGTATCTATCTTTCTGTGTATCTGTCTATATATTCAACTTGAATTTGAATTTAACTGTCTTTCTGTGTATCTGTCTATATATTTTCTGTGTATCTGTCTATATATTTAACTTGAATATAAACATCCAGTTTCCATAACATCCCGTGTTTGTCTACTTTTCTCCACATATTGTTGGATTAACCTCCTCATATTTCTCCCATATATAGTATAGTATAAGAATAGATAGATAGATAGATAGGAACGGTGATATATGCTTAATTTAGCTCACTGTGTTGTTGCAGTGGTTCAGCCATTTTCATTGGAAATAACAGAGTTTTAAACGGCAGAAAATGTACATCAAATTTTGGTTTAATCTGTACCGTTGTGTCTTTTTTCCGGGCACTAAAACGATATCTGTAACGTTGTCGTATATCTGGTCACAGTACCCAAAGCGATATACATAACGGGGCGGTGGTGGCGGCAGTGATATATTCACGGTACTAAAAATGTATTCTTGTTGATAAAAATTACAACGCGAGAAATATGTAGTCACAACTGCTAGCCTTTATTATCGTGCTCGCCTCGTGTGCTGTATCGGAGAGGAGGAAAGGTAGAGAGAAAAAGAGAGAGAACACTACTTGATTACTGTGACCCCATACTAGGCACCAAAGGGCCATCCGTTCCCCTACGCGTCTGAAAGCAAAAAGAGACTCGTCCTTTTCTTCGTCGTTCCACGTCACCACATGACTTCCGGTCAACACCCGAAACTTCCGGTTGACACTCAATTCTCCATTCGGGGTCACGCTACGGTCAAACCGTCGTTCATCCTATTTTGCTCATCACTATTTTTTAATCCTATATCATCTCTTATTTCCTTCTTCATCCTTTTCTAATATAGTAGTTCTATCTCACAAAAGTCAGGATAATATCCCCATCTTGCTACATAATCAAAGGAAAAAGAAAAAAAAATGAAACCCTACTGAAGAAGCTCATTGAATACAGTAAGAAACATTCGAGCGATAATTACGACTGGAGTGATTGGAAGCAAAAACGTTTTTTTTGTGGTCGAAACACTTTGAGGACAGAGAAACGTCCGCCAACAATGCTGAGGGTCTCCTGGATGATCGTTGACAAACATGACACCGGAAAATATCTGCAAACATTTGCAGGATTATTTGCAGAGATTCTAGGCAAACTTGGGGGGGGGGGTGATTATTGGATTGTTGAGCAACATCATTCCAACATATTTTGTTAAGATACTTTCAGATGAGACACATTGCTGTACAATCTGGTTTGGTTTCTTTGTTTGATATATATATATATATATATATGAGAAGTAAATACACAAAAGATGTGTTTTGATATAGCTTTTTTTTAGCCGACAATTTTTGGGAGAATATGTGCTTAATTGGAGTCGTACCTAATTTTGAAAGTTAATTAATTGATAATTAATTAATTAGGCGGGCATACCGATTCAAATGTAAGGCTAAACAAATCGAGAAAAATCAATCTCTGTATGTACATTTCGGCCTATTGGGCCTCATCAGCAGAGCTATAGATAGAGCAATATATATATATATATATATATATAAATTATCTACAAAAATAATAAGAAAAATGCCTACAAATACTAGAAGCCATATGCATAAAAAATAAAAAACCTAACATCAATAAAATAGCATTTAAAGTGGATACATTGTATTAAATATCTTTAATAACAAACACACTTAACTTACACCGCCTTCTTAAAAAAATAGACTCTCCAAATTTGATAAAAACATAGATAAAAGAACTAAAAAAATGAACTAAAAACCAAATTATATACCCCATGATGACGACTGGCAAAACAGTCGAAAGCAGTATGAGAAATATTATATACCAATTGGATCCAGATCTCAAAAAAGATTGCCAGACGAGTGGAAAAAATACAGATCCAAAAAAATGAAGAAAGAGTACTCCGTGTTGTTCAATAGCACATGCCTAAAATATATATATATATATATATATATATATATATATATATATATATGTGTGTGTATTTGGGCAGCATTCTTTCATTTATACATGTAGAATTAAACAAAAGGCACATCTCCTGTTTAACAATTTTATTTTTGATCTTTTCTAATTTCTGGCCAACTTTTTAATGTTTGGGTGGAATTCGTGGATAAGTCCACCAAAGTTCAGTTCCCGAGTACTTTCGGCAAAAACTGGAATACATCACCCCTGATGATGGCACTTTGAAGTGCCGAAAGTACTCGGGAACTGAACTTTGGTGGACTTATCCACCAATTCCACCCAAACATTAAAAAGTTGGCCAGAAAATTAGAAAAGATAAAAATAACATTTTTAAACAGGAGATGTGCCTTTTGTTTAAATTATGTGTGTGTGTGTTTGTGTGTGTGTGTTTGGGCAGCATTCTTTCATTTATACATGTAGAATTAAACAAAAGGCACATCTCCTGTTTAACAATTTTATTACTAATATTTTCAAGCTTTCTGGCCAACTTTTTTACATTTGGATGGAATCCGTAGATTAGTCCACTGAAGTTCTTATCCCAAGTACTTTTGGCACTTCAAAGTGCCATCATCAGGGGTGATGTGTTTATGTTCCAGTTTTTTCAAGTTAGTAGTATAGAACTTTAAACAGGAGATGTGTCTTTTGTTTAATTCTACATGTATAAATAAAAGAATGCTGCCCAAATACACACACACACACACACACACATATATACATATATATATATGGCTCTGGCATTAGATAACCTACAAAGGTTGATATGTCATTAAAACAAGAAACCAAGCCTGTTCTGGAGGTTTGGGAATGTGGAGCACCCCTTCATCACCATTGCTCACTGGTCCACTCTGAGCCGGAGTGGTAGAACCATAGGGTCCCATCTATGGATTAAATAGAAAAACGTATTTATAAAAAGAATTGTGTGTGTGTGTGTGAGTTTATTTGGGCAGCATTCTTTCATTTATACATGTAGAATTAAACAAAAGGCACATCTCCTGTTTAACAATTTTATTGATGATGTTTTCAAGCTTTCTGGTCAACTTTTTTACATTTGGATTGAATCCGTAGATTAGTCCACCAAAGTTCTTATCCCAAGTACTTATCCGAAGAAGGCCGGAGGGCACATCGTCCGAAACGTTGTACAGATAACAATGAAAATGAGGACAATAGTGCGAATAACGCAGATAATACTAAGTACTAATTAAATCATCATACTGTGGTATATCCACAGTTCCTGCTAATCTTTTTATCATTTTCACAGCAGAATGAAAAAAAATACTGATATCACACTCGAGGTGGGAATTAACTAAATAGTTTATAAGCAATGGTTTAAAAAATTGATGTTCAAAACTTTGAGAAACCAAAAAAAGAAGAAAGGAAAAGACGAAGATCACAGAGATGTGAAAATAAGCATTTACTCTTAATGATGGAGTAATGTGACATTTTAGATTAGTGGGTTTTTTTTTTATGTTTGTTGCTCAACTGTGTTAACACCTTAAATTAGATCTTAGATTCTAAAATTCAAAAGATAGTAACTATATTCAGTCTCAATATTTTTTAATAACACCTCATATATATATATATATATATATATATATTATATATAATATATATATAATATAAAATGTTGTTCTGGTTCCAACGGAAGAAATGTAATATTTTATAAAAAGAAGAAGGAGGTCCGCAAAATGGTATCGTTCTCAGAAAAAATGTTTTTTATTCTTTTTATTTCACATACGCAACACGTGTTTCAGATATTCTGGTATTTTCTTCAGGCTTTGATCAATACATATATTGATATACATATATATATATACACGTATACACATATATATATATACATAGGTTGTGTGTGTTGTTTCTGTAATTTTTCTGTTATGGTTCTATATTTTTTTTATATATATATATATATATATATATATATATATATTATATATATATTTGTGTTTTTTGATTTTTTAAGGGACCGGATTAGCTCAGTGGTAGAGTGTTTCAGCTAGAAACCAACAGGTTCCTAGTTCATACTGGTCCCCGCCAACTCAGCGTATGAAGTAGCACAGGGATCTGTGCGGTAAAGTAAGGAGCTGATGGAAGATGTGGCGCCCACCTCAGATGCTAAAAACAATCTCCTTGGTCTAGCGCTATTGAAAAGGGTTAGACTCCCTCGCTGACTGGCTGATACCGACTTCAGGCCGCCCCGTCGACTTTACTTTTTTTATATACGCATATATATATCTTTGAAAGAGAGGAAAAACTCAACACCTTATTCCATAATAAATTTATTTGACCAAATTGGGCCTTTATAAATCAAAAGTTGATTTACTACAGCTCCCCAAAATTTTTGGGAGCTTTTAAATCAACTTAGATTTATAAAGGCCCATTTTGTCGAAAAATAAATTTATTATGGAATAATGGTGTTGAGTTTTTCCTTTTCAAAGATAAAATATTGCTCTGTATATAATCTAAAAAGATTATATATACATTGAGCTCTCTGTAGTGATTTAAAGATTCACTGTATTTATACATACTGATATACAATAATAATACACGTTGTTCTTAGAAGATAACATATAGAATCATCCCTTACTACCAAGTTTTGGATACCTCACATCACTATACCTGTTCAAATGTAAGCTTCAATTTGTTTAGCCTTACATTTGAACAGGTATGCCCACCTAATTCATTAATTATCAACTCAATTAATTAATTTCAAAATTAGGTAATGACTTTCAATTAAGCAACATATTCTCCAAAAATATATATATATATTCTATAAAGAAAATAACAGATTAGGAAAAATCCAACAAAATGGGAAGGAAAACTATTGGAAAAGTATAACAAACACAAACAATTAAATTCAATTAAATATTTTGCCTTTATATATATATACATATATATATATAAAATATATATTATTGGGAAGAAATGTGCCTAATTGAATCGAACCTAATTTGTGAAAGTTATTTCATTAATAATTAATTAGGCGGGACTTTACCTATTTAAATGTAAGGCTAAACAAATCAAGAAAATGTACATACAGAGATTGATTTTTCTCGATTTGTTTAGCCTTACATTTGAATAGGTAAATCCCGCGTAATATTATTATAATGAATTAATTTTCATAAAATTAGGTTCGACTTCAATTAAGCACATATTCTCCCATAATATTGTCAGCTGAAAATAGCCATATCACAAACACATCGTCTGTTTGTTCTACTTCTCATATATATTATATATATATATATATATTATTATATATATATATTCATAAGGAAGAAAACTTAAATAATATGCAAAAAAAAACAAAAAACAATGGGTCTCAAATTTTTTGGTTGATATATATATATATAATATATATATATAATTATAATTATACCAAAGTTGTTGGTAAACCAATGCGGTAAGAAAAAAACCCGGCAAATAGTTGATTGTAAAAAATATACTACCAAACATCACCTGGGAAAAAAAAAATTTGAAAAAAATAGAAAAGACCAGATAGTTTACAAGCCGAAAATAATCGGTTGATACTATAATGCTTGACCAAAAGAAAAATCTTTTTTATATATATGAAAAATATATATATAAACCGCCAGGATTGCTAAAGCTAAAAAGTAAAGAGTGCTCAATACCTACATAGAGCAAATAATAAAGATAAATCTATATGAGTCAGATATACCTACTAACAGTTTTGCATAGTAGCTTTTCAGTGCATATATATATATATATACTATATATATATATTATACTAAGTATACCAAGCGTGGTGAGTTGGTCTAAATCCCTCGGGACTTGAGAAAAAAACCAGCAAATATAGTTGATTGTAAAATTATACTAATCAAACATCAACCGGGGAGAAAAAAAATTTTGGAAAAAAAGAAAAAGATGCAAAGATATTCAGTTCCCAACAAAAAATAATCATTAGTACAATATTTTGGCCAGAATAAAGACAATTTATATTGCATATATTATGTTACATAAGATATATATAAATATTCATACAACCACTAGGAAAATAAGCTATTTAAGTAAAAAGTGCTTCAATACATAATAGTAGAGAAAAATATATAAAGATAAATGCTAATGAGTCAGACGCAACCTACTATTAGTTTCGCTTAAAAATGCCGCTTCAAGGATCTGTTAAGAGCAATTAAAGCGAAGCTAATAGTAGGGTTCGTCCGACTCATTAAGATTATCTATATATATAAGCATACAGGTACATATATTAAAAGGAAAAAAACTTATGCAATTATCTTACCATTGATCGGAGTTAGATATTAAGAGCTACAATACTTCCCCTCGTTTTTTTTTTCTCTTTGATTTCCTTTCTTTCCATCCGAAGGTAGGGCA
Organism: Doryteuthis pealeii; assembly: GCA_023376005.1. NCBI lineage: Eukaryota > Metazoa > Mollusca > Cephalopoda > Myopsida > Loliginidae > Doryteuthis > Doryteuthis pealeii. Next base: position 13,606,534 of record CM042182.1, read on the forward strand.
GCAGGTAGCATCGATAATGAACCAAGAATTATTAGTGCTCAAAAGATATAATGCTTCCAAAAACTGCTAATCGCACATCCCTTTCAAATTCTATGAACAAGAAAGCAGGGTCCTGTGATGAAATCATTTTTGATTGAAACCATGGTAGACCCTTGATTTTTCCTCTACTTATTATTATTATTAATACTGCTCTTGTTTTTAATATATTGAGCACTTTTGTATTATTTACTGATGCCACTGTAACGGGAAAGTTAAAGCGCAATTGGATACTATATACTAATATATATACACATACATATATAATATATATATATAATACATACATGATGATGGCTGTCAACTCGTGATTCGAGTAAGACCATTTCCTGCTTTTCCTTTTTTTAATTTTTTTTTTTATCATCATATTTTATATGCCAGTTGTATTTGACTCTCCATTCCTGTGTTTTCTCAGATGACTCCCCAGGCCAAGCCCTGGAGAGACATTACTCTTCCACATAAACCACATGTTGGAACTTCTCCACTTTGAATGTTGCTTGGTTAAAAATTACCCTTTCTAATTGACCGTTTCAGTTTTTGGTGTTTGATTCGGTTGAACTCAAATTCTTCCACAGACAGGTAGGAAAGTGGCTCTCCAGCTAGGTCTATTTACAAGCTAAGCAATAGCAGGTGTTCTTCAAGAGTTTCCTTGAGGCAGTCCTTAAACCTCAATATTGGGTTTGCACCGACGACGTTTGCCAGTTGAGATTTCCCCATAAAATAATTGTTTATATAGTATATATATATATATATATATATACATACATACTAATATATATACACACCACCATAATTGTAGAAAAATTATGAGTCTACCACGGTTTTCAATCTCAAATAGATCTCATCAGAGTAATGAGCTAAGTTACATTACTGTTATTTATATACACAAAATATATAGCAAATATATAGCAAATATATTGCACGCTCCGGTGCAAGTATTTAAGTTTTAATGCTAATTAAATATATCATATTAAATAAGAAAGGCTAATGAAATCTGAATAAGAATGTAGATAAAAGATTTGAACAGAGGGGGTATGATTGAAAAAATAGAACACTTTGAAACTAGACTCATTCCATCATTTTCCCTTACTCCTCTTCATTGGTAAATTTTTCCTAATTTAACTATTTAGTTAAAATAGGAAGTAAAAGATAAAATTACAGTTTTTTTCTTGTAAATAAATTTCTTTTAAGATTTATCCGGGAGTTTTTGTTTATAATTTCTTAAGATAAAACCAAACAATTAAAATCAATAATACCAAGCACATATTTATTAAAATAAAATTTTTAAATATCAATATCAAATTAGCCTTCTCGTTCAAACTGTAAACCGCATTTTGTTGTATATATAAATACAATTGCATGCTATAGTACGTAGATATGGTCAACAGTAATTAATAATGTAAAACAATTTTATATTGAATAACTGAAGGTTTAATAAATAAATCATGGAGAATTTATGCGTAAATAATAAGGGAATTGTGACTTGAGTAGTAATATAGTTTCGGTTACAGACAGAAAAACACACAATCATCCCATTATAAAAGATTTGTTAAATAGGTAAAGTGGGAGGTTTGGGCTACAGCTATTCTAATTAATCCTTTTGTCTCCACCTACGTGCTTATCTTTGTAAATTGAAATGTCTTCTTTTTCCTGGTCATGTTTTTGCTTTTAGAATCTCTTGACTGACAAAATCCCTGTGCTTTATGGCTCTCTTGCCAGACTTGACAACCATTGGCTAAATCCTGTACCACTCCTATGCAAATCAGTATGATGATTACCATACAGACCTTTGTCAGATCTCACTTACAAATGGTAATCTAAACATTAACTTTATCAAGAGGACATAACTCTTGCACGGGCAATGGCACTAATTGCTAGAGTGTGTAATTATACCAAATCCACCAACTTGGGCTTCTTGCGCAGGTCTACCTACTTCTGTTCACATATCTTCTCTGTTTGTAAAGAAAGAAGTAACCCGCACGTATGCAAATGAGATACGTATTTAAAGAGCAACAGTGGATTAGCGCAGAGTGATGCGAGTTGATCTCCAACCACGAAATTGTTCGGATTCTCAGATTGCAACACACACGTGTAACAACTTTTCAAGATAGTAATCTTACAAGAGGAACTTTTTACCTTGCCGTGCGGAAGCCGTTATTTGGTTATTTGTATTATTTGTAATAAATTATTATAAACAACCACTCAACCTTCTCGTTTATGTATTTCCAAGACATAACACTCTCTATATCTTATTAATAATGGAGATTGTCTGTATTTTATGTCTGTAACAAAAACTACGTCATAGCTCTACATCACAGCTTACGTTACAATATTTTATGCATATATACACCCAAAATTTGATAAGCAATTTAAAAAATTTGTTTTTTTTACTCTGATCCTTTTTTTTTTTTTTTTACAGTAACAAGAAGTTAACTAAAAAGGTTTTACAAATAAATAAATACCTTACGATTTTGTGGAAAATTCATGGGGAAATATTCAAAATATTGTTGATTATTCATGCATGCAACATTATTTGAGAGGGACGGGGCTCAGTTTTCATTTCAAATTGTTTTTTTTGGTTTTTTTGTTTGTTTTTTTTACTCCTTTTTATAAATATGAGGATTTGTCTTTACTTATGATATCAAACCCTCTGACATGAGATTTTTTAAACTGCCGCACCTCTCTCACGGCAATGTCTTTCAAAATTAATTTTTATGTTGCCGGAGGGTGTTTTCTGTTGCTAGTATTAAATATTTTGTTTCTTAATCTTCCAACCATTATCATCTTGCAACACCCTCTGGTAAAAATGAGACCGTCCAAATCGACATCCACAGGTCCTGCTAGATAGCACAATTTCTAGAGTGTGTATTACACAAATACACCAACTCTGGGCTTCTTGTCAGGTCTAGCTGCTTCTCTGTTACATATCTCTCTATATATCAATACTCTTGTTCCTTAATCTCCAACTGTTATCATCTTGTAACCCCTCTGGTTAAAAATGAGACCGTCCAAATCGTACATCCACAGGTCCTGCTAGTAGCACAAATTTTCTAGAGTGTGTAATTACACCAATACACCAACTCTGCGGCTTTCTGTCAGGTCTAGGCTGCTTCTCTGTTACATATCTCTCTATATATTAATACTCTTGTTCCTTAATCTTCCAACTGTTATCATCTTGCAATACCCTCTGGTTAAAAATGAGACCGGGTAATTCCATGTCAAATCATCCAGAAAAAAGTAAAATTGTCCAAACCCACCCACTTTCAATTTTTTTGAATTTTTCCAAGTGTAGACTATGTTAACATTAGACAATCTCCAAAATTTGAGCTTCCAATTCCAAAAATTGGTGGAATTATATCGATTTTTAGCTCTCCAAATATGAGGAGGTTGGCAAAAAATGGCGAACTTTTTGTAACCTATTTTTGTCTGTAAAATGAGTTCTAGAGCTTCCCTACTACTAAGAATTGGTTTATAAAAACATTTTTGTCGATGAAATCTAAAAATGATATCAAAAAAGTTTTTATAGTTATCCAATTTAAATTATTGATGATTTCTGATCTTTTCCAGCAGATCAATATCCCAATGTGCAAACTGCATCTATGTCAACATTTTGTTTTCTATTATTAATACAGAATAATTCGGTAGAGAAAATTCATGCCTCTCAAAATATAAAATAGACTCTAGATGTTCCAAGGAATATGAAGAAAGGTTTAAACAACAAAAGGAGGAAATCACTTATATTTTTCAGGTGGTCTGGGAACAAAATAGGCACTGCTGAGAATGAGAAAATACGTCTTTTACTTCCAACCTCGTGTTAGTAAAAAAAGATTGTTGGGTTCGCCTTGTCACATAACCAAAACGGACACATGACTTGGAAGAACCCACCTTCAATGTAAAAAGAGAGACAATTCTATTTTGTCACTCAACACTAGCATCAAATAGCCTACATCATGGTAACTAATTAATAAAATCATTAATGTGCAGTATATTTTTTATAAGTACGGACCAAGTATCCAATAGGCACCCCCAAATCATCAACTTAATGAAAGGTTCACATTTTACTTGTCANCACCTAAAATTACATTCATGCCCCCTACTCTTACCAAAATATTCTAACGGAAAATACAGACTTCTGCACAAAGAGAAAAAATAAACAAAAACTCCAAATAACTAAGAAAAGCTTTGATACATAAAAACAATACAAACCATCTTAAAACAAAATTAATTTCGCAATGCAGTAACACGATTTTAAAAATGCCTATTCTTTAATTTTAGCTTTGAGTGTTAGGATATATTACATATCGTGTATTTATACTTTATTACTTTTAGTAATTGGTTTTATTACAATGTGTTAGCATTATTGGGGATTTTATGTTTGTATGGTATTGATTTTGTATTCATGTCTATATTCTATGGTATAATTTTATTTCCCTCAAAAAGGAGAGAATATTCCTCCATGGTTGACATTTTCTAATAGATCTTTCATATTGTTTGTTTTTAAATAACGGTTTCTTGATGTGAGCAAAAAACCTGCATTCCATGAATAAGTGTTAACTGCAAGGTTGTTTTTGACATGTTCCACATTGTGTGTTTGTTGTTCTTGTTTGGGTATATAGGAGTGCATTAGTCTTGTGTGACCAAATGCCGTAATCGCGGACACAATGAACTTGTTCCTTTCTAGACTTCCTTAAAGTTATATATATCATATAATCTATATATTGATACTGGTGTTTCCTAAATGTTTCTAGTCCGCAATAACCCCTGGTTGAAAATGTGACTTGTCCAAACGCTAGATGCAGGCAAAAACGTAAATACCAAGATTAAAAATATTCTGAGTAAGAAAGAACATTAGGTTTATAAGCTTTCAAAAATGGAAGCGTGTGGTGTAATGGTTAAAGTCATAGAAATGGTACTTGTCGGCCGCGTTCAAATCCGGATGTGGTAATTGCAATTTCCTTGAATGAATCCTATATCTCTTCTCCTCCAGCTATGTAAATAGTAGGCAGACTGGGCTTTTTAACCTGGTTAGGCAACCGTCTAGGAGAAGGAAAACTCTGAATTAAAACCTGTTAAAACTCCACTTAAGAAATTGACCATGTGTCACATCGCTACTCGTGTGGAGGGGTTGGTTAAATATAATAAGTTTCAAAAAAATTCCACAAACTGAATTGTCCATTTGGACAGATGGCGGCGCAAACAGAGTTAATACGGTTCTAAGTGACCATCATCTGTATTGAGCAGGTTCAATCTAGCCAAGGAGGATTAATAATGTAGAATACTTAACATATCTACACAGGTCATAGTAACAGAATGAGTAACAGTCTATGCGGTGGATTGAATAAAAGGTTCAGTTCGAAGTTCCTGGAGGGTCCTGATTACAACAAGAAGGCTCCCAAAGTTTCGACAAACAGGTTCTCGTTTTACTTTCTTTCTTGTCTCGTGGTTTTTTTTCCTCCTTCTTTAGACACGCACAAAGTTTACAATATACAGTGGATTCACATCATTGAATTCCCACATATTCCGTTATAACAGATGTTACATAATTGTTTAGTACCCCTACATATATGTAGGGCTAGTGAGAAATAAGGAGATGCTGTTATGAAATTTGATAGACAGATTTATATATTGAGTAGAGAGAATGTGCCGATGTCATGGAAGATTGATTGGCACATGTTATATTGGCATTTCCAGTGCTTCGGCAAGACTATAATCAAAGTTTTTGTGCCCCTGAAGTTACACGCCTCCTGTGACTGTGAAGTCCAATGTTTGAAAAACATTCTCAACCAACAGATGTCTCATTTGAAGGCTGTCCCTGAAGATGTTCTATGTTCCAGTGCTTTGTTTTTTTTTTAAATTATAAACACTTAACCCCTACCCTAACCTAAGACCGATTTTGACGGTGTAAAATGACCAGCATGTGCTTATGAATCGAGATCGCCAAAAGGGGGGCCTTAGAACTCATATGGTCCATTTCTCTAGAAAGAGAAAGTTGTATTAAAAAGAACATTGAAAAACTACACAGACTTTTTGGTTACTTTGATATTCCCTACCTAAACAATGTAATCTACTATTTAGTATATCTACATTTGAATATAGCATATTATATAGTTACTTTGTATAATATCGTTGCATATATATGCGTCATGAGATAAATCTATATCATACTACTTCTGCAGAGTACTTATGACATGAGCAGTATCTCGGATATCCTATTCACATGATTATAAGTCAGCACAATCTCGACGCTTAATTCAGACTTTATTCGTAGTCCGATGATTGATTTGTCTTTCACGTCCAGCTAAATCACATATATGTGCACATAATGGTCTGAGCTTCAGCATGCTCTAATTAGCTGGCGCCTAACGCTAGTCAAGCACAATCTACTCTATAATGACCCCTTCCTAGCATACACTTATGTCAAGACCTGGAAACTCTTTCATCATATTTAATCTTGAATGAAAGATATAGAAAAAGACATATATCACACTCTGTCTTGATTCACATGGTCTGATACGTGAGCGTTTCCTTAAACAGGTATTATGCATAATGCATCTCAGAAAAGCAGGCCACCCAGCTAATAGAATGAGCATATAATGTTATAGTACTATCCACATTATAATAGAATGAACATTATAATGTTTGATAGTACTATCCACATTATAATAAGAATGAACATTATAATGTTTGATAGTACTATCCACATTATAATAAGAATGAACATTATAATGTTTGATAGTACTATCCACATTATAATAAGAATGAACATTATAATGTTTGATAGTACTATCCACATTAAGAATGAACATTATAATGTTTGATAGTACTATCCACATTAAGAATGAACATTATAATGTTGATAGTACTATCCACATTAAGAATGAACATTTATAATGTTTGATAGTACTATCCACATTAAGAATGAACATTATAATGTTGATAGTACTATCCACATTAAGAATGAACATTATAATGTTTGATAGTACTATCCACATTAAGAATGAACATTATAATGTTTGATAGTACTATCCACATTAAGAATGAACATTATAATGTTTGATAGTACTATCCACATTAAGAATGAACATTATAATGTTTGATAGTACTATCCACATTAGAATGAACATTATAATGTTTGATAGTACTATCCACATTAAGAATGAAACTTATAATGTTTGATAGTACTATCCACATTAAGAATGAACATTATAATGTTTGATAGTACTATCCACATTAAGAATGAACATTATAATGTTTGATAGTACTATCCACATTAAGAATGAACATTATAATGTTTGATAGTACTATCCACATTAAGAATGAACATTATAATGTTTGATAGTACTATCCACATTAAGAATGAACATTATAATGTTTGATAGTACTATCCACATTAAGAATGAACATTATAATGTTTGATAGTACTATCCACATTAAGAATGAACATTATAATGTTTGATAGTACTATCCACATTAAGAATGAACATTATAATGTTTGATAGTACTATCCACATTAAGAATGAACATTATAATGTTTGATAGTACTATCCACATTAAGAATGAACATATAATGTTTGATAGTACTATCCACATTAGAATGAACATTATAATGTTTGATAGTACTATCCCATTAAGAATGAACATTATAATGTTTGATAGTACTATCCACATTAAGAATGAACATTATAATGTTTGATAGTACTATCCACATTAAGAATGAACATTTATAATGTTTGATAGTACTATCCACATAAGAATGAACATTATAATGTTTGATAGTACTATCCACATTAAGCTTCTCTTAGCTTCATGATGTTGCGTCAGGCTGACTTCTGACATGAACAGTGTTAGCCTCGTGTGTAACCCCTTTTCTGGTAGATAGCGTGAGAATTAGTAGAGAAATTAGAAACGAAGGCTCTTCCATTTTTGATTTGAAAGACATAGTTAGTCAGTACTGGGCAAACCACGGAGTTAGCAAGTTGCGTTAAGTGCACTCCTGTACTCACTCTGCGCAGTTTGTCTGGATGGGGATTCTAAATAAAATCTATCTATTTATAAAGGGCAGATGTGTGTATATGTATGTCCGGAGGAAAACCTCAAAAGTAAAATAATTAACAACAAAGTAAAATATATATATACACATTAAATATCACCAGGGCTTGGTTTTTGAGAAAAAATTATAGATTTGATTTATATTCATGAAGATAATTAAAAAATAAAATTTATATGATAACAGCATGGATTTTTTTTTTCATTTAATATTTTAGAAAGTAGACATTAACATTTCTTTTCAGAGTAGCTGGATCAATGCGAGGTCTATTTTTTTACTTAGGGATTTAAATTGGGGCATCCCACGAGGATTCAACTCACGATTCAGTAATAATGGATCTGCGGGACTAATTTAAAAATCCCCCTCTACCCTCTGATGCCGGGTAGCCGCTGCTAGTATGATATAAATAAAATCTAAGTCTTGGGTTATTTATCGAAAAACTACTAATGACCCTGGGCTTCTGATAGACGAGAAATCCCTAATGGAAGACCAGACACGAGATCTCCAAATGAAAGTTCCAGACCGTAGATGAAGAACCCCCAGCTACATAAAAACCAAAGATGATCAGAAGACAAGTAATGAGGAATGGAACAGAGAGAAAGAGAGAGAGAGAAGGGAGAGAGAGAGAGAGAGAGAGAGGGAGAGAGAGAGAGGGGAGAGAGAGAAAGAGAGAGGAAAGAAAAGAATAGTTGAGTCTGGAAAATCCAATAATACTTCCGCCTAATTCAAGTCGGTCATTCAAGACAATTGATTTTTTTCTTTTTTTTCGGCTGACCACTGGCTAAAAGTTTCCAATATGGACACCCCCCCCCAACATCATCCAGATGTGAACTCCACCCAGACTAAATTTGAATAGTTAAATGAATAAAATAAAACGCTTCTGCCAGGCAAAAGCAATGTCATGTGATTAATCCAACATAGGGGGGGGGGTAGGCGTGGGTGGCTTCATCACAGAAAATAGACAGAGTGATTCAAGTTAAAATTAGAAAGACAATCTATATTTGCTTTGGTTGGTTGGTTGGTTGGTTGGTTTGTACGGCATATCAACCTCGGTGGGTCATTTAATGCCAATAAAGTTTTGAAATAAATTTATTCTTAATGGATAATCAATTTTTGTTTTAAATCCTGTTTCTATTTAACCCATAGATGGGACCCTAACAGGTACTACCACTCCAGGTCAGAGTGTACCAGGAGCAAAGGTGATGAAGGGTGCTCCATATTCCCCAAACCTCCAGAACTTGAACCTCACCATCAGAGAGTTTAATGTCATTCCCAGGACATGTAGACCCACAGCCACCGCCTTCTAGCACCCATATGATAAAAAGGGGTTGGGGCTTGCCATAAGGGCAATAGGTTGGGAAAATCATATAGGTACTAGGGCTTGACGTGACCAACCGATTGATCGGAGGGGGCCTTTCCGACTGCCCATCTAGCCTAAGTAAGGGTCTAAGTGGAGTATTGCAAGTCATGAACTGCTAATCCACCAAGACTCCATCCTTAAGCATCACGGATCACCACCCACGCCAACAGGTGGCCCCATTGGGGGAGTCTTACCCCTCTGGAGAGGTGCAGTTGGTGCATTCTAATGCCCCACGACAGGGCGGTTGGATTTTATGGCATTTCAACCCTTGTTGGGTTATTTTATGATGAAAACGTTTGCTTGATGGTATATAGGCACGTGGTCTAAATGGTTAGAGTCGTAGGAAATGGACTCGTTGACCTGAGTTCAATTCCTAGACGAAGCTGTTTGCATTTTCACATAGTGCTAATACCCTTGGAAAGTATGAATCCAGTTCTCCCTCCAGCTATGGGTAAATAGCAGGGCAGACTGGGCTCTTTATCCTTTATAAGATAACCAGTCTAGGAGAAGGAAAACTCTGAATTCAAACCTGGTTAAACCACTTGGGGGGTCACTATTAGAATAGGCTCAGTCCTAATTAGTGATCTATTCACTGGGCTTTTAACCTTGGTTAGGTAACTAGTCTAGGAGAAGGAAAACTCTGAATTCAAACCTGTTAAACTCCATCTGGGGTGGTCACTACTAGAATAGGCTCAGTCCTAATTAGTGATCTATTTTCACTGGGCTTTTTAACCTTGGTTAGGCAACCAGTCTAGGAGAAGGAAAACTCTGAATTCAAACCTGTTAAACTCCACTTGGGTGGTCACTGCTAGAATAGGCTCAGTCCTAATTAGTGATCTTTTAAAAAGAAAAAAAATGCTTTGGGTAAATACATACGTAGACACAACCTAAAGTTAAATTTTTTGTTTTGTGAATTTTAGAAATGATTTCTTGTTGTTTAATGGTGTATTGTTGGTTTTGGGGGAAAAAGACGAGTTATAAAATATACGTTTCTAATGAAACTTTGTTTAAATTTGAGCAAATACTTTTCTTTTTTTTCACCTTCCACTTTTAGTCGCTTTAAATAACAAAAACAATTGATAAAATAAAAAAAGTTAAATTGCAAAATTGAACGAGAATTTTAAATAAAAAAATTAAAAAACGCAGACTTTTCTGAAGATGAATTGGACTTTTATATTAAAAGAAATCCTATTATGGAATTGTCTGAATGGATGGGAAGAATGAAGAGGAGGGGGATCTAGGTCATTTGGTAAAGAGAGAGGGGGAGGGAGAGAGAGAGAGAGAGAGAGAGCAAGGGGGGAGAGGAAAAAGGAGGAAACAGTGATGGAGAGAGAGGAGAAGAGAAAAGAGAGGATGGAGAGAGAGAGAGAGGAGGAGAGAAAGAGAGAGAAGGATGAAGAGAGAGAGAGGAGGGAGGAAGAGAGAGAAGGATGGAGAGAGAGGAGGAGGGGGAGAAAGACAGAGAGGGATGGAGAGAAAGAGGAGGAGGAGGGAAGAGAGAGAGGAGGAGGGGAGAAAGAGAGAGAAGGATGGAGAGAGAGAGGAGGAGAGAAAGAGAGAATGATAGAGAGAGAGGAGGAGAGATGATAGAGAGAGAGGAGGAGAAAAGAGAGAGGGATGGAGGAGAGAGAGGGATGGAGAGAAAGAGAGAGAGAGGAGGAAGAGAGAAAGAGAGAGAGAGAGCAACAGAGAGAGGAAGAAGGGGAGAAAAAAGGAGGGAAGGAAAGAGAGAGAGAAAGGGGTGGAGGAGAGAGGTTAGGAAAATGTCAGCTTTTTTCATTTTTAAGAATCTTTCTTTGATGAATAGTTTTTTTTTTCTTCCTCTTTTTCTTTTTTTCGTTCTTTTAGAAATTTCTGCCAGAAGAATTTTGAAAATATCCCAAGTTTCTCTTTGTAGTACCATTATTTTTGAATTCTTTGAATTGGTCGATTTGAAGAGGCCACACTTGTCTCTAATGGTTTATCAATAGAATTTACGAGACTGTTCAACATCACTAGCAATCGGATGCAATTTAATGTCATACCAGGACACCCCTTTTGGTTGGGGTCTTACCTAACTTCTTGGCATAAAATAACCCCGGACAGGTTGACACAACACTAAAATCAATCACTTAAGAATTGATCTTAATTAAGAAAAGTATAATTTGTATAAGGGGCGGGTTAGCTCAGTCGTAGAGCGTTCGGCTAGAAACCACAAGGTTCCTAGTTCGATTCCGGTCCCCGCCAACTCAGCGTATGAGTAGCACAGGGATCTGTGCGGTAAAGTAAGGAGCTGATGGTAGGTGTGGCGCCCCACCTCAGATGCTAAAACAATCTCCTTTGGTCTAGCGCTTTGAAAAAGGGATAGACTCCCTCGCTGACTGGCTGATACCGACTTCAGGCCGCCCCGTTGACTTTACTTTACTTTATAATTTGTATACTAATACTTGATATATTGCTATCTATCTATCTATCTATCTTATAACTTATATAAAGGGCAGTTGGTGTGTATGTATGTCCGGATGAAACTATGAAAATAAAACAATAATAACTAAGTAAATATATATACACATTAAATATCACCAGGTCTTGCTTTCCACTATCAAAGTGGAGAGAACAGTTTACCATGATGCAGAGATGCTGGTAGGTTCGTGTCCTGCATCACTGACGCATAAAAATCGTATCCATGCACCCCAGTGTTTTTTTTTTTCTTCCCCCACCATTTCCAGCTTACTGTAAATACATTTCAATATTTTCTTGGAAATGAATTACACTCTATGGAGTACAAGGAAGGGTTTGTAGTGACGAGTCGAACTTACTTGACTCAAAGCGTCCTTGGTGTCTGGCCTGCAAAATATTGGTTGGGGCTGTATGCCATTGTATCCACTCTGAGTAAGAAGTGTCAAGAAGTTGGGGGCAGAGTGGACATTTTATAGAGGTTGCAAGGCATTATGGGTGACTACCCATGGTGCATTGCAACTTTTGTTTGGTTATAAAGCTACCCATTTTTTGCCTGAACGTGTATTGCATTTTTGTTCGTCAGTAACAGAGTGCTTAGAAAGCGAAAGAGAAGAGAAAGAGAAGCTGGTGAACAATTTTCAGGGTTAGATGGCTTTAGTTGTAGAGTTTTTATCCACGAACAACTAAAGCCGTCTAACCTCTACCTTGTACCTCATAGCGTGTAGTTCAGACTAGTGAAGCTCATTATCACAAAATTGCTTAGAAGGAAAAAAAAATTACATTAACCCTGAAGATCCTTTATGGTGAAACTCGAGTAGGTTATTACCGTGTACCATTATGTATACTAGTAAATATATGCACCCTTCGGGTGCAAGTATTTAGGTTTGATGTAATAAAATATTGTATCAAATTATAAACTATTTAGAAAATGATCAACTGAGGGGGTATAATCGAAAAATAGAACAGCTTTAGATTTAACACTCCATCATTTTCTTTCACTCCCGTCTTTCATTTTTCCTAATTTATCTATTTATTAGATTATGAAGTATTTAATAAGATTACAGTTCTTTCGTCTTGTTTATGGATTTCTTTTAAGTTTTATCCCCAAGATTTTTGCTCAGATCAGTTAGATAAAACCAAACAATTAGAAATCAATAATACTAAGCACATATTTATTAAAATCAAATTTTTAATATCAATATTCAAATTAACCTTCTCGTTCACACTGTAAACCCTATTTTGTTGTATATATAATACAATTACATGTTAATAGTACGTAGATATGGTCAACAGTATTAATAAGGTATAACAATTTTATCAATAATTGAGGTTTAGATAAAAAATAAATTCATGGTAAATGTGTGTCATAAACTAAGGGAATTGTGACTTGAATAGTGATTTAGTTTCGGTTACAGATAGACAAACACACAATCTCCATTATAATAAGATATGTTATATATATATATATGCTGAACTGCAGCGTTGTAATAAGAGTTTGAACTCCAATCGCGCTATTACGTTTACTTACAGACTAATACCCTTGAGAAAAAGTATGAACTCCCCAGCTATGGTTTAAATAGTACCACTGCTGTGTTTTACATATTTGCTTTGGCATTATATAACCCACAAAGGTTGATTATCCCATTAAACAAAGAAAGCAGCAAATGTTGTAAACTATTTTGTGAGTGAGTGAAAAAGTTTTTTCTTGTTCTCCACTATTAATAAAATGTTCATTATCATTTTGGTTTTGTTTTGTCTAATATCAATCAATCATTTGCACCCATATGATAAAAAGGGGTTGGGGCTTGCCATAAGGGCAATAGTATTGGGCAATCATACAGTTGCTAGGACCTGACATGACAGCCAAAATTGATCAAATGGGGCCTCTCCGACTGCCCGTCTAGCCTAAGAAAGGGCCAAAGTGTTGCATGTTTATGGACTGCTCTCACCAGGATTCCGTCCTTAAGCATCATGAGTTGCCATCCACAGCCAACAGGTGGCCCTAATGCGGGAGTCTTACCCTTCTGCAAGAGTGCAGAGTGTATTCTTAACGCCCCACCAACAGGGCGGTCTCTCTAGCTATAAGTTAAATAGTATTATCACTACTGTTCTTCTACAAGGTTCACTTTTGTATTATATAACTCCAAAGAAGAAACCAGCCCCTTATGGCAAGCCCCAACCCCTTTTATCATATGGGTGCTAGAAGGCGGTGACTAAGGGTCTACATGTCCTGCGGAATGACATTAAACTCTATCTGATGGTGAGATTCCAGTTTTGGAGGTTTGGGGAATGGTGGAGCCACCCCTTCATCACCATTGCTCCCTGGTCCACTCTGACCCGCGAGTGGTAGTACTGTTAGGGTCCCATCTATGGGTTAAATAGAAAAATGTATTTATAAAAAAAATTGTATTATCCATTAAGAATTTATTTATTTCAAAACTTTATTGGCATTAAATGACCCACTGAGGTTGATATGCCGTTAAAACAAAAAAAACAAAACCCAAAAAAAAAAACAAAGAAAGCAGCAAATGTTGTAAACTATCCTAATGCGGGAGTCTTTATCCCTCTGTAGAGATGCAGTCGGTGTATTCTAACACCTCAGCCGACAGGGCGTCTCTCTAGCTATAAGTTAAATAGTATCACTACTGTTCTTCTACAAGGTTCACTTTGGTATTATATACTCCCAAAGAAGCAGCAAATGTTTAAACTATTTTGTGAGTGAGTGAAAAAGTTACTTCTTGTTCTTCCACTATTAATAAATGTTTCATTATCATTTTGGTTTTTGTTTGTCTAATATCAATCAATCATTTTGCACTATTTGTAGGGCAGATATAACAGCATCTTGCGTTTGCCAATCAACATTTCTATTTAAGACAAACTGACATGATCATTGCCTAAATTTAGCAATTCTTATTGAGGAGATTTTAATATTCATTTCCTTTTTCTTTTGTTTTTTAAATCTGCAAATATTAGCATTGTTTTTAAATATGTTCTCTTTAAAATATCTGGTGCAGATTCTTTCTCAGTGTTGGTCTCTCGAGTTAGATATTTTTTGATTATTGATATTAAGTTTGTTGGTTTTATGGCATGTCATCCTTGTTGGGTTATTTTTATGCCAAAATCAGTTTGAAATTATGGTTGGTTGGATTTTATGGCATGTAAACCTTGTTGGGTTATTTATGCCAAAATCAGTTTGAAAATTATGGTTGGTTGGATTTTATGGCATGTCAACCCTTGTTGGGTTATTTTTATGCCAAAATCAGTTTGAAAATTATGGTTGGTAGTTTTATGGGATGTCAACCCTTGTTGGGTTATTTATGCCAAAATCAGTTTGAAAATTATGGTTGGTTGGTTTTATGGGATGTCAACCCTTGTTGGGTTATTTTATGCCAAAATCAGTGTGAAAATTATGGTTGATTGGTTTTAAATAGTTCTGTTAAATATCTGTTTTGGTTTGTTTTGTTTTATTGGCATATCAACCTCAGTGTCGTCATTAATGCCGACAAAGTTTGAAATAAATTCAGTCTTAATGGATACTCAATTTTTTTTTAAAACTCATGTTTTTCTATTTAACCCATAGATGAGACCCTAACAGGTACTACCACTCCCAGTCAGAGTTTGACCAGGAGCAATGGTGATGAAGGGGTGTCCACGTTCTCCTGAACTAGAGCCTCACCATCAGATAGTTTAATGTAATTCCTAGACATGAAGAACCTCAGCCACTGCCTTCTAGCACCCATATGATAAAAAGGATTGGAGCTTCCCATAAGGGCAATAGTGTTGGGGGCAATCATAGATGCTAGGCCTGACATAACCAGCTGATGATCATAGGGGGCCTCTCTGACTATATCACGGTCACCACCCTCAGCCGACAAGCCCCAAAGAAGAAAGAGAAGAAAGAAGAGAAAAAAGAATAAGTTAGAAAGAAAAGTAAGAAAAGTAGCTCTGGGGGTGTAGAGTACCCTTTTATCCCGATGACTCCCAGGTCCACTCTGATTTGAGTGGTAGTACCTGTTAGGGTCCCATCTATAGGTTTGAATTATAAAAAATCAGTTCAAATATTTCAGTTTTTTTCATACTGTACAAATATATTTTCTTTTCTCTTTTTTTATTTATTTAGTAAATTAAACCTATTCTTCTTCAAAATTGAGTTTTATATTCCTTTTTTTGTATTTAAAGTCTGGCATTATATGGGTATTAAAATTCTAAAAAAAAGAGTCAAAATTTTCGATATTTCATGGTGTACGATAATTTTGTTGTTAATTGATATACATGAAAAATAATATGAAATGTTTATGAAATGATAGGTTTTTTGTTTTTATCTATTGCAAGATGACATAAGAATTTTACATTTGACCCATTTTAAAAAAAATATCTTGTTTATTTCTTTGGATATCACATGATATTTCTGTTTCACTATGAATGCACACGTGTGTTTGTAAATGTATATTGTTGTAGATTAAAAATTGATGTCACCTAATCTGTTTTTGTTTAGTTTGTTTTATCGGGCAACATCGACCTTTTTTCGGGTCATTTAATTCTGAATGAAACCAAATCAATTTTTGATAAAGTTTTTCAACAATTTCTTTTTTCTCTGAATGTTTGAGATGAGCTTTGATGATTAGTATTATCTGGCGTTATTCGGATATTGTCCTCATCTTTATTGTTATCTACACTATTTCTCTGAATGTTTGAGATGAGGCTTAATGATTAGTATTATCTGTGTTTATTCGACTATTGTCCTCATCTTTATTGTTATCTTACACTATTTCTCTGAATGTTTGAGCATGAGGCTGAATAGTTCCATAACTCAGATATCTAGACTATTAAGTCCTCATCTCAAACATTCAGAGAAATAGTGTAGATAAACAATAAAGATGAGGACAAATTAGTCCGAATAACGCAGATAATACTAAATCATCAAGCCTCATCTCAAACATTCAGGAGAAAAGAAAATTGTTGAAAACTTTTATCCAAAAATGATTTGTTTCATCAGATTAACATGACCCGAAAAAGGTCCGAATGATTGCCGTAAAACAAACTAAACAAAAAACAGATTAGGTGACATTCAATTTTTAATCACAACAATATACATTACAAACCACCACGTGTGCATTCATGTAATACAGAAATATCATGTGATATCCAAGAAATAAACAAGATTATTTTTTTTTTAAAATTGGGTCAAATGTAAAAATTCTCTTATGTCATCTTGCAATAAGAAAAAACAAAAAAATATCATTCATAACATTTTCATACTTATTTTTCATTGTATATTCAATTAACAACAAAAATTGATTCGGTACACCATTGAATATCGAATATTTTGACTCTTTTTTTAGAATTTAAATACCCATATAATGCCAGGACTTATTAAATACAAAAAAGGAATATAAAAACTCAATTTTTGAGAAAAATTAGGTTTATTTTACTAAATAAATAAAAAGAGAAAAAGAAAATATTATTGTTACAGTATTGAAAAACTGAAATATATTTTGAACTGATTTTTTTATCAATTCAACCTATTAGATGGGACCCTACAGGTACTTACCACTCCAAATTCAGAGTTGGACCTGGGAGTCATCGGGGATAAAAGGCGTACTTCTACACTCCCCAGTAGCTACTTTTCTTACTTTTCTTTCTAACTTATTCTTTTTTCTTTTCTTTCTTCTTTTTCTTCTTTGGGCTGTCGGCTGAGGTGGTGACCGTGATATATCAGAGAGGCCCCCTATGATCAATCAGCTGGTTATGTTCAGGCCCTGCATCTATTGATTGCCCCAAACACTTATTGCCCTTATTGGGAAAGCTCCAATCCTTTTTATCATATGGGTGCTAGAGGCAGTGGCTGCGAGTTCTTCATGTTCCTAGGAATTACATTAAAACTATCTTTGAGGTGAGGCTCTAGTTCAGGAGAACGTGGAGCACCCCTTTCATCACCATTGGCTCCCTGGTCAAACTCTGACTCGGGAGTGGTAGTACCTGTTAGGGTCTTCATCTATTGGGTTTAAATAGAAAAACATGGTTTATAAAAAATTGAAGTATCCATTTAAGACTGAATTTTATTTTCAAACTTGTCGGCATTAAATTGACCCACTGAGGTTGATATGCCATAAAACAAAAACAAACCAAAACAGATATTTAAACAGAACTATTTTAAAACCAATCAACCATTAATTTTCACACTGATTTGGCATAAATAACCCAACAAGGGTTTGGGGGGGGAAACATCCCATTTAAAAACCAAACCAACATAATTTTCAAACTTGATTTGCATAAAATAACCCAACAAGGGTTGACATCCCATAAAAACTAACCAACCATATTTTTCAAACTGATATTTGGCATAAAATAACCCAACAAAGGGTTTGACATGCCATAAAATCCAACCAACATTAATTTTTCAACTGATTTTGGCATAAAATAACCCAACAAGGTTTGACATGCCATAAAATCCAACCAACCATAATTTTTCAAAAACTGATTTTGGCATTAAAAAATAAACCCAACAAAAGGGATGAACATGCCATAAAACCAACAAAACTAATATCAATATCCCAAAAAATATCTAACTCGAGATGACAACACTGAGAAAGCACATGCACCAGATATTTTAAGAGAACTATTTAAAAAAACAATGCTTAATATTTGGCAGATTAAAAACAAAGAAAAAGGAAATGAATATAAATCTCCTTCAATAAGAATTTGGCTAAATTTAGCAATGATCATGTCAGTTGTCTTAATAGAAATGTGCATTGGCAAACGCAAGATTGCTGTTATATCTTGCCCTACAAATAGCTGCAAATGATTGATTGATATTAGACAAACCACAAACCAAAATGATAAGAAACATTTTATTAATAGTGGAAAGAACAAGAAGTAACTTTTTTCACTTCACTCACAAAATAGTTTACAACATTTGCTTGCTTCTTTGGAGTTATATAATACCAAAGTGGAACCTTGTAGAGAACAGTAGTGATATACTATTTAACTTATAGGCTAGAGAGACCGCCCTGTCGGCTTGAGGTTTAGAATACACCGACTGCATCTCTTACAGAGGGATAAGACTCCCGCATTAGGATAGTTTACACATTTGCTGCTTTCTTTGTTTTTTTTTTTTGGTTTTTTTTTTTTTTGTTTTACGGCATATCAACTCAGTGGCGTCATTTAATGCAATAAAGTTTTGAAATAAATCAATTCTTAATGGGATAATACAATTTTTTTATAAATACATTTTTCTATTAACCCATAGGATGGGAACCCTAACAGTTACTACCACTCCGGGTCAGAGTGGACCAGGGAGCTAATGGGTGATGAAGGGGTGCTCCACATTCCCCAAAACCTCCAAAACTGGATCTCACCATCAGATAGGTTTAATGTCATTCCCAGGACATGTAGACCTTAAGTCACCGCCTTCTAGCACCCATATGATAAAAAGGGGCTTGGGGCTTGCCCATAGGGGCTGGTTTCTTTGGGAAGTTATAATAAATACCAAAAGTTGAACCTTGTAGAGAAACAGTAGTTGATACTATTTAACTTATAGCTAGAGAGACCGCCTGTTGGTGGGGCTTAGAATACACTCTGCACCTCTGCAGAAGGGTTAAGACTCCCGCATTAGGGCCACTCTGTTGGCTTGTGGATGGCAACTCATTGCATGCTTAAGGACGGAATCCTGGTGGTTATGAGGCAGTCCATAAATGCAACACTTTGGCCCTTCTTAGGGCTAGTACGGGCAGTCGGAGAGGCCCCTTTGATCAATTCGGTCTGGTCATGTCAGGGTCCTAGCAACTGTTGATTGCCCCAATTAACTATTGCCCTTATGCAGCCCCAACCCCTTTTATCATATGGTGTGCAAATTGATTGATTGATATTAGACAAACAAAACCAAAATGATAATGAAACATTTTATTAATAGGTGGAAGAACAAGAAAAAAACTTTTTCACTCACTTCACAAAATAGTTTACAACATGCTGCTTTCTTTGTTTAATGGATATCAACCTTTGTGGGTTATATAATGCCAAAGCAAATATGTAAAAAACAACAGCAGTGGTACTATTTTAACCATAAGCTGGGAAGTTCTACATTTTTCTCAAGGGTATTAGTTCTGTAAGTAAACGTCATAGCGCGATTGGGAGTTTCAAACTCTATTACAACGCTGCAGTTCAGTCATATATATATATATAATATCTTATTATAATGGAGATTGTGTGTTTTCTTCTGTAACCGAAACTATAATACTATCAAGTCACAATTCCCTTAGTTATTACATCACATTATTTACCATGAATTTATTTTTTATTAAACCTTCAATATTATAAAATTGTTTTACCTTATTAATTACTGTTGACCATATCTACGTACTATAACATGCAATTGTATTTATATATACAACAAATAGCGGTTTACAGTGTTGAACGAGAGGCTTATTTGCAATATTGATTATTTAAAATTTATTTTTAATAAATATGTGCTTGTATTATTGATTTTTAATTGTTTGTTTATCTTAAGAATTTAGCAAAAACTTCGGGATAAATTAAAAGAAATTAACAAGAGAAAATAAACTGTAATTTCATTATACTTCATATTAACTAAATAGTTAAATTAGGGAAAAATCAAAGAGAGTGAAAGGAAAAATGATGGCAAGTGTTATCTAAAGTGTTCTATTTTTCATTTACCCCTCTTCAGTTGACTCATTATTCTATAATAGTTTATTAATTTTGATATATTTTATTACATTAAAACCAAATACTTGCACCCGAGGGTGCATATATTCTAGTATACATAATGGTACACTGGTAATAAACCTACTTCGAGTTTCACCATAAGGATCTTCAGGTTAATGTAATTTTTTTTCCTTCTAAGCAATTTTTGTGATAAGAGCTTCACTAGTCTGAACTACACGCTATGAGCGTAACAAGGTAGAGGTTAGACGGCTTTAGTTGTTCGTGGGATAAAAACCTACAACTAAAGCCATCTAACCCTGGAAAATTGTTCACCAGCTTCTCTTCTCTTTTCTCGTTCGGCTTTCTAGACACTCTGTTACTGACGAACAAAAATGCCATACACCGTTCAGGCAAAAAATGGGTAGGCTTTTATAACCAAACAAAAGTTGCAATGACCATGGGTAGTCACCCATAATGCTTGCAACCTCTATAAAATGTCCACTCTTTGCCCCCTCCAAACTTTCTTGAACACTTTTACTCAGAGTGGATTACAATGGCATACAGCCCCCAACCATATTTTTGAGGCGCAGACACCAAGGACGCTTTTGCAGGTCAAAGTAAGTCGACTCGTCACTACAAACCTCTTTACCTTGTACTCCATAGAGTTGTAATTCATTTCCAAGAATTATTGGAAATGTATTTACAGTTAAGCTGGAAATGTTGGGGGAAGAAAAAAAAACACTGGGGTGCTATGGATACGATTTTTATGCGGGCAGTGATAGCAGGACAACGAAACCTTACCAGATCTCTGCATCATGGTAAACTGTTCCTCCACTTGATAGTGGAAAGCAAGACCTTGCGTGATATTATTAATGTGTATATATATTACTTAGTTTATTAATTGTTTTATTTTCATAGTTTCATCCGGACATAACATACACACCAACTTGACCCTTTAGATAAGTATAGATAGATAGATAGATAGATAGCAATATATCAAGTATTTGTAGTATACAAATTATAAAGTAAAGTAAAGTCAACGGGGCGGCCTGAAGGTCGGTTATCAGCCAGTCAGCGAAGGGAGTCTATCCCTTTTTCAATAGCGCTAGACCAAGAGATTGTTTTTAGCATCTGAGGTGGCCGGCGCCACAACCTACCATCAGCTCCTTACTTTACGCACAAGCATCCCTGTGCTACTTCATACGCTGAGTTGGCGTGGGACCGGAATCGAATAGGACCTGTTGGTTTTCTAGCCGGAACGCCTCTACCGACTGAGCTAACCCGGCCCCTTATACAAATTATTACTTTCTTAATTAAGATCATCTTAAGTGAATTGTTTTAGTGTTGTGTCACCTGTCCGGGGTTATTTTATGCAAGAAGTTAGGTAAGACCCCAACCAAAAGGGGTGTCTGGTATTGTCATTAAATTGCATCCGATTGCTAGTGATTGTTGAACAGTTCTCGTAAATTCTATTGATAAACCATTATAGGACAAGTGCTGGCCTCTTCAAATCGACCAATTCAAAGAATTCAAAAATAATGGTACTACAAAGAGAAAACTTGGGATATTTTAAAAATTCTTTTCTGGCAGGAAATTCTAAAAAGAACGAAAAAAGAAAAAGAGGAAGAAGAAAATAAACTATTCATCAAAGAAAGATTCTTTAAATGAAAAAGCTGACATTTTCCCTAAAACCTCTCTCCTCCACCCCTTTCTCTCTCTCTTTCCTTCCCTTCCTTTTTTCTCCCTTTCTTCCTCTCTCTTGTGCTCTCTCTCTCTCTTTCTCTCTTCCTCCTCCTCTCTCTCTTTCTCTCCATCCCTCTCTTCTCCCTCCATCCCTCTCTCTTTTCTCCTCCCTCTCTCTTATCATTCTCTCTCCTCTCTCTCTATTCATTTCTCTCTTTCTCTCCTCCTCTCTCTCTCCATCCTCTCTCTCTCTTCTCCCCTCCTCCTCTCTCTTCCCCTTCCTCCTCCTCTTTCTCTCCATCCCTCTCTGTCTTTCTCCCCTCCTCCTCTCTCTCTCCATCCTTCTCTCTCTTTCCTCCCCTCCTCTTCTCTCTTCATCCTTCTCTCTCTTTCTCTCCTTTCCTCTCTCTTCTCTCTCCATCAAAATCCTTTTTTCTCTTCTCCTCCTCATCCTCACTGTTTTCTCCTTTTTCCTCTCCCTTGCTTTCTCTCTCTCTTCTCTCTTCTCTCTCCCTCCCCCCTCTCTCTTTTACCAAATGACTAGATCCCCCTCTCTTCATTCTTCCCAATTCCATTCAGACAATTCCTATAATGGATTTTCTTTTAATATAAAAGTCCAATTCTCTCAGAAAAGTCGTGCGTTTTTTTTAATTTTTTTTATTTAAAAATTCTCGTTTCAATTTTGCAATTTAACTTTTTTTTTTATCAATTTGTTTTTGTTATTTTAAAGCCGACTAAAAGTTGGAAGGTGAAAAAAAGAAAAGTATTTGCTCAAATTTTAAACAAGTTCATAGAAAACGTCATATTTTATAACTTGGTCTTTTCCCCCAAAAACAACAAATTTTACACCATTAAACAACAAGGAAAATCATTTCTAAAATTTCACAAAACAAAAAAATTTAACTTTAGGTTGTGTCTACGGTATGTATTTACCAAAGCATTTTTTTCTTTTAAAAGGATCACTAATTAGGACTGGGCCTATTCTAGCAGTGACCCACCCCAAGTGGAGTTTTAACACGGTTTGAATTCAGAGTTTCCTTCTCCTAGACTTTGGTTGCCTACCAAGGTTTAAAAAGCCAGTGAAAATAGATCACTAATTAGGACTGAGCCTATTCTAGTAGTGACCACCCCAAGTGGAGTTTAACAGGTTAATTCCAGAAGTTTTCCTTCTCCTAGACTAGTTTACCTAACCAAGGTTAAAAAGCCCAGTTGAAAATGATCACTAAAATTATGGACTGAGCACTATTCTAATAGTGACCACCCCAAGTGGAGTTTAAACAAGGTTTGGAATTCAGAGATTTTCTTCTCCTAGACTTGGTTATTCTTATTTAAAGGATAAAGACCAGTCTGCCCTGCTATTTACCCATAGCTGGAGGGAAACTGTGGATTCATTACTTTTCCCAAGGGTATTAGCACTATCGTGAAATGCAAACAGCTTCGTCCTAGGAATTTTGAACTCAGTTCAACGAGTCCATTTCCTACGACCTCTAACCCATTAGACCACGTGCTATATACCATCAAGCAAACGTTTTCATCATAAAATAACCCAACAAGGGTTGAAATGCCATAAAATCCAACCGCCCTGTCGGGGGGCATAGAATTGCACCAAACTGCCACCTCTTCCAGAGGGTAAGACTCCCCCAATGGGGCCACCTGGTTGGCCGTGGGTGGTGATCCGTTGATGGCTTAAGGATGGAGTCTTTTGGTGGATTAAGTTCATGACGTTGCAATACTCCACTTAGACCCTTACTTAGGCTAGATGGGCAGTCGGGAAAGGCCCCCTCCGATCAATCGGTTGGTCACGTCAAGCCCTAGTACCTATATGATTTTCCCAACCCTATTCCCTTTATGGCAAGCCCCAACCCCTTATTTATCATATGGTTCGCTAGAAGGCGGTGGCTGTGGGTCTACATGTCCTGGGAATGACATTAAAACTCTTCTGATGGTGAGGTTCAAGTCTCTGGACGGTTGGGGATATGGAGCCCCCTTCATCACCATTGCTCCCTGGTACACTCTGACCTGGAGTAGGTAGTACCTGTTTAGGGTCCCATCTATGGGTTAAATAGAAAAACAGGAGTTTAAAAACCAAAATTGATTATCATTAAGAATAAATTTATTTTCAAAACTTTATGGGCATTTAAATGACCCACCGAGGTTGATATGCCGTAAAACAAAACCAACCAACCAACCAACAAACCAAGCAAAAGATAGGATTCATGTCTTTTCTAATTTTAACTTGAATACACTCTGTCTATTTTCTGTGATGAAGCCACCCACACCGCCCCTTTTACAAGAGAGATCCTACCCCCCCCCAATCATGTTGGATTAATCACATGACATTGCCTTTTGCCTGGCAGAAGCGTTTTTATATTTATTCATTTAACTATTCAAATTTAGTCTGGGTGGAGTTCACATCTGGATGATGTTGGGGGGGGTGTCCATATTGGAAACTTTTAGCCAGTGGTCAGCCGAAAAAGAAAGAAAAAAAATCAATTGTCTTGAATGACCGACTTGAATTAGGCGGAAGTATTATTGGATTTTCCAGACTCAACTATTCTTTTCTTTCCTCTCTCTTTCTCTCTCTCCCCCTCTCTCTCTCTCTCCCCTCTCTCTCTCTCTCTCTCTCTCTCTCCCTCTCTCTCTCTCTTTCTCTCTGTTCCATTCCTCATTACTTGTCTTCTGATCATCTTTGGTATCTTATGTAGCTGGGGGTTCTTCATCTACGGTCTGGAACTTTCATTTGGAGATCTCGTGTCTGGTCTTCCATTAGGGATTTCTCGTCTATCAGAAGCCCAGGGTCATTAGTAGTTTTTCGATAAATAACCCAAGACTTAGATTTTATTTATATCATACTAGCAGCGGCTACCCGGCATCAGAGGGGTAGAGGGGGATTTTTAAATTAGTCCCGCAGATCCATTATTACTGAATCGTGAGTTGAATCCTCGTGGGATGCCCCAATTTAAATCCCTAAGTAAAAAAATAGACCTCGCATTGATCCAGCTACTCTGAAAAGAAATGTTAATGTCTACTTTCTAAAATATTAAATGAAAAAAAAAATCCATGCTGTTATCATATAAATTTTATTTTTTAATTATCTTCATGAATATAAATCAAATCTATAATTTTTTCTCAAAAACCAAGCCCTGGTGATATTTAATGTGTATATATATATTTACTTTGTTGTTAATTATTTTACTTTTGAGGTTTTCCTCCGGACATACATATACACACATCTGCCCTTTATAAATAGATAGATTTTATTTAGAATCCCCATCCAGACAAACTGCGCAGAGTGAGTACAGGAGTGCACTTAACGCAACTTGCTAACTCCGTGGTTTGCCCAGTACTGACTAACTATGTCTTTCAAATCAAAAATGGAAGAGCCTTCGTTTCTAATTTCTCTACTAATTCTCACGCTATCTACCAGAAAAGGGGTTACCACGAGGCTAACACTGTTCATGTCAGAAGTCAGCCTGACGCAACATCATGAAGCTAAGAGAAGCTTAATGTGGATAGTACTATCAAACATTATAATGTTCATTCTTAATGTGGATAGTACTATCAAACATTATAATGTTCATTCTTAATGTGGATAGTACTATCAAACATTATAATGTTCATTCTTATGTGGATAGTGGTGGATAGTACTATCAAACATTATAATGTTTCATTCTTAATGTGGATAGTACTATCAAACATTATAATGTTCATTCTTAATGTGGATAGTACTATCAAACATTATAATGTTCATTCTTAATGTGGATAGTACTATCAAACATTATAATGTTCATTCTTAATGTGGATAGTACTATCAAACATTATAATGTTCATTTCTTAATGTGGATAGTACTATCAAACATTATAATGTTCATTCTTAATGTGGATAGTACTATCAAACATTATAATGTTCATTCTTAATGTGATAGTACTATCAAACATTATAATGTTCATTCTTAATGTGGATAGTACTATCAAACATATAATGTTCATTCTTAATGTGGATAGTACTATCAAACATTATAATGTTCATTCTTAATGTGGATAGTACTATCAAACATTATAATGTTCATTCTTAATGTGGATAGTACTATCAAACATTATAATGTTCATTCTTAATGTGGATAGTACTATCAAACATTATAATGTTCATTCTTAATGTGGATAGTACTATCAAACATTATAATGTTCATTCTTAATGTGGATAGTACTATCAAACATTATAATGTTCATTCTTAATGTGGATAGTACTATCAAACATTATAATGTTCATTCTTAATGTGGATAGTACTATCAAACATTATAATGTTCATTCTTAATGTGGATAGTACTATCAAACATTATAATGTTCATTCTTATATGTGTGGATAGTACTATCAAACATTATAATGTTCATTCTTATTATAATGTGGATAGTACTATCAAACATTATAATGTTCATTCTTATTATAATGTGGATAGTACTATTAAACATTATAATGCTCATTCTTATGCAACAGAATATTAAGGTTACTACAAGAATAACTTGATAGTAATATCATGACTATATTTCAAATTAGTATTATTAAATAAGATAATATTAGTAAGATTTTACATACTAATAAATGTTAGTAGCTAGGAGATAGATCAAGTAACCAAAAAGTCTGTGTAGTTTTCAATGTTCTTTTTAATCAACTTTCTCTTCTGAGAAATGGACCATATGAGTTCTAGGCACCCCTTTTGCGATCTCGATTCATAAGCACATGCTGGTCATTTACACCGTCAAAATCCGGTTCTTGGTTAGGGTTAGGGGTTAGTTTTATAATTTAAAAAAAAACAAAGCACTGGAACATCAACATCTTCAGGGACAGCCTTCAAATGAGACATCTGTGGTTGAGAATGTTTTTCAAACATTGGACTTCACAGTCACAGGAGGCGCTGTAACTTCAGGGGCACAAAAACTTTATTATAGTCTTCCGAGACTGAAATGCCAATATAACATGTGCCAATCAATCTTCCATGACATCGGCACATTCTCCCACTCAAAAAAACTGCTAGTCATAATTTCTAACAGCCATCTTGATTTCTACACTAGCCCTACATATATGTTAGGGTACTAACAATTATGTAACATCTGTATAACGGAATATGTGGGAATTCAATGATGTGAATCCCACTGTATATGTAAACTTGTGCGTGTCTAAAGAAGGAGGAAAAAAACACGAGACAAGAAAGAAAGTAAAACGAGAACCTGTTTGTCGAACTTGGGAGCCTTCTTGTTGTAATCAGGACCCTCCATGGAACTTCGAACTGAACCTTTTATTCAATCCACCGGCATAGACTGTTCTCATTCTGTTAACTATGACCTTGTAGATATGTTAAGTATTCTACATTATTATCGCCCTTGGCTAGAATTGAACCTGCATCATACAGATGATGGTCACTTAGAACCGTATTAACTCTGTTGCGCCCGCCATCTGTCCAAATGGACAATTCAGTGTGAATTTTTGAAACTTATATATTTACCAACCCCTCCACACGAGTAGGATGTGACACATGGTCAATTTCTTAAGTGGAGTTTTAACAGGTTTTAATTCAGAGTTTTCCTTCTCCTAGACCGGTTGCCTAACCAAGGTTAAAAAGCCCAGTCTGCCCTACTATTTATCCATAGCTGGAGGAAGAGTAGGATTCATTCAAGGGAAATGCAATTACCACATCCAGGATTTGAACTCGGGGGCGACAAGTCCATTTCCTATGACTTTAACCATTACACCACACGCTTCCATTTTTGAAACTTATAAACCTAATGTTCTTTTTACTCAGAATATTTAATCTGGATTTACGTTTTTTGCTGCATCTTAGACGATTTGGACAGTCACATTTTCAACCAGGGGTTATTGCGGACAGAACATTTAGGAACACCAGTATCAATATATAGATTATATGATATATATAACTTTAAGGAAGTCTAGAAAGGAACAAGTCATTGTGTCCCGATTACGCATTGGTCACACAAGACTAATGCACTCCTATATACCCAAACAAGAACAACAAACACAATGTGGAACATGTCAAACACCTTTGACAGTTAAACACTTATTCATGGAATGCAGGTTTTTTGCTCACATCAGAAACCGTTATTTTAAAACAAACAATATGAAAGATCTATTTGAAAATGTCAACATGGAGGATATTCTCTCCTTTTTGAGGGAAATAAAATTATACCATAGAATATAGACATGAAACAAATCAATACCATACAACATAATCCCCAATAATGCTAACACATTGTTAAAACCAATTACTAAAAGTATAAGTATAAATACACGATATGTATATATCCTAACCTCAAAAGTAAAATAAGAATAGGCATTTTAAAATGTGTGTACTGCATTGGAAATTAATTTTGTTTAAGGATGGTTTGTATTGTTTTTTATGTATAAAGCTTCTAGTATTTGGAGTTTTTGTTTATTTTTTTCTTTGTGCAGAATGTCTGTATTTTCCGTTAGAATATTTTGGTAGAGTGGGGGCATGAATGTAATTTTAGGTGTTGTGAAATAGAGTTATTATCTGTTAAATGGAGGGTTAGATGACGTGACAATGTGGTTGAGGTGAATCCAATGTATGTATTTTCATTTTCTGGGAGACTGCAATCTCCAATTTCCAATGCAGTACACACATTTAAAAATAAAACACCTTTCTCACCAATTCTTCTCCTGCCAGCCTCTACATTAATATAATTTTTAAAAAACTGGAACACATCACCCCTGATGATGGCACTTTGAAGTGCCGAAAGTACTCGGGACTTGAACTTTGGTGGACTTATCCACGAATTCCACCCAAACATTAAAAAGTTGGCCAGAAAACTCGAAAAGATTAAAAATAAAATTGTTAAACAGATGTGTCTTTTGTTTAATTCTACATGTATAAATGAAAAAATGCTGCCCAAATACACATATGTATATATATATATATATATATATTTTTTTTTTTTTTCTTTTCAGATAAACAAAGAAAGTTCTCCAAGAGAAATATGGCATAAAATTGGAAAAGAGAAGCGGAAGACATTTTGTTTCTTGCCTTGCAGAATCGAAAAGTAAGTCTTGCATGATTACAAAAGCTTAGGCACTCAGTGAGAATCAATCTCACTAGTAGTGATCTGCTTATCTCCTTCACTAAAATTACACTATGAAGGATAGCCCTTGTTGGATTACTGACATGCTGTAAAATCCAACCAACCATCCATTAGGTTTGGGTTTTGTTTTACGGCATATCAACCTTGGTGGGTCATTTAATACCAATGTATTCATAAAGTTCACAATCATTTTAAATAGTTAAACTCTTCATACTTAGGTGCAATATCAATGTTTTAAGAGCATTTTGAAATTAAGTCATTCTTAATGGATACTCATTTTTTTTTATAAACAAATTTTCTATTTAACCCATAGATGGGATCCTAACAGGTACTACCACTCCGGGTCAGAGTGGACCAGAGAGCAATGTTGATTAATAGTGAACTTTATTAATACATTGGCTCTTAAAACATTTGATATTGCAACTAAGTATGAAGTGTTTACGTGTTTAAAATGATTATGAACTTTATTAATACATTGGCTCTTAAAACATTGATATTACAACTAAGTATGAAGTGTTTACCTGTTTAAAATGATTGTGAACTTTATTAATACATTGGCTCTTAAAACATTTGATATTGCAACTAAGTATGAAGTGTTTACCTGTTTCAAATGATTGTGAACTTTATTAATACATTGGCTCTTAAAACATTTGATATTGCAACTAAGTATGAAGTGTTTACCTGTTTAAAATGATTGTGAACTTTATTAATACATTCTCTTAAAACATTTGATATTGCAACTAAGTATGAAGTGTTACCTGTTTAAAATGATTGTGAACTTTATTAATACATTGGCTCTTAAAACATTTGATATTGCAACTAAGTATGAAGTGTTTACCTGTTTAAAATGATTGTGAACTTTATTAATACATTGGCTCTTAAAAACATTTGATATTGCAACTAAATATGAAGTGTTTACCTGTTTAAAATGATTGTGAACTTTATTAATACATTGGCTCTTAAAACATTTGATATTGCAACTAAGTATGAAGTGTTTACCTGTTTAAAATGATTGTGAACTTTATTAATACATTGGCTCTTAAAACATTTGATATTGCAACTAAATATGAAGTGTTTACCTGTTTAAAATGATTGTGAACTTTATTAATACATTGGCTCTTAAAACATTTGATATTACAACTAAGTATGAAGTGTTTACCTGTTTAAAATGATTGTGAACTTTATTAATACATTGGCTCTTAAAACATTTGATATTACAACTAAGTATGAAGTGTTTACCTGTTTAAAATGATTGTGTACTTTATTAATACATTGGCTCTTAAAACATTTGATATTACAACTAAGTATGAAGTGTTTACCTGTTTAAAATGATTTTGAACTTTATTAATACATTGGCTCTTAAAACATTAATATTGTAACTAAGTATGAAGTGTTTACCTGTTTAAAATGATTGTGAACTTTATTAATACATTGGCTCTTAAAACATTTGATATTACAACTAAGTATGAAGTGTTTACCTGTTTAAAATGATTTTGAACTTTATTAATACATTGGCTCTTAAAACATTGATATTGCAACTAAGTATAAAGTGTATATCTGTTTAAAATGATTATGAACTTTATCAATAAACTGGCTCTTAAAACATTTGATATTGTAACTAAGTATGAAGTGTTTACCTGTTTAAAATGATTGTAAACTTTATCAATAAACTGGCTCTTAAAACATTTGATATTGTAACTAAGTATGAAGTGTTTACCTGTTTAAAATGATTGTGAACTTTATCAATAAACTGGCTCTTAAAACATTAATATTGTAACTAAGTACAACGTATCAAGTCATTTAAAATGAATTTAAACTTTATTAATACATTGGGAATCGACTTGTTTAAAATGATTGTGAAATTAATACATTAGCTTTGAAAAACATTTCTATTACAACTAAAAATGATGGTGAACTTTATGAATCCATTGATTTTCTTAAAACATTGCACAAATTTTATTCCTAGACATCTGGCCAATATTTTTTTTTTGAGTTGCATCGTACACACATTTGCTACAATTTCCAATCGATTAGAGAATAACATTATTATGATTTTGTGTGTCAGACTCCAATGAACTAACAATCTTTTTTGCAAAGAACCGTGTCACAATGAACAATAGACAAAGGAGTCACATCCAAATAACTAGAACAAACGGAAAGAAAGAAAGACAGAAAAAAAAAAGAGCTGCGTCTCTCGTAAATACAAGGAGAAAAAAAAAAGAAAAAAAAAAACAATGAAAGTTTATGAGGAGAAGGAGGAGGAGGGGGAAAATACTGCATTCTTTGAAATTGGTTAATAGCAAAAAAATTATTTAAATCTCGCGGAAATATTTGTTTAGAGGCTATTCAAAATGGCGGCAAATCAAACGGAGTGCTCCAGGCTTGTACAGATGGTTGGTTTTGTTTAATTTCTTTGTTTAATGGCATATCCACCGTCATGGGTTATTTGATGACAAAGCCATACTTTATGTCCGTATATTATTATTAGATATAAAATTCTGTGTATCTGCTGGTATGTTTTGGGAAGTTATCTTCATCCCTCTTCAACTAGAGAAATGTATAGAATCCAGTGTGAACAATAAATGGGGGACCAGTTTATAACTTGGTTATAATACAAAATTGATCCCTTATTTTATGTCCACATATTTTTAGATATAAAATCTGTGTATCTGCTGGTCTGTTTTGGGAAGTTATCTTCATCCCTCTTCAACTAGAGAAATGTATAGAATCCAATGTGAACAATAAATGGGGGATCAGTTTATAACTTGGTTATAATACAAAATTGATCCCTTACTTTATGTCCGTATATTTTTATAGTTGGATTTGTACCTTCCCTAAGAGTATCACCACTATGTGAAATGCAAACAGTTGTGTCCAGGATTTGAACTCATTGTGTCAATTTCCTACAACAGTAACCATTACACAACGCACCTTCACACCACTACATCCCGGGGACAGCCCCAAGCGAATTATGATGGGCAATAAAAGGAGGGAGAGAGGGAGGGGAGAGGTAAAGAGAAAGGGAGAGAGGGGAAGGAGGGGGAGAGAGGGGAAGAAGGAGGAGGGAGAGGGTCACATAAATTGTAATTGTCAGTTTGGAGGGGGTTGTTTTTCAATTGCTCATTACCTCTCATACAACAGACCGACACTGATTGGCTTTTAAGTGTTTGTCACCACATTAAACACAGCTCGGAAAATACAGGCTTCATTAACTCCTCGTTTCTATCTTGGGAGAAACTTCCATCAATCACAGATAAACGGAGAGATGAAGAGATTAAAAGGAATGTACGTATGGGATGACGTCAAATACAAATTTAGTATTTTGGTTTTTTCAAGGGTCGTCAAGTGCAAACTGGAATCAAGAGAGGTGAATAGGGTCAGAGATTGTTGGTTGGGTTTTACGGCATGTCAACCCTTGTTGGGTTATTTTAACCCGAAGAAGTTTTGTTTTATTCATTCTTGATGGATATTCTTTTTTTTAAAACATTTTTTTAAAACTCGTGTTTTTCTATTTAACTCATACATAGGACCCTAACAGGTACTACCACTCCGGGTGAGAGTAGACCTTGTTGTAATGGATTTGGTTTATTTTGGTTTGTTTCGTTTTATGGCATATCAATCTCAGTGGGTCATTTAATGCCGATAAAGTTTTGAAATAAAGTCATTCTTAAATGTATACTCAATTTTTTTTTATAAATAAATTTTTCTATTTAACCCATAGATGGGACCCTAACAGGTACTACCACTCCGGGTCAGAGTGGACCAGGGAGCAATGGTGATGAAGGGGTGCTCCACATTACCCAAACTTCCAAAACTGGAACCTCACCATCAGATAGAGTTTAACATCATTCCCAGGACATGAAGACCCTCAGCTACCGCCTTCTAGCACCCATATGATAAAAAGGGGTTTAACTTGTTTAAAATGAGTATTGCAAGTCATGGACTGCTCAACCACCTAGGTTCTATCCTTGAGCATCACAGGTCGCCACCCACAGCCAACAGGTGGCCCCATTGGAGGAGTCTTTCCTCTCTGCAGACGTGCAGTTGGTGCCTTCTAACGCCCCACCGACAGGGCGGGGTTATAATGGAGATGAAGGGATACTCCACATTCCCCTGGGGTTATTTTATTGTTTTATTCATTCTTGATGGGTACTCAGTTTTATTTGACCTATAGATAGGACCTTAACAGGTACTACCACTCCGGATAAGATTAAGACATTTTATTGATTGGTTTGGTTTGATTTTATGGCATGTCAACCCTTGTTGGGTTATTTCATGCCAAAGCCATTTTGTTCTATTCATGCTAGATGGGTATTCAACATTTTTCGTTTTTACTCAAATCTTTTTTAAAAACATTTTTTTTAAAACATTTTTTTTTCTATTTAGCCTATAGATAGGACCTTAACAGGTACTACCACTCCAGATCAGAGTCGGACATTTTTATTGGCTGGTTTGGTTGGATTTTAAGGCATGTTGGGTTATTTTATGCCAATGACATTTTGATTTTATTTATACTTTTATGTATTTATGACATGAAGCTTTATATGAATAATTTTTTTTGATATTTTAGACTGTTGACCTCATCTTTATTGCATATAAACATAACATTCAGGTCATAGTAACCTTGGGCCTCATTCAGGTGTTTTTTAAATTACCTTAAAATAAGTTATCGTCAGAGTGGTAACAATTTCAAATCCAAAATCCTGTTTGAATTTATGGATTATCATCTGAAGATGACTTATCATTATCCAATGCATTTTTATAGCAAAAATCATTTCCAATGCATTTTTATAGTAAAAATCATTTCCAATGCATTTTTATAGTAAAAATCATTATCCAATGCATTTTTATAGTAAAAATCATTTCCAATGCATTTTTATAGTAAAAATCATTATCCAATGCATTTTTATAGTAAAAATCATTTCCAATGCATTTTTATAGTAAAAAATCATTTCCAATGCATTTTTATAGTAAAAATCATTATCCAATGCATTTTTATAGTAAAAATCATTTCCAATGCATTTTTATAGTAAAAATCATTATCCAATGCATTTTTATAGTAAAAATCATTTCCAATGCATTTTTATAGTAAAAATCATTATCCAATGCATTTTCATAGTAAAAATCATTGTCCAATGCATTTTTATAGTAAAAATCATTTCCAATGCATTTTTATAGTAAAAATCATTTCCAATGAATTTTTATAGTAAAAACCATTTCCAATGCATTTTTATAGAAAAAATCATTGTCCAATGCATTTTCATATTAAAAAATCATTGTCCAATGCATTTTCATATTAAAAATCATTGTCCAATGCATTTTCATATTAAAAAATCATTTCCAATGCATTTTTATAGTAAAAACCATTTCCAATGCATTTTTATAGCAAAAATCATTTCCAATGCATTTTTATAGTAAAAACCATTTCCAATGAATTTCTATAGTAAAAACCATTTCCAATGAATTTCTATAGTAAAAACCATTGTCCAATGCATTTCTATAGTAAAAACCATTGTCCAATGCATTTCTATAGTAAAAACCATTGTCCAATGCATTTCTATAGTAAAAACCATTGTCCAATGCATTTTTATAGTAAAAACCATTGTCCAATGCATTTTTATAGTAAAAACCATTGTCCAATGCATTTTTATAGTAAAAACATTGTCCAATGCATTTTTATAGTAAAAAGCATTGTCCAATGCATTTTTATAGTAAAAACATTGTCCAATGCATTTTTATAGTAAAAACCATTGTCCAATGCATTTTTATAGTAAAAACCATTGTCCAATGCATTTTTATAACAAAAACCATTGTCCAATGCTTTTTTATAGCAAAACCATTGTCCAATGCATTTCTATAGTAAAAATCATTGTCCAATGTATTTCTATAGTAAAAATCATTGTCCAATGCATTTCTATAGTAAAAATCATTGTCCAATGCATTTCTATAGTAAAAATCATTGTCTAATACATTTTTAAAGTAAAAATCATTTCCAATACATTTTTAAAGTAAAAATCATTTCCAATACATTTTTAAAGTAAAAATCATTGTCCAATGCATTTCTATAGTAAAAAATCACTGACCACAGCTATTTTATTTAAAAAATGAAAAAAACTGCAGAGAATAATTTCTTTAAAATAAACACTGAAATTTTGTTGATAAAAAGTGTATTGCCAAAAATGTCAGAAAGATTTATGTACACTTTTCAAGTTGAATTAATTCGTAGAGAAAAATATAAAAAGGAAAATCTTACTTACCAAGAAGATTTGTCAAAATCAATCAAAATGACTTACCTGCAATAAGAATAAAAAAATAAAAAAACGTAAATCTTTTTGAAATAAAGCAAAACACAAAACAGAATTTTTAAAACACTTTATATTCTCAAATGAAAATAAATGTATCCCTTTTTAAATGTATTATTTAAATTTTTCAGACTGTTGTCCTCGTCTTTATTGAAGTTAGTCTACTATTGGTTTGAACAACAGCAACTAGCTAAGCACAACTGAAGCAGCCAGTCAGTCAGTATACTGTTGGTTTGAACAACAGCAACTGGCTAAGCACAACTGAAGCAGCCAGTCAGTCAGTATACTGTTGGTTTGAACAACAGCAACTGGTTAAGCACAACTGAAGCAATACCAAAGACAGTTGGTATTTATGGAAATCAAGAATAGTCCATTCATGTATTTGGATGATTCCATTCCTTGAGTCCTGATTGGCTGCTTGGTTTCGATGATGTTGTGGGGCTTCATAAATACCCTGGCATTCTGGAGTAGTAATGCAGCAAGATAGATTTGTATTCAGTTACAACTACTTGTTGCATTGTCTTACCAGTTCAACGGTAATTCGAACTTAGTTTGATTATTCTACAGTTTTTTTCAGACTTTTGTCCTCATCTTTATTGTTATATACACAACATTTCGGCCAATATGCCCTCTGGCCTTCTTCAGGTGTTTCTTGTCTAACTCGGGAGCCTCCATTTCGTAATCTGTTGGAAGTTCCATGAAGACACCCGATACAAAATGAAGGCTCCTGAGTTAGACAAGAAAGACTTGTTGGCCGAAATGTTGTGTATATAACAATAAAGATGAGGACAACAGTCCGAAAAATCCAAATAATCAAGCAACATCTCAAAAATAACAAGAAACTCCTGAAGAAGGTTGGAGGACAGATCGTCCGAAAAATTGTATATATAACAATAAAGATGAGGACAAAAGTCTGAAAAATCCAAATAATACAATTTATCAAGCCACATCTCAAAAAAAACAAGAAACACCTGAAGAAGGCTGGAGAGCACATTGGCCAAAATTTTGTATATATAACAATAAAGATGAGGACAACAGTCAAAAAAATCTAAATATTATAAATTGTTGTAATATATATTTACCAACCCCTCTACACGACCAGGATGTGACACAAGGTCAATTTCTTAAGTGGAGCTTCAATTCAATGTTTTCCTTCTCATAGAACAGTTGCCTAAACAAGATTAAAGAGCCCAGTCTGCCCTGCTATTTACCCATAGCTGGAGGGAGTATAGTTGGATTCATACTTTTCCCAAGGGTATTGTTATATATTCGTTCAACATCAGGTATATAAACAGGGAAAGAGAGTTAGATTGATAGGGTAGATGATAGTTGATGATGATGATGATGTTGAAATATTTTGTGATATAAGGCATGCTGTAATCCACCACTTAAACTTATAGACTAAGCAAGGTCACATGGTTTAAACCCTATCCAATCAACAGCCCTGTTGGGTTCAAAGTTATAGTAATGTTAATTATTGTTGAACCAACAACTCCGACCAAGATGTGTTAAATATAACAATGGACTTTAATACAAGGACAACACGTGGAGAAGCATTTAAGACATGAAATACATATACAGGAGACAAGATACATAGTAGATAATATATGTACATAGAAAAGGGATAAGATACAAAAGTTTATGGAGAGTCCATAAGCTAAAGTCACTTACTACATTGCCTGTGTGGGGGTTTTCACCCCCACATAAGTAGGGTGTAGACAAACTGTCCTAACCCATTAGTTGTCAAGTCCAGGAGAAGAAGGAGAGTTCAAATCTGGCGCTTGCCTGCTTAAATAGGCAAGACGCCTGGTGAGGAAAAAACAGAAACACGATGGAAGACAATTCGTCCAGACAACAAAGGGCAGATAATCCCACAGCCCGTTCCTCCAGCAATGTCCAGCATGTCTCACTCGGATGGTCTGTGATATAAGGCGCAGGTGTCCGTATAGCTACTTTCTTGTGGGGTGCTGTTTCCATGACTTGTTCAAGACCGCATGCAGCATTCTTGTGCAGCTCCCATCTATCTTATTCTCGTCCTTTGGGGGTCCAGGGTGCTTCGGCCACTGGACCAGTGTGTTAAATTAATAGCGGCGATCCCAGGGGGCTATCCCCACACACACACACACACAGTTAGAGTCCCACTGCGACGGTGAGTATCATATTGTTTCTATGATGTCTGGGAGATAACTTTTACAGTTTCCACTTAATTAAAAGTTACTCAGAAACTAAAATTATTT
Organism: Doryteuthis pealeii; assembly: GCA_023376005.1. Lineage (NCBI taxonomy): Eukaryota > Metazoa > Mollusca > Cephalopoda > Myopsida > Loliginidae > Doryteuthis > Doryteuthis pealeii. The sequence continues at coordinate 13,644,410 of CM042182.1, forward strand.
TAAACCTAATACAAATACAAACAAAATATCGGGCACACAAATTATAGATCTTCTTCAGGACACAGCATTGGATAAAGTCTGATTGAAACATGTATTGACTAATTAACAGCAATGAATTTCATCCTAACCAAAATATATTTTTCGTCCAATCATTTTATCAATATATCTGTTGGATTCATTTCCATTTTTCTCACTTATATATATATATATTATACACACGTGCATACACATATATATGCATACACATGTATATACACATCTATATATATATATACACTGGTATATACACATCTATATATATATATATATACACTGGTATATACACACCTATTTGTACATACATACACTTGTATATATACAAACATATGTACACACATGCATATGCATGTTGAGATATATATGCACACACACACATACATATATATATATACATAAGTATACAGACACACACATACATATATATGTATATACTCTATGAAATCTTAACAAGAGGAGGAGATAATTGGTAATAAAAACAAATAGAAAGGAGAGAGAGAGAGAGAGAGAGAGATAGGGAGAAAAAGAGGGGGAAAGAGGGTTGGAGAGAAAAAAGAGAAAGAAAGAGAAAGAGAAGAGAAAGAAAGAAAGAAAAAAGAAAGAAAGAAAAGAAAAAAAAAGAAAGAAAGAGAAAGAAAGTAAGAGAAAGAGAGAGAAAGAAAAAGAAAGAGAGAAAGAGAGAGAGAAAAGAAAAGAAAGAGAGAGAAAGAGAGAGAGAGAGAGAGAGAGAGAAAGAAAGAAAGAGAAAAAGAGAGAAAGAGAGAAGAGAAGAATGAGAAAAGAAAGAAGAGAGAGGGAGAGAGTGAGATCGGGGGGGGGGGGTTATTGAAAGTCACTAATGAAGTGGATTAATGTTTCATCATCAAAAAGATCTAATTAATGTGATAAAGGTGGACAGCACAACATCTGAAAAGACCCCGGGGGGGGGACGACGGGCAGGACCGGGAGTCGGAGGGGGGACGGACGGGCAGGACCGCGGGTCGGAGAGGGTGGGAACGGTGGTCGGAACGGGGGGGGGGGATTGTTTGGTGGACAGGAAGAAAATAATCACTTTCATTATCAGATGATTGATAGATGTTAAACAACAAACAACCTCATATGCCTTTGTTGGTTTCGCTGTGTGTGTGACTACATTAACTGATGCAGTTTATTGCAATTATTAACAAACTAAACATGAAAGCACGAGCCGCAAGTGGCGCAATGGTTATCATCATTAAGAATGGTTTGGTTTGGTTTGTTTTGTTTTGCGGCATATCAACCTCAGTGGGTCATTTAATGCCGATAAAGTTTTGAAATAAATAAATTCTTAATGGATAATACAATTTTGTTTATAAACTCATGTTTTCTATTTAACCCATAGATGGGACCCTAACAGGTACTACCACTCCGGGTCAGAGTGGACCAGGGAGCAATGGTGATGAAGGGGTGCTCCACATTCCCCAAACCTCCAAAACTAGAACCTCACCATCAGATAGAGTTTAACGTCATTCCCAGGACATGTAGACCCTCAGTCACCGCCTTCTAGCACCCATATGATAAAAAGGGGTTGGGGCTTGCCATAAGGGCAATAGGGTTGGGGCAATCATATAGGTGCTAGGGCTTGACGTGACCAACCGATTGATCAGAGTGGGCCTCTCCGACCACCCGTCTAGCCCAAAAGAGGGCCAAAGTGTCATTAAGAATGGACTTGATGATTCTTTCCCTGGTTATAGGCCACAGTCCCAAGCCGATTATCGTTCAGTTCTGTCGTATGTAAAAAGTCACCAGAGAAATTGTCCTTTATTATTAAAATAAAATCACCCCAAAATTCCAATTCGCACATAGATTTCTTATGTATAAATGTTTTATTTTTCTTGTACCCGTTATTTTACAATATTAAATATATTTTATTTATTCATTTTAATATTCAGTTCAATGTTTATATTCTAAAAGTTTTTATTTTGTGAGAATGTTTAGTTTTAAAGTGGGGTCTCGTTTTACAATTTAGGCATAAATTGGATCCTCCTTTTATGACCATAATTTTGTTTTTTCGTCGACGATGATTAAAATCTGACGTTTTTATTTTAGAGTACCAAAGCCAAAAAGAAAAGAAATAACAACAAAAGTAATATTCAACTTTTTACTCATAAATTCCTACCATAAAATTAGGCTTGGGCATTTTATGGTAGGAATTTACGAGTAAAAAGTTGAAGTGTAAAAACGAACCCCCACTTTAAAACTAACCATTCTCACAAAATAAAAACTTTTAGAATATACACATTGAAGTGAATATTAAAATAAATAAAGAAAATATATTTAGTACTGTAAAAGTTATTAACTGATGCAGTTTATTGCAATTATTAACAAACTAAACATGAAAGCACGAGCCGCAAGTGGCGCAATGTACATTTATCTCTCTCT
>CM042182.1:13646945-13691945 GCA_023376005.1 Doryteuthis pealeii
GAGAGAGATAATTCTCGTTCCTTTGGGGTCCAGTGTGTCGGCACTGGATCGGTGGTTAAATTAATAGCGGCGATCCCAGGGGGCTATCCCCCACACACACACACACACACACAGTTAGAGTCCCACTGCGACAGTGTGTATAATATTGTTTCTATGATGTCTGGAGATAACTTTTACAGTTTCCACTTAATTAAAAGTTACTCAGGAACTAAAATTATTTTAAACCTAATACAAATAAAAACAAAATATCGGGCACACAAACTATAGATCTTCTTCAGGACACAGCATTGGATAAAGTCTGATTGAAACATGTATTGACTAATTAACAGCAATGAATTTCATCCTAACCAAAATATATTTTTCTTCCAATCATTTTATCAATATATCTGTTGGATTCATTTCCATTTTTCTCACTTATATATATTATACACACGTGCATACACATATATATGCATACACATGTATATACACATCTATATATATATATATATACACTGGTATATACACACCTATTTGTACATACATACACTTGTATATATACAAACATATGTACACACATGCATATGCATTTTGAGATATATATGCACACACACACATACATATATATATATACATAAGTATACAGACACACACATACATATATATGTACATATTCTATGAAATCTTAACAAGAGGAGGAGATAATTGGTAATAAAAACAAATAGAAAGGAGAGAGAGAGAGAGAGAGAGAGAGATAGGGAGAAAAAGAGGGGGGAAAGAGGGTTGGAGAGAAAAAGAGAAAGAAAAAGAGAGAGAGAAAGAGAAAGAGAAAGAAAGAAAGAAAGAAAGAGAAAAAAGAAAGAAAGAAAGAGAAAAAAAGAAAGAAAGAAAGAGAAAAAAAGAAAGAAAGAGAAAGAAAGAGAAAGAAAGTAAGAGAAAGAAAGAAAGAGAGAGAGAAAGAGAGAAAGAAGAGAGAGAATGAAAAAGAAAGAAAGAAAGAAAGAGAGAGAGAGAGATCGGAGGGGGGTTATTGAAAGTCACTAATGAATTGGATTAATGTTTCATCATCAAAAGATCTAATTAATGTGATAAAAGGTGGACAGCACAACATCTGAAAAGACCCCCGGGGGGGGGAGGACGGGCAGGACCGGGAGTCGAGGGGGGACGGGACGGGCAGGACCGCGGGTCGGAGAGGGGTGGGAACGGTGGTCGGAGAGGGGGGGATTGTTTGGTGGACAGGAAGAAAATAATCACTTTCATTATCAGATGATTGATAGATGTTAAACAACAAACAACCTCATATGCCTTTGTTGGTTTCGCTGTGTGTGTGACTACATTAACTGATGCAGTTTATTGCAATTATTAACAAACTAAACATGAAAGCACGAGCCGCAAGTGGCGCAATGGTTATCATCATTAAGAATGGACTTGATGATTCTTTCCCTGGTTATGAGTTAACAGTAGGGCAGATTGGGATCTCTAACTTTGTAGGGAGATAAACTGGTAATTTATGAGGAAGTGCGTCCCGTTCTCCTGCCTCAAAAATTGCTACCCGGTGACTATTAAAATAACAACCCCAGCTCAGTCTATTCAAAACTATCCATCTTCATATCTATCTATCTATCTATCTAAATGTGTTCATATTTATCTATATTACTTTAAATACTAATTTTTTTTTTATTCATGTTTGTTTAATGTCTTGTTTTTAGTTTAAATAAACAAGAATTACAACAAAAAAAGATACGACCCCCCCCCCCAAATACATTTACTTGTCGAAAATATCTATCTATCTCCATTTGTTCATATCTATCTATATTATTTTGTTTGTTCATCTATCTATCTCAGTCTATTCCAAACTATATATCCATCTTCATATCTAAACAAGAATTACGACAAATTACGATAAATAAACAAGAATTACGACGAGCTGGGGTTGTTATTTTGATAGTCACCGGGTAGCAATTTTTGAGGCAGGAGACCGGGACGCACTTCCTCATAAATTACCAATAAACTGATCTGGCAACTCCTGCACTGATACATATGCATATATCTATCTTCTATATCTATATCTATTATTATATAAAGGGCAGTTGGTGTGTATGTATGTCCGGAGGAAACTATGAAAATAAAACAATTAGCAACAAAATAAATATATTTCGTTGAACAACATTGCATTGATACATATGCATACATCTATCTTATATCTATATCTATCTCTATCTATCTATCTATACATATATAAAAGGTAAACACATTCACTATCACCAGAGCTTGGTTTTTGTTAAAAAATTATGATTTATAAATCTATATCTACCTATCTATACATATATAAAAGGTAGTTGTATGTATGTATGTCTGGAGGAAACTATGAAAATAAAACAATTAATAACAAAGTAAATTTATATACACATTCACTATCACCAGAGCTTGGATTTTGTGAAAAAATAATGATTTTATATATCTATCTATCTATCTATACATATATAAAGGGCAGTTGTGTGTATATGTATGTCCGGAGGAAACTTAAAAAATAAAACAATTAATGACAAAGTAAATATATATACACATTCACTATCACCAGACATTGGTTTTTGTGAAAAAATAATGATTTATAAAATAAAGATTTTATATATCTATCTATCTATACATATATAAAGGCAGTTGTGTGTATATGTATGTCTGGAGGAAACTTCAAAAATAAAACAATTAACGACAAAGTAAATATATATACACACTAAATATCACCAGGGCTTGGTTTTTGAGCAAAAATAATGAAAGTTTGATTTATATTCATGAAGATAATTAGAAAATTAAATTTAAATGATAACAGCATGGATTTTTTTTCATTTAATATTTTAGATAGTAGACATTAACATGTCTTTTCAGAGTAGCTGGATCAATGCAATGTCTATTTTTTTTTTTACATGGGGATTTAAATGGGGCATCCTACGAGGATTCAACTCATGATTCAGTAATAATGGATCTGCGGGATTAACTTTAAAAAATCCTCCTCTATCCAGGTGACGCCGGGTAGCCGTTGCTAGTACATATATAAAGGGCAGTTGTGTGTATGTATGTCCAGAGGAAACTACAAAAATAAAACCATTGATACAAAGTAAATCTATATACACATTCACTATCACCAGAGCTTGGTTTTTGTGAAAAATATAATGAAGATTTTATTCATATTCGTGAAGATATTTAAAAATTAGAATTTGAATAGTTACAGAAAGGAAAGTCATTGGCGGTATTCGTGATTAAAACATAAACAAATCAATGATGAAGACCAAAACAATCAATGGATCTGCGAGACTAACTTTTTTATCTCCCCCTCTACCAAGGCAATGCCGGGTAGCTGCTTATAGTATCTATATATATATATATATATATATATATATATATATATATATATATATATATAAAAGAAAGTTTTTATGTACATGTCGACTTATAAACTCAGAAAAGAGATGTCACTCAGATTTGAAATCTTGCATACAGATTAATATGCTTATAACTAAGAAACACTAGGTCGACCTAGTAAAAACAATATTTCCCCCTAATATATTTTAGGAAAAAATTATTTTAAGCATAAATTCATCTAAAGGCAAATAAGTATCAATTATAATTCAGAAAAGAGATGTCACTCAGATTTGAAATCTTGCATACAGATTAATATGCTTATAACTAAGAAACTCTAGGTCGACCTAGTAAAAACAATATTTCCCCTAATATATTTTAGGAAAAAATTATTTTAAACAAATTCATCTAAAGGCAAATAAGTATTAAAATTTTCCTGAAAATTTGACAATTGATTTTTCATAGAATTTTAAATTTCTATGTAGTAATGATACTGACTATAAATTAAATACTCATGATAAACTGACTTAATTCCTGAAATAACTGTGACGTAAGCAGTGACATAGTTTCAGTTACAGACAAATAGAGACTGAATCTCTTTAATTTATAGATAAGGTTTCAGCTGATGTGCCCTCTGGCCTTTCTAGTCAAAATGTCTATTTCTTTGAATTTTTTAGATGAGAATTTGTATTATTTAGTTTTTTGTCTATATAGTAATGATACTGACTATAAATTAAATAATCATCAATAAACTTACTTAATTCCTGAAATAACTGTGACGTAAGCAGTGACATAGTTTCAGTTACAGACAAATAGAGACCGAATCTCCATTATTAATAGATAAGGTTTCAGCTGATGTGCCCTCTGGCCTTTCTAGTCAAAATGATGCAACACGTCTCTATTTCTTTGAATTTTTTAGATGAGGTTGGAGAATTTGTATTATTTAGTTTTTTGTGTATATAGATATATAAGGCATGATCAGAAAGTGCTGAGACTGAATATCAAAATTGATTTTTCATAGACAAATAGAACAGAATCTCTATTATAAATACTAACAATATAACCCTCTGGGTGCAAGTATTTAAGTTTTAATGTAATAAAATATTATATTAAATGAGAAAGGGCTAATAAAACTAAATTAGTATGCAGATAAAAATATTTCAAACAGAGTGGAGTACAAAGAAAAAATAGAACAACTTACTCTTCCATCACTAACGTCTTTCATTGCTAAATTTTTCCTAATTTAACTATTTAGTTAAAATAGGAAGTAAAGAATAAAATTACAGTTATTTCTTCTTTTCAATGAATTTCTTTTAAGATTTATCCCCGAGATTTTTACTCATATTCATTAAGATAAAAACCAAACAATTAGAAATTAATAATACCAAGCACATATTTATTAAAATCAAATTTTTAATATCAATATTCAAATTAGCCTTCCCATTTACACTGTAAACCGCTTGCATGCATGTTAAAAGTATATAGATATGGTCAACAGTATTATTTATGTAAGGCAATTTTATTGATAATTGAGGTTTGAATAAAAATAATATCATGGAGAATATGATGTAAATAACTAAGGGAATTGTGATTTGAGTAGTAATATAGTTTCGGTTACAGACAGACTCCATTATAATAAGATATATATGGTGCTAACAAAAAGGCTCTTATATTTTTTCTTTCTATTTTTCAGGAGAAATGCATGAGAAATTTTTATGGAAGCAGAAACATCGGAGATTGGATGAGAAATATCCACAAATGAAAATCCAGGAAAGAATAAAACATAAACAATGTCCTGACATGAATTTGAAATCAATAATAGAAATAACATGAAACAACGGAAAGGAAATGGGCAGATGTGCCCAAAATAAAAGGGAAAAAAAAAAAATTTTTAATCTTAAAATGAGGAGTCTGCAGAAAAAGATTTAGGTCTTTTACTGAATTAAAAAAAAAAAAAAAAAATTTAAATCACTCCTCAATAATCTATTCATCATTTGTTAAATTTTACACTTAAAAAAAAAAATCGTTATTTTTATTTGCTTATAAAGCAAAATAAAATTAAGATTTGCTTATAAAGCAAAAATTCAAAAAATTTCAAAATTTGCTTATAAAGCAAAATAAAATTAAAATTTGCTGATACTTAAAAATTTTGAGTTGGCTAAAAATTTGGTAAATTTTACTCTTGAAAAAAAAAAAATTCTTATTTTTGTTATTTACGCAAAAAATCCAAAATTTGCTGATGAGCAAAATGTTCAAAATTTGCTGATGAGCAAAAAATTTCAAGTTTATTTGGAAAAGTAATCTTGTGTCGTGTCTTCTCAGTCTTGGGAGTTTTACCAGATGCACAGCGCTCAAAATACGGTAAAGGAAGAATTATTCTTTTGTATTCCAGTTTATTCTCAGACTTTGCTTCAGGGGAAAATAAATGACGGATGAAAATAATTCAATTTGGAATCGGTAAGGTAATTTTATGACAGCTCTAATAAGTCTCCAGTTTATTACATTACAAATATTGGAAAAACGATCGACGGCGCTGACGACGATAAAGAGGAATTGGATTTCTGAGAAGAATGCAATAAATTCAGGCAGATGATTGATTATTGAATATTGATGAATTTAATATCAAGCAGAAAATATTTCCATCAGATACAAACAACCGATTGTAAATATGAGCTAATTGATCGTGTAATAAAAGATCCAATGAAAAACATTAAAATTTGCAGGGAAAATTTTTTTTTTTTTAATCTTGATCAGATAAACAAAAAAATATTTTAATGAAATTTTTCAGAATCTAAAATAATTTTAAATCTATTTATCATTTGTTATATTTTATTCTTTAAAAAAAAAAATTGTTATTTTTATTTACTGATATGCAAAAAAAATTCAAAATTTGCTTATAAAGCAAAAAAGATAAAAATTTGCTTATAAAGCAAAAAAGATAAAAATTTGCTTATAAAGCAAAAAAGATAAAAATTTGCTTATAAAGCAAAAAAAAAAAAATTGATTATAAAGCAAAAAAAATAAAAATTTGCCTATAAAGCAAAAAATAAAAATTTGCTTATATATAGCAAAAAAAAAAAAAATTAGCTCATAGATCAAAAATTGTCAAAATTTGCTGATGAGCAAAAAAATTCTAAGTTTGTTTGGAAACATCAATATAATTTGTTAAAAGTTTGTTTACAAACATCAATACAATTTGTTAAATTTTACTCTTTAAAAAAATTCTTATTTTTGTTATTTACTGATAAGCAAAAAAAATCAAAAATTTGCTGATGGGCAAAAGATTTCAAATTTGTTTGGAAAAGTCATCTTGAGTTTTAAAGAAAAATATTTAAAGTTTCAATTCCTTTTAAATAATAATGGTTCTACACATATACATAAAACATTTTTCAAATCATTCTATACCCAATTAACGTGCAAAAATATTTTTTTAAATCTGCACAAAATAAAAAACCTATATAAAAAAAAAAACATGCAAACTGCTCAACCTCTGTCAAAAGGTTTTTTTCTAATTCTCCTCAAAGGATCTTTAAGCCTGATATCAAAGTTTACAACAAATCCTGCATGCTAGATTTAAAAGAATCACAAAAAAATAAAATCATCAAAAAAATTTTTTTAAATAGTAGACAGCAAACAGTGATTTATAAACAAAGAAAGTATCACCAATTGCAAAATTTGAACAAAAAAAAAATTTGCTGATAAGCAAAAAATTTAAGAAAAAAAAAATTTGCTGATGAACTAAAAATTTCAAAATTTTAGAAAAAAGAATTTGCTGATAAGCAAAAAAATTCAAAATTTCAGGAAAGAAAATTTTGCTAATGAGCAAAAAATTTGCAAAATTTAAGAAAAAAAAAATTGCCGATAAGCAAAAAATTTCAAAATTTGCAAAATTGAGAGGAAAAAAATAAAAATTTGCTGATGAACTTAAAAATTTCAAAATTTTCTATTTTGATTTATAAACCAATGGAGTATCACCAATTTCAAAATTAGAGGAAAAAAGACTTTGCAGATAAGCAAAAAACTGCAAAATTTGAGGAAAAAAAAAATTTGCTGATGAGCAAAATATTTTAAAATTTACAAAATTTGACCAAAAAAAATGGTAATGAGCAAAAAATTTGAAGTTTGCTTGGAAACATCTTTGTAAATTGGTAAAAAAATATCACCATCTCAAATTTTACAATAAATCATACATGCTCAATTTTAAAGAATCAGCAAAAAAAAAAAAACGAATCGAAATAAAAGCAGGAAAAAAAGCAAATAAAAAAGACAGCAAAGAGCATATTGTAAAGCAAAAAAATATCACCAATGTTAAAAAAGCCTCCAAACATGGTTAACATGACAAACATTTCAACCATTCTTGAAGCCAACGAGCCACAGTTGGTGCAAGGTGCTCTCAGTCAAGAGGAGCATCGTGCACTGTCGTTTACGGCCGTTTTGGTTCTCACAAGCCTTTTTGCATTCTTCACCCTCAGCATCACCGGAGCGATCATCGTCTTTTGCAAGAAGAAAAACTCTGTGTTCGCCCTGCAAAAGTGCGAACAAGAATCGGATATCGACTACGAACTTGACGACCTCAACAGCACTGAGATTGAAATGAGCGACGACGGCCTCGACGACCAGCTGGGTCCCTCGACCAAACGGTCGGCCACCTACCCTGATCTGAAAATCATCTGCAACAGGAACTACAGACCTCACAGTGTGAGAGACGTCGGCAAGTACGAGACCGAAAAACCGGGAGGGGAAGCAGACATTCCTCGGGCGCATACCTTTTCGTTTGAAAAATACGAATACACGCCGATAGCCCTGAGCGTTCCCAGCATTGAGGGGGACAATAACGGGCAACCCAGGGCCAAAACTTGTGTCAAGCAGGGCACACGGGCTGGTTACCATCAGTTACAGACGTCGGATAAAGACAGTATTGAATCGCACACGACTTCGATCGGGGAAATTGAGGGTGAAATTGAGGGTGAATCAATAGAGAGTTTATATTCGCCGCAGATTGAGGAAAATAAAATAAAAAATGGTGAAATTAATCTTGGGGATATTGTAAGTATTGACAAAGCTAAATTATTGCAGTATCCGCATTAAAGACAATCGGAAAAGACTTATGGGGGAGTGATCACTAACGGTTATGTCATTCATTATCAAAAACCCTACAACTGCTCGTGTACAGACTGTGATTCGTTTTTTCTTCAAACATATTATTTTCTCACTTACATTTTAAAACAAACAAAAAAACACTTAATAAAGGCAATGCCAATTTGAATTCTCTATCAGATTCTCCGAAATGTGTCATTTTTTGTCTTTCAATATTTTTTTATTATTTGATTTTACACGAGTTTTAATAAATTTCTTGATATAAATAAGTCTATCATCCCCTTTTCACTAGCCCTAGACTAGGGAGATGGTTTTTGCATCTGAAGTGGGGCACCACACCTAACACCAGCTCCCCACTTTATCAGATAGAAGCTAATGAGGGCCAGTATTGAACCTATAACTTTGTGGTTCCGAGGGGTTCTGAGGGGTTCCGAGGAGTTTTAAATAATTAGCACACAGTTATATGGTTTCAAGTATTCCTATCTAATACAAATAATTTGCACAGTTATATGGTTTCAAGTATTCTATCTAATACAAATAATTTGCACACAGTTATATGGTTTCAAGTATTCCTATCTAATACAAATAATTTACACACAGTTATATGGTTTCAAGTATTCCTATCTAATACAAATAATTTGCACGCAGTTATATGGTTTCAACTATTCCTATCTAATACAAATACACACAGTTATATGGTTTCAAGTATTCCTATCTAATACCACACAGTTATATGGTTTCAAGTATTCCTATCTACTATGTTATATGGTTTCAAGTATTCCTATCTAATACAAATAATTTGCACACAGTTATATGGTTTCAAGTATTCCTATCTAATACAAATAATTTGCACACACATGTTATATGAAGTTTCAAGTATTCCTATCTAATACAAATAAGGTTTCAAGTGCACACAGTTATATGGTTTCAAGTATTCCTATCTAATACAAATAACTTGCACATGGTTATATGATTTCAAGTATTCTTATCTAATACAAAATAATTTGTACACAGCTATATGGTTTCAAGTATTTCTTACTAATTTACACACAAATGTATGGTTTTATTTATTCCTATCTAATACAAATGAATTGCACAAGGTTGTATGATTTCAAGTATTCCTATTTAATACAAATAATTTAGTCCGACAAGAAATACCTGAAGAAGGCCGGAGGGCACATCGGCCGAAATGTTGTACAGATAACAATGAAGATGACAATAGTCTGAATAACATAGATAATACTAATTTACACAAAGTTATATTGTTTCAAGTATTCTTATCTAATACTAGGAATTTATAAACAATTATGACTTCACCTAACTACATTTCATTCATTGTTCATTTCTGTCTTGGTAAATACAGCTTCATTCTTGATACTTTTTGAACACCCCTCACATAAGACTGCCTCTGTCCCATAATGAATGTTACATTTACTATAAGAAATGTATATGGAAATGTACCAATTATTATGGGACAAAAATAGTTTCATTCATTGTTCATTTCTGGCTTGGTACTTTTTGAACACACCTCACATAAGACTGCCTCTGTCCCATAATAAATGTTACATTTACTATAAGAAATGTATTTATAAATGTACCAACTATTATGGGACAAAAATAGTTTTATTAATTGTTCATTTCTGGCTTGGTACTTTTTGAACATACCTCACATAATACTGCCTCTGTCCCATAATGAATGTTACATTTACTATAAGAAATGTATTTATAAATGTACCAACTATTATGGGACAAAAATAGTTTCATTTATTGTTCATTTCGGTCTTGATAAATCCATCTATTGTCTGATTACTTATCGGGCACTTGTAATTATAAAGCAAAAAAAAACCTTAGTTAATAATTAACCCTCCAGCAATGGAAAATTTGTTTCTCATGCAAAGACAAGAATTTTTGATGGATAAAAAAAAATTTAAATCTTCATAATACAAAATAAAAAATAAAAATATTTTCTAAATCTTTAGAATACAAAAACCAAAAATAAAAAAATAAAAAATTTTTTTAAAACTTTCATAATATAAAAAATTTTTTTTAAATAAAAAAAAATATATAATCTTTACTTTTATTTTTCAATTTATTATTCCATCTAATTGATAGATAAAAAGAAAATGACAATTTATTATTTTTGAAAATGATGTCTTAAACTTCTGAAAATTATTAATTTCTTAGCGTCAAAAATCAATAAGAATCGAAGAAGAAGAAAAGAAGAAAAAGAAAGAGAAGGTAAGAAAGAAAGAAAAAGAAAGAAAGAAAAAGGTAAAAGAAAAAAAAAAAAGTGAAGGGAAAAAGAAAGAAAAAGAAAGAAAAGAAAGAAAGAAAAAGAAAGAAAAAAGAAAGAAAGAAAAGAAAGAAAAAAGAAGAAAGAAAGAAAAAGAGAAAGAAAGAAGAAAGAAGAAAAAGAAAAAGATAAGAAAGAAAGAAAAAAGAAGGTAAGAAAGAAAGAAAAAAAAGAAAAGAGAAGAAAGAAAGAGAAAGAAAGAAAAAAGAAAGAAAGAAAAGAAAAAGGTAAGAAAAGAAGAAAAAGAAAAAGAAAGAAAAGAGAAAGAAAGAAGAAAAAGAAAGAAGGTGAAAAGGAAAGAAAAAGAGAAAGAAAGAAAAAAGGAAAAAGAAAGAAAGAAAAAGAAAAAGAAAGAAAGAAAGAAAGAAGAAAAAGAAAAAATGAAAGAAAGAGTGAAAGAAAGAAAAAAAGAAAAAAGAAAAAAATCTTTGCAGGTAAATAATTTCAACAGTAATGCATACATTTTACTGAATTCAAAGAATTATTTTTTTTATTCGTTCATCAAAAATGATTCTATTTTTCTCTGATTGCTTTTCATAACGCAACATTCTCTCTAGACAAATGGGGGGGGGGGATGCTTTTAATTTAGAAATATTGTCAAATGATATTCAACTAACTGAACTAGGTTTTTTCACAGAGCTCATATAACTAAAATTTTAACTGTTAATGTGAGAGTGTGTGTGTGTGTGTATATATATATATATATACACACACACAAAACTTAGACAACTATATGTAGGAGATATATTACGTTGTGCATTGAGATCGGCTTCATCAGTTGTTTATTTGAAATAAACGACTGATGAAGCCGAGCTCAATGCACAGCGAAATATATCTCCAACATATACTTGTCTGAGTTTTGTTCCTTTGTCCACATTTCTCCCTCTAACCTTTAATACATATATATATATATATACTAGTACAAAATAAAAAAAACGCCCTCCGTGATGTAAAAATAGATTTTTGAAACATATTGCCTGAGAGGTGGGAGTAAAAAGTTCAATGTCAGCGAGTTTGTACCCTAAGTAAGTAAAATCATCAAATTCATTAAAGGATTAAAAAATAAAACAATTTGAAATGTAAACTTTAAATGTGTATTAAAATAAAACAAACTATATATAGATATATAATACCAGTCATGTATTTATTAAAACTTGCTTTAAAAAACAATGAGGACTATCTAATGTTGCAAGTTCAAATTTTGAGTGTATCTTATTCTATGTTATGACATTTTGGGTATTGTGACGTAAGCGGTGACGTAGTTTTTGTTACAGACAAAAACCGGAAGCGAATCTCCATTATTAATAGAAGATATATTACTAAAATTCTTGTTCTTAATGTAAGTATATATATTATTAAAATTGTTAATGTGAGATTATGTATGTGTATGTATATATATATATATATATATATATATGACAAAATATACTGGATATATATTACTAAAATTGTAATAATCAGTATGAGAGAATGAGTGTATATATATATACATATATTACTAAAATTGTTAGTGTTAGAGTGTGTGTATATTCCTGAATCTGACCTGCTGAAATGGGGGTACGCCTTATATGCTATCAAATACGGTAATTGTTATTATAGTCACAAGGTTTTGGCTGTTGTACTCTCCAGCCTTCTTAGGGTGTCTGTTAAAGTAAATAATTTACAGAACAATGCCATAGTGCAGGGATCACCAAACATTTTTCACAGTTGGCCAAATAATAGAAAAAATAACGAGCGCAGGCCACATTAGTATTGTGTTCAATACTTGCTAGTAGAACGAAAGCTCTAAGAAATAGATGTAAAAAATTATTACCTTTCCATGTTATATTCATGGATGAGTGGCGTAAGATGCACAAAAATAAATTTAACCAATATATTTATTTTCAAAACATTATCAAAGAACGGAACATTAGCAGAAAGGTTTAGTGAGATTTGTGAAATTGAAGTTTGCCTTTCAATCGTCAATGTTTAGTTTGGAATTGCTATATCCTATCAAGAGAATTGTTTTCAAATGTTTATCAGTCAATTTCGTTCGGTGGGTTGATTTCACATATTTCAATTTTGAAAAGGCTTGCTCCATACATAAGTTGTTCCAAACACAATATTTAAATTGAAATGGTATCAGATTCCGTACATTTTAACAAAGAAATTCAAGTACTGTCAATAGGCCTGATAAAATGCCTTCGTGGGCCGAATTCAGCCTGCGGGCCGTAGTTTGGAGACCCCTACCATAGTGGATAAAAGTAGTGATTCTCAATGTGGGCCCATAGTCACAGTACCATTAAATACCTGGGTCACAGACAAGTCATCCACCCACAGCAGCCATTTGGTTGGTTTGGTTTGTTTTACGACATATCAACCTCAGTAGGTCATTTAATGCCGATAAAGTTTTGAAATAAATTAATTCTTAATGGATACACATTTTTTATGAATACATTTTTCTATTTAACCCATAGATAGGACCCTAACAGACACTACCACTCCAGGTCAGAATTGACCAGGGAGCAATGGTGATGAAGGGTGCTCCACATTCCCCAAACCTCCAGAACTGGAACCTCACCATCAGATAGATTTTAACGTCATTCCCAGGACCCTAAGACCACCGTCTTCTAGTACTCATATGATAAATAGGGTTGGGGCTTGCCATAAGGGCAATAGGGTTGGAGCAATAATATAGGTGCTAGGCTTGACGTGACCAGCCGATTGATCGGAGGGGGCCTCTCTGACCGCTCGTCTAGCCCAAGAAAGAGCCAAAGGGGAGTATTGCAGGTCATGGACTGCTCAACCACCTTGGTTCTATTCTTAAGCATCACGGGTCACCACCCACAGCCAACAGGTGGTCCTATTGGGGGAGTCTTACCCCTCTGTGCAGTTGGTGCATTCTAACGCCTCAGCCGACAGGCAGACAGCCAATTGGCGGAAGGACCTTATCCCTCTGCAGAGTGCAGTAGTATATTCTACAGCCCCAGCTGGATAAACAGATCTAAAAATAGAAGTCTTCTGGGGATTTAATCAATAAATAAGAATAGAAAGCCAAGAATGTTAAGGGGGGGGGTAGAAAATGCCAAGTCTCATTAGAATCGGTAAATGACAAAGCGTCAAGAGTGAAATGAGAATCAGTCAACCAAAATCAAAAGTAAATGACTCAACATTTCTCTGAATGTTTGAGAGGATTAGTATTATCTGCATTATTCGGACTATCCTCATCTCATTGTTATCTGTACACATCGTCCGAACCAAATAATACTAATTATCAAGCCTCTCAAAAATTCAGAGAAATAGTGTAGATAATAATAAAGATGAGGACAATAGTCCGAATAATCCAAATAATACTAATTATTAAGCCTCATCTCAAAAATTCAGAGAAATAGTGTAGATAACAATAAAGATGAGGACAATAGTCCGAATAACGCAGATAATACTAATCATCAAGCCTCATCTCAGAGCTCCAGTGGTAAGGATAGAGTTCTGGATCTTTGGGGGTGTGGAATTACTCCTCCTTTTTATTTCTCTTAATTTTGAGATGAGGTTTGATGATTAGTATTAACTGCGTTATTCGGACTATTGTCCTCATCTTCATTGTTTCTGTACAACATTTCAGCCGATATGCCCTTCAGTCAGGAGTTTATCCATGTACATATGTATTCTATCTATCATTATTTTAAATACAAAATAAAATAACAATAATAGAAAACTACAAAAAAAATTTTTTTTTTTTTTTTGGTATACAAGGAATATCGGCCTTCATCAGAGTAAATCTTTGGTAGTTTTCTATTATTGTTATTTTTATTTTGTATTTAAAATAAAAATAGATAGAGTACATATGTACATGGATAAACTCCTGGCCAAAACATGTGTCAGTAAAATAAAATAAATTCTAATTTATCCATTCAGCATTTTCTTTCCTTTATTTTTCATTTCAACATATATATATATATATATATATATATATAGAACACACCGCTTGCTTTTATATTTGAGATAATTCTTCAGATAAGTATTTTCACTTTTCTTTGGTTTATTTTCTCGTAAACGTCACATTTGATCAAAGCATGTCAATTCAAATGTATTCATTGTCGTTTTCCTTACGTGTTGGTGTTTGTTTGTTTGTTTTTTTTGGTTTTGTTTCTTTTCCCCTCTCTTTTTACATTTTCCTCCGATTAAATGGACCAAATGTTGTGCTGTGTTTTCCGTTCATAGCACCAAATTGGGTAGAAACAGAAATAGACAAAGCGAAACCAAAAATCAGGGAGACAAAAAAAAAAAAAAAAAAAAACAAGGCAACTTGGATAAAAGAAGAGAAATCTACATTAAAAAAGAAAAAGAAGATTGACCAAAGAATAAAATGTATATAGTGGCCAACACTGGAGACAGATGAGGACAATAGTCCAAATAATCCAAATTATCAAGCGTCATCTAAAACATTCAGAGAAATAGTGTAGATAACAATAAAGATGAGGACAATAATCCAAATAATACAAATAATACAAATTATCAAGCCTCATCTCAAAAATTCAGAGAAATAGTGTAGATAACAATAAAGATGAGGACAATAGTCCGAATAATACAAATAATACAAATTATCAAGCCT
Organism: Doryteuthis pealeii; assembly: GCA_023376005.1. NCBI lineage: Eukaryota > Metazoa > Mollusca > Cephalopoda > Myopsida > Loliginidae > Doryteuthis > Doryteuthis pealeii. Next base: position 13,662,263 of record CM042182.1, read on the forward strand.
CATCTCAAAAATTCAGAGAAATAGTGTAGATAACAATAAAGATGAGGACAATAGTCCGAATAATACAAATAATACAAATTATCAAGCCTCATCTCAAGCATTCAGAGAAATAGTGTAGATAATAATAAAGATGAGGATAGTTCAGAGATTTTTTTTTGTTTGTTTGTTTGTTTTGAGGGGGGATACTGACATCATCCACAATATACTAGCAAATCATGCTACTTTCTGAGTCTAATATTCATGAGTCGCGCCATATAAACTGTGTAGGTGAATAGTTGGTCAAGGCTAGGCCTAGGCCAACTGGCGCGGCTATAATTCCCAGCTGCAAAATGTCTCAATTTAGATCTCAGAAAGACACATGGCTCACAAGTAGATACGGTATATGAACAAGAGAAATAAATTACATCATATACATATACGTGCGAGGGTGGGTGGGAGTGTATATGTACATATGTAAACATGTATGTATATAAACTATTTTATGGAGAGGGAGAGGGAGGTAGAGAGTTTTTATATAGAGGGTGGATCACTATGTTCATGGCTTGATATGGTAAGTTGATTTTCTTTATAAACGTCAATTAAATTGCTGCATTTACAACAAAGGAGGCATTGCTTAAAAAAACATGATAAAACTGAAAATAGATATTTGATAAATTACAGAAAATAATAGTTTACTGTTTCTGATTATGCCTCATATATGTATATGCACAAATATATACATATCTTATTATAATGGAGATTGTGTGTTTTTCTGTCTGTAACCGAAAAATATATTCCTACTCAAGTCACAATTCTCTTAGTTATTGACATCACATTCTCCATGATTTTATTTTTATCTAAACCTCAATTATTAATAAAATTTTCTTACATTATTAATACTGTTAACTATGTCTACATACTAATAACATGCAATTATATTTATATATACAACAAAATAGCGCTTTACAATGTGAACGGGAAGGCTAATTTGCATATTAATATTAAAAATCGAATTTAATAAATATCTGCTTAGTATTATTGATTTCTAACTGTTTGGTTTTATTTTAATGAATATAAGCAAAAATCTCTTCAATGAATCTTAAATGAAATCCATTAACAAGATAAAATAACTGTCATTTTATTCTTTACTTCCTCTTATAACTAAATACTTAAATTAGAAAAAATAACAATGAAAGACGAGTGATGGAAGAGTAAGTTTCAGTTGTTCCATTTTTTATTATACTCCCTCTGTTTCAAATCTTTTTATCTGTATTCTTATTTAGTTTCATTAGCCTTTCTAATTTAATACAATATTTTATTACATTAAAACTTAAATACTTGCACCCGGAGGATGCATATATTTGCTAGTATATGTAAAAACAGAAATTGGAAATGAATCCGACAATTTGAGGAAGAATGAAAAGAAAGAACAGAATGGATAATAAAAGATGAATTTAATCAATATCACTTACACATGTGTTTCGGTCAGTTCATCTGTGTGAAAATATTCCGCACACAGAAAGATTCAACCTTCATCAGAGTGAAATTTTATTTTGAATGAAAAAATTTGTTGGGGAAAAACGGAGAATTTTTAGAAATGTTCAAAGAGAATTTTTTTAAATCACTTTTTGGAACGCTGAAATAGAACATATATATGTATGTGGAGAAAGTTAGACAAACACTGGATGTTATAGAAAATGGATGTTTATTGTGGGTAGTGGTGTCGACGATGCAACGTTTCGGTCTGTTAGGACTTGGATATAGTACTTGCTTCAATGATCGACATTTTCAAAAAATTTGAAAATGTCCATCATTGAAGCACATTTCTCCCATATATATGTATGTGTGTGTTTATTAGGGCAGCATTCTTTCATTTATACATGTAAAATTAAACAAAAGGTACGTTTCCTGTTTAACAATTTTATTAACGACCTTTTCAAGATTTCTGGACAACTTTTTTACATTTGGATGGAATCTGTAGATTAGTCCACCAAAGTTCTTAGCCCAAGTACTTTCGGCACTTCAAAGTGCCATCCTCAGGGACCAACTGAAACACATCACCCCTGATGATGGACTTCAAAGTGCCGAAAGTACTTTGGTAGACTAATCTACAGATTCCATCCAAATGTAAAAAAGTTGGCCAGAAAGCTTGAAAAGATTGTTAATAAAATTGTTAAACAGGAAACGTACCTTTTGTTTAATTTTACATGTATATATATTAGCTTAGTCAGTAGAGCGTCTGACTAGGAAACACAAGGTTCTAAGTTCGATACTGGCCCTCGCCAACTCAGCATATGAGTAGCATAGAAATCTGTGCGATAAGGTAAGGAGCTGATAGGTGTGGCGCTCCACCTCAGAAGCAAAAAATATCTCCTTGGTCTAGTGCTAGTAAAGGGGGGGGATAGACTCCCGTGCTGATACCGACTTTAGGCGACCCCATCGATTTACTGATATATATATATATATATGAAGAGTTCTAGAAATTGGTTCATTTTTGTTTAATTATTGAATTATATATTTATCACTTAATTAGTAAAAATAAAAATTAAAAAAATTTGTGTGTTTCTTAGTTAGAAACACATTAATGTGTCTGCAAGATTTCAAATCAGAATGACATCTCTTTTTGGAGTTATAACTCGACACGTACATACCAGAAACATTCTTTAGAGGATAAAAAAATGTCTTATGAATTGAGATTTGCAGAATGGGTGCTTAAAAGTATATGGTCTTAAAGAGTTAAAAACACAAGGGTAAAAAAAAAGAGGATTTTCCCTGAATATCTATAAATTTGGTTAAAAATTTTGAGTTTTCACACCAGTGTTAACTGATGGTCTTTACTGGATTCTGAGTAACAGTCTCCTCAGGTCTCAGGACTCTTCTGAGTATTATAGTCATCTTAACGATGCTGTTGTTGGATAATCTCAATCGTTATTTCCTGTAAGTCTAAACATGAATAAGGGGAACCACTCTTGACTGATAAATTATTTATTTTCCCATTAAATAATCTAAACCTAAACCAGTTTGCTTTTTTCTAGTAGATCAATAAAAAATAATTTATAGTCAAGAGTGTTCCACCTTTGACATGTTGATTATTGGAAATAACCCGTCATTCTTTTCTGTGATTTCCAGTTCTTCTATAGTCTGTTTTCTAAACTTTGGAACATCCAAGTGCACCAATTGGTTCACTTTCACTCCATATACACAGGGTTTTTTTCAATTTCTAGCAAGGTCAGGTATTTATCTACTTTTTTCATTTTCTTTTCATTTTATCATATGATCTGCTGGAACTGCAAAGTCTAACAGTTGAAAGTTCTTTCTTTTTTTTTTTTTCGTTAATCAAACTAGTCTGGTTTCTGATGGGATAAGGCGATCCGTTTTCATCTTAAGCCTATGTGTTATTCTCAAGAAATGATTCTGGTTTTATGCATATATCATTTTGTTGTATGGTCAATAATTTAGTTTGGTAATTTTGAGGAAGTGCTGTCGGTTCTCTCAAGAGGTTGCTGCTGGTGACTATTAAAATAACAACCCAGCTTCAGTCTATTCAACTATACAATCTTCATATTCTATCTATCTCAATTTGTTCATATTTATTCTTATTACCTTTAAATACTAAGATTTTTTTTATGTCATCGTCTTGTTTTTTAGTTTAAATAAACAAGCATTAACGCACAAAAAACGAAGCGACCACCAGCCAAAATACATTACTTGTCGAAAATATTATTATCTATCTCCATTAGTTCGTATCTAATCTATATTATTTTTTGTTTGTTTTATCTATCTATCTATTCAGTCTATTCAAAACTATATAGGCATCTTCATATTCTAAACAATGTTTAGAATATTATGCAGGAGACAGTATTAATACGATAATAAACAAGAATATGACGAGCTGGGGTTTGTTTATTTTGATAACAACCGTACGTGGTGGACCACGTAAGCCGGTTTTTGAGGCGGGAGACCGCGGACGCACTTCTCATAAATTACGTTTAGTTTTTTGGCACAATTCCCAGTGATATCTTTCCACCAACGTGATTATTAGTTATTAAGTTTGAATTATTATGTGCGACAATAGAATGTGATTTTTTTAATTTAAAAATTTAAATACTTTTTTTTAAACAAAACTAAACTCAAACAAAAAATATTAAATTAATTGCAACATATTGATAAAAACGGATATCCACAATTTACTCTTCGTCAAAAGTAGATTTATTTTTTTTTACTCTAACCAATAAAAATTGTCTGAAAAAACTATAAATATAAAATGAAATTAATTTGTAATATTGTTTGGTTTTGTTTTTTAAGTTTCAGAACGAAAGCCAAGTTACATAGGTTAATACTCTAGGGAAAAGGTATGGACTCAATTGACTGACTTCTGATTTAGATCGGAAAATTAAAACGGAAAGTTTTTTTGGTGTCCCATGACTAGTTTAACTACAGTCTTATGAATTAACATTTTGCGAATTGGGGTTACGGTTTTAGGGGATTAAGGTTGTTTTTAATTAAGTATTCTTAAAAAAAAATAAACACAAAAAACCTCATTACTATAACATTTAAATTCAACACATTGAAATTAATTATTGAATTCTTTTGAGAACAGTTTTTTGTGTTAGTAATTGCAATTGTAATAATTTCAAATTAAACTTAGTTTTAAAATATATTTTTCAACATTAAATGTATAGTAATTTGTTTTTTGTTGTTTTGTTTTAAACTAAGTTTAATTAAATTATCACATTGCAATACTTATACTAACACAAATAACTGTCTCAATAATAGATTCAAATAATTAAGTTCAATGTTAATTAAATATTTAATTAACCACTGAAATTAATTATTGAATCTATAATTGGCAAGTTGTTTGTGTTAGTATTGCAATGTATAATTCAATTACCACTTAGTTTTTAAAACTATTTTTTTCACATTAATGTATAGTAATTTGGGTTTTTTGTTGTTTTGATTTTTAAAACTAAGTTAATGAAATTATACATTGCATACTTATACTAACACAAATAACTGTCTTTAAACTAGTTTAATTGAAATTAATACATTGCAATACTTATACTAACACAAATAACTGTTTTTTTTTTAAGCAATACGTATTAAAAAACACCTTAATCCCCTAAACAGTACCCATTCGCCAAAATGTTAAATTCATAGACTGTAGTTAAACTGTCATTGGCGACCACCAAAAAATTTCTGTTTTAATTTCCGACCTAACATAGAAAAGTCAGCCAGATTCAGGCTACTAAGTGATTATTTCATTTTTTTTTACTTCGATCAGCATATTAAATTGCATAAAAAGATTAACACACTTTACTCTTCGTCAAAAGTCCGGATTTTATTTTTTTTCCTTACAAACAATAAAAAACACCAGTTACTGTTTAATATATTCTGCATAAGAAATTAATTTGTTAAGTATTGTTTTATTCTTCTGAACAAAGAGACAAAAACCCTAAGAGAAAACTTACATTTTTTTCTGATATTTTAAATTTCGGTTGTTAAGAAAACATGTAATCAATGACAACGACATTGTTTTGTTATTGTTACAAACATTCGGAACTAAATTCCCGAAAAAACGTTTAAAGAAGGAAATAAACGTGGGAAATATTACCCACCTGATATCAGGATTATCCAAGGTAATCAATAACGGTGTTTAATGGGGAAAATAGACGGAATTTACACTTTAAAATTCGGAAAACGGCAAGTGGTTGGGAACGGACGACATGTAACCTGTCACCACGTTTCACTTGACAACCACAAAGAAAATGGCGGGCGTCCTGAGTAGGGTTGAATATAAAATTAGGATTTGACTAACGAAACGAAACTTAGAAAAGTTTTACATTATGGAAAATAAAAATGAAAAAAAATAATGAATAAATGATATTAATGAATATAGATTTATAAATAATGAATGAATAAATAAATAAATGAAATAAATAAATAAATAACAAGATAAATAAAAATATAAATAAATAATAAATGAACAAATGAATAATAATAAATGAATAAATAAATAATAAAATAATAAATAGATAATTGGGTAAATAAAATTAATGAATGATAGATAATAAATTAATGAATAATAATTTCGGATTTCGAATATTCCGAAATAAATCGAACGAAACGAAACACGAGAAAAGTTTTGGCATGTGCAAATAATTAATAAAATCTATTATTAAACTAAGCTGAGTTAATCAACTTTTGCCTTCCTAAAGGTTTTTACTGTTTAGTTTAATGACACGAAATTATACTAAATTAGTTCCTTACTTTTAGGATTGAATGATGTGGAAAAAATCTGTTTTAATTGGTTCTAATTGCAATTACAATCAAAACTGACCAATCTCTTACTTTTTACTCTCGGTGTCTATCTCTTTCTTCCCCTCTATGTACTCTTGACTACCTCCTCGTTATATAATGTTAGTTTCTCTGGAGCGTGAGAGAAGAGAGGAGAGAGAGAGAGGGAGAGATGGGAGAATTTGAAAATGTATTTCTAATGTAATTTCACAACCAGCAACACCGAAGCTAAATGAGGTCAAAATTCCAAATGATTTTAGGTTACGTCTCGCGTATTTTTTTTTTTTTAATTTATTCGTTTTGCACCTTCCTTTTCCCTAATCTCAGTTATCTACCCAGAGCTGAATGAATCGAAATCAAACAGGGGTGCCTAAAGGTCATATGGTCCTTAAACCCTAACCCTACCCGTCTTCTTTTTCCTTAGTAGATTAATAAATAAATAAATAAATAATTTTATGAAATTATTAGAGTGGTTTCCCTTTTTTTAGGTTGAGTTATAGGAAATAACTTAAGTCATATAAAAAACGAACACATATATAAACAAATACTAACACTTTTGCACCATGAATTAGGGCAGGATTTTGAAACTCGGATCGCCATGGTCTATTTTCCTACGAACGATAACTATTACATCTAGGCGCCTCAAAAGAAAATGATAGTAACCTCCCTTTGTTTATTTCACTTTGAGGAAGCTTATAATGTTTTTGGGTGGGCCATTTTTCCATTTCACACGTAATCTAAATGAAACTCTGAACATTAGCTACATAATGATAGTAACCTCCCTTTGTTTATTTCACTTTGAGGAAGCTATATGTTTTGGTCGGCCCATTTTTCAATTTCACCGTAAATTACAATGAAAATCTGAACATTGTACATAAATGATAGTAACTCCCTTTGTTTTATTTCCTTTGAGGAACGCTATATGTTTTGGTCGGGGCCATTTTCATTTCACCGTAATCTACAATGAAAATCTGAACATTAGCTACATAAATGATAGTAATCCCTTTGTTTTTTTTTTCACTTTGAGGAAGCCGTGTGTTTAGTTTTGTAAATACACGGATTTTTCGACAAATTGGGTATTAGGGCTCGGGTTTAGCTCAGTCGTAGAGCGTTCGGCCAGGAACACAAGGTCCTGGTTCGAGTACCGACCTCGTCTCTCGCTGTTCGTCTCTCTCTCTCTCTCTCTGTTCGTCTTCTCGCTGTTCATATCTCTCCTTATCTCTCTGAATATAATATTTCCCCTCTCTTTTTCTCTCTATCACTTCAATATCTCTTTGAAGCTATCTCTTTTCTCAGTCTTTTCATAATCTTATCTCTCTCTTCATATCTATCTATCTCTCACTCTCTCAAAGCTATATATCTCTTTCCTCGTCAGTCTCTTAATAGCTCTATCTCTCTCTCTCTCTCTCTCTCTCTCCCAGTAGGGGAGTAACTCTCATATGTTTTTATGAAACTCTTTCTTACCTCCCAAAGGATTTTGTCCTATCTGTTTTGTATTCTGTCGATATAATGTCCATTCTCCTATGTGCTTCAGACAATAAGGTCTGTTTATTGGTTTTTGTGTTGTACTTCTTTAGCTAGTTAGTAGAAGCGTTTGGCTAGAAACACAAGGTTCCTAGTTCGATACGCGGCCTCGCCAACGTCAGCGATGAGTAGCACAGGGATTGTGCGGTAAAGTAAGGGAGCTGATGGTAGGGGTGAGGCGCACCAGCTCAGAGCAATAACTATCTCCTTGGTCAGCGCTAGTGAAATGGGGATAGACTCCCTCGCTGTTAGGTTGATTACGACATTGCTGCCCGATGACTTTATTACTTTTTTACTTTACTTTTCTATAATACAGGTATCTCGATAGAAATATAAATCTTTTTTTAATCGATTTAAAAATGTTAACACCCTTATAGGAATACTTTAATATATTTTCAAAACAGTTCCACATAGTTCACCCCTGTTAACATATGATTAGAACTCCCACGGGATTAATAAAAAAAAATGTTAATATTTTCTATGAGAGTACTGTATATTAGAAAGGATAGATATACCATTTGGTCGGAAAATCCGTGTTTTTAACAAAAGCAAAAACACACGGTTCTCAAATGAACGAAACAGGAGGTTACTCTCATTTAGGAGCTAATGTTCAGATTACCAGAAAAGTTTAGGTATACTCAATTCGTCGGAAAATCCGTGTTTTTACAAAACAAAACACACGGATTCCTCAAAGTGGACGAACAAGGGGGGTTAATCTCATTTTAAGTAGCTAATCGTTCAGATTACGCAAAAAGTTTAGGTATAACTCCAATTCGTCGAAAATCCGTGTTTTTAACAAAACAAACACACGGGGATCTCAAAGTGAAGCGAAACAAGGGGAGGTTATCTCATTTAAGTTAGCTAATGTTCAGATACCAGAAAAGTTTGGTATACTCAAATTCAGTCGGAAAATCCGTGTTTTTACAAAACACAAAACACACGGATTCTCAAAGTGAACGAAACAAGGGGAGGTTTTACTCTCTATTAAGTAGCTAATGTTTCAGATTCCAGAAGAGTTTAGGTATAACTAATTTTTCGTCGAAAATCCGTGTTTTTACAAAACAAACACACGGATTCCTCAAAGTGAACGAACAGGGGAGGTTACTCTCATTTAAGTAGCTTAATGTTCAGATTACAGAAAAGTTTGGTATACTCAATTCGTCGGAAAATCCGTGTTTTTACAAAACAAAACACACGGAATTCTCAAAGTGAAAGAACAAGGGGGGGTTCTTCTTCTTTAAGTAGCTAATGTTCAAGATTACCAAATGTTTCCAGCTGCGATGATTGACAAATTGTACTGGCGAAAATAAGCAATCAAGAATATATTCTGTTGCATAGCCAGTGTTTTCAGGCTCCCGGGGTAAAGTTATTTTTGGCACCTTCACCTTGAAATATTTTCCAATTATCCATTTTCTTGGCTCATTAATTTTCAATAAACCTTTCTTCTTCTCTTCTTCTCTTCTTTTCTTCTTTCTTCTTCTTCTCTTTCTTCTTCTTTAATATTTAAGCTGAAATTACCCTAACCTAGCCCTAACCCTAACATAAAAATGAAAGAAAATATGCGAAAAAAGTGACAAAATTCATCTTTTTTTTTTTCCGTATATTCTTTCTCTTTCTCTTCTTCTTCTCTCTTCTTTTCTTTCCTTCTTCTTCTCTTAGCTGAATTTAAACCTAACACTAGCCCTAACCCTAACCTAAAATGATGAAGAAATTTACAAAAAAAATTGACGAATTGCCTTTTTTTTCGTATATTTCTTTTTCTTCTTCTTCTTCTTCTCTTCTTCTTCTTCTTCTCTCCTATTAGTTGTTTCTTCTTCTTCTTCTTCTCTTCTTCTTCTTCTCTTCTTCTTCTTCTTCTTTTCTCCATTCTTTCTTTTCTTCTTTTCTTCTCTTCTTCTTCTCATTAAGCTGAATTTAAAGCATAACGAAAGAACTAAAAGGCGCCCACCCTCGAGAACGCACACGTCTACCAACCCCATTTGCCGTTGCCCTGTTTGTGGGGCTGTAGAATATTCTAGAACATACCGACTTGCACTGTTTATACCTTCTTGGTATATACACAAGAGTTCTTTTGTGGCAAGAGAGAGGGGGGAGGAAGCAACAGAGACGAGTTCAATATATATATATATATATAGTATATAGTTCTATTTATTATATATATAAAAGTAATTGGGTATTTGCCTTGAAGGCAAATATAAAATATTAAATTCGAAAGGCACAATACATGCGTATAAAAAAAAAAAAAAGACAAAAGGATGTTTTTATGTCTAATGATTTCAAGCTAGAGCTTCATGCATCAAGAGTTTTTATTTTCAGAATGACATGCTTATGTTTTTTATCTGTGTGGTTATACTTCTAAAAAAAAAATTTAAAAAAAAAAAAAAAAAAGAGAGAGAAATAAGAAATATACAGTTATCGCCCATTTCAATTCATAAAGGAGGAGAAGAAGAAAGGAGGAAAAAAAAAGGAGAGGAAAGGAAATAAGAAAGAGAAATTATAACCACACAGATAAAAACATAACACGTCCATTTCTGAACATAAAACTTGATGATGAAATCTAGCTTTGAAATCGATTAGACATTACAAAACACTTTTTGTCTTTATTTTTTATAGCATTGTTTGCTTCGACATTTATTATTTTATATATATATATATATACTATATATATATATATATATATATATAACAATTGCAAATTGGCATTACTTACTTCTTTTCTCTTCTCTGGCCCATTTTGTGTTGATCGCCGCCGCCATGGTTGAATTCTAGTCTTCTTACATCTTGTTGTTCCATCTTGTTGTTAATATTCATTTTCCTGGCTAAGGCAATCCGATTTTGTTGGTGTTTCTGAGAATGAAATAGATTATGATACGGTGTATTCTTGCATTTGTGTGTCCGATAAGCAAACAGTACGCTTCAGGGAAGAGATAGTGCACCAGTTATTTTTATTGAAAACTTATTGACATTTTTTTCAGGTCAGTTACTTTGACCACGTATCTTTCAGAATCTGTGTTACGCCTCAAAGATATCGGGTTCAAAGTTTAACTGACCTGCAAAAATGTAAAGGTTTTTCAATAAAATAGCTGGTGCATTATATCTTTTATTCATTATATATCATAACTGGAAATTTCTTAAATTCGGGTTAAGTCCTGATTTCTAGCATTTTTGTTTTCTTCGGCGTGTTGACATACGATGGTGGAATTTCAGTCCGTTAAGTAGGATTTAACCCAAAGCTGTTGATGCTGAATACGCATTGTGTTTTATATATGTTAATTGTATGATTATTTTGATTAATTTACTTTGAATGATGATTGCTACAGGATTGGTGTAGTCACAGTGAGAAAATAATAGAAACACGGGAGTGGGCGGGTGACCCTGATATTCTTAAAAACACAACTTTGAGATTAACATTTGGTAATAACGGTGCGAATACCAAAATGGCTCCCGTTGGAAGGTGTTGCCAGCAAATTGTTGATTCAAAGAAAGTGATTCATCTTTACAACAGCGCCTCCGATGGTTCCACATCGGTGAACCTTCAAAAATCAAGACGGGGCTCTTCGACGTCAAGGTGGCCATCCGACGGAAAAGGAAATCCGGGACTTGATATCGGCTCCGGTTGCCAATAGACAAAAGTCTTTTAAATCTTGCTTCGTTACTATACGAACCTAACAAAGTATCTTAAATTCCTCGTATTTAAAAAAAAAAAAAAAAAAAAAAAACTTAATTACTGGGGCGGGGTAGTTATTTTGTTAACTTATTTAAACGCAAAAGAATTCTAGTGATACCTTTTTTGACGGTACGATGCCTCCAATTTTGAGCTATCATCCGGCCGACTTTTTTTATTTTTATTTTGCCTTGTAGGCGAGCTAAAATTTGAGACACCCGTTTCTGGCGCACTCTATGTTAATAAGTCACTAACGATATTTTTCTAAACTTATAACACAAAGAAAAACTTATTTAAAAAAAATAAACATAGAACATATTACGGCATATTCATAATTCTAATTGTTTTTAATCAATATAAGCTATTTTTTCTTAAAAAAAAAATCCGTGCTGGACGGGATTAATGCGTCTAGGTTTTATTTAATAGGAACAATTGATTTTGATATACGAGGACGATTGAGTTCCGTGCTGAACGATTAGACTCTTTAAGTCAAGGTACCACTTTAAATTCTAACTTTTTTTTTCTTCCATTTTTGTTTTATTAGTTTCTTAGTGTATATTATTTTATATCTACTAAAATGATTTTTTGGACGCTTCTAGAAGTCTTCATTTTGGAACAACTGCTTCGTTCGTTATTTATTTGTAGAATGGCTACTACACTTGGATAACCCTCTCTCCCGAAAAAGACGATTTTTTTTTTTTTTTTTTTTTTTTTTTTTTTTTAATTTGTCTCTTTTGGGATTTTTTTTTCGTTTGGATAAAGACTCTTTACACCATGGAAAAACTTTTCGATTTGCTTGACTTTGATCGTTTTAATCAATTCGGTATTTTTTTTTTTTTAATATTAAAGATTTTATTAATGTTCGATTTTCTTTTCTAAAGATTTATGAATTATCTCCTTTATTGTTTTGCAAATTACATTTTGTGCAAGTTTTTTCAAACTGAAGATTTTAAGTCTGTTCAGGCATCTTGTTAGACACTGATATTACTCAAAAATCGGCAGTTATATTTTCGTACCGGCGGCTAGAGATTGAACTTCACAACCGTAGACTGAGTGGTGACACGTAAGCCTCCGTTCACACCTCGTTTGGTTGAATAAGTTCATCCAGCTGAGACAGTTTGAGATGCATAAAGTGAGACGGTCCCTTCTGGGAGAATAACTGTCTCGGTGAGAATCCGGCCAGCTTACCCACTCCTATAATGGGGGTAAGGATGTTCTTTATAGCCTGAAGGCCCTCAAGGGCAATGCTGATTATAAATTTTTTTTTTTTTTTTTATAGCCATGATCTTCGGTTGTGCGTTGCTTCTACTTTAAAAAAGATCGTGTCGCATCCTGAACGGGGGAGGTTTTGAGAATGTCTTTTTTTTTTTTTTTTTTTTTTTTTTTTTTTTTTAATCATTGCAAATGTGCTTGAGGGCAGTTCAGTGTTAATTTTAATGTTTTGTAAATAAGCGTTGTGGGCGTTATTTTCGTATTTGCCTGGAGGTTGTTCTGTGCTCGTTTTAGTTTTTGCTGTTCCGCTTAGGGGCTAAGTCCATTTAAGCGGCTACTTTGACTTCTTCTCTCTCTTTTCCTGTTTGCTGCCTTTTTCGGCTACGAGGACACTATGGGTTAGACTTCGGTCTAACCGCCTTTCTTGTTGGGGCTTTTTCGGCCTTAACACTGGCCGCTCACGCTAGTAAGTCCTTATACGATATATGACTATCTTTAAGTCATGTATCCGTAACTGTTTTTATGTACATTTAGGTATCTCTTTGATACCTAAATATCTGTATTTTCCATTCATGAATGGTCATTAAATTTACTCTTGTATATGTATTTTATAGTATGTTTTATGTACACCTATGTATATGTACACTGTTTATCATGTGCTGTATACCTATTAAATGTTTTTGTCGATCAACCTTTGTCGGAGTTTATCTTCAAGTATTATCACTTTGAATCTTACAGCTTAATTTGGGGAGAGATACGAATTTTTTTTTTTTTTTTTTTTTTTTTGTAAAGTTTTTCCCGGTAGGCCTTAGATTCTTGGATCTCCAGTGTCGGTTGCAATTGGCGGATTTTTTCGAGGTGTTGAAGCGACGCTGACTTTCCTGTTCAAATTGTGGCGCGCTATTTCAACAGATTTGGAGTTGTTGAAAGGACCAGTCTCGACTTGGTGTCTCCGCTTGAGTCGAGTCAACGTAAAATTTTTATGCACCTGGATAAGACGACGATTGTTCAAACAAGGTTTTTGTTTTTTTTTTCCATAGTCTTTCCGGCTATTTGTAGCATATTTGAAATACCAAAATATTGCGTCTTGTCTCACAGTGAGTTTGATTTCTTCACACCAGAGAAAGGAAACTTTTGTGACTTGTATTAGTTAGATTGTAATAAACGATATTCATTTTGAGATTTTAGCTTTATCCAGAGAAAAAGCAATTAATCTATTTGTATTTTGAAAACGCATAGAAGGTCGTCAATTCTTTTATGACAGATTACATCTCATTTATGCGGATAGAATGTCACTTGAATAAAAGTAAGCTGACGGGAGTCGAAGAGGCCCCCTACCTCCGATCATCGCTGGTCAATGTCCAAGCCTAGCACCTTATTGATTGCCCCAATCCATTTTAATCATAATGGGTGCTAGAGGCTGTGGTGAGGGTCTACAATGTCGTGGCAATGACGTTAAACTCTTTCTGATGGTTAGGGAATGTGGAGCAACCCTGTCATCACCATTGGTCCCTGTTCCACTTTGACCAGAGTGGTAGTACCTGTTAGGTTCATCTATTGGTTAAATCAGAAAAACATGAGTTGATAAACAAAATTGTATTATCCTTAAAAATGAAATTATTTCAAAACTTGTTGGCATTAACATTTTTTTACAATAGAAGTATTTGGCATAATAACCTAAGGGGTTGACATGCCGTAACAACCAAACCAAACGCTTGAATAAAAGTAATAAGCTTTAATGGTAATCTTATGGGAGGTGATCCGGTCTCCTGTCAAGAAGTTGCTTGCCCGGTGACTATTAAAATAAGACCCAGCTCAGTCTATTCAAAACTATCCCATCTTCAGTATTATCTATATTATTTAAATACTAAGATTTTCTTTTTATCATGTTGTTTAATGTCTTGTTTTTAGTTTAAATAAACAAGAATTACGACAAAAAGAAGCGACCCCACCCCAAATACATTTAATTGTCGAAATTCTATCCATTCGTTCGTATCTAATCTATATTTTGTTTGTTTATTATCTATCTATCTAGTCTATTCAAAATATATATCATCTTCATATCTAAACAAGAATTACAAACTTACGATAGATACACAGAATTACGACGAGCTGGGGTTGTTATTTTGATAGTCAATAGGTAGCGGTTTTTTGAGGCGGGAGACCGGGACGCATTCCATAACATTACGCTTTAATTGTCAAGTCATTTTGCTTATATAATTCTTGTGTCCAGAGCACGACCTGGCGAAATTTCTGCCCCGTCATTTGTAGCAGCAGCCTCCAAGTAGAAAGGGGCGAACAATCTCATATCTTCACCCGGAAAAAAATTCGTCTGCTGCCGCGCGACGATAAAAGACAGAGAAAGTGAACACTGTGTATACTGTTTTAATTTGATTTTTGGCGGGACCTGAACTTTCAGACCCCCCCCCATCTAAATTTTTTTTTCTTCTTTCAATGGATTTTATCGATTGCAGCACACAATCTATCAGACCTGTGAAACAAAAAATTCAAAAAAGTTATTTATTTTTCGAGTTTTCAGCGGGTGCTCAGTAACCTGTATAGTTTATAGCTAAATGATCCCATAAACGAACCGCTCGAAAGGAAACTGGCGCAAAGGTGTCAAAGTTAGGGTGGCCCAGAAAAAACAGAACCACCAAATTATTTTATTATCGAGCGGTTCGTTTATGGGGGTTGATTTACATAAACTTAATCCGGGAATGAAGCCCTGAAAACTCGACAAAAAATAAATAACTTAATTTTTTTTTTTTTTTTTTTTTTTTTTACAATCGATAGATTGGGTGTGAATTGATAATAATCCGTTGCAAAAAAAAAGATTAAAACGATAAAATTTTAGATGGGGGTTCTGAAAGTTTCAGGTTTCCGTCTAATTTTTTTTTTTTAATTCGTAAATGAGTAAGAAACCCTTTGTGTGACACTTTTTGTAATAGTATTTGTGACAGAGAACACGAGGTGAGTGGCGAACGTAAGCCTGCCGTAATTCTCGAAGGAGCGGGCTAGGCTTTTCCTGACATGTAGGACTGTGAATCGAACTCGCTTCCTTCAGATTCGCAAACATTGTCACCGAAAGTCGAGAAGCTCAGTCCCGGATGTAAGGCCAGGTGCCCCGATGATGGCTATGATGATTCCGGCGGTCGGGGTTTGGCTGAGAATCTCGTGTGTGGGACACAGACACCGGGATGTTGAGGAGAAACTAGTGTAAGTAGAAGTAGGGTGACGACAGGAGGTCGAGTCGCGATTTTTGAGTTCTGAAGATTTTACGACGACGGATTTTTCAGCTGCTGAAGATTTTTGAGTTGATAAAGATTTTTTGACGGCGACGACGACGACATTGTCAACAAGTCGACATATTTATTTTTTTTCCCCTCAATTTTCTTTTTTCTCATTCTAGAGTATTTTATTCTTATTTTTTCGGCTTTGGTGTTAAAAATGGTAATGGCAGCATAAAAGAAAAAACAACAATTATGCAATTCACTAGTATTTAAAAAAATTTTTTTATTAAATAAATCTTTTGAATTACTATTTGTTCTTTTGTAATTCTCCTATATTATTTGGTGGCGAGCCGTGATGCTTAAGGATAGACCAGAGGTGTTGAGCATCAATGACTCAATACTCCCTTTGGCCTATCTTGGGCTAGAGGGCGGTGGAAGAGGCCCCCTCAGATCAATCGGCTGGTCACGTCAAGCCCTAGCACCTATATATTTTCCCAACCCTATTGCCTTATGGCAAGCCCAAACCTTTTATCATATGGAGTACTAGAAGACGGTGGTCGGTCTAATGGTCCTGGGAAGATGGTTAAACTCTATCTGATGGTAGGTTCCAGTTTGGAGGTTTGGGGAATGTGGAGCACCTTCATCACCATTGCTCCCTGGTCACATCTGACCTGGAGTGGAGTACCTGTTAGGGTCCATCTATGGTTAAATAGAAAAATGTAATAATAAAAATGTTATCCATTAAGAATAATTTATTTCAAAACTTTATCGGCATTAATGACCCACGAGGTGATATGCTGTAAAACAAAACAAACCCTCTCTCAAGAAACTCCATTTAACTCTCGAGGGCGAGAGTAAGGTCAATCTATGCCGACATCCAGGTAAGCAAATGAACTGGGTAGTCTGTGGTCCCATGATCTCAGTACGCTATGAGGTAAACACGTACCTCAAAGCACCCCCCCAAAAAAACACTTTCTATTGTATTACTCACACCGCTTCGTGAGCGGGTGAGAAAATATAACCGCGGTGCAATAAAGATCCGAACAAAATCCACCGTGTATACATATATATAACGTAGCGGGTAGATATTGTGTGTGTGTGTGTGTGTGCGTTCGCGGCGCAGTAACCTATCTATCTCTTTCTCTCTCATCTATTTTTTACCCATCGCTCACGGTATTTTTCGCACTTCTCTTCTCTATCGTTATTCTACTCCGCCTCTCTCTTTCTCTCCTCCGCGACTCTACCACTCTCTGTTTCCCTTATATTTCTTCATAACCGAAACGTATTCCTCTCTCTCTCGTCTTCTCTCTCCCTCTCTCTCTCTCTCTCTCTCTCTCTCTCTCTCTCTCTCTCTCTCTCTCTCCCGCGACTCTCCATCTGTGTCTTTATCTTTTATTCATACGAATATTTTTTCCAGAACATTCTCTTCTCTCTCTCTCTCTTCTCTCTCTCTCTCTTCTCTCTCTCTTCTCATATATATTCTATTATTATGAGACTCGAGACAGAAAGTAAACGATTTTGCAAATTTTGTAAACCTTGGCGCTAAAGAAGCTGCAACTCATCTAGCCGATTCATTTTTGCTCTTTTCTACCTTTCTTTCTTCTTTCTTTCTTTCTTTTTCTTTTTCTTTCCTATTTCTCTTATTGCTTTTTTTTCTCCTTTATTCTTTCTACTATTTTTGCTGTTTCGTTTTTTCTTTCTTTTTCAACTACCAATATTTGACGGCTATATAGAAGCACTTTTTTTTTTTTCCAAAATTTTGTTAAAAAAATTGCCGCCCTGTCGCTGAGGGCGTTAGAATGAACGACTGCACCTCTGCAGAGGTTGTAGAACTCCCCATGGGCACTGTTGGCGTGGGTAGCGACCCGTGATGCAATAAGGATAGAACCCAGGTGGATGAGCAAGTTCACTGCATGCAATACTCACTCCACTTTGGCCCTATCTCTTGGGTGACGGGCGGGTCGGAGAGGCCCTCACGATCATCGGCTGGTCACGTCAAGCTAGCACCTCTATTGAATTTTCCACCTATTTCTTATGGGAAGCCACCTTTTTATACATTGGGGGTAGCTTAGAAGACGCAGTGGCTGAGGTTCCTACATGTCTGGGAATGATGTTAAACTCTATCTGTGGTGAGGTTCCAGTTTTTGGAGGGTTGGGGGGAATGTGGAGCCTTCAGTCACCATGCTCCTTGGTCACTCTGACCGGAGTGGTAGTACTGTTAGGTCCATCTCTGGTTAAATAGAAAAATGTATTTATAAAAAATTGTATTAATCCATTAAGAATGATTTTTCTAAATTTATCGCATTAATGACCCAGCTGAGGTTGGATATGCGTAAAACAAACAAAAACAAACAAACATCAAAAATTGCCTGCGGTCTTAATACAATCGTAGGTGAAAGTTTGAGACGCTCCCGTAGGCTAGCTAGGGTAAGATTTATTTATTAATCTTTTCCTTTGAGATTTTTCAACATATCAGCATTAGCTGATGGTTTTTAATCAGAAACTGGGAGTCTGAGGCAGCAAGTTTCCTCAGGCTCCAGGACTCTTCTGAGTATGCTGGCAGATTGCGCATGGCAAGTATTCTTGGATGGAGTTCAATTCCTCTTCGTCTAATTTTCCAGACTCTTAGCCTCTGCAACAAACCCTTTTCCAATCTTTTGGAGACCGTTCCAAGTGCACATACAATTGGTATCTACTTTGACTTTCTCTTCCAGTAACTTTTTCAGTTCTCTCGGCAAGGTCCAGGATATTTTGCTCCATTTTTTTCGTTTTCCTTTAGCTTCACCCACCGTATGATCTGCGCTGAACTGCACAAATCCCGACCAGTTTGACAAGTTTCTTTACTTCAATTTTTGTGTAATCAACACTAGGTCTGGTCTTCTCCTTGCCTGGGATATTATTCCTGTTATTGGAGATTCTTTGGTGTATACATTATGCTTGCCTGTAGCTCGGCTTGCAATTGCTTTTATAGATGTATCAGCTATGTTTCGGCTTGTATATATGCAGCAGAATAGATACTGAGTTTCTTCTCACAATATTATGCGTTAAAAACACTAAAAAAATTTCCGGAATCCCCTGGACCTGCTGAAATGGGGTGCGTTTTTATTATGTATTTAAATACGCGGTATATCTTTAATTGATTTTTTATGTATTTTTCCTTTAATGGTCCTTTTCTTTATCTTTCTCCTCTTGAACTCTCACCTCTCTCTCTCTTCCCACGTCTCTCTCTCTCTCTCTCTCCTCTCTCTTCTTCTCTCTCTCCTTCTCTCTCACTCCTTCAGCACATGTCTCTCTCTCTCATGTCATCTTCCTTTCTTTTTTTCTTTTTCTTCTTCTCTCCCCTTCTATTTTTCTTTTTTTCTTTTTTCTCTTTTTTCATCCCCTTCTTTGGCTTCTGTCTGCTTTTTTTCTTCTTTCTCTTAGACTTTCTTTCTTCTTTTTCTTTATACCTCTCCCTGTCTTCATCTCCCTCTTCGTCTCGTTGCTGCTCAGGGCGTCGTCTCTCTCCTACCGTCGGTCGGTGTGCTATGTTGACTCACTCTTGTTGTTCTTTATGTTCCTCTGTCTTTTTAAACCACGGGGTGACTCTTCTACATGATGTGTACTAATTTTATTATTACTAGAGGACGTAACTTCATTTTTTCCGCACATTCTCTCTCTCCTCTCCTACTTTCCGTCCTCTTGCTCCTCTCATTCTTCTCTCCTATCTCTTGACGACCTCCCTCCTCCTTCTCTCATCCCGTCCTCCTCTCCCTCTCTTCTCTGTCCATCTTCTTATCTTCGCACCTCTTTCTTTCCTTTTTTTTAATTAACTTTTTTCCTCTCGTTCTTTGTCTACCCTTCTCTTCTTCTGTTCCATTTCTCTCTTTGGTCTTTCTCTCTCCCCCCATCCACGTGCTGCTCTCCTAATCATCTCTATACTTACAACTCTAAATTTTTTCTTTCTCTTCTCTTCAAACCAAATCTATTTCCTGTCTTTATCTTATGCGCGGCCTGCGCCGTTCTTTTTCCTTTCTTCCACCCATTTTCGCTTCGTTTTACATCGTCTGCGCGCTTTTTATAGTAGCAACCACTTGAATTTTATGTTTCACCCAAAAGAAAAAGAGTTGTAAAAAAAAATGCTTCATTAAAACAAATTATTGCAACAAAAGTTTTCTTTCTTTCGTAATTTCGTCGATCGTGCAACTTTTTTACGTTTTTCCGTTCTTTCTCTCCCTCTGCCAACTCTCGTTTTTACTTATTGTAATTGAACAGAAACGGAAGTTCGTCATATCTGATTCAAATAGTTGTTATTCGTGTTCCGTTCAACGTGGGTATGGGCTTTAGATGTCTAAGGTAGAACAAAACCATATAAGTCGAAAATTAATTATAGGATATATAACAGGAACTTAATCGTGTATATCGGTATAGTCCTAGGTTCGTAATGCATTGAATTTCATGGAAATTTCTATTGTGTGAATCAAAGTTGTTTATTTTAAGCGTATTTAATGGTCGGCTGCATGTGTTAATAATACTTCGGATGATTCTATGCTCACCTGAAAATTTTATTGGAAGCTTAGTGTAACTCATATGATATATATATATATATATGATATAATATATATATAATATATATATATATATATGATAGTATTCAAAATCGACGTATGAAGTGTCCGAAGGAAATGAAATATGTTGACGGAATCACTGGAAGACGGTACGATTTCGATCAGGTTGTAAACTATATATGAATACATAGCATGAAGTTATCTCGACAAAGAAAACATCAAAAGAGTTTTGATGTAATGTGGTAATAAAAAATGTCAAAAGAGAAGTTAAATCAAAAAGTTTCAAAATAGACCCAGCAACTGTGAGAACAGCACAGATGTGCACGTCCTGCGGGATAAGATGTCAGAAAATCTCGGGTATTTTGTTTGTTTTCAAAAGACAATATGACAAAATTCTGTTTTTTTGTTTTTTTTTCAAAAGACAATGATGAAAAATCCTAGCTATCTTATCCGGTCTGAACATCGGTGGAGTCTACAGTGCTGGATTATTTGAAGTCTGTTTGACTTTGATACTTTCCTTTTACATTTTTAATCACATTTACCATGCAACCTCCTTTTGAGTTTTCCTCTTCTGTGAGCGACATCTTAACATCTGTACGCATTTTGTTTGTTTTTTTTCTAATATCATATATATATATATGATAAGTTTGTAATATATTTTTTTTTATTTTTTAATTTACTTCTTTTTAATTTATATTTGGTTAATATAATATTCGTGCTTTTTTTATTTCGGTCATTGCTATTACTTATTATGTTTCTGTCCTGACATACACATAACCCTGCAGAAGCCAAAACTTGAGGATGTATCTCTTTTTTTTTGTCTCTCATTCGGACTTTCTGTCACCTGATGGTGACAAGTGCTTACATTGTTTAAAAAATTAATTTTTTTTTTTGTTTTTTGTTGTGAACTTTATTTGTTTTTAAATTCTACCTTTTTTTTGTTTTTTGAGAGAAATATGTATTCTTCAATAAGTAAAATTGATCCGCCCATCTGATGAGACTGAATTTGGGGAGCTATATTAAATCAACTTAGATTTATATAGGCCCCAATTTTGGTCGAATAATTTATTATGGAATTAGGTGTTGAGGTTCTTCCTCTCCTTTCCTATGATATATATATATTATATATGATTATATATATATATATATATATAAAACAAAAAGATTAGAGATTTTGCATTATAGTTGCTCAGTTTTCAAGTGGAGCTTAGACAAAGTGTCCTAACTCTCTCATAAGTCTTCCAGAGATGCGAGCATCATATTTCTCCTGTGACTCTATGCAAACAATAAGCAGGCACACATTTGAAGTCTTGCAAACTGCGACAAGGTTTTTTTTTTTAAAAAAATCACTATGTGTAAGGAAGATTTCTTCTTGCGCGACTTTTTGGATTATAATATATTATATATTATATATACTAGCAAATATATGCACCCTCCGGGTGCAAGTATTTAAGTTTTAATGTAATAAATATGTATTAAATTAGAGGCTAAGAACTAAAAAGATATAGATAAAAGAGAGGGGTATAATAAAAAATAGGAACTGAAACTTACTCTTCATCACTCTTGTTTCATTGTAATTTTCTTATTTAATATTTAGTTAAAAGGAATAAAGAATAAAATGACATTTATTTTTCTTGTTAATGGATTTCATTTAAGATTCATTGAAGAGATTTTTGCTTATATTCATTAAAATAAAACCAAACAGTTAGAATAATAATACTAAGCACATATTTATATAAATCATTTTTAATAAATATGCAAATTAGCCTTCCCTTCACTTGACCGCTATTTTGTATATATAAATAAATTGCATGTTATTTGTAGTAGATATGTACAGTATAATAAGCGAAGCAATTTTATTAATAATTGAGGTTAAAATAAAATAAAATCATGGAGAATGTGATGTAAATAACTAAGATTGTTGATGATTAGGAATATATTTCGGTTTACAGAACAGAAAAACACAATCTCCATTATAATAAGATATATATATATTATATATTATATATATGATATTCCGTCATACAACGTGTGATAGCAGTGCGGCCACCTGCCTCCCAGCTGCCAACTAGGAGTGATAACGCAGTTTCGGTAGAGACACCCAGAGGGCAAATTTTCCATCTGTAGAGCTGTTCATATTTATTAAAAGAGTCCTCCTCTTTCCAGGAATGCCAACTCCAACTTTCTGGAAGAGTCATATTGGTCTTTCAATGGAATCATCTTTTTCCAGAGAGTTTAGCATTCGAATATTCGTCATACAACGTGTGATAGACGTTGCTATCACCCTGCTCTCATCAGCTGCCAAACTAGGAGTGATAATAGACAGTTTCCGGTAGCTAAGGCAGAACTGCCAACTTTCATTCCTAGCGCTACCAGGAGCTTTCGCCACCGGACAGAGTATAAACAAAAGTAAGAATGAAAATATGCAGAGAGAAATTATAAAAGATCCGTTTGTTGCAATAGCGCTTCCTTCGCTGGCACTCAATATTATATATGTTGCATACCTCTTTAATTCTATTTTTGGTCCGTCTTTGGTATTCGTGATCGCTTTGGTATTCTTCTAACATAGTCTCTGAAATTGGTCTGGCATCTCTAAGGTCTAGGCGTCTGGAGTTTGATTGGGGATTTCAGGTCTGGTCCATTTATGTTACTTGCGATGTTTCTTGCTGGTATCGTCATTTCCTTATCTTGGTTAACGCAAGACATTCATTACACAAGGATATATATTATCGCACAATTTTATTTTCCTTACTTATACCATAATCCTACTAATAAACTACATAGGCGTGCGTGAGTTTCCAGTGTTAGAACAGGGCAATAAAATGGCCGACTGGCTCTGCCTGACGTCCAACTGCAAACTGGCGACCGAACAGGTCCACGTGACTTCACGTATTTTGGCAGGCCTTCTGGTAAATTATTCCATGGAAGGACCCTGGCCATGTAATGAAAAGGGTCATCCCTCAGAATTACAGGGGATTGACAATTAATCTTATGAACCCGCAATAGATTATGTAACACGTTCATTCGAGAGAAGTTTTGTCTTATCAGTGCAGTTTGTGATTTAAAAAACGCGTTAGTTTCAGTCGTTGAGTTTGAATTACGCCGATTGGCAGATATCTAAGTATAACACGGGAATGATGATTTCCGCGCACGTTATAATTCGTCCACTGAATTCTTGGCTTTGGCTAGTGAATGTCTCACGGCAGGTTTGCTGCTGTGGGAGGGTTCCTGGTCCATAAGCCACATCATCGATTTACATTCTACATAGGAAGAATTAGCGTCGTTGCGCGCCAGCGGTGCTTGTGGAACTTCGTACCCTCGCAAGCTGTTAAATTCTTTGTCGAATCACCGCGTTGTAGCCGGATACAGGTCCAATATATATATATATAGTATGTGGGAGAACTATGTCGCTTTAATTAAAGTCATAACCTATTTTTGTTTACATTAATTATAACTAGAATGAATTAGGGCAGGCAGCATTCGGTTTTTAAAAATGTAGCGTAAACCAAATCGAGAAAAGTATTCTATCTCTGTATGTACAATATATATATATATATGTGTTGTGTGTGTGTGTGATGTGGTGTTTAATGAAGAGGAAAATGGAAAGTGAATTCCGACAGTATGTAATATTATGAAAATTGGAAACTCATGTTCATAAACGAGTATGTTTTATTTCGCACGGCTGCAGTGGTTTCGATCTTTCAATAAGATTTTCATCAGGGCTTTTGTTAATTTGAGGAAAATAAAATGTATCAACAGAGAAAAGAGAGATGTGGGAGTCTTTTTTGCTTTGTCGGTCAACTCTATTTTTTTTTTTTACAATTATCAACTGAAGAAGCTAGCGTTCTTTGGAAGTTGAAAAATATAACGAACGCAAAACAACGGTTTTTTTCATTCACATTTTTTTCGCCCTGTCGGTGGGGCGTTAGAATACACCCGACCTGCAACTCTGCAGAGGGTAGAGACTCCCCCAAATGGGACCACCTGTTGGCTGTGGGTGGGACGTGAATGTTTAAAGATAGAGCCAGGTGGATGAGCAGTTCATGATGCAATACTCACTTTGGCCCTTTCTTGGGCTAGACGGCGGTCAGAGAGGCCCCTCCGATAATCGGATGGTCACAGTCAAGCCTAGCACCTATATTTTGCTCCACCCTATTGCCCTTATGGCAACCCAACCCCTTTTTATCATATGGGTTACTAGAAGACGGTGGTCTTAGTTCCTGGGAATAACGTTAAATCTATCTGATGGTGAGGTTCCGGTTTTGGAGGTTTGGGGAATGGGGAGCACCCTTCATCACACTTGCTCCCTGGTCAATCTCACCTGGAGTGGTAGTACCTGTTAGGGTCCATCTATGGGTTAAATAGAAAAATGTATTTATAAAAAATTGTATTTCCATTAAGAATTATTTATTTCAAAACTTTATCGGCATTAAATGACCCACTGAGTGGATATGCCGTAAAAAAACAAATCACAATTTTATAGTATATATAGTATATATATATATATATATGATATATCTATAATATACACTTTTTTCTTGTCTTGATGTAGTTTCAAAATTGGTCACTGAACTTTTGGTTGACGACCGCTTATAATTCCCAAATGACAATGTCGTTTATTGCTGAGCATGACGTTTAAAACGAGTCACAGCCATTGGTAAGCTGTCAGTATGTGAAAGGGGGGCTAAAAATACGGTGTAATGATTCTAACGAAGTGAGTAGCAATTTGGAATTGACGCCTACTGCAGTCAATTTAAACAAGGACATTCTAAAGACTTATAGGTTAGGTAATAT
The DNA here is from genome assembly GCA_023376005.1 of Doryteuthis pealeii. Taxonomy (NCBI): domain Eukaryota; kingdom Metazoa; phylum Mollusca; class Cephalopoda; order Myopsida; family Loliginidae; genus Doryteuthis; species Doryteuthis pealeii. The sequence goes on from CM042182.1 coordinate 13,687,507, forward strand.
AAATATCTAATTTGTTTGGGGTATCTTAATGCGCGGAGAGGTAAAGGAAGGTGAAGGGAAAAATTAAGAAAAGGGGTTCAAACATTGAGTATCTATTTACCCACACCGCTCATACAGCAGTGATACCATACAAGGGTCATTTTTTAAGCAATGTTAACAAGTTGTAATTCAAGTTTTCCTTTCTCTAGACTGTACTGCATACCAAGGTTGAGAGCCCATATCTGCCCTAACTATTTACTGCATAGCCGGATGGAGAATAGTTAATATATAACCTTTCTCAGTTATTACAGCATAGGGTGCGGGTATAGTTTAAATGGTGGTAAAGGACGGGAGTTGGAAGGTTCAAATATTGAGTATGTAAATTTACCCCAACCCCTCCATATAGAAGAGGATAACGATACAAGGTAAATTTTTAGCAGGGTTTAACAAGGTTAAAGAAATCTGTCTGCCTACTTATTTACACTATAACTGATTAAGATATCTTAAAAATTGAGACAGGAAATTTTGTCTATCTGTTCTCGTTTTGCCAAAGCAGGCAAATTGGGTGAGAGGTTCGAAACATAAGTAATAATTTACGTAATCCCCCCACATGAGTATGGATGCGACAGTAAGCGTCAATTCTTAAACAGTGTTTAAAAGGTTTTGAATTAGAAGTTTTCACTTCTCCTAGCCGGTTGCCACTAACCAGAGGTTAAAGTGCCCAGTCTACCATACTATTTATCCAATAGCTGGAGGGGCAAATGCTGGATTCAATATATTTTCCAAGTGTATTAAGCGCTATGTGATTTCTAAAATGAATCAACAAAATCGGTCGGACAAGGATTAAAGGCTGATACTACATTTTCTACTTCAAGAAAGTATTAGAACTTTTTTGCACAAAGGGCATCTCCGCTGTAAACGGCTTTCGAACTGACATGCCTAAAAATGTCTAGACGAATCACAACGAAATCAGCGGACCAAGGATTAAAACTGATAACCTACACTCTTTCTCTTCAGAAAGGATCAACTTTATGCACCAAGGATCACCACTGTAACACGACTTTCAATTATGGCCTAAATGCTACACGAATCGACGTCAAGGATTAAAAATTGATACTAAGATTTTCTTATCAGAAAGGGTCAAACTTTATTGCCGACAAAAGATCTCCCTGTTAAAACAGCTTTCAGCTACAGCACCTAAATGGCATAACGAATCACAACGAAATCGGCGGACAAGGATTAAAACTGATACTTAATCTTTTCTTTACTTAAAAAAGGATCGAAACTTTATGCCACATGGGGATCTCCATGTTAAAAACGGCTGGCTTTCAAACTAACGTCCTAAAGATGGTTAGACAATACGAACATACCGAATCGGTGGACAAGGATTAAAACTGATACTAATCTTTCTACTTAAAAAAGGGATCAAACTTATAATGCCACAAGATCCGTCCACTGTAAAACGGCTTTCACTACAGTCCTAAAATGGTTACAACGAATCGTAACATTTCTCTTTTCCATCATTATAATTCCAGAGAATTGGAAAGATCCAAGACAATCTCCAAACTCGAATGCACACACGCTCGGAGCCGTAAGTTCTGTCTAGTGTCTCGTTCATCTCCCTCTTCTTCTTTTTTTGGCATTTATCTTTTGTTTTTCTTGGCAAGAATGGAAAAAAAAGAAATAAATGTTTGGAAAGTGAGTGCAACAATTCCTTGAATAGTTGTTACACTTTTCATATATGGGATTTTGATTTTTACGCGTTTTGATATGAAATAGTTTTACAGACAACAGTCTAAGAGAAGGAAAGTTTTGAAACGCGAAGCTTTAACTCTATATTAGAACAGTAAAGGGCAGTAATTCTTGAATGTTTCATTTACATATGTGGATTTTGATTTTTAGCGGTTTAAAATATTGGGATGGTTTGAATTCTACGTTTTTGGATTTGTATATTAAAATACAGATTAGACGTTTGGGAAAAACATTATACGTCTGACTTTATTAGGTGGGTAAATTATTCATACAGTACTTACCCATATTAACATACGGGTTTATAAGATGGTCATTATTAAACTAAATATTTGTAGAGGTCAGTTTTATTTAAAGTTTGGGATAATTATTCAATGAAGCAGTAGTCTTACCATATTACATACAGTGTTGTAAGATGGCATTATTAAAAATAAAGGATGTAGAGTCAGTTTAAATTAAAGTTTAGGATATTATTCGTACTTTAAAGGATTTTTTTTGTTTTTTTTATCGTTATTTTACTAACCGAAGCGTGGCTACAGAGACCATTTGTTGGTTTGTGTTCTTAAATCTACGTCTCCGGCTTAGTATATTCCTGTCATATCGTTCTGTACCCAGTTGTGTTTTCAAAGATCTACACGAACTTTAAATCGATTTGCAATTTTGTCTAACCTTTGGCGCTAATAAAGAAGCTGCCTCATCTAACCCGATTCCATTTGCTCTTTTTCTGCGCTCTTCTTTTTCTTTTCTTTTCTTTATCTTTTTCTTTTCTTTTCTGGTTCTTTCTTTCTTTCTCTTCCCTATTCTCTTTTGTTCTTTTTTCTTTCTCCTTATTTCTTTCTTTTCTTTGTGCTTGTTTTCTTTCTTTCTTTTTCAACTCCATATTTGATACGGCATATAGGAACGCACTTTTTTTTTTTCAAAATTTTGGCTCAAAAAAATTGCCCTGCGTTCTTATACATCACTGGTGAGTTGAGACCTCCTGTAGGCCTAGGCCAGGGTATTTTATTATTATATTATTATTATTATTATTATTATTATTATTATTTTTCGTCGGGGCCTTTCCTTGGTAGTATTAGGTCAGGCCGTTGGTCGAAGAAGGTTGCCGGGTGTTGGCAAACTCAAAAGAGAAGAAAAACTCTCCGTACTGAATAACAACAAATATTTTATTGGAGCCTATATTTGGATATATAAGAGTAAGAGTTTCTTCGAGGTAGAAGTTGAGACTAACACACGCTGAACGAATCTACGCTCAATGAATTTAAAAACTAATTTTACCTGCCGCCTTATGGTACAAGCTGTATCTTCCTCTCTAAAATTCCACTGCTGATATAGACGCACCAGCTTAGTTCTCTTAGCCTTTCTATCCTCTACAAAGACTGAAACCTTTTAAATAAATCAGATAAACTGATATTTTCAATGAGATACAATGAATGGGAAAATATTTCGAAGTTTAAAATTGGCATTGTTCATTGAACATTGAACTAAAACTCCTGCACTCATATAAACATTATGTAACAATAGAATAATTGTTCGGTGTTGTTTCCATTTCAATGAAAATTAGGTCTAATTTGGGTGGCAGACTGATGATTGGTTATAATGTCCTGTTGCTTGCTTCCTGTCCATACACATGCTTCTGAACTTTCATGTTTAATTTTAACAGCTCTTTGTCACAATTGAGGTGAGCGAGTAGATATTGTGAAAATTTCATTCTGTTCCATTCAGCAAAGACATTTCTGAAGTTCTTAATTCCTTGAAAAACCTTCTGCAGTGCAGGTTCAAAACCCCCATTTTGTGAGAGTCAAAAGTTGACTAATGTTGACTTTAAAAAAAAAGCATATTTGTATCAACCTTTGAACACTGACATTTCTGTCGTCACTCTAGTTACTCGTAATTTAAATGTTTTAATACAAAGCTTATTGATTCCTTCTCGTAAAATTTTGGTTTTTTTTTCACATTTTATTTCTTTCTAATAACCTTATAGTGTGTTTGTTGTAATACCAATATATATGATAAGTAAATATATATATATATATAAATTACTTATAATATATACATATACCGAAGCGGTTGGTAGATCTTGCGGAGAGAAAACCCAAGTACAGAAAGTTTTGTTGTAAAAATATAACTACCAAACATCACCATGAAGAAAAAAAATCTTTGAAAAAAGAAAAGAACGCAAAGATAGTCGTACCACAAAAATAATCTATTGGTACACGTATTTGGCCAAAAGAAAAAATTTATATGTAATATTGTTATATAAGTATTAGATGNATATTATAGAGATACACATTTGTATTGATACAAAGAGAAATGCATATTGATTTACTGGAAGTATAGAAAGAAAAGATGAAAACCGACTATGTCATTGTCGTCATCGTCCACATGGAATCGGTTGGAGAGAAAAAGCAAGAAAGAATTTTCTGTGTAAACTTTTTTTTTTTTTCATTTTTTTTTTTTTTCACGATCTAACAAATCCCTTGTACGTAACACATGTCACTTTATTAGAAAATCTTTTTTTTTTTACTTTCTTCACCGATTCCACTTAAAATTCTATCTTTTTGTTCAAGCATCTGTCAGCTTATGACAAACAACAAAAATCGATAAGATAAAAAAATAAAAAATGAAAAAAAAAAATCTCTTTATTCATAATTCAAGACAAAATCAAAAGATGGCAAGAATATGTTCAACTTAATCAGAAATGTTGAAGCAAG